>OX493337.1:1305000-2537500 GCA_950371115.1 Anania fuscalis
CATTTTAGTATAACAACTTTTTTATAAAAATTGATTGAAGCGTATACATTTTGTATAACCTAACCGTTTGTATGATTTGAATGTCATGAATTGTGTATATATGATTACCATACATCCAAAATTGCAGTTGTATTTCGAAATTTATCGCTGTTTATGCCAAAATGCTTTAAGAGTTTTATGTCCAAATAGGTATATTTTCCATTCACAGTCATTACTCAATAATAACACGGGAATTGTTATTCAAAATAATTTCAGATAAAATACCGAAACTTCAATTAGGTTATTACTCCTTTCATAAAACGATCTCTTGCCAAAAAGACTTCCAATTTTGATGCAATCATACCAAAAACTGATATTCATCATTTGCTTTTAATTATGAAAGAGAGACCTTACGTCGACGAGTCAATCCCTGATATTTAAATTAGTGATGACCAAGGTCCTATCGATAATAATCTATGGACATTGACTTAACACTTAAGGACTCGCTAATGGGTCTAGTAGACACAGTCCCTTGTATTTTGTTGAACAACTTAAAAAACACGAAGTTTGCAACGTTGTCGCTTTTAGTACCTTTCGACCATAGTATGGCGCGGAAGATGGCGGTCTGAGCCGTCAGTTAGCGTGCTGCGTGTGAGTGCTACGGACGTGAAAGGTGCGTATGGGTCCGCTGGACCCGGTAGCGACTAAATACGTAAGTGATTTTTCCCATTTTGTTATTTCTGTTTGTTTACTTTTTTATCAAAACGTTGGCAATTTTTTTGATTGAACCTCATTTTCGTGTCTGATTTTCTGTCACTAATATTCTACAGCACATCAAAACCCGTATCCTAAACATAATACCAGATGTGGAACCATCTGCAGCATCCTCCGCACTCTTACCAACCAGTGGACGAAAAGTGCGTTGCGGTCTATGTAACTGGAAGAATGATAGGAAAACCAAGGTTTTTTGCGCAACATGTAATACACTAAATTGTGGAGAACACATGAAACAGATTTGTGCAATTTTTTATAGCTTAGTTTGATGTAGAAAGATGTAAAACTATGTTGAAAAGTGATTTTATACCAACGAAGATAATAATCTAAAATTTGTGGATTTTCAAATTTGATTTTGCTTGTTCCTATGATGATTGATCTCTCATTGTTATTTTGTCTTAGTAGATACATTCTAGTACTATAATAAAGTTAAGAAGATTTTGTTTAAAATAGATAGTTACAGAATTTATAACTATTAGTCTAAGTTTAGTCATAAAAATGAGCCAAAATTCCTTCTATTTTTGTACGGATTAATGATTGAGTTAAAACAATAAATATTTGTTTTTTTATTAAATATATGTTTTTATTTTGAACCTTTATAACGATTTTCAAATATACCAACCATTTTAATTGAGCAGTTTTGAAATAAACACGTGATATTGTAGTGGGTCCGCTGTACCCGGTAGCGAGTGTTTGTGTTACAAATTAAGGCGCGAGTCCCTAAGTGTTAATATATCCTTATTACCTATGTCTGTTTGTCTGTTCTATCTTAAAGCATAAAACCCTACCTTATTTTTTAAGAACCATAAATAAATTATCTTTTTTTATTCTTTACAACATTTTGATACTACTTTTAATTAGTTTTTCTTACTGCTTACAATATTTAGAAAACAATATTATCAACTGTATTTTATAAGCGTTTTATTGCTTAAAATTACCGATTGATTTTAAAGATTATTAAATACATTATTACTACGAAAACGAGGTATAATGGAAATTGTATTGTTACGTAGACACATGTGGGTGGTTTGAGCTTAACATATTTAAATACTTATGGCCTTACTACAAAAAGATAGACTAGTGTTGCACATAAACACTTGTCTTAAGATAAGTCAACCAATTTGAAATGTTTCTTAATAATGTGTCTCGAATGCCTGATGTGATGTGTCAATATTTCAAATTGGTTGACTAATCTTTAGATAAGTGTTCAACAGTAGTCTATCTTTTTGTTTTTAAGAGTTTTTACCTACTTAGGGATTGTTTCACAATGTACGGATTAATTGCCTGATATGCTTTGCATCAGATATGTGGAGAATAAAATTTCTTGAACTTAATGTGTCATGCGCTATTTGACGGTCGTGAAACGCAAAAATTGTTTTGAACCTTAAGATAAGAAAAAGCCTATACAGCAGCACTTATGCAGAACTTATCCGAACATTGTTAAACAGGCCCGTAGTCTTGCTATATCGATACTATATTCCTCAACTTTATACTATACACTTATGAGGTTTTCGCATCATTGCATAACCCATTTCTTCGTAACCGTGTCCATTTGTCACGGTCTGACAGCTGGCCCATCCATCACTTTCCATACCGACCACTTGACTTGTCATATTAACCCACGTACTGTATAAGGATATTGCAAGTTTCGTCGTATACATCAAAGGTTAATTTTGTATTGGTTTAAGTTTTTTTTTTTATTGTGTCCTAAATGTATAAAATTTTTGGTTGTTCCATGAAGTAAGCGTCCAGTTATAAGAGACTTCTTCCTCTATTAAAGTAAGGTTTTGTGTCAATGTAAAAATACCTGCATAATATCATTTATGTTCGGTCAAAGTGCGGCCAACTACTAGGCAAGAAGAGTAACCATCTTGGTAAGTAATCTCAAAGTAGTAGTAAAATACAATACATTTCTGAATTATTGGACTAAATTAATGATCTATTAGACACATGACAAGTTATTTATATTATTGTTCACCTATTAAGAATACCTTTGACCAAAAAGTAAATTTAAAGCAAAAAATAATGAATTAAAAATGATGAAACCTTAATAAGGCTTACACTGCAAACCGCTCAATTAAATATTTATTTTAGTAAATATTTTCTCATTAAAATAATTTCAAGCAACAATGTATACCGTGTTTGGGCAAACACCCGCTTTCCCCTCGTTTTCGGCTTAATGACCCGAGTAAGTCGGCCGTCATTTCTTTCGGCCAATTTTTTACACTTCGCCAGCTGTTTGATTGATGGCCGAAAGGTGTTCGGTAATTAGCCGGACAATTAGCAACGGCTTTGTCTCGTTATTCTTTTTGCTGAAATTTTGAGGCTGTTTTTCTTTAAGTTTTTAAAAGGGAAGGATTTCTGGCCTGATCCAATTTGGTAGGTACTTCGAAAAAAAACAAGTAGTAGTAAGCTTGGTATTACTAAGCCAGTTTCGTCTGTGCAAGAAATCTACATATAAAATAAATTTCTACTGGACCACTTTCTGACTGAAATTTGATTGCGTTATTACTATTATTAAATATATTATGTACTGTGTCACTATCCTGTTTGATTTTAAGACCGCTGCTCGCGACTTTTATTGTTAAAATAGTACTTTACAAAGCTTCTGAAATAATTAAAAAAAACGTTTATAAGTATATTACATACGAGTATAATATTATCAATTTGGTAAGAAGTAAAGAATTAGTCAAGTCAGTCATAAATTTAACATTTTAACGAATAAAAATACACAATTTTATTTGTTGTTGTTTATGTAAGAACGATGTTTTTTAGCTGTGTTGGCTTTTAAAGAACGATCAAAATTAATTAATAAATTGCAGCACTGCAAGGAAAAAGCCTGTGACATTGGATATTTAAATTACATTCAAACCCAATTACGTTTGCCAAATATGGGTAAGGTAGTTTGATTAGTTTGAAATTCAATTAAAGTTTATAGACAAGCCATTATAAAATTTACCCACGCCACGCTCATAGCTAGAAGTTATAGTTCTGTCTTTGCGACATTCCGTCAGTTTGATCGTCAGTAGTTACCTACCTAGGTATTATATGTATACGACAACAATACAAACTTATAAAGATTACTTCGGGTGTAAAAAAAGGCCTAACGAAGCCGAATACCACATATTCTACGTATCATTACGATATTTTTTTTCTATTACACTATACCTGGGAAATGACGGGTTACCGAGTTATTGACAGTCAAAGTTACAATTTTTTTTCAAAGATTTTTACAAAATTGACTTCTGTTTGATAATACTAAACTTTTTTACAAAGAAACATGATCCGCATACACTTGAATGCTCTAAGGCTTACACACACAGGCATAGTCTGTGGCGTGCGCGCTATACATTGCGGGTTAGAAATAAGTTATTTTATTTGATACTCAAAAAGAAAAGTCATTTCCCAGCAATTATTTTTTTTGCATTTTACTTGGTTTTATGTATAGAATTCGTGGTTTATGTATAGGCTTCGTTAAGCCTTTTTTTACACCCTGTATATACGACAACAAAACAAACTTATACAGTTTATTTCGGGGCTAGATGATTGTGGAAACAATTTATTGATACCTACTTATGTTTATTAAAAGCTGATCTATCACTAAATAATAAAACAATGAAAACTCAACCTTTGATCGTGTTTAAAATCTACACTAGTATTAAACTGTATATAAGCCTACTAGTAGATAACTAGCATCTATCATAATTTTGTTTAAATTTAAGTGGCGTTTTCTCGTCGTATTTAAATAAAAGGGACGAATGTCATATAAATACGACGAGAAAACGCCACATAAATTTAAACAAAATCATGATAGAAGATTTGTATAAGTACATAATGATTTATGTACTTATACATAGGTATTTAGCCATTGAGATTATTTTGTGGCAACTTATATATTCAAGACTTTGTTTGTTCTATAAGTTTAATAATTTGCGTTTCTAAATGAAGTTCCTAATTTATTTCTTTCTCTCTTTATATGTCATTGTTATTCAAATACTGATTTAAACCAAAGTCACGCTGTTATAGCAATATCAAAAAAAAAAAGAAATCAACCGAGTGTACTGCCAATCTCTTTGCCTTAGCTCCACCCTGTTAAAACATTCCACCCAAAGTACTTTATAAAGGCGTACATGTAATAACAATAATGTGTAAAACTAAATGCATGTTCCCGGCTGACTGCACAACACATTACAGACGCATACATTACCGGGCGGCAATTAAGATGTCTCGTTTGACGGATACACGGGCGGGCAGAGACGGTTTACAATGTACGATTTGATAAACAAGATTAGGCTTTGATCTCCTTTGCAAATTATGTTGGGCTAGGCAGCTTTTGAGATATGTAGTTGCAAATCTTTTGAATCAGTTAATTTAGTAGTTAAAACCATATTACAATCATTACTTTTATACTTTCGCGTTGCATAATTTAAAACTACCCGGGGTTAAAAGTACAGACTTTACTAGGCACACCGAAGGATGTCTTGCCGTTACAAACACCAGGTGTACAAAACAAACTGTAGCTGCGGGAGTTCCTACATAGGCCAAACGAAACGAACCATCGCTGAAAGGCTTAAAAAACATATAGCTGCTGTGAAAAACCGCCAAACTGCGAAATCAGCGATTGCCGAACACCTTCTTGAATCGGGCACTAATCACTGGATTGAATTTCATCAAACGCAAGTTCTTTCCACGGATCGCCACTTTTATTCAAGAGTTGTGCGTGAAGCTCTTGAAATCAAAAAGTATAAAAATTTCAATCGGGAAGATGGTTTTAAATTATCCGCGACATGGAATCCAGTGATTAAAAATAAACGATCTCGTTTTGTTTCGCGATCGAGTTCTCACCTGAATACGGACGCGGCGGTTAGTGTGCAGAATAGGGACACAGTGAGTGAAGTGTGTGACGGTACTTGGCATGAAAATAATATTATGAGGGTAGATGAAGAATCTGCCTCTCATATGGAGTGAAGACATCGCTGTTACAGTCAGCCTGTGACCACGGTCGGTGTAACCCGATCGAAACGTCAGGAAAAAGAGGTAACATTTTGTACCTAAATTATGATCGCGTTAATTCCCGTTTCATTGAGTTTCATATTACAATCCCCTCAGTTTACGGCTATAAGAATATGTCCTGTTACTAACCTTGTTAAAATACCTACAAAGTAATTCGAAAAAAACAAATAGAAAATTGGGGCAAAAAATCCTAATGTGTATTGATTTCAGAAGATATACTGGCACATTTTAGTCTTTTCCTGTTTATTTGTTTTAAATAGTTAGATAGTTATAGATTTTGCACCGGTTGTCTTTTCTTATCGATATTGTTGTAATAACATACACAACATAATTACTTTTACACAACATGTTGAGCAGCATATAAGGTGTGCTGATCACAATCGTCATCTTTTCTTTTACTAATTACCCTCGTATCGTAAACTGGCACAAGATAGTCACAAGTGGCGAGCTTCGATGTCAGTGGCCAATGCAACCCACTGCTGGTCGTTGCGTCAACGAACATAATTAGGTGTATGAATCGTATCGTGACGTGTAAACGTACTGGGAGTGTTATCGCTAAGAATGTAAATTGGGCTTGTCGTGTTCGCTATCGCGCGATGTCTTCACTTGTTCGAGAGATTACTGCCTGACGTGAACGCCATGTTTAGAGGTTCAGCGTGTTTTTATGTACACTACTGGATTTTAGGTCAATTATACATACATATAATTGTATATTTAACTATAATTTGATTAAATGTTTTAGTTCACAAATGCCTCATGGAGGCTGTAATTTAACATATTTACCACCTGTATATTATGCTAATGATATTTTTACTACCACTATGAAGTGAGTAAATGATTATGAATATTTTCTTCGAACAATCAATTATATGATTTAATCGAAAGTAAACCCCGAGGACGAGGAAGACCCCGAATCACATGGATGTCCATAGTAAATAAGAACCTCAAGGAGGCCTAAGTGAGCAAAGAGATGACCCAGGACAGAGCAACCTGGAGACTCATGATACGGAGGGCCGACCCCAAATAAAATGGGAAAGAGCCAGGCAAAGAAGAAGAATCAATTATATGATTTATGTGGAAAAATAATTTAATTTGAAAGAAAAACATTACTCAGATTCATTTATTTAAACATCAATGATTTAGATATGTCGTAACCCAATCTTAGAATTAATCAATTCATGATGTGGCCGGCCAGTTTAAAAATGATCGTATTTCATGATGCGGCATTGTACCTGCTGGCCACATATCTAGCGTCACTACATCAATGACTCATTCAGCGTTTGACGATATTACGAGCTAAACGCACGACTACTTCATAAAATAGCCAATTTTTGAACATTGGTGGTCATACTGCAAACCAATTATGTTATCCACCGGTAGAGGCGCTGATGTCGCTTTGTTTTTGTGGTACGTCATGGCGGCGAATATTTTGGTCTATCCATCCATTCATCCATCAGCCGAAAGACGTCCACTCGGCTGATTTTGTTTTAAAAAATTATAATGTCGAAATTGAATATTAATTGCAGTTAATTATCGTTAGGACATTAAGCTAGGCGGTTTTTATGGAAGTCACTCGAAAAACGCGCAACGTCAAAAAATCACACATCATGAGATTAATTCTTAGATCTCATGACACACACATGCCCTGTACCCCGCAACCACCAGGATTTGTAGTCCGGACCGTGAACCACTAAACCTCTTTAACTTAGTATATTAAAATGCAAAAATAAGATTATAAATCGATAAAGCTTTTCTGATATTACGTGTTGAGTGTTTTGTAGTTACACAACGCTGCTTCACTTTAACAAATTCGCATTTGATATGATTCTAACAACAAATTAGATTGCACAATCCCAATCAGTTTCAAGACATCTCGCTGACACCCACAATACGTAGTAAATCTGCAATGCAAGCGATGAATAATGCAAGTACACGATCGGAGCGGTAAATAACGATTATAATTTTATCGCAACGATAAATTACGCGATCGGGTGTCGAGCCTTAAGCTGTGCTGGTGATTTTGCTCGTATAGTTACGATTTGCGACATACAGTTGAAAAGAATAATGAGGATGATTATTGTTTAAAACATTTGGCGCACGCAATAAAAAATGAATCATTAAAATTTGACGAATCCTTAGAACGAATAAGTTAAAAAATAAGGCGTAGTTATAAAAAAATATTTACGGTAAAATTTCCTTACATTTGAAGTAAAAAGTAAAAAAAAACTATTAATTTGATTCTCAAATACTTATTCTTGTATGAAACCAATACCGAAGAAAATAAACATTTTGTATAAGAATGTTTTATAACACTGGCTACTGTTTCATACAAAAAGTTATTAGCAGGAGAATATGTTTTTTCAGCACCAAAACCAATGGAAATTTAACGTTTTTATTGTGTCGATTTGTGAACCTCCTCTTTTTTCAAAGTCGGTTCACAAATGAAATATTTTAGAACGAATAGCTCAGTTTTCCTGTCTCAGACTTAAGTATTGTTTAGGTTAGTGCTTAGTTACTGTACTCCTACGTGAGAGTACGGGTACAGGCTCAGAACAAGTAATTTATAACAGGAAAACTAGTGTCCTTACTACAAAAAGATAGACTAGAGCTAAACACCTGTCTAAAGATTAGCTAATCAATTTAAAATGTTTGTTAGTAATATGCCTCGAATGTCTGACGTGTCAACATTTCAAATTGGTTGACCATTCTTTAGACAAGTGTTCAAACCTAGTCTTTCTTTTTGTAGTACGGCCTTAATTGTTTAGAAGAAAACCTAAGCTTCTTGCTTTATAACTGCATACACTTTTCTTTTCGGACACACTTTCCTCTAAGATGAAAAATCTACTTTGAAACTGTCAAAGTAGATTTTTTGGCGATTCCATTTTTAAATGTCTCCGTGAGCTACGCTGCAAATCGGTTGCGTTACTTAATGCTAAAAATGCCATAAATATACTGGAATTTTCTGATTTTTTTTTAACAATTGCTATCCATTTTCCACAGCCGTGTGTGTCATCGAGACAACATGAGTTTTTGCACGATTATTGCAATATTTATGGTGTGAAGTCCGTGATTTATAGCAGACGGAACAACACATTGTAAGCTAATCTGACAGTGTTACCTAATAAACTTGCCGCGTGATGTCGTAAATAATGCCACGGTATGGCATTTGTATTGTCTATATGTAGGGAATTTTACTTTTGTTACATGCAACATTGTTGATAGCAAATAAATAAATGAATATTTCAAACAAGAGCGTCGCTGGTTAGTGCCCTTATAACTTAGAGCAGTTTATACACACTAATCATCCTTGAAAAATAATCTTTCTTACAGTAAAAAAACAGTTCATTTAATCACAAAATAGAAAACGCCGCTATACGTAATTTGTGATTTAGTTGTCAAAACACAAACAATCTCGGATAGAAACTTCAATGTATACGGATAACAGCAAACTACATGTGCAAGGGTGTAGCAATTACAATTTCAAATATTGAATATGTAATAATTATAACAGTACTATTAAAATCAAAAAAATCTGTAAAAACTAGTTAAATAAGTAATATGTACATACATACATACTGTCTAGGCTATTTGGCGCTAGCTAAACTTTGTTTAATTAATTATATTATTGGACAACATCACATACATTGCTCAGATCCTAAGGTAAGTAGCTAAAGCACTTGTGTTATAGAAATCCGAAACAACGACGGTACCACAACACCCAGACCCGAGCTAATATAGAAAAGTTCATTTTCTACATTGACCCGACCGGGGATCGAACCCGGAACCTCAGAGATGGCGGCGCCATTAAAAGTCCGGCGTGCTCGCCTTTCGGCTACGGAGGTCGTCTTTATGTGCTAAATTTTTAAGTTTATAGTGTGGGTTGGGTAATTAAGTCAAAAAGGATAGAGGATTATTAAACTAAGACCGTTAACTACATATAAGTAGTCCACTGATACTATTTCCAGATAGGCTAGCTGTAAGAGACTTGCATCTAGCGGCTTCCTGTAACCACTTTCCCCTTTTGATTATAGTTGTCCTCTCCCTAAAGGTTGTCTGGAAGAGATCGCTTTTTAGCGATATGACCGCCTGAATTGTACATCTTTCTGCAAATATCAACTGTAACTTCATTATTCATTGTAAAGAGTATATATCTATCTATCTTACTTTACCGGGTTGTGTGTCTGTCGTGTGAGCTGCATTTATCTGTACGTGGCTTCCATTCTAGAAATTACATCGTACTTACATAACAGGCGTCAAGTAGTTAAGGTGGGGAACTTTGTAAGCATGCCACGAAACATGAATTGCGGCATTCCTCAAGGCTCGATAATAGGACCTCTATTTTTCTTAATTTATCTTAATAACATTAACCAAATAGGATTAACCGGAAGTCTAACATTATATGCAGACGATACATGTCTTTTTTACTTCGACCAATCAATTTCAAATATAATGTCAAACGCACAAAAAGATTTAAATATTCTTAATGAGTGGTTAAAATTTAATCTCTTAACAATAAATACAACAAAAACTTCTTTTATGATTTTTGCGGCAAAAAATAAACCAATACCGGAATATAACCCTATCATTTTAAATGGCGAAACCATACAGCAAAGTAACAAAGAAAAATATCTCGGCTTGTGGCTTGATGACAAAATGACATGGAAGCTCCACATAGATCACGTAAAATCCAAACTAACAGCTTTATTGGGTGCGTTACGAAAAATGACAAACTGCATCCCTACCAAGGTTCGCAAAATTATTTACAATTCGCTTATAAAATCACATTTGAATTATCTAATTGAAATATGGGGTGCAGCCGCTAAAACTAACTTAGAATCACTCCAACGAACACAAAATAAAATAATAAAAATACTTAATCACTATAATTACCTAACACCAACAAAAGAAATTTATAAAAGAACGAAAATATTTAATCTTAGGCATCTATATATTAACTCAACTTGCATCTTGATTTACAAAATTATAACAAGTTCTATCCAATCCAATGTACAATTAGAAAAAAAAGTAAACACTCATAATTTAAGAAATAAACAAAAACTTATTCTTAATAAAGCTCGAACCAACTACGGAAAGAAGACCATATTATTTGAGGGAGTTCAATTATATAATAAATTACCTAACAATATTAAAGAATCTGAAAGCATCAACATGTTCAAAGCTAAAATAAAAAAATACATATACACATTATTATAATTTTACCTCACCAAATTAGGATTATATATTGTGTTTGACCTACCTTTATTTGAATCTTTGTTTTGCCTGTACGTAGGCAGCCCCAGGGGTATAAAACATTAATTAATTAGTATTATAAGTTTAATCTCATTGTAAATGAACTGTATGTTTTTATGAGAATAAATGTGTTTAAACCTAAATTGCCAGCTCCATTAGTTGCCAGTTCTACGTGCTATGTGCCTTGCTCACTGGCACTAAGCTTGCTTATCCGTCGGGCCATGTCATTTCTGATTCGATCTCTCAAAGGAACACCGAGAATTAGCCCTTTCCACATCACGCTGTGCAACTTTGAGCTTCCTTATAAGGCCCATAGTAAGCGGCCACGTTTTTGTTCCAAAGGTCATAACTGATAACTTGCTGCACTGCTCTGAGGTATTTTGGATGAGAAACTTTGTTGTGTAGTTTCTGGAACTCTGATTAAGTAGGGCAAGCGAATGATGGAGCCAGTAACAATTGTCCCAAAGGTTACGCCGATTTATAGCATATCCATTGAAAAGTTACAAGCATATTTCGACGACTAACAAAAACTTGATTGAACGTAACAATTAACTCCAACGCAGTGAAACTACAAAACGTTCATACAAATTGCATAAATATTTCAACTTCAGTGGAAACTAAAAAGTGACATGCCGTCACGTTTACAAAAAGCAAATATGTGAATAAATTCATTAGCGCCCAGCGGAGTAAGGAAATGCCACCTGTCTAAGGCAAACCGCAAACTGACAATTTTTGTTGCCATCTTTTGTACTACAAAGTTTCTTCATTCTTGAGTAACGTATATTCTGATGCCGGCGGCAGCAACAAGCATCTAAACGAGTAGATTAAATACGTTTCTGACAACATTCGGCAATTGATAATTCCTATTATTACATTTTTTTATCTGCATTTCGTTTTGAATCGCAGCTGTCTGTCGCTGCAGTTGCCATTATTAAGATAATTGTAAATTTTTGTTTTTAGCAATTCCATGCAAGGTTTAATTGAAGATAAATAACACTTGAAAAAAATCATCGACCTCAGGTGGGACTCGAACCCACGTCCCATCGCATACCGGGCGAGTGCTTTGACCACTAAGCTATTAAGATAATGCTGTTAGCCACATTCAACCCCATGTTTACTCAGTCGCTTTTCCAGGATGCACATAAAATAATATAGTATGCGTTAATACTCCATTTTCCTTTCTTCCTTAACTGCCTCTGGAGGGAACCGAACTCACGGTCTCTATCCGAGAGTTTGCTCTTCCAATTGAACTCCGAAGGACTGAAACGAGTTTGGTATCGTGAATATTTTGAGCTATTTACATGAAATATTGAAAATTGTATTTGCAAATATTAAACAATCAATTATGATAAAACAGCTTGAATTTGGAAATTCTAAATACAAAAATTTCGTGAACGACGTCTATCAAATATGGTTTCTGGACGACAAAGGAGAAATATGGAAAAGTGAATAAAGTGGCGCTCTCATTTAATGCTTTTAGAGAAAAAGAAACAACATCAGGTAACATACTAAATCTTGTTTCAATCCGAAACCTCGAACCCACGTTCATTTCACAAATAGTAGTGTGATGAGCACGAGCATTTGTACCTAAGTCTATCCGTTATCTTTGGGAATAACTTATTGGTGTGATTGTGAAAACTATTTATGTCTTTATTAAAGCTACCGTTTACTGATCTTTGTTTGCAACATATGAAACAAACTTCTTCAGTCTACGCCCTGCCTAACTATTCAGACACTGCTAATAGCCCATTCACACATACCGACGCGGATATATTCGTACCGCGACGTTTCCTGTCTGCACGACGCTTAAGATCCTCATCATGGTTATTCTTTAATTAGTCGAAAAAAGAGACAAGTTGAAAATAATTAACAAGCGGATATTTAGTTGGTAAGAATGGCAGAAATGGCTATAAAACCAATATAAAACAGCAGTATCAACAGTAAATTTTTAGAGGCATATTAAATGTGGACATAAAGGCAATATGTTTCAAGTCACTTAATTTAACGCAAAGGGTTACGAAGAAGTTCTTCGACGAGCTGGAGGGTAGCATGGGCTCCTGACTATTGTTAGGAAGTATAAATAATAAATATAATTGTAAGGAATTATAAATAAATATTGAACAACATCACATACATTGCTCTGATCCTAAGGTAAGTAGCTAAAGCACTTGTGTTATAGAAATTAGAAACAACGACGGTACCAAAACACCAAGACCCGAGCCCATAAAGAAAAGGTAGTTTTCTACATTGACCTGACCGGGGATCGAACCCGGAAATTCAGAGATGGCGGCGCCATTTAAAGTCCGGCGTGCTCGCCTCTCGGCTACGGAGGTCGTCGCGAAGTAAAAGACTTGGTCTCGGCCATGCCGTGAGACAAGATAATTACCATCATATTATCTGCAGCAGATGATTTTGATAGGCAATATCGCTAGGAAGAAGTCGTAATATCACAATATCCAGGAATAGACATAATAACGAGTGTAGGTAAGTGTAAGTTCCATGAGCAGGCCTTCAGTGCTTGGAGAACACTATAAGAAGAAGAGGAGCGCTAAGGAATAATAACTAGGCATTTACAAGTTTTTTCATGATTTTAAAAATCTCTTGTTTTCAGTACATAATTTTAAATCTAATAATACAATATATTATCCAAGTACCACTTTGCGTATCTGCAGATCTGTCTGTGGCGTTATACGAGTAATTTCCAAAAATATCCCGCTTTATTAACCGACTTCAAAAAAAAGGAGGAGGTTCTCAATTCGTCTAAATGTTGTTTTTTTATATTTGTATTTTAAGAAAACTTGATTAAACTCTTTAATAAAATTTTACAAACACTTATTTATCAGGCTTTTAAGAACATTTCCCATTCCAACATAAATACTTTACTCGGTAATAAAAGGACTTCCTTCTAAATTGCTTTTCCTAGACATAAAATACAAGATCCAAGCTAATTTGTAGTCAGATATTCTAAGACCTCGAAAAAACTGCACACTTTAAGCTTATCTCTGGATGTCATCATTAGTTTTGCATTGCAAATCGCTTTAGATCTAATTAAAATAGAAAGCCGTCTACGTATGAACACATTACAATCAAGACAGTAGGCCCATTTCTCGATATTATTTTATTTTTTTATAAACATCATCATCATCATCATCTCAGCCACAGGATGTCCACTGCTGAACATAGGCCTCCCCCAGTAACTTTCAGATCGGCCGATTGAAAGCGGCCTGCATTCCGCGTTATTAATTTCTAAACATAACTATAAATAAATAATAAATAAATAAATAGTCTTTACTTCAAGAAAATTTGTGTCGTGTGGTGCCGGCACGTTAAAAGAATTGCACCACCCCTTCTCTTCATATGGGTGTCGTAAGAGGCGACTACAGGAGATCCGCCATAAAAAGACGGACAGCAGCGTCTCCTCTCCTCCATTGGCCAAACTGCGATCGCCAACCCGCCTGCCAAGCGTGGCGATTATGGCTAAATCCCCTTTTTGGAGAGGCCTGTGTCCAGCAGTGGACTTATATAGGCTGGTGATGATTTCAAGAAAAAAATCTTATAGATTACATTAATTAGATTAATTACTATTACTAGAGAGAGTCAACGGTCTATATACATCCTACTACAGGGCGGTACCTAACCACGAACCCTTAAAACAATCTCAAATCTGTCAAACATTATCATTTCCGTCAAATTTTGTATGAAATGACGTACCAAAATTGACAGATTTGACAACTTTGAGATTGTTTTTAGAGTTCATGGTTACCCCGCAGGTATGTGCCCTATAATAAGATGTGTATTTTACACAACTAAAAAATCTTACAAATGAAAGTGATCTTTACTGACTTATCTTACATTCAGATGTAACCCCTAATTAAGTTTTACCACCAATATTTTCCTAAGTGGTTACTGAATCTGTTGATAAAAAGAAAAATATTGGATTGGAGTTCACGTACCGGCAAGCGCAGCATGGGACGTCCACCCACAAGCTGGACAGACGACCTGGTAAAGGTTGCAGGAAGCCGCTGGATGCAGGCCGCGCGCAACCGGCCAATCTGGAAGTCATTGGGGCAGGCCTATGGCTTAAATAAAACCAATTTATTTTTGCAAATAGGCTTAAACTAAGCACTTTTACATGTCCCATCATTTTTTCTCTACCACTGCTTCGGAACAAGTTTGGGCTTATTTGGACAAATGATGATGATGATGATGAAGTTATTTACTAAATTGTAGGCAGACTTTGTACATTGTGGTGAGGCTCAATAAACAAGTCCTTGCCATACTTAGCGCCAAACGCGTAGTTTTACCTTATAATACAGTTTTAATTGCATCCAATAGGGTTGATAGTAATTTATGTAAAAAGGCGGACATTCGTATCATAATTAAGCATGGTTGTTAAAAGAGAGCAATTTATTTTATTACCATATTTTTTTATGGCAGTTGTGGCTTAGTATAAATTAAATGTATGAATGTTCGTAGCAATTAGTCCTAACACAGTGTCATACTATAAATATATAGGTATAGTCAGCTCAATAGATGAAGTATTTATTCACACAAAGCGCTGTCATTAAACTATTTTATTATTTACATTTTATAATATCATATAAAAACCGGCCAAGTGCCAGTCGGACTCGCGCACTAAGGGTACCGTACCATTATCCATAAAAACAGCAAAAAAAACTATTTTATAATATCATATAAAAACCGGCCAAGTGCTAGTCGGACTCGCGCACTAAGGGTACCGTACCATTATCCATAAAAACAGCAAAAAAAAAACACGTTTGACGTATAATGGGAGTCCCCTTCAATATTTGTTGTATTCTGTTTTTAAGTATTTGTTGTTATAGCGGCAACAGAAATACATCATCTGTGAAAGCCTTAAAAATATGGTTTTGGTGCGGAGTCAGGGTGGTCGTTTATCACTTTTTGTAAATAAAATGCATTTCTCTAGTAATAAATGAGTAAAAGTGACAAATTCTTCGTCTATCTTGATCCAAGTATAGCTATTATAATAAAAAAGCTTATGTCTGTTTGTATGTAGAAGATAATCTCCGAAGCTAATCAATTGATCTATATAATTATTTTAACAATATTATTATTATTTTTTTTGGATGGACAATAATATCATTTATGTGATAACAATAATAATTATAATTTACTACACGTATAACGCAGACAAAGCCGCGGGCACAGCTAGTGAATTAGTGATCGAATGAAAATGTGTCCTCACACCGATTCCCATGATCGCAAAAGACGGAGTCACTTACTTCCGTTTCAGATATTTGGAAGAAATCGTTAAATTCTGTAACTAAATTATCTTCTTCTTCTCAGTCGTAACCCCAGGGATTGGGGATCGTGACCATCAGGAGGTTAAGTCAGGACAGAATTGAGTGGGACCGAGTTAAGCTCTTCCATGTTGCTCTATCAGCGGCGGCGTGGACAGCATCGTGCAGATTTAGTTGTAGAAGTTTGGTTTGGTCACACCATCTGGCTGGAGCTCGGCCCCTTTGTCTTTTTCCCTCCACTTTGCCCATCAGTATCGTCCTTTCCAGGGACTCTGGTTCTCTCCGCGCTATGTGGCCGAGAAATTCGAACATGCGGATGCGGCAAGTGTCTGATAGGCGCGTCGTGATTTTTAGCTCTTTCAGGATACATTCATTCCGTCTGAAGGCTGTCCACGGGATTCGCAGCATCTTTCGCCAGCACCACATCTCGAATGCGTCGATTCTCAGCTTCATAGTGGCTTTGATGGTCCATGTTTCGGAACCGTACAGGAATATAGGGAACACCAGCAAATTGACGAGTCTACTAAATTATCACTATAACTCAAAATGGTAAGAATTGTGGCAATTAGTATGTTTACTAATTACATCCTTAGCATTGCCAACATGACAATGTGCCCTAGGGTTTTACACTATTATTGTAAGAAAATAACTCCTTGTTATAGTAAAAATTAATTACCAGAGATACAATGTTAGCATTCACTCATCTCAATTAAACTCCAGTTAAGTTGTAGCCGTCATGTTTTTATAAAAAATATTACGATTATCCGCAATTAAATACCCAATTACGTTCTCAGTTGTTATTTCCATTCACTTTGAGAAAAAAACAATGTAACATTAATAACGTTTTTATTATTTAATAAATATTGGACAAAACGTGGACGCACGTTGGAATGACGGCCGATGTGGCAGAAAGGTCCTGGAACGGAGGCCACGTACCGGCAAGCGCAGCGTTGGACGTCCACCCACAAGGTGGACAGACGACCTGGTAAAGGTTGCAGGAAGCTGCTGGATGCAGGTCGCTTCTAACCGGCCGATTTGGAATCACTGGGGAGGTCTATGTTCAGGAGTGGACGTCCTGTGGCTGAAATGATGATGATGATTGGACATCACTTATGTTACTCCGGTCCTTAGGAAAGTAGCTAAAGCACTTGTGTTATAGAATTCAGAAACAAGGACGGTTCTACAATGCTCAGACCAGAGACAATATTAGAAGTTAGTCCAATAGATAAAAGTTTTTGTTTTTAATCGCCAACTTTATTTTGTGGGATTAAAAAGAACTTCTCTATACATATAGACACAGCTAATGATCATCTAGTGCGGGAAAGTTTACCTATTTTTATGAAGACTATAGAAAAAAACAACGAGGGTACTCTTGCTCTAATATTTATCCCTTTTTAACGGTATAAAGACGTATACACTGAGAAAAATTGATTACCATGCTTTTTTTGCCATTGATATTTCCAGGGGTCAATTCTCAAAAGGACGGTGTTGTCATTTACAATACCTTGAGAGCGCAAAATAGCAGTTTTCCTTTTCAAAAACTAACTAAAATCAGTATTTGACGTGTTAGAAACCTACATATTGTCCATTCCGCCATTCAATGTTTCTGCCTCACCCAATGGCAGACTGGTAGAGAATGCCTTAAGGCATTAGGTCTGCCAATTGTACATTTATTTCGTGCAATAAAGAATAAATAAATATTTTTTGATGACAATTTTATTATAATTCGTAAACACTGCTGAATAAAATGCCTAAAGAATTTTTTGATATAAAATAGCTTATTGCCAAAAGCTAACATGTATCAATAAAGCAAAGTCAACTTTGTAATTAAACAAGATATCGTTAACTCAATGATAGTACATTTTAATTTGTCTTCAGTCAACTTCGATGTTTGCTAATTTACTTGCCACTATGTCACCAGGTATAAAACTTAACTTAACATGCATAATATACCTCGTTCAATATTCATTATTGCCAATTTATCATACAAATTGTTTCACATGATTAATGCCAGTATACGATTATGGTAACTGATGGTTACTATAGAAATTATAATGACCGTCACATTTCTATTAACTGCATATTATGTTGTCAACTTCACATAATAATTACGATTTTACAATTCCAATGGTAATTTCAATCGACTTGACAGTTGAAATTAATGGACGACTTTTTTTAGTTGTTTAAAAATTCATTGGGAAAATTAAAAGCAGTAACTTTGGTATAATTATTTTTAGAAAGCTAAAGAACCGTTATTTGTAGATTCGTTGTAGATTCAAAACTGAAATAAGTATAATTCAATTTATATATATTTTCACTAAGTTAAAAAAAGTTAAGTGAATTATATATTGCGATATGTTTTCAGAGGGCAGTTATCTAGGTACCTAGTCAGTGAATAAAATTTCGGAAGATTTCGGTTAATGAACCGAAACCGAACAGAATATAAATCTTAATAAAAATGCCGAAACCAAAATCGAAATGAACTTGGGCCAATTCCTAATATTTCTTCTTCTCTAATGATTGATTTACTTTGGGGCTTACGCTAAGGATCATAAACTAAATGAAAATAAACATACAAATAACAATACTATGTACATACCTATGTCTAAAAACTTCAATTTTGGCATTTTTTCTTAAATTTCAATTCAATTCAAAATTACAAATTACAATTACTCTTAACCAATTATCTTGACATTTTACTTTCTCCATTACAAAGAGTGATTAAGTAAAACTTTCTTAACCTTTAAATGGATAAATGCGTGACGACATCCAATGGGAAATTACTTTAACCAATAACAATAACATTATTGAATACCGGAGATACCGGAAAATTATAAATAAAAAACCGATTAATGAGGAATGTTCGTACACAATACATTACGACACAGTAAACTTAACCTTTTATTCCCTGGTGAGTTCCACAGTCACTTGCGTCATTACAGAGGACATTTTAAATAAATATATATACAGTGCGTCTGGGTTTCGACCGGCGATAATTTAAGGACTTTTAATTCATCTAATTTTATCGACAACAAACCCCTTATGTTGGGGGTCTAACTCTCCCCCCCCCCCCTCCTTGAAATGGCAGCCATTTCAATATTTTAAAACTTTTATGGTAGAGCATGCAAAAAAATACTATCTATATGGATCTGGAATGCCTTAATATTATGGAACAAGATTCATTTGAAAGGCAATGATATTAACTGTCATATAAAATAAAGATCAATTCAAAAATTAATAACTGTCATAGAGAAAAAAATTAAATTATACGAAACTTGCTGCAAAATTTACTAAATTGACCAGTTTTTTAAACGTATTACAAAAACTAGCCCCATAAATGTACTTTATTTTTGTATTATGTGATAACTCTTCTTGTTGACTTTTTTATTGCTACATCTGGGAATTATGGTCAAGCGTGCTCCGATAAAAGACGCAAAAATTCGAAAAATATATGCAGTGTAACTATGACCTGATTCGCGAGTGTTGTAGCGACAGAGTCTACTGCATTTTAATGTATTATCGTTCTGGGACCAACGCGGTAGTTATAAAATGAATATCTGTTTGTATCAAGTATGGTAAAAGACAGTAATCGTCATACAATGACGAGCATTACCACATAGCCCGACCAAATAAAGACGAAATAATTCAAAGTTCACGCTCGATGTAATGACGACGAAATTGCATGAAAAAAACACATCTTTCAATTGCAAATGGCCGTACGCCATATAAATTAATAATTTAAATCGACAATACATGGAGCGATGCCACGGAGTTTTACGCAATTAATTTTTTGTCTGTAAACTACAGTCAATATAGATCAGCCTATACACAGACGCTTGTTTAAACATCATCTTTAATCTGTAAATAGTTTTAACAGTTAATGTTTGTAAAACCATCTCGGATTTAGACATTGATTAATTTTCAGTGTCGTCTTCTAAAAATTCTACTCCTGGTGTGAAATCAATGAATTAGTGCGGTAAATATAAAATCACTATTTTGGTCCGGAAATGCCTGTGAGCAATTATGATAACTTTCTTCAGATGAATGTTTAAAAAAACACAACGAATGAATGAGCCCAGACTTGACAGTTGTAAGACTACTCATTGAGAATGCCACTATCTACATTTCAGTATTATCAGATCAGCTCAAAAGGATGAATTTAGTATAATCATCCGGATCTCACATATTTTATCATCATCATAATCATTTCAGCCACAGGACGTTCACTGCTGAACACAGGCGTCCCCCAGTGATCCCTAATGACTTCCAGAATGGTCAATTAGAAGCGGCTGCATCTGCATGCAGCTTCGTGCAACCTTTACCAGGTCGTCTGTGTCTAAGTGTCTCCTATTTGCTTTCAAAATTTCAAAATAATAAAACTATTAGAAGTAGTTTCAAATCGAGTTTAAAGATTCCAATGTTAAGTCTTAGTTACAAGTGAAGCTATGTAAGTTGGTTATTATAGGGTACTTTACTTATTATGTCTAAAAGTGTTTATATGTTCACAGCCAAGAAGAAACCATTCATTCTATTTGCATTCACTAAAAATACAAAGTACTATTGTCTTTGTCAGTTGTACTATCAAGAATTGAAGCAGTTTTACTGTGCAGGCTGTACTATTATTATTATGTTTATTGGCATTCATGCCTTTCCACTGGCACGAAAGATATTGAAAATACGCCAATTATCTGGAATCGCCCACCAATTCATTTTTGACTGCTACTACGTTACTTCTGTGTAATGTCTTATCTCGTTTTGCCATGCTATTGGACTTTATAACATAGGTGGTAAGGTGGAAAATGAAAAGTTTGTTTAAAGTACAATAATTGGAACGCCATAAGTTGAAAATTAAAAAAATATTTGAAATAATTAATAATTACAGCGTTCATGCTGTACATTCTTTCGAAGAACTTTGTTTTAAGAAAAAGGTTGACTAGTACATTCTGTAAATATTTATGTATAAAGAAAAATACTTACCTACAATAGCAATTCAACTAATATTATAAATGCGAAAACTTTTGAGAATGGATTGATGGACGGATGTTTGTAACTCTTTCACGCAAAAACTATAGAACGGATTAAGATTAAACTTTACAGAATATAGCTTATCATCAGAATAACACAACACAATGCTTTAAATAAGAGATAAAGATTTTGCTTAATATGGGCCATATTAGGAATAAACTAAAGACCAAGCAAACGAAGTAGCGGGAATAGCTAGTGTGTTACAAACGTAAAAAACATCTAAAATCTATCTTCTTTATTCTTTTAAATTTGTTATTTCTGTTACCTTTTCTATACAATATTACTGATATTTCATGTTATGTCTTATTTATTTACAGCGTCAAAAGTAAGTGTACGATTAATAATTTTAAGTAAGTACGTGTTCTGTAAAATTCATTTTTGTTGCAATATTTTGGTGGTCTTCTATTTCAGTAATTCATAAAATCGTCTTTCATTACCTATCTGATTCAGCCTAACTAACTAGCCCTTAACAAATTTTAAGGCAACAGTTACTCAACACGTCAAAAATGTCCTCTTCAAGCATTTTTATGGGACGTCCGACATATTTTAACCCTCCAAGGCCCGTTTTCGGTGGTACGTGGGAAATTTCTGGAATTTTATAACAGCCAAACCCATACATTTTGGTATTTGTACCTTATAAATACGTCGAATGTTGATAATTGAAATTCTTATAATTTTTTAAATATTATTTGGTTTTCTTAAAATTTTGATTAAATATTATTTTGTTTGTCACCATTGTAGGCGGCCAGAACCATCTTGCTATTTGATGATTTAGGAGTGTTAGGGTCTTTGTCTGCTAAGGTAAATAATTTACTTATTTTGGTCTTTTTGGAAACTCTTAGAGCAATAAAAATAAAAATAAAATTAATTTAAAATTGAACTGACAACATTTGTAATATCAAAAAATAACGTCCAACTTGGAACGTCCTCATTTTTACATTCGGGTTAAAAGACAATCAACATGATTCTCAGGATTGAAGCTTTCGACACCATAAAATAAGACATAAGAAAAGTGAACATTGAATGAAGTCTGGCAAACATAAAATACCATCAATAACTATAAATCGTTTACTTTATCGCCTATAATAACACTTACATGAAACAAACCAAACCTGACCATAATAACCAAACAAAAACTTGCACTTACAATATCATAGCTATCGTAAATGTCGAAGCAATAAAATTCATTCGCTTATAAAGCAGCTGTTTGTCGCTTGAAACATTAAAAATCATGTTGCTTCATATTTTTTGTCACAGGACAACATAATCGTTGGTTAATAGAAGCGACAGGGAACTTAAAAATGACAAGCCTAGGGCGTTATATGACATGTTGTCATGAAGGGGGCTATTATGAGATTGATAGAGAATTTCACATTAAGAATTCTTTGCAGCTTGAGAATGATTACCTACCCTTTGATCCACAACCACAGACCAATAATATATGAATACATTACAACTTTATGTCTAAGCTTGCAAGGTTTAAAGTAGCGCTGCAAAATTGCACTGCTCGCAGGCAGTTCGATTGCATTTCTATCTATTAAAGGTTTGATAATGTTATCATTATCACGCACAGTGGTTGTTGTTTAGAGACCAGTGCTTCTTCTCATGAAAAATTAGAGTGAAAACTACCAGAGAACTAAATACACAATTTAATTCCCTGCTAGTTTTTACGTCTAGTTTTTTCAGGATCTAGGTAAAAAAATGGCACTTGTTTGATGGTTTGGGAAAACATAGTTAGAAAAGTAAGGGATTTAGATAACAATGAGTATTGGTTGTAGTTCTCATGGTACCAAATTGGGCCATAGTCTGATGGAAGTCACAACAAATGCATAACGTTAGAAAAAAGATATTGCTACACCTTGAAGCATTTTGATATAAAAAGGTAGTTGTTAATAGAACACACAGAAATAAGCATTATCTATGTTTCATGGGCCCAATAATGGATACAACGTAGATCAAACAAGATTTATAATTTTAATACCTATTGATATTCCACCTTAAAATCTTCTTTATGTTAAATATTTATAAAGCAACGTTTACAAAGCGTTTTCATTCGAGATTTTATACTATCACCACTACGCAAACGCAAGCACAGGTTTTTTTTTTAAATAGCCCATGAAAAACCCTATTGCGAGTGACTTCAAAATAAGTCACCTTACAAACTGGACGTGTGATAAAAAACGCTGCTAGTAATTAAAATTCTCAGCGTCTGGTCGCTTCGTGCAAGATGAGTTTCACACATTTTTACCATCTTTTCTATTTTACAAAGTTGCTTTTAGTTTTTGTACTTTAATAAAATTTCATTTACTAATTCATCCCACTAATATTATGAATGCGTAAGTTTGTGTAGATGTTTGGATATGTTGATGTTTGTGACTCAATCGCGCGTAAACGGCTCCACGAATTTTGATGGAATTTCGCACACATGTAGAATATGATCTGGATTATATTATATCCGGTTAAATCCTGTGGGATATTTTTATATATTGTTCTTTATTTTTGAACGTTTTGTATTATGTATCATACCAAATATCCTGTAGTTCACGCAAACAAAGTCGCGGGCACGGCAAGTCTAGTCATTGATAAAAAAAGCATGCTTCAGTTGAACTTTTTATAACTTCAACTTGATGTTACTATTGTTAAACAGATAGTCATAGATGACTGACTTGTTTTATTTTGCCAGTTTGAATACCGCAAGGGACATTTGGTTATTGTGATGCTGATGATTGTACCTAAATAATAATCATACCTAATAAATATTTATCAATTTACCATAAAATGTAAAATTCATTCAACCCATTTTCAACTTAAAGTTTAAAACGTAGAGATTTGAGAAAATTTTAGATTATGTATATTTACTTAACATAGACATGAAAATTCACACAATTTCAAAATCCTTTTTTAAATGAAACTACTTTTACGTATTATTTCGCGATTTCATGTCAAGTGCAACATACCTCTTCAAGATGCGGGGGTGTACAGACTGGAATGTGACTGTGGGCTCTCCTATATCGGTCAAACAAAACGAGGTATAGGCGTGCGGGTAAAAGAACATATAGCCGACATCAAACATAGACGGAATACTAAGTCTGCAGTGTGTGAACATGCCTTAGATACACCCAACCATTTCATACGATTTGACCAGCCTAAAGTCCTTGCAAGAGAACGACGATTTGTTCCTCGCATGTTACGGGAGGCAATTAAAATTAGAACCCGAATTTCAACAGAGAAGATGGTTTGAAAATACCACCAGCATGGGATCCTGTTTTAACGAAATCCCATGCTAGGCCCCGCACTGCAAGACCTCTAGATACAGTTAGCTCTTTTTGCGTAGATAGGAACACAAATTAATATTAACTGAGTGACGGTAGTTTATATTCATGTTCGCGTTCGTGTTCGTGTTCGCGTAAATAAAAGACAACAGTATCCTTTTTTAATTCATTTCACAATCATAAAGGAATTTAAGATTCAGATTTTGTCGTTAATGTCGTTCTACCGACAGCCCTACAAGGTATTATGCACTAATCCAAACACCGTCAACCCTAAACTGCGGGTGGCGTAAGCGCATCGCCCTACTAAACAAATCTGACGTACCGAAAAGAAATTATCAGTCGCCCGCTTTGAAGTCGGATCGTGTGTCAGCGGCCTAATTGCGCATCTTTGATCCCGTGAGTGAGCATATGCCCTAAAACTCGAAACGACGTAAGTTAAAAAAAACGCTTTTTTTACTAAGCCTTGTGTATTTAGAGATGTAGGGTTGGGATTTCAAAGGAAATATTTTTGATGTATGTTGTTTTGTTTCTGGGAGTGTTCGTGTTTTTATTTGCGTTCGAAGGCCGAAGCCTGACGGTCGGCAGACGGCTGTAATGGCATGTCACGAGTGAACCGTGTTGTAGCTGAGTCGTCGCGTATGGCGTTAACGCTTTTTGTAGGGTTCAATTATAATTCTTTTGTTGCTTCGTTTGACGGGTTGTGAAGAAAAGTTGACTGATGCGATCCATATTTTTGACGTGATATTTTAAATTAGGCATGTTTTTATTGCTGTACCAATAAATACCAATGAATTGTCGAGTCTGGTAATATTTTGATCAAAAGTTCTAACACTTTTTTTGTGATTAAAATTGTCTACTTTGTTTATTTCATATTGATAAGCACTAAAAAACAATGCAGTTTTTTTTTCAAGAATAAAGAAAGAAGATACCACAAATATCAATTCAATTCAAATTTAACTATGTATTTTTTTTAATTAAAATTAACAAATAATTATAATTATCAACACAATATTATTTTACCCGCAGGTGATACTACTCGTATCTACTTACAGAACAACTTTATAACCTTGTTTTCTTACCATTAAATAAACATCATTACCGAAACGGACATAATAACGGTTATCGTTGTCCGTAGCGTCGTTAATCATTGTTATCGTTGACAGCCGCAGCACGAAAGGGTTAAAAATCGGATCGCATGCGCACGCGGCTAATGTCAATTTAGTTGCTTCTAAAATATATTTTTTACTGCTTTGTCTTGAAGATTTAATTTTACCCGTTAGTCATGCGTATTCGAGACACAAAAGATATTCTATTGTTAGGCGGTCTCTTGACACCGCTTAGATGTTGACGAGTTAAGCTTCTGAAGACGACTACAACAGCGATAAAAACAACTTTATTTTATGTGTGAGACATTGGCTTTAGTTATTATTAGTCTTTTGTTGTGCCTCCTCGAAAACTGTGTACTTAAATAACTTTATTTATTGTATATAAACTGTATTCTGTGATCTTATTATCTAGTCGCCATATCACGAGCTGTGTTTAGTTTATGGCTAGGTGATTCGTGTCATTGTGGAAAGATTTCGTTTATTATTAACTAATTTATTCAGCATTAATAAGCAATAACGCCGTTTACTTTGCACAAAACAGGGCGCAGTTCTTTTATTATTTGAGAGAAATAAATTAATTTTAATTTAAAGAGATAGTTTTATTTTACAAACGAGACGATTATTTCTCGTTCCTAAAATGTAGCAAGATCGATCTCTCTCTCTCTCTCTCTCTCTCTCTCTCTCTCTCTCTCTCTCTCTCTCTCTCTCTCTCTCTCTCTCTCTCTACACAAACATGTATGAGTGTAAGATGAATAACATTTTGTCAAATATTCAAGAATTTCCACTGAATATTATATATAAATAGATCAAATATACTATACGACTATACTCTCTAAAATTTTGAGTTTTGTACAATAATAGAGCGATTGATGATACCGCTCATTTAACTCAAATCCGAAACGGATATTTAACAATTATAATCTTTGATTTATGAAACCAAATTACTTTGCGGTGGTTGAGCCCTAATCAAAGAGGAACTATGCCCTAAATTATTTAACACATCAATCGATCAAGAATAGTAACCATTTTGGACGTAAATCGCTCGTTAAAAGGCCGGAAACGATTTTGACCACTTAAAACGCTGAAAATTATCGTAAAATTACAAACTACATTTGGTCCGGGCCTAATCGAAGTAGTAGGGAGGCCATAACATGGCTACTGGCTAGGATTTATTTGAACTTTTATTGAAATCTAATTATTTGGTGGACAAATAAACACCATACCATGTGACCATTAAAAACTAATGATGATTTTAGAATCAAATATTTATTAGATGTCTTTTACAAAATAATAAAAATTGAACTAGAACTAAATTAAATCATCATAATAATTTAGGGAGGAAGAATTTTCTATAAAGAAATATCCTTCCTCTTAAATATTCAAAGTAATGGGTACCTAATTTAAATGTACCTACTGTATAATAATTAAAATCTTTTATTTCACGTGTTTTATTCTAAAGGCTTATAATTCTGTCATCAAAGGCAAAGTTTTTGTGCATACAAATACAGTTCAATATCTTATTGTTATTAACTAAGAGTAGGTGAAATAAGTCTATAAAAATACATTAAACGCTAATTTTCTTTTAATTGAACACAATTCCTACTCAACGTTTTTCCTTGAAAAGCCTTTTTTAAAATCTTAATTTTTACCATTCAGTCCTGATTTTTTTTTATTTCATGGCTATCCTACATATAAGGCGGCCATCCAAACCACATCAAATACGCCATCCATCACCACATTAAAAGATCAGTCGGCTCACCAGGCGCCATTTAATTGATAGTTTCGGTCCTCATTAAAGCGATTACAGCCCGAGGCTGTATAAATATTGTATTATTGACAAATTAACGGAAGAGCCGAAACGATTGTCTGGGCCGACAGAGGCGCCAATGATATGGCGAATTTTTGATGGGTTGAAGTAATTTTGTAGGCGTTGATTTAGTAACTGGGATATCGGAAGATGTATTATTAAGGAGTACTCGTACCTACCTCGTAGACGGAAAATTTAAAAAAACATTGTTCACCCTAGTACTCTGACAACTTCCAACATCTGACACCGCTATGCAAAACGTTTGTTCGATAACCGGAGGATAACTGTACAGCGATTAGACGTGTGCGACAAAAAGTTTAAAAAAAAGTTAATCTACTTGAACAAACTTTGTAAGTTGTGTAAAATAATAAAATACTCGTAATACAATAATGATTTAATTGGTACCTACAGATAGACTGACACCAGCATGTGACTCGGTCAAAAAGAAAGCTTTAACTAGTAACTAAAAGCTATTTTATAGATAAGAAGACCTAAGCTGCAATTTATTCCACGATTAGATGGGAATGGAAATAATAATGATTAGTATCTGACCTAGTTAATTTTAATTTGATTAGTTTAGATCGAGTTCTAGGTAGCCAATGTGACCGCTCTCTTTTTAATTAGGTTCTATTGATTATATGGACTTACACTTGAGAATAACTTTCTTAAAGAACTTAAAGAGAACACCTTACGCAAGTTCATTTATTATTAGACATTTCAATACATCTGTGTTCCTATTTGACAATTTCTTCTTCAATAATTATTGGATTTCACAATTTTCTAGGATGTTGTTGATGTTGTTTTGTTTTTGTGTTGATTATTGATTATTGGATATGAAACCCTAAAATTAAAATCAGTTTTTAATTATAATTTTCTCAAAAAACTACAAATCCTTAGTCACTAAAAATCCATTAATACAATCTATCAACCCCAATCTTTTTGCCGCGTAACCCAGCAGGCTTGACTCAGCAAAAACGGCGGCGAGATCAAAGGGTGCGCAGACGCCGGCGGAACGGCTCGTTTCTCGGTTTGCTTAGTGTAAACATGACGATCAAAGGCGCCGCCGTTTGTCGGCAGCTTTCGACGCGGTTTTGACTAGACGAATATGTTTTTAGATAATTTAACGCGGGTTTAGAATGACTGAGGACGAGGTTCAAAAAGGTGTTTCGGAAATAATGTTAAGCATTTTAGTTAGGATAAAATTATGCATACTTGGTAAGCATTTTCATTTGAAGCAACTATTGTAAAAGTTTCAGGGATTATAATTATGTTGAGTTAAATAAATACCACATTTTAACAGGATGATTTTGACAAAAAATAGGATACCTTAAAACCATGCTATTTTGTTTATATCCAACAAATGGTACTATGAGAGCAACATAAATCATGAAAAACCATGCTCTACTCTTATGAAAGAGTGATTGTGAATGGTCACAATCATCAAGATTGCGCATAGGTGTCGTTGCCCGCATAGTAAAAGTTGTTGTAATGAGCAACTTTTAAGGAGTGAAATGAAATGAAATGAAATGAAGCGAAAGATGTCACGGGCAACTAGTAGTAAGTAATATATAATTAACGGATTTTTTTAGATTTTGTTATAGTTTTGAATAATGCTCAACCTTAGTTATGTTAAATACACATACTATAGAGAAAAAATCTTTATGCGCACCTAAATTGTATAATCATGCCAATATTATTATAGTAACAAATACGTACTTGGATGAAGGCAACACATTAAACATATTAAAATCCTTTCTCTTTAATACCTTGCTTTTTAAATTACCATTATTGAAGAAAGGATAATTAATAAATAATTTAAATTAAATTGTCGCTACATCTAAAACATAATTATGTATTTAAAAAGAACTGCATTATAAATTTAAGATTTCTCCAACCTGAATTCTCACCACGTGCTACAAGACTCCATAATTCAAACATAACCTTAAAAATTACACCCAAGCCTAGATTTAGAACCATAATCATTAAAGTGCTAAAACACTAGCAAAAAGAAGAATTAAACGTTAATTAACAAGAGTTAAAATCTACTCGAAACCTATCAACTTGAGCTTCCAAGTCGCCAACAAAAAGTTAACGCGGCGGGCGGGCGCGTGGGCGGAGCGAGTCTCGTCCCGCCCACTGACGTCACAGCGCAATATGGCCGCTGCAACGTGCAACTGGTTGCATTTATTAGTGTTGCGATTTGGTTGATAGAGGAGTTTTAGATTTGAGACTTTTAAAGGTTATGTTTTGAGAAACTAAAAGTGATTAAAATATTTACGACTGTCAATTATTTATTAATACAGAATCAGATAATTGACAGTATGGTTAGGGGAGACTGGGTATAGTCGTCTATAGGGGTAGATTGAGTAACTGACTGCCTCCTGACATTTATTTATTTATTCGAGACCATGACAATTTCCACATACCAGATTAAACTACAACACACATCCAACCCAACGCAGATATTTAGGAAAAAAAAAACCCAAATCGAGTTCTCGAATCTGCATGTTATAAAAAATAACTTAAGTATAAAAATCTAAATTTTCAACCTCATTTTGACCAATTATTTTTTTTACTAATGGAAGATCATATTCTTCACAGGAGTGCTTCTGATAATATCATAAATGAACCAATTACTAATTTACTGTTAGTTGTATTGATAAAATTGGGCCAGAAACTAAAATAACTAATGATAATTAACATAGATTTCTACTTACTTTTAAGTTCCACTATTGACTGCCCGAAAAACGAATATGACAGATTGATTGCAGTCATCAATAAATCATAGGGACTTAACCCAAAACGACCGAGTGGCACTAACCACATGTCATTACCATTACTGCAAATAACAAAATAACTGTCCGATAGTCGAGAACTAATTCGTGTACTTAATGGTAGTGTTGTTCCATCTTGTATCGATAAGAAGTTATCGAACACTACCTACTATTGGTATTAAAAATGAACAGATCGAAATGTTAAGCTATAATTTATACAATTCACTTAGAATCTGTTTGCTTATTCTTATTAATATTATTATGTGGGTGAAAATCATCCATGATGGCCATTTCCTTAACTATGAGATGATTAAAACTACAGTAGAAAAAGCGTTTTATACCCAGATATCTAATGCATAAGTTAGAAGCATCTTTGTCCAGTGATTCGCGCTTCGGACTACAATGCGAGCGGTCGCGGGTTTGAATCTCGTTATCCCGGAGAGATCTTGTGTGATGTGAACAAATACCAATTTAAAAAATACTTAATTAATACTATTTAAAAAAATCCGATACTTATGTATCACCATAATACAAGCTCTGCATAGTTTTGGGCTACAGTTGGTGTCATTTCTTGAAAAAAAAAGAATAAAAAAACAATACATAAAACAGCGCTAAAGATTTAAATAAAAGTTGGTTAGATACATACCTACATAATATTTATGGTGGTCCTCCCCTCTCCTGATTGCAGCGCCCTACAGGGCCCATAAATGTCTTATAGCTTTAGTCATCTAGTTAAATTTCATTGTAAAAGCAATAAACGATTAAGTTATTGAGTATATCAGATATTGTCGGATAAGAATCAATAATATAAAATATGCAATACTTAAAAAAAATGCGCAATAAATCGTAAGAAGACGATTTTGTTGCTTAAATTTTAGTTCAACTTTTCCTGTTAGAATAACTACTATCCGTCCTTTTTTTAGGGAATTGCATCATTTTATTTTTAAACACATTCTTTAGTATTTTTGCTCACATTATTACTTAAATGTTTTTTTTATTATTCAAGTAAGTACACCAACAGCACAATGTACACATCAAATTCTAGAACTAGTTAAAGGTTATGTACATTTGCTAATAAAAGGTAAACATAACATTTGCCAATTATAGTGGATGTAAGTTAGGTCATGCATCTAATCTATAGAAAAATAAACTCCAAACGAATACCATCGATATAAATACTAAACATATCCTAAACTCAAGGGAACAAACAAAAAAAACTAAGCAATAAAATGTTATAGATGTTTATGACTCAACCATCGACATAAATGGTAAATATGAGTGGCACAACACTAATCCCATGATTGACACAAGTCGTGAACTAATTCTCGTACTTAATAGCGAGCCGGCCCCAACTTATACTTACCCGGGCTATACTTAAGCGCAGTTTCGGGCTAGGTTATCATTAAGTCCGCTGAAGTCTTAAGTAAAAATACTCAACCGACCGAAGTCCCTAATCGGGACGTAATTCTTGTTATTATAGTGTATCTGATTGAATACTGGGCAGGATTTGGGGAGACAGATTTTTAAGATTTTTTTCTAGTTTTTGTTCTGCAGTAAAACTCATATTAGTAATATAGAAATTAAATAGATTACTTTTTACCGTTAAAAAATGTGATTTTACAGACTATATATAGCCTTAGCATTACTTTGGTTATTGTCTGATTAATAACAACTTAAAATAACTTCTATTGAAAGTCAATTAATTAATACATTTGAGATATCAAAGGAAGTCGTACCTACCTACTAACAGGGTTCATGTCAGCAGTATAATAATCTCCTCTATTTTTGTACTACTTAACACTATGAAGATTACCTAATAAGAAAGATTATTTTTAAGAATGTAATACAGTAAAGGCGTCTACTAAGTTTTATTTTTAACTTAAATATATATATAACTACTACTACTTAAATATATATACTTAAATATATAGTCTATATTTCCGAGTACATATAACCTGACTCTCTTTAAGTACAGAGTGAATAGGCATCTTCTAGGCAAGCTCGCTCCATCGTAGATCCCATCAATGCTCTAGAGCAAGATTGGGGTCAAGAGCAAGCCCATCCCAAATAAAAAAAAAAAAAAATAGTAAAAATAATGACAAAAAAAGTTGGAATAAAAGTGTAGGAGTTTTGGAGTTAAGATCATAGACGAAGTCGCGGATTTAATATATAGCAAAAGCTATTTTTACAAACAAAAAATACCTATAGATTTTGTAAGTAAGTCACTAAAATACTTGACTTTATTGCAGCAAGAAAAATGACTATAAGAACTTATTGGCCACTTCCGCTTTTATTTATTTCGAAGCATTAAATATTACCTCTGTTATTATTACTTATGCATAACCATTATTTTTTATCAAAATAACTTTCAACTTTTACAAACACCGCTTTACTTTAAAAGGAATTATTTCCGTCTGACTCCGCCCCTGGCAAGACATGATTCGACATACCCCTCAATAACCTAATGACGGTTTTCCAACAAGGCGCCAACGTTCGTCTTTCGGCTTTCGGCCTTAACTTCGGCAAATGATATGTAATTTGTCCAAACCACAGCACGCCAATCGGCAAACGAAATTATAGACGTTATGAATTATTATGGTTTTATGAAATCGCTCAAATTTCGCGTTAGGGTTAGGCAGTCGGTTGTTAAAATTTTGCGATGGTATTTTTTGTTTAAATATTACGGTCATACCCAATAATTAACAGGTGAATGCAAAGATGAAGGAAGCAATTATTCTTGATATTAAAATGCAAATTTTAGTCTGCGTTTTATTTTGAAATGCCAAAAAATACTGACTCTTGCTCAACCTGTCTCTGGTAACTATTGTGTCTATTGGTAATTAAGTTCTTTCCACGGATCGCCACTTTTATTCAAGAGTTGTGCGTGAAGCTATTGAAATCAAAAAGTATAAAAATTTCAATCGGGAAGACGGTTTCAAATTATCCGCGACATGGAATCCAGTTATTAAAAATAAACAATCTCGTTTTGTTTCGCGATCGAGTTCTCACCTGAATACGGACGCGTCGGTTAGTGTGCAGAACAGGGACACAGTGAGTGTAGTGTGTGACGGTACTTGGCGTGAAAATAATATTATGAGGGTAGATGAAGAATCTGCCTCTCATACGGAGTAAAGAAATCGCTGTTCCAGTCAGCCTGTGACCACGATCGGTGTAACCCGATCGAAACGTCAGACAAAAGAGGTAACATTTTGTACCTAAATTATGATCGCGTTAATTCCCGTTTCATTGAGTTTTTAAATTATGCAACGCGAAAGTTTAAAAGTAATTATTAAGACCTGATCAAGTAATTCTTTATAGCTCGCAAAGTACAAATGTTTGAGCATACATCTTCGTAAGTCATGGACAACCATAATGAATTTTAGTATGTTAATCAGTTATTTAGTTGCATTAACCTAAAAGTTTTTCTTTATAATTTTTTTTGAAAAAAAAATACCTGTTTTAATCTCAATTCACCTATCATTTCTATTACTTCTTTCAATAAGACGACATAAAAGTAGTAATAGAAGCAGCATGGGTTCAGCAGATGACTGAAACATGAACTAAACCGTTTAAACTTTAAAACAAACTTATAAACAACCTCCTACCCGTTCATTCATCATCAGCACTTAAATGAGCAAAATCACGGCGTCGACTTTAACGTTTGAAATAATTAAAGTCCATCCAGTAGGGCTATATTACTAAATTAAGTGTCAAGCAGCAATACCTACTTTAAATGGTTTAAATAGATAAATTTTAAGTGCCTTTAATTCTGTTATTTGAAGTTTATCTTATTATATTGTTCAGATTTTAATATTATGAACACCTATAGTATTTAATTGTGTACTAAAAATAATACTGGGTATTTATTAATTAGATAGGTAGGCTCAGGAACTCATTATAACTATTATTATAATATTGACCTATGTTATTGGTCTTATATACTTGCGCTACAAATTATCCGCAGAGTTTAGCCACTAACCACAGACTCAAGCAGTTACTGTAACTCAGATTTAACCAATACGTAACTTATTTTGGCAGCACAAAAATTAAATATGTTTATTATTACATCTGAGCTATTACAAATTACAAAAAGACTTATTTCTGGTATCACATTACAACAAGCAATTAAAACCAAATTTTGTGACACGATACCAGTATTGGATGTTCCCAAAAGCCACCGATGCGTGGCGTTCGAGTGGTATTTACGAGAAGTTGCACAAGTGTTTGCATATTGCTAATCAATTGATTGTTAATGTACGGTGAGATTCCTATGTTAAATGTCTATTGTGTAACTATTACGCATGCCGGCGCCAAACCTCTGTCGGTCTGTAGAAATACGGCGCCAAAAACTAATTGTTCTACCTGCCCCCTTTGGCAAACGTGTTACTTACACTCCAATCGTGTTTTTTCAACAATCGCCCCGGGTGGGCCGAAATTATGAATGAAATGGTCTTTGTCTTTTTTTTGTAATTTTGGAGTAATAGACGAGATGAAAAGAATAATTGACGTCAATATTCATAAACCTTAATGTTTTTACGCTATTTTTTTGTGTACTATTTTCGGTTTTTATCACTTGTTCTTTTTGAAGAGTTTTTATGGATACTGTAAAAAATTCTTTAATAGGTACTATCATCATCCTGCTTATTTAAATCCCGATAAGCAGCTTTTTTTAGAAATTAATCATGCTCTATTCTGGATTTTTTCATCACTATTAACAGCATAAGAAAAGTTAATTGCTACATCAGTACCATTAAAATAATGCTGATTAGAAGGTTTTAAAACTACACCTAAAACATGCTTTAAAAGTTTAACTAACCACCTCATAGCTTCATGTAAATTCAGTTAAATGGTATCGAGCGTTACAAAAGATTTAGAAACTTAGGTACTTTTGATTTTTAAACCTAACTCAATATTTGATCTTCTTCTTTGCATGTCGACTCAGGATTTTCATATAAGTGAGGACTAAAACTCAGCCACTGATATAGCACTACCGGTGGCCCTGTAGATTTGATTAAAAAGTTTCATACAAATCAAGCAAATAAATACGTGTTAATTTTTTTTCGGTGAAAATCATTTCTCCAGTTCTCCACACAATACGAGCACAAAAGCCAATTCGACTACCGATGATTCCGCAAACAATAACTTTAATTAACACTCAATGGCAAGACAAGGGTCTTTGTCATACCGTCTTCTATTCAGCCTTCAAACGCACTCACCTACCGCGGATTCTATTCAGGTTCGAGTCACATGCCGATACGTCCGTATAACTATTTGAATTTCAATGTAGGGGAAACTGGGGGAAATTGTACGCTACACTTTTATTTACGCAGCAGGATATTTATTTATCAAATAAAGTCGTATGTGTTAATTAAACAGAACTTTCAATCACGACTTTTAAACAATAATCAACATTTATAGAACTACGACAAAAGTGACAATTAAAACATATAATTCTCGTTAAATCAGCTATATAATTATATAATTTTACATTACAGAACAGAATCTGTAAATCTATAAAAAAAAAATTGTAAAAAACATTTTGTAGAATCGATTCAAAACTCTTATAGTTAAGGCTTGTTAACTTTGTTTTAAGAAGTTTCTATCAGTCGGCTGTCAATTCCTCCCCATACCACTCTCGAGTCTGAAATCAAAAACGCCGCGATCTCGCGGTAACCAATCAGTTCCAATGCTTTTTATGGTGACAAGTATCCAATTATCTCTGATTGAAATAATAATAGAGGCTCCAGGATAGTCGCGCGCTCAGCATCCAGAATTAGGGGGAACCTGGACATTCCACTTTTTGTGATCCACACCCGTGAACACTTTGATGCAGACAAAGCTGACATTTCGGGATGCGCCCTGTCGGCGAGATCGGCAAGCATTTTCGGCGTGTTTCGCCCTATTATTTATTCGGTCGGCGCTTTGCGAGATCGATTCGGCGGAATTAAAAATCGAGATGAAATTCGGAGCGGGAAATACTCAGCCGGTTTCTTTGGATGTTAATCATTCGTTGTCAGGAATGAGAGATTTATGTCGCATCTGACATTCGGTATCGTTGATGCAATCGATTCAAATGCAAATACAGTTTATTTGTATGCATATTTCAGTGCTCGGATCTGATGTGAAGTGTAATTAGGTGAGACCGCCCACATAGTATGTTTAATTGTGACAATCCGTCTCTTTCCACAAACATCGCGGTACAAAGGAATACACTAGTAGGCTGACAGTAAGCGAGATGAATCAGCTAAATGATACGTGTCAAAGAAATGACACGTGTGACGATGAAAGGAGTGTGCTTACGTGATTTAGTTGACGTCAAAAAGAAAATAGTGTGGTTTTAAAGAGTACATATTACTATGATTCATTAACTCTAAACTTTAACGCTTGACCTGTAGTTTTTTATTCATTTACGTGTAAGAATTTAAAATAAAACTGTTAATTTTTAAACACAGATAAACTGCACACTTCGATATTATTGAACATCGATCAAGTCAATTTTACCTAAGAAATAATGAAAACAAATTAAAAATATAAGAGCTCAGCTCTCGGCTCAGCATTAGTCGTGACATTTAGACATGTGCCTTGATTTAGATATTATCGGATTTCTGGAAAACTAAAGGATTTGATACTAACTTTACTTTCAAAATACCTCAGTGTTCCAATAATAGAGCTCAGTTACAGATTCGATTTACGATCTGACTATTTTCTCCGCCATACCTCAGTCTCGACAGGCTATTTATACCGTCCGTCAACCAGGCTTTGTCTGTCTTGACGCGAATTTTAAATTGAATAAGAAATAAATCTTGTCACTTTTAAGGACTTATTGATGGCAGTTGCTAACTTTATGTGCTTGTCGACTGTTTGATCTGGGGCTATCAAAATATTTTTTTATCAGAATATCTACTTAGCAAACCGGAAAATTTTACCATTACTTAAATAGTCCATCCTGTTCTCTAAATAGCAAAATTTGAAACTCAAGAATGTTTTTGAAACTCCCAGGCAAATCTCGCTAAATTAATGAAGGCAAATTTATGAATGTTGTTATTATGAATTTGGGTTCTAAAATAATTTGTGTACTATAACTTACCTTACCGAGCCTATCGTTTACCTGTGTGTTACACGTGGTGTCACAGATTTATAATACTTATGGTTGTTGTTAAATACATTTTCTAAAGGTTTTGTATCACTACGACACTACGACTACAAATAAAAATTCACGAAAATTGAATTTAAAAAATCTACCTTTTAAACTATCAGGAAACAACCACGTGAAATAAAAGCAACTGTCGATTTTGAAACCAAGAATTTCGTACACCAGACTTGATTGGTCAAACCCAATCAGTTTAGCATCTATCAGTAGAATATCTCGTGCATGATCAGAGTCTATCCAATTAGAAGGTCCAATAATCGATCTCGAAGAATGGAGCATTGATTTCTTCTACCTGTCAATCAGACTTGAATTGTCTAGACAGTGACTTTGTCGATACGGACGAGACTGATACAAATGATAAAAATTCACCTGAAGACCTTACTGCTTAAGAAACAGGTACTATAATTGAAGAAGAAGAGAGTCTTGAAAGTGACTTCACTGATGCTACAGTAAATGCTGCTGATAACAAACTATAAAATTAACCAGTAATCTTTATAGGTCATAAAATAGGAGCTATTTTTGAGAATGACGAAATAATGTCAAATGTAAATAATGATTTGTAGACAAGCAATGACGGGTGTACAGATTGATGGACGGTTGATCGAGATAATGAAAGCTTTGTGATCTCATCTGCTACTGGATAGGGTTGGAGTTGTAAGGTGAATAATGATTGTTTGGGTACAGTTTTTGAAATGTTTAATATTTAGGACCTTGAAAACAAGTAAAAGATTTGATTTAGTGACTACTTTTCGCATTTCGTTTGTGTTTTTAGTTTGAATCTAAATTATCGTTATTACAAGCTTTTTTTATAGTAACCAGTTTTATGTTTCGATTGTTCGTATCTAAACTTTTACGACAAGTAATATTACAACTTTCTACTTATATTTAAAATATGTAACTTTTCATGTCACATCAAAAATTTAAGTAACGATAGCTTTTTCACTTTTTTTACTGTAGTAACGATAGTTTCAAAAACTTATTTTCTGACTGCAAATTTTAGATGTAATAATTTCTTAACCTTTTGATCAAAAACTTATAATGGTTCATTCACCACACAACCAATCCATCATTTCACAATTACCACACTGTAAGCGATAAGATCTCTTGAAAAAACATTAATGCAACTCCATCATTACCGGCACGTAATAATTTATCAGTGGCACGATAAAATTAAAAATAAAATTAAAATGCATCTTTGTAACAGTAGCGCGATAAAATTGTAGATTTATCGCGTTCATTACAAATACAGTCTCGACCAGCAGGCGTGTTCCATTTGAAATCTTATAACATTGAAATAAGAACAAAACAAACAGAATTCATTGAATGACTGTACGTACAGTAATGGCGGCGATTCGTTTGCTTTTATCCAGTAGCCTGTTGAGGAACGCCGTCATCTTGTACCGTCGACAAAAGAGTTATGTTAATTGTTTTTATTTATTTAAACATTATAAAAACTAATAATACTAACCGAATTGTACCTGATAAATTCATGATGGCCCTAGCCTATCCTAACTGCAGTGCCCTGCAAGGCCCATGGTGTCTTATACTTTAAATTAATTAAGTTCATTATGAAGGCAATAAACGATTCAGTATTGAAGGCCAATTGGACCTAAATTCGTAGTTGAATAAATAGTTCTTAAACAGACATTTTTACGGAATATGCATTTCAATTACACTTCTTATTTTAATGATCTGAATTACGTAGTACAGTCTTGTTTTTATTTTTTAATAAACAATCATTTTGTTTAATCTGCCTTTATTAATGAATGAAATAATGACCATTGATAATTTCCTTTTAAAGTAATTCAATAAGAAGTGCAACCAACTTTTTTTTGTTGTTTTTTTTTTAATTGCTTACTATATCATTTGTTTTGAAATGTTTAGAAAGGTCCCTTGACAGGGTTAGTAAAATTAATTGTTTTTAAAATAAAATGATTTTTATAAGTAGAACCTTTTCTGCTATCGCTACAAGTATATCAGAATGATCGCCGACCAGTTGCGACTCACTAAATGATATACTTTTGACAGCAACAGATATTTCAAAAGAGATAATGCGGCCTGCGCCCGCGCAACTAACAATACGAAAGATAAAACGATAGTGTATCGGCGTTAATGAAAGTAGCACTTATTTGGACCGTTGTAGATTTGTTTGATACAGAGATTATGCGGTTGATTATATTTGGTAACGGATTGCAATCAAATTGTTTCGGATATCTTAATAACGAATTAAGAAATCTATATTTTTAAAATTAATTTACTAACATGTTTTTTTTACCGTAAGTAAGAGTTTAAACAGTTAGAATACAACGTTTATTCGTCTTTCAAAAAGTGTGAAAACTTTAAAATGAAAAAAAAAAATAGCTGGCCAAGTTCGAGACCGAAATTTAAATTCTTAGTAGGTAATTGTCTATTAGCCTTTGTTGTAAAAACTTTAATTTTTACATTTAGAATTATTGCCATAGATCCTCTATCCTCCTCTATTCTCTATCTAAAGAAAAATGTTTAGATAATCCAAAATACTTAGTATAGTATTTGTATTTCAGTTAAAATGATAAAATCAAATTATCAAACCCTTGACTTCATGCGCATGATCATACATTTCTTCAAGTATTGGACCTTCATCTGTCAATTTGAATACAAAATATCAACACGTAAAGTGCTAACAAGCCTGACTTGCGCTTGCCCATCACAAACAGACAGGCCGGCCGTTTCTCTGATAATAACGTAAGTTTAATCACAAGGCGTGTGCAGTAATGGGTAGCCGCTGCGTGGTTTCCATATAAAATTACATGCTGCCATACCTTCGAGGCATGTCTGTCAGTCCTTCCCCGTTTATTAGGGTCTCATTTTTATTACTCACGACTGAACCGAGATGGTATGCGATAATGCGAGTCGAAATAACTTAGCGATAATTTGACACACAATTGATTGTCTTGTTACCGGTGAGTAGGGGTAAGGTTTTTAAAAGAAACTTTGTTGATTCTAATAGAATTTTAAAGTATCTTACGGGCACTTCATTAATTCATTGTGTGAAGAGTTTGTTCGGCAGTGCATATCTTGTCAGTGTAGAGTCATGGATGATTCTAAGAAGAATATTCCTTTTTCTTTTTCTTCACCTCTGGCCTAAATTGGTTTTGGTTTGCTGGCTTGAATACAGACAAGAAGATTTCTCACCTGTTGAATAGCTGGTGTATAGTTTTGCAAGAGTATACAGAAATTTTGAAGCACACTATACAGCCTTAACTCCAAGAACGTCACAGCAAACAGCTTTGGTTTACCGTTTGCAGTTAACAGCTTTTCATATCCTTGATATCAGTCTTCAGTCCATCGGTTTGGAAGGTCAGCCGACGCTGCGACTTACAGTTTTGCGTATTAAGTACGTTAAGGCTTTAACAGACAAAGCAAAATGAAAATTAAATAAATATTTAACAATTTAAAACGGAATTATTGCTTCCGTTAGTTGATTTAAATCCCGATGCGGTGTAGGGAAGAAAATATCATTGGGACATGTCAAAGTGCCTTTAATGGCCAATTTGCAGAAATAAATGATTTTGATATAAAAGTAATAGTGTAACCACATTGAAGTCTCTTTTTGAGGACAAAATTTTGCAACATATTCAGAATATCGATATTTTACTGTTTATAAAAACTTTAAATTGTTTCAGTGTACAACAAGAATATAAGTACTCCGATATTAAAAATAAAACAGAGGATTGGACATTAGCTAAAGGGTATACCAGTTACAAAAATAGTGCTCACCCTCGCCGGGACCAGGTGACATTAAAATACTTAAAGTAATAATCATCATCATCATTTCAGCCACAGGATGTCCGTGCTGCTGAACATAGGCCTCCCCCAGTGACTTCCAGATTGGCAAGTTGGAAGCGGCCTGCATCCAGCGGCTTCCTGCAACCTTTACCAGGTCGTCTGTCCACCTTGTGGGTGGACGTCCCACGCTACGCTTGCCGGTACGTGGCCTTCATCGCAGAACCTTTCTGACCCATCGGCCGTCAGTTAAACGTGCTATGTGCCCACTGCCACTTCAGCTTGCTAATCCGTCGGACTATGTCAGCGACTTTTGTTTGTTCTCCTCGTTGGATCTCCTTATTTCTGATTTGATCTCGCCAAGTAACAATTGCATAGCCTTTTCCATAGCGCGCTGTGCAACCTTGAGCTTCCTTATAAGGCCCATAGTAAAAGGCCACGTTTCTGTTCCGTATGTCATCACTGGTAACACACACTGGTTGTAGACTTTCGTCTTTAGGTACTGAGGTATTTTAGACGAGAAGATTTTGTTTTTTGGAATCATTCTTTTTCGTGTTTCAGTAAGTACTGCTCATATTGATATCTACACCCTGTATGTATGCTGTTGGTGTAAGTTTAAAAAATAATAATAAAATAAATAAATAAAAATATAATTATCATGTACTAAGCGTGTATTGCAGATGCAATACACGCCACACACATACTCGTGTCAAGCTCTACTTACTGCTCAGTAGTTGGCCATGGGACAGATACATAAATCATTTAGTAAATACACATCGAACAAATACCCTATATCTAGAGCAGCAATGGTCTGTATTGCTGCTTTCTCTTGACAAGTCCTGACAACTTTCGCCTATGCTAAAAACCGGCCAAGTACGAGTCGGACTCGCGCACGAAGGGTTCCGCAACATTATCTATAAAAACGAGCAAAAAAAACACGTTCGTTATGTGGGAGCCCCCTAAAATATTTATTTTATTTTGGTGTTCAGTATTTGTTGTTATGGAGGCAACAGAACCACATCATCTTTAGAAATAAGAACTGTCTAACCATCACGGTTCATGAGATACAGCCTGGTGACAGACGGACAGACAGATAGACAAGTCCCGTTTTACCCTTTGAGTGTGGAATCCTAAAAAGCACAGATACAGATTAAAAAATTGCGGAAAATGTTGTCGAAAATATTTTTATTTTTTTTATTTTATTTTATTCGGAACACCAACAGCACTGTTACATTCTATGAGTACAGAGTTATCATATAAACGTAGCCATTAACAGGTATTCGCATATATAAATGTAGAATGTATATATATAGACCAAACAAGCTAACTATAGAAACAGTCAAAAACACAGAGAAAATAAAAAATACAAAAACAATTACGAATTGGCTGCACCTTTGGAGCGGGGGCCGAAAAATTCAGTATTGTACAATTTGTTTATAGTCGGTGGTTTAGTCCGAAATAATTCTAGCTTGTTGTTGCCCTTAGACAGGTCGTTAAAAGAGTTACTCGCTCGGACAAAGAAAGAATTGCGACGATAGTTTGTGTTTATTCTAGGAGTTATAGCTATAGGTTGAGAACGTCTGATCGGCAATTTGCGTGGTACCCAGATGGCAACTTGTTCTAATAAGGCTGGGCAATCAATGGTATCATTTACAATTTTTAAAAGACACTTAATATCCGATGCTTGTCGTTTTTTATGTAACGGTAAGAAATGGTATCTTCTGCATCTAGCCTCATACCCATGATCCCGTCGTTTGCATTTGAACTGTAAAAACGTCAAAAATCTCTTCTGTATGGACTCAATACGGGAGATATATACGTTATATTGTGGATATGATATGACGTTTCCTCCATGTAAACACAACACGCACATGAGATCATAAAACTTAATTAGTATTAGCACTGTGTAATTAACAATTTACACAAGAGAACGAATCACCTGAATTAAGGTCTAAAAATATGGTACTACTCTCATTTAATCCCATTAGTGAATATGAAAATGCTCTTAAATTACCAAAATTATGAATTGACCTAATTAATTTTAAATGGATGGCAAATTAGCAACAGGCCTGGGACATATCATTCGTGTCGTGAAAGTGAAATCTGCAACACGCTCGTTACGGAACATTCTGAACTATCAGCCATGATGAAGTAAGATTAATTTTATGTTTTATAATAAATTGTAATGAACCTTCTTTGTCTTGGTGGTAGAGGTACTCGAAGCTCAGTGGCGGCATCGCTTTGGTATCGATTACTAAAGTAAAGTAACCAGCGCTGCGGTTGTGACTGGATGGGTGACCATTCCAACCATATTTAGTGACATTTATCACGAGCATCTCCGTGCTTCGGAAGGCACGCTAAAAGTTAGTCCTAGCTGATATCGCTTGATATTAGTCGTAAAGCCTAGTCAGAGGCCTTAATGGCTTTACAACACCGCTCCACCAATCTGCACTGGGCCTGCACGGTGGAGTATGCCCCAAACCACCTCATAGTTGAGGTGAGGGCTGTGCTCTGCAGGGACGTATATAGGCATACTCTACTTTTCTATGTCTTACTGCAAGCTCTAGAAATTCATGTTTTTCCAGGAATAGCTCCCGCTCAATATAGTGGTTTTCAAATCACCCCTCAATCTCGCCACCTTCTTTGTGACAACTTAGGGTTTTTTCCCATCAACATTTTAGTCCACGCGGTCACATCTGCATATTTGTTTTTATTTCTGGGCGAATCAAATTTCAGTCATTAGCTTTGGTTTCCGCTTTCTTTTAAGAAAACCCCTAGTTTGACGACTTCAGGCGAATGACAGAGTTTTTGCGCCTAAGCAATGATAAGCAGAATGCTGACATCAATGAGTTCATGTTTGGGCACGTAATAATTCATGGGCCAACAAATAGCTCTTCTTGACGATTTTCTTTTTCTCTCATTTTCTGAAGTGCCCCCTCATATAATTGTATGTTGGTGTAATGTATTTTACATCCATTTTGTTTGATCTGGTAGATCTTCAGACACATACATTCTGTCAAAAAAGTTTCGGGAATTGATGATTTGTTTATGGTTCCTGATTCAAAATTATATTTTTTTTGTTGTTGTTAGATTGGCACAACTGTTTTCCATTTTGGCGCGGAGTTTGAGTTACATCTGATAATTAGATTAAATACAGTATTGTTTTTAGTTATACCATATCAAGTGTGTATTGCGAATTTTATAATGGACAAAAACATCGAACAAAGAGTTTGTCTTAAATTTTGCATCGCCAATGGGATTTCGTGTTCGGAGTCTCTGAAAATGTTACAGAAGGCTTACGGTGAATCGACTTTATCAAAAACACGTGTTTTTGAGTGGTACAAAGCGTTCAAAAGCGGGCGAGATGTGATGGAAGATTTGCCTCGCTCTGGTAGGTCATCAACGTCTGCTACTGAAGATAACATCGCAAAAGTGAAGGAAACAGTGACTGAAAATCCTCATTCAAGTTTGAGAGAGCTAGCCGTCGAAATTTCTGTGTCACACGAGTCGATTCGTACCATTTTAAATAATCAAATATGTATGAAACATGTTGCCGCTCGGCTAGTCCCAAAAGACCTAAATTTTCTCCAAAAACTCAATCGCAAAAGAGTCGCTGAGGACATGCTAGAACGAGTAAATTCCGACCCAACATTCATGAAACGCATTGTTACTGGTGACGAGATGTGGGTTTAAGAGTTTGACATGCAAACTAGCCAACAAGCTTCGGAGTGGCGCCTTCCAACTTAACCGAAACCAAAGAAACCGCGCCAAACTAATAGTAGATCGAAAGTCAAAGTCATGTTGACTGTCGCGGTGTTGTGCACTCAGAATTCTTGCCAGAAGGTCAAACGATAAAAAAGAGCTATTATTTAAGCGTTATGCGGCGTTTAAGAGAGCAAATTAGACGATAATAGCCAGATTTTTGGAATGAAAATTCTTGGATTTTGCACCACGATAATGCGCCTTCCCACAAGGCCATCATTGTGAACGAATTTTTGACCAAAAACTCAACAAATACCATCGAGCAGCCACCTTATTCACCAGATATGGCTCCAGCCGACTTCATTCTTTTTCCTAAACTTAAATTACCACTTCGTGGTACCCGGTTTCATTCGGTAGAAGACATAAAGGAGAATTCGCGGCGAGAACTGAACTCGATTCCGGAAAAAGCGTTTAAAAAATGTTTTGATGATTGGATTATTCGTTGGCGTAAGTGTATCGCTTCTGAAAGAGCATACTTTGAAGGTGATAAAATAAATTTGGATGAATGACTAACATTTTGTGTATTATTCATCTTTTCCCAGTACTTTCTTGACAGAGTAGTATTTTTTCCTAATAGAAAATATCTCCACGACTGGACAATCTCGACGACGTATTAATAAAACTAAAAATCTTCAAGTTTGTTAGGTTAGACTTAAATAATAAATTAGAAAATATATTTTTGTAATTATAGTGAGGCAGTTGGATTGCCAATACAAGTATTTGGGGAAGTATGTCTCAGAAAAAAACGCAGAAAGCGCCAGAAAATGCTTTTGAAGCAACTATATGAAGATTACTGCAGAAACACAACTCTTCATGGACTAAGATACGTAACTGAAAATGGCCTTCATATTGCTGAAAAGTAAGTGCTTAAATATTGTTCATCATCATCATCATTTCAGCCACAAGACTTCCACTGCTGAACATAGGCCTCCCCCAGTGACTTCCAGATTGACCGGTTGGAAACGACCTGCATCCAGCAGCTTCCTGCAACCTGATATAATAATATAATGATGATAATAATGAATTAAATATAATTAAAATTTAAATAATAGTTGTAAAAGGTCTAGAGGCTTTATCGAAATTATTACAAAACAACCTATGAATAATTTAAACCAGGGTATAATTTAGGAATGAATGAGGATTAACCAGCTTATGCTAAATGTAAGGTAATTATACAAAGCTGAAATATGTTTTTTTTTTCAAAAACATTTACGAATAGAGAAAAATAAATTTAAACCATAGGTAAACTGATTTAAATTATTGAGTGAATCTGACAAAGGAACTAAGATTTCGGGGTAAATTTGATAAGCGAGTAACTCACTGAACAATACATTATTATAATGATAAAGTTATTTGCAATGATATTATAGCAGAATGTTTAGGGAAGGGACATCATGACTTGATTCAGATCCACTTGTTTATGTTTTTTTTTTCAACAGGATATTTTGGCTCCTCACTTTTGCAGCAAGCGTTGCCTTGTCGTTTTACCTGATAACCAAAGTTTGGAACAAGTGGACAACTTCACCTGTCATTGTTAGCTTTGCTGGGAAGCCTGTCTTTGTTAACGAGGTACGAAGATATTGATATTATGATTAATATTTCGATGTGTTTTCCATACAAAAAGTTGTGTTTGAGCACCATACCAGAGTGTCCAGTTAGCCCTAAAATTATGCGTTGATATAGTTAATATTGAAGATAAATAACACAAAAAAATCAGCGACCTCAGGTGGGACTCAAGACCACGTCCCATCGCATCGCGGGTTCGAATCCCACCTGAGGTCGATGATTTTTTTCAAGTGTTATTTATCTTCAATTAAACCTTGTATGGAATTGCTAAAAACAAAAATGGACAATAGTAAATATTGTGTGTATGCTGTTGTTTTCTAAGTTTACTTTCTTTAAGGGTATGATTCTATTGCTAATTCATAACAGCCTTTATTTTGGGACCAACATCACCAAAAATCATCTCCTCCTCACACTGATAGCCAATCAGCTTTTGTAGGTCGTATGGTTACGTATAACTTTTCTTTGAATCCGATGTAAGACCAATAGCACACCATAAAATTGTTGTAAGTGCAATAAAATCGAACTCTAAAAGGAAATTACCAAGAAAATAGGACCATGTAGAATAGAATAGAATAGAATAGAAATGTTTACTTATTTGAAGCATACGATAATATTTTTACAGCAAGAGCGATTTGTGAAGCGGTGTTCGACCACACAGTCGATCGAAGGGAACACTCATCGCTCGCTCGCTAAGTCGGAAAATTGTGAAAAAAAATGTGTCCCTGCAGACGTATTACACATAAATATACTCGTATAATAGACTTTAAAAAACACATATTAATTAATATATAAAAAGAGATAAAGTCCCCGAAACAGTGTAGTCCAAAACAGTTTTGTATTCTAATTATGTATTTTACACATGGACTTCTATTTTCGCTTTTTAGTTTATTTTTGAAGTCGGTTCTTAGTTTTTTTAAACTTTTTTTTATTTCACTATTTAGTGTTAGGACTTTATCAATAGGTACTTTATCGTAATTGAGTATCAATCATTATAGAAGTCGTTTAATAATGTCGTTATAACAGAAGTGTCGTAACCATGAGATAAGGTCTTGCGTTCAATGCCTATCCCATTTTAAAAGAGAACATTTTTTTTTTCAGTAAAAAAAAAAACTGACTGGTAACTCGTAAGTGCCTCGTCTGCCCAATACACTACGAAATACGTTCTGTTGACAAATGGAAGTATAATCTATTGACTCCTAACCATTAAGGAGTTCATTATCAGCTCAGCATTATGTTTTTTTTTTATGATATGCATACTAAAACCTTCTCCAGTATGTAACAAATACTTTTCCGAAAACCGCATCAAAATCGGATGAGCCAAACGCGAGAAAATCGCGGACAAACATACGTACATACATACATACATGTACGATCACGCATAACTTTTTACAGAGTAGTCCGATTTTGATTTTTTTTTTTTATTAGAAAGGGTAGGTATAGCCCGAAGTTGGTCCTATATAAATTTGGATAAAAAAACCAACCCTAAGGGTCGGAAAACAGGGGATGATTGATTATTCACTCACTGATTGTAATGTTTAACTACGCATAACTTTTTACAGAGTAGTCAAATTTTGATAATTCTCTTTTTATATGCGAAAGTGGTATTAGGTTTACTTACATTAGTAAAGGAACTTAGTTATTAAGGTTAAATAAAAAAAAGTAAATTATTTTTTGCTTTTTAGTTTTTTGGCGGTTATTTTTTTTGTGAAATAGTTTTTATAATTCATCTTCTGTTTTGATTCTATGGCCTACGCAGACAACGTCGCGGGCAGATATAGTTAATTAATAAAAACATATTTTTTTCTCTTTCAGGTACCTTTTCCAGCGGTAACAATTTGCCCTGCAGTAAAATTTAAACAGACTACATTTAATTTTTCAGAAGTGATTATAGATCCATTAAAATTTTTGTACGTATTACAAAGCCACAATAATTATTTTTTTGCTTTTGCAATGCAATGTAGCCGAGAGGCACGCCGGATTTTATATGGAGCCGCCATCTCTGAGGTTCCGGGTTCGATCCCCGGTCGGGTTAGTGTAGAAAACGAACTTTTCTACATTGTCTCGGGTCTGGGTGTTGTGGTACCGTCGTTTTTCAGATTTCTATAATACAAGTGCTTTAGCTATTAACCTTAGGATCAGAGCAATGTATGTGATGTTGTCCAATATTTATTGTTTATTATTCTTATAAAGAAATATACCCACCCTGTATATAATTAATTATATTATTGTTAACTTGTATCAATATCATACTATTAACAAAATTTATCTAAGGGAATTAATTGTCATCATCATGTCATCACCAGCCTATAACAGTCCACTGCTGGACACAGGCCTCTCCAAAAGGAGGATTTTGCCATAATCGCCACGCTTGGCAGGCGGGTTGGCGATCGATTTGGTCAATGGTGGAGAGAAGACGCTGCTGCCCGTCTTCTTATGGCGGTTCTCCTGTAGTCGCCTCTTACGACACCCATAGGAAGAGAAGGGAATTAATTTAACGGAAACTAATAACACGATTATATTTATTTCTTCATCATTTAAGCGTAAATATGATATGAAATATCATATCCATCTTGTAAAAGACAAATGATTATTTGATGTACCAGGTTCTCAATCGGGTCAATATAGAAAACTAACTTAAGTATCTATAATTATGTCTCTCGTTGTTTCTGATTTTTATAACCTAAGTGCTTTAGCTACTTACGTTAGGATCAAAGCAATATTAATACCTACGTGATGTTGTCCAATTATCATGTATATTTTCATCATCATCATCATTATCTCAGCCTATTGCAGTCCACTGCTAGATGTAGGCCTCCCCCAAAGAGCGCCAAAGAGTACGATCTCCCGCTTTTTTCCTCCATCCACTACCAGCCATCTTCCTAAGGTCGTCGGTCCATCGAGCTGGGGGGCACACACGTTTGCCTAGGCGTGGTCTCCACTCGAGAACCCGTTAACTCCACCTTTCGTCGGTTCTGCGACAGATGTGGCCAGCCCACTGCCACTTAAGTTTGCTACATTTTTTGACTATGTCCATTACTTTAGTCCTCTGCCTGATGATCTCGTTTCGGATTTTATCCTTTAACGAAATCCCAAGCATCGACCTTTCCATAGCTCGCTGAGCGACATGTAGTCGGTGGGCCAGCTTTACTGTCATATTCCACGTTTCGGCTCCGTAGGTCATCACCGGTAGGACGCACTGATCTTGCTCTTCAGGCATTGTGGCAGTGGCGACGAGAAGATATATATGATATATAGATATATATACTATTTGACGACCTCCGTAGCCGAGAGGCGAACACGCCAACTTTAAATGGCGCCGCCATCTCTGAGGTTCCGGTTTCGATCCCCGGTCGGGTCAATGTAGAAAACGAACTTTTCTATATTGGCTCTGGGTGTTGTGGTACCGTCGTTATTTCTATAAAACAAGTGCTTTAGCTACTTACTTAGGATCAGAGCAATGTATGTGATGTTGTCCAATATATATATTTATATTATTATTCAATTATTTATTTCATGTTACATATTTTAACGTTGTCCAATATTTAAATAAAATACAGAAAAGTAAAATACAAAAAAAAAACTGCTTTTGCACTTGTCTGATTTTAAAATACTTTTATTAAGTTCTAGAAACCACACTGACTACGAAACACTTGCAACTGCAAATGCCATTAATCTTATCTGTGATTTTCCTAATGTTATGGTTGGTGCTGCACCACCCTCTAACAGTTCTGTTATAGAAAGGCTATTAAATGTGAGTAAAAATATTATAAATAAAATACTTGTCTACCATATTAAGTGAAATATTTTTCGATTACATTATTAATGTTAACCGCAAAAAAATACTATAATAAAAAATGTTTATTCAAAAATTAAAATGGAATTTCGTAAAAACAAACTAAAAAGATGTTAGATGTTATAGCACTTATTGAAGTCGGGTTTTATTCTTCGTGGAACTGACGGGCAATGGGGCAGAAGAGTTTAGAGTAGGGCCATGTACCGGCAAGTGCAGCGTGTGACGTCTACTTACTAGGTGTGGACAGGCAACCTGGTAATTGCAGAAAGCCTAGGCATACCGCATCCAACCGGCTATCATCATCATCATCATCATATCAGCCTGTTGCAGTCCACTGCTGGACATAGGCCTCCCCCAAGGAGCGCCACAGCGCACGATCTCCCGCCCTTTGCATCCAGTCGCTGCCAGCTGCCTTCTTCAGGTCATCGGTCCATCTAGCCGGGGGGCGTCCTACACTACGTTTGCCTAAGCGTGGTCTCCATTCGAGAACCTTCCTGCTCCATCTCTCGTCTGTTCTGCGACAGACATGGCCAGCCCACTGCCACTTCAGCTTGCTACATTTTTGGACAATATCAGTCACCGTAGTCTTATGTCGTATGACCTCGTTCCGGCTATACTGGAAGTCAGTTGAGGAGGCCTATGTTCAGCAGTGGACGTGCTATAGCTGAAACGATGTTGATGAAGAATTTCGTTCTTCGTTGTAGGTGTCAGTCAACTTTAGGGACATATGTGAAACGGTCAAACTTGGTGCCAAATACACTCGTAACTACAAAAAGTTATTCGGAAAAGTCCTCACCAACGATGGGATATGTTTCACTTTTAATGGTCTAGGCGCTCAGCATATATTGAACGTTGAAAAGTGAGTACAATCAATATTTACGTCTACAATAAAACATTGCACTCCTTTAATGCACTTGCACTTGTACGTAGTATTTCTTTGCTCTATGTTTGCAAGAAAGATTATTATGCTCTTAAACAGACTTCAAAAAAGGAGGAGGTTCTATGTTCGACGGTATATTTTATTATTAGTTAACCGATATCTTCGCTAATTGTTATTCAAATTCTAAAATTCCTTTAGAGAGCAACCGTCAAATTGTAATATATTTTGTAACGCAATGCAGATATGGAGTTTACCACTGAATGCCGAAATTCATTAGACCGCTTAGCACAAGACCGATATAACGTTTAGCCTTTCTTTAGTTGATCGAGTAAACAATTGGCATAAATAGACTTGGTCGAACGAACTATAGATTTTTTTACATTTGACCAAGTGAACGTTTGGTCGAGAAAATATTTAATTTCTATACCTATATTTGTAAAGTTATTCCTAGATAGTCGAACCGAGATTTTTTTGTACCCTAAAGCCTGTCCCAGACAGACGCGGCCTGAGGTGGTGGACGCGGCCGTGGCCTATTGTGTAGTATGAAAGTTTTAGTACTATTCAAATACTTGCGGCTTGCACGCGGCCAAAGCGCGGCCGCAAGCTCCGCCCACATTCCGCTTAGTCGGTGTATGTGTGCAGCGCGGCCAGTTGCAATTTGTTACAACAGACTAGCCGCAGCGGCCAACAAATGAAAAGTGTTGTCTTCTAAATCACTTAGACGTCCATTCGCGATGAAGAGTAGGCAAGAAATGACTCTCCAGGCCGCGTCCGCAGCCGCGGCAGTATGAATTAATAGCAGCTGGAGCCACGGCCCGCCACCGCCACCTCAGGCCGCGTCTGTCTGGGACAGGCTTTAAACTAAACTCGATTCACTACCTAAAATTTGCCTGGTACTTTAATCAACACTTTTTAAACGAAATCAATATTTGTGAATGAAACAAGTCGAGTTTTTAGCACTTTACGAATCTTAAATTGTAAATCCGTTATATTCTAGAGATAACATCCCATTTAAAAAATATATATTTTAATTTCAGTATACAAAAGGAATATAATTACTCTCACATTACGGAGGATATAAGAAATTGGACATTAGCTGAAGGTTATAATAACAAAAATGATGATTCATACCCGCGTCGTGTTCAGGTAGTTAGAATCAATACATCATTCATAACATACACTGAATAAAATAATATGATTTTTTCACTGGAAGAAACCGCTAAATATATGCATTTGCTCTATTTTATCATATTATGTATTCGATTTGGTTCACTCTTGTATTTAAATTCTCAATATAGTACAGCTTGAGCTGTCAAACCATAGTTACACCATAGTTGATGATGTTATTAAGCTATCAGACCAGCATCACCATTCAGTTGCCTTGTTTGATATTTTACGCAACTCATTCCTATAAAAATATTTAATGTCAAACGCATTGGCAAGTTCATTGAAGACAAAACTGTTTTTTTTAAGGAAACCGGTGAAAGACCATATTTGACACTGTTGATGACTGATTTGGAGAAATATAAAGATAAAATGTGTAATGCTTACTCTACTGGATATAAGGTATATATATGATTGTTAAACATTGAAGATGAAGATGATAATTATGATGTATGCATGAATCATTATGCATCATGTTTTAACTTGAAAATTTAAACAAACAACCTTTAAACGAGTATATATATATTTTTAATTTATGGAGATTTTGTAACTCATTTTATCATTTTAAGTACTTATTTGTTAATTTCTCTGGAAATATTTTTGAACGATTCTCAGGGCCGAAGGCAACAAAAAAACTGACAACTCTCTTCTCCTGTACAAAATTAGATTATACAGTAGTATTCTGGCTGTGAAAAAAAACTATGAACTTGCCGTTCCATATTATTTATTATCCATTTAGAAATAATCCATAATTCACGGGTTACCTTTTTAGTATCTCTCAAATTATTTCTATAACATTTTTGCAATTACAGGTGTACTTGCACCACCCAACTGAATGGCCGCAAGCTTTGTCATACTACTTCGCTGTTCTACCTGAACAATTGTCTTCCTTAGCCGTGAAATTAACTATAGTGACTAGTGACGACTTGCAATCAGTTACATTAGATGTGTATGTGCTTAATCTTGTTATATTTACTAGTCCTTTCCAATTGACATATTCCATAAATCATAATTTGTTATAGAAACTACACTATAGCTGGACGCAGACGCAGGTCGCTTTCAACCGGCCGATCTGGAGTTCGGTTGGTCTATGTTCAGCAGTGGACGTCTTGTCGCTGAAATGATGATGATGATGAAAGAAACTACATTACTATTAGAGCTTGGTTGCCGCGTGATGTAAGGATCTTTTTTAACTCGTGAAGTGATATCAGGGCCATAACCATGAACTCTTAAAACAATCTCAAAGTTGTCAAATCTGTCAATTTTAGTACGTCATTTCATACAAAATTTGACAGAAATGATAATGTTTGACAGATTTGAGATTGTTTTAAGAGTTCGTGGTAACCGCCCAGGGGTAAACTTGTTCTTATAAGTGGAGTACATAACTTAGCAAACGTTTAAATAAAAAATACTGGAAGTAATTGGGGGAGGCTTTTGTTCAGCAGTGTACGTCCTGTGGCTGAAATGATGGTGATGATAAGTAAAAAAAAATTAACCATACTACCCATAGTTTCAGAAAAATGAAATATAGTGATTTTAAAAATAAAATAAGCATATATATTGTTACCAACAATGCAACAAAATAGCACGGCAAACGACTAACACTAATGCATAAAAAGTAATGTTATATTTTGTTTATTTATTATTAAATTGTCTTCATAATAACTATTATCAGCCTGTGGCGAATAGCCACTATCCCAAGTCTAAAAAGTAATGTAAACTAGTCTACTGCCAGAAGCAGATGGTAAAAAATAGCCGATGCCGAGCACGATGGCACCACTGAGCCGAGCCGATCGGCTCAGTGGTGCCATTTGCACGCTATGGCGTGCCAATTCACTAGTGGTAGGCTTCTCTTGATGAAGAAACAGGTAACCAGCCAGTTATCTGACTTGGGCTTTTGGGGATCGTTTCTCGTGCAATAGGCGGCTGATCATTAAAACTTCTTTGTAATATCTCAGAATGTATGTGTCACAAACACTTATCTATCATTGCAACATAACAATGTAGGTACCTACAGCGTGATATTTTAACTTCTTCATAAAACAACAGAAACAAATATAACAATCAGAAAGTCACTGAACAATAATATAGCCTTGTTACTTTCCTTCACAACTTTTTTTGTTTCTTTTTAACTAAAAACATAGACTAGTTAACATTGCTTTTTAGACTTGGAATAGTGGCTATTCGCCACAGGCTGATAATAGTTATTATGATGACAATTTATTAATAAATAAACAAAATATACCATTACTTTTTATGCATTAGTGTCAGTCGTTTGTTGTGCTATTTTGTAGCATTGTTGGTAACAATGTAAGCTTATTTCATTTTTAAAATCACTATATTTCTTTTTTTCTGAAACTATGGGTACTACTACCTACACTTTGTGAGGGAGTAAGCTTGATTCATTCTTGTTTCACATCTTACAGGCGGCAGTGTTACTTTCGAGATGAGAAGCCGTTGAAATATTTCAAGATATACACTTATAACCATTGCAGATTAGAATGCCTAACGAATTACACCTACGATAAATGTGGGTGTGTTTCACTCCATATGCCATGTTAGTATTTTATTTTACATGAATTATATTGAGACCGCATTAGATTTTTTAAATTAAAGTCTATTACTTACTCGATTTGAACCTTTAAAAGTATGTGACTATCTGTATTTTATTGGTACTATAGTTTTAATAGATTTTCAACTTTAAGACTGACACATAGAGTTCATTTTCAAATGAGAAAATTTGACATTTTGTGGTAGGTCGACGTGCTGTTGTCCGTACATATGGTTCAGGCGTGACGTGCTAGTCGGATCCAAGTCTAAGGGATACCTTGCTGATCTGATAATAGGGCTTGGAGGTGAATAATTATGTTGTGCTAATTTATTAAAAATTAATGGCTACTAGTACATCCATCGTATGAGGGTTTGTTTGATGCCATTTAAAAAGTGTCATAACATTAGTATAAAAGAGTGTAGGGTTTCTTTTGGAACCCTGCCATATTTTATCATGTCATCCTGTAGAATCAGCACATCAAATTGAATTAAAAAACATTTTCTTTTATCAATTTTTTTCTATTTTTCCATGGAGACAAAACAAAATTGTTGTCACTCGTCTGTTTTGTTAACTAAGTAACGGGCGGTAACCACGAACCCTTAAAACAATCTCAAATCTGTCAAAAATTATTATTTCTGTCAAATTTTTTATGAAATGACGTAACAAAATTGACAGATTTGACAACTTTGAGATTGTTTTTAGAGTTCATGGTTACCCCGCAGGACGTGGCCGCCTTGTTGCTAAGCAACGTATCGCGCATCGGCGCCGCGGCATGTCAAGTATTAGGATTTATAGAGTGACTGTAAAATCCGGTTATATAAAAGCAAAAAAAAAAAAACATAATACTGTTTTATTACTTCCCTTAAATTATATTAAATTTTGGCGGTAAGTCCAAAAGTAACCCTGTAGTATATAACTATAATAAAAAACTGGTTCCACGTAAAATGATAATGTCGTTATAACTAATAACATTAATCACAAATGAAAAAGAAAAAGATTCAACAATACCACGTCAAATCAGTCGTATAATTAATTAGCTTCACTTAGACATCGAAAAAATTATATCAAGATACATTAAGCCTTGTATCTACTATGTTCGCGAACCTCTTGCGCTCCGCGCTCCTGCCACTGCTTCAATGGATACGAATCGCGCTCCCCTTTGTGTTTGCCCAAAAACCGCCACCGGTTGGAGCGCCGAGGCACGTTGCACGCTCCAGGTGCGCGAACGTATCCGCTATGTGGAGCAGTTGCAAGAGCGCGGAGCGCAAGAGGTTCGCGAACATAGTGAATATGTCGCAGTAAGATAGATAAAGCCGTAATATAGTTATATCCCTAGGGATATAATTATAAACCGTAACATAGTTATACCAAAGCGATTCATTACTATCTTACTAGAAATATAATAATTATACGGTTAAAGTTTAGTGATATAATTATATTACTGGATTAAATTTAGTGAAATAATTGTAGGAGTGTAGTACCTATAAAATGTTCCTGTAAAAAATCAAATTCATTGTGTACTACTAAAAGGTGCGCCTGTAAGAAGCATTCAGAACTATGTAATTCAAGATGTCATGACTTCACGTCTTGTCTGAACAAAAATTAAAAACATAACTTTTAAAGAAGATTAATTTTTCAAACTGTTTATTAGTTTAAAACTTTAAATTTACTAATTCTTCTCATAATGAATGACTTTTCGAAATACGAACACATTCAATCAGAGCCTATGAAAGGTGGAGTAAACGGGTTCTCGAGTGGAGACCACGCCTTGGAAATCGTAGTGTGGGACGCCCCCCAGACCGATGGACCGACGACCTTAGGAAGATGGCTAGCAGTGGCTGGATGAAAAAAGCCGAAGATCGTGCTCTTTGGCGCTCTTACGTCCAGCAGTGGACTGCAATAAACTGAATAGCTATCTATTTTTCTAGCGATTAGCGATTTATTAAAAAATCTGTTTTTTGTAACCTGCAATTAGTTACAATTAAAAATTAAAATTATTCGTATAAACGATAGAACTTTGTATTTAAGCTTTAACAAAACAATTTCGAAAAGTTCTTCATTATGAAAAAACTTGGTAAGTACGGACAACAGCACGTCGACCTACCACAAAATGTCAAATTTTCTCATTTGAAAATGAACTCTATACGTCAGGCTTAAAGTTGAAAATCTATTGGAGAATTTTTGACTTTTGGGGTAGGTCGACGTGCTGTTGACTGTACATTAAAAATTTAAAACTAATCAACAGTTTGAAACAATCTTCTATAAAGTATTTTCATTTTTGTTCTGACAAGACGTGGAATCATGGCATCTTGAATTACACAGTTCTGAATGATTCTTATAGTCTAACCTTTTAGTTATCGTAGAATACTGTGAATTTGATTTTTTACAGGAACAGGTGCCGTGTAGTGCCGGCACTTTAAAAGAATTGGACAGCCCCTTCTCTTCCTATGGGTGTCGTAAGAGGCGACTACAGGAGAACCGCCACAAGAAGACGGGCAGCAGCGTCTCCTCTCCACCATTGGCCAAACTGCGATCGCCAACCCGCCTGCCAAGCGTGGCGATTATGGCAAAATCCTCCTTTTGGAGAGGCCTGTGTCCAGCAGTGGACTGTTATAGGCTGGTGATGTGACAGGAACATTTACAGGTACTACACTCCTACAATTATTTCACTAAACTTAATCCAGTAATATAATTATATTTCTAGTAAGATAGGTAATGATACATGGCTTTACACATCAGTAAAATTTTCTTTAGAATTGCTACTTTTTGTGGGATAGATTCATTTAGCCTAACTTAGTGTGTTTTATTTTTTATTTGCTGACTTCTTGTTTTTTTTTTAGTTTATGACAGCACAAAAATCTGTACATCGGTAAAATCTTTAATCTGTGCTATGAATGCTAACGGTGAGTACATAATATTAGAAGATCATCTACAGGCGGCTCATTAATTTTGATTTTATAATCATCTTTTTAAATTACAATGACAAAAATTATATGCTAAGCAACTGAACCAATGTAAATCCTAATTGTAAAAATACGTGCATGATTTTAATAACGAAAGAGGTTTATTCATCAACGATTGTTTTGTTTTGTATAATTTTTAGATGAATTAGTGACTGTAGGAGGAAGTCAAATAGAGAAATGCAAATGTCTCCCAGCTTGCGACTTCATTCAATATGATGCTGAAATACATAAAACAGATTATAAATTCGATGACTTCGAATATGCTCAAAGCCAAGGCATGAGAAATTTTCATTATGAGCGTGGAAGGTAATAATAATATTTGGTCAACACAGTTCAACACCATTTGATAAATCCTTTACTTTAGAAAGAAAATATTGAAAAAAATAGGCTCAGAGTCCGACTTTGGACCCGTCCCCGACTTTTAAAATACTTTTTTTGGTAAAATTAGTTTTTCGACATAACATTTATAAATCGGATGACTCTTAAACTTGAGCCACATACTACATTACTGGGTAAAATGACTGAGGTTAGCATCAGCCTATACATCTGAGAGTACATAGAACTTCTATGTAGCCGCGAGGTTTTTGTGTTGGATGATCAACGCTCGATTCAAGCATATTCATCATAAAATTATTTTAAAGACACCAATATTTTGTCTTTTCTTCTTCACTTACTCTTTAGTTACACTGCTTGATAAGCATTTGTTTCAAAGTACTTGAGGTCCACTACGCCGGCGCTACACGTAATTTGTGACGAAAACGTTTCATTCGTTCGGATGCTCGTAAAAACCTTCCAAAAAAACCTTAAAATTCCCATCTCCTTGTATCAATCCTTTGACAAAATATGAACAACTACTAGCCATGTAAAAAAACCCGCCCGTTTTCAATTGTTCATATATTAACAAAGGTTTGATACTCGAAGTGACCGGTTATTTTAATTTGTAAGGTTTATACGTACGAACCAACGATACATTTTTTAGTAGGCATCGTGATTATATTATTACAGTGCCACATATGGGAAGATGGAGATCTTTTTCAAGGAGCCAATGTTTATGAAGATTCACCGATCTGAGCTGTTTGGAATAACTGACTTCCTGGGCACCTGCGGAGGACTCCTCGGCCTGTTCTTGGGATTCTCTTTCCTGAGCATTGTGGAGATCTTCTATTTCCTGACATTTAGGTAAACTTATCAGTATTTTATTCTTGAAAATAATGAAGACGTGACTGTCTAGAGTCATAATGGTTTCACTATTACGAGCTAACCTTTTATTACAATCTGAATATTAAAATCTTATACTTGGTTGTTATAATCATATTTTACAGTGAGGTCAACAATTACGGAAAATTTAGTCGTTCAATTTATTTCATTTTGAATATAAGGAATGGAAAAAAAGATATTATGATATATATAAACGTCTTTAAATTTTTTTTAGGGTCTACAAAACAATTAAATCGGACTTGAAGAACGAAAAAATGGAAAATCCTGCGATAATTCTTGGAGCCGACCTTCTCCATGAAAAGCATATCTAAATGCATTACTTTTCGTCTGACAAATAACATTTTCAGGCTAATTTATAATATACGAAATTGTGATTACTTTTTTTCTTTTACCCTCATCTGCAACGGTTCATTATCGCATTAATAAATAAGAGTATTGAAATTATTATTCATAAAAAATAAAGTTATTATGCAATCATAACTATTTGTTTTTTTTTCTGATTTACAAAAGAAGAATGGCAGACTTCTATAGAGTTCCGGACCCAAACTTCGAGACCCCGTTCATAAATGTTTGATATTCGTACTTTAAGACTATTAAAAAAGTGAACCGAACGTACCCTTTTAAGATTGGGATTAAAGAGATATTACGATAAATCTTTTAATTTGCCATTACTGCCATTGCCACTAAAGAGTCGCCATAACTTCATTAAGAAAGTTCCTCGTCTGGACGTGGATCCTAAAGACGCCCGCTTAAAGCTATGAAGAATATCCCATAGACCCGAATATAGAGCTATTAGAGTGACTCCTCCCTGGACATAATCTACCCTGAGCAACTTGGAAGTCTATCTACGGACCCAAGTAGACCAAAGCAGGGAGAACATGGGCAGGTCGAATTATAGCGCAAATCTATATTTCCCCTCATACAATGGCACATCTCCTATCATGACTGCATACGCGAGGATCTTTACAAGGCCACTAACAGTGCTATATCGGTGGCTGAGTTTTGGTCGTCACATATACAGGATGCACAAGAAAATAGGATACTCCGTAAAACCACGTGATCAGCTGGTCCATATACAACAACTTTTTATAAGGGAGCAACATCGAAATCGAGATTTTTTTTTAACTGCTCCGTACAAACTTACTCGCGTACCTCGATGATAATGTATGGAGCATCTGAAAATAATATCACGATTTCGATGTTGCTCCCATAGGAAAAGTTGTTGTATATGACCAGCTAATAACATGGTTTTAAGGAGTGTCCTATTCTCTTTTACACTCTGTATAAAAGCCTGAGTCGAAATGCAAAGAAGAAGATCTACTGTTGTAAGTTATTTTTATTCCTGAATATCATCACAATAAATAAACTAAACTAGTACTTATGTTATCTAAATATAATATATATACACAATTTGGTATTTTGGTTCACAATAATAATAATACTTACAGAGATAAACATATTATATATAACAAGCGAACGACACTTCTTTAAAATAGTGGATTATACCAAGTGCATAAAACGCACCATTTTACCCGAGACGACGTATACTCACTCAAGCCACAGGCGAGGGTGGATAGTCAAGTCGAGGGTAAAATGGTTTTTATGTACGAGTTATACACTCTGCTTTTCACTTCGATTATGAGGAAATTAAACAGCAATATTGCACAAAAAACCAAAAAACAATTTCAAATTGCAACACAAAGAAAATACAAGAACTTCCCGCAAATATTTTTTTTATAAGTGGCAGTGGCACTTATGGTTTTCAATATAAACACCTCTGGAAATGTTTGGGTCGAGTTCGCCAAACATCTTTTTATTTATTAGTTAAAACTTTATTGCAAAAACTTTAGATAGTGTACAAAAGGTGGACTTCATGCTAGAAGCATTCTCTGCCAGTCAAACATTGGGTCATACAGAAAGTTTTCAAACTTCTTTGTTCAGAATAAGAAATGTCATTATTCGCTATAAAAGTGGTCACAGTGGGTCTTATTATAGGCAAAAAATCATGTTATTCAGCTCCTTATAGCTTTGTCATTTTAAAGCATGCAATAATTTTAAAATCAATGGTCACACTAAAATATTCAAATTCACAATATTACAAAACAGACTGGGCACATTTGTATGGAAAGTGGTCCAAGAACCAATAGCAATACTGTTGTAGTATTTATGTGGGGATACCTCAACTACACCCACGTGCGAAGGGGCATGGAAATCTGACCCGGCAGTTTTAAGAAAAACAATGTTTAAAATACATAAGTTTTTACTACATTTTTTGTTTGAGAAACTTTTGTGTCGGATATTTATGAATGAATGAGACTTCAGTTATACGTTTTTCTTTAAGATACAGTCATTTAATACATAAAAGGCAACTTTTTCTCACAGCAAAGCAGTTTCCAATAAAAGGGTAGTAATTTAACACTACACAGCACGAGTACTATGCAACACACCTTTTTTATTTATTATTTGTCCCGACGTTTCGGCCTAATTACATAGGCCGTGGTCGCGGGAAGACTGGCGATGTACGGCGCGCCTGCTCAAGTGCGGTGATGAATCTTCACCCACCCGCACTTCTTGAATATTTGTAGCTGTAGTACAGTCAATCCGACAAACAATGCTCACAGTATCTGGGTTTGTTTGAGACGGCGTAAACTTTGGAATCACTGTGTTCCATGCTGATGACAACTTAAATCCATCTTCCCGATTGAAATTATTAAAGTTATGTTGCATAATACTCGTTCTGTGTACTGTGTAGTATTAAATAATTTAAAAAATGCAACAAGAAAGTTGAAAATGTTATAAAGGGTAGTAAAACAACTTATTTTCATTTTACTGTCCTTTTATTTTTTAGTGATTTACCGTGAGAAAAAGAGACACAATGAAAATTTTATTGTTATAGAGCGGCCGGAAGGTCTTTGCCGCTTAATAGGTGTATAAAATAACTTTATCTAAAAGAAAAACGTATAACTGAAGTCTCATTCATTAATAAATAACCGACACAAAAGTTTGTCAAACAAAAAATTTAGTAAATACTTATGTATTTTAAACATAGTTTTTTTCAAAACTGCCGGGTCAGATTTCGACGCCCCTTCGCATGTGGATATAGTTGAGGTATCCCCACATAAATACCACAACAGTATCGCTATTGGTTCATGGACCACTTTCGCCCAGTCTCCTTTGTTATTTAAATTATTTATTTTTACTTTAAGTACATTGTATATTTTTAATGTCAGTTTATTTATAAAAACAATCAAAAATAATTTACTCATTAGCCAATTTGTTAACCCTCTTTTAAACTGAGTTAAGCATTAATAAAAATACATTTAATTTTATAATAAAAATAAAAATAAACATAGCCTCACAACTATCAACATTTTAATTAATATAACATATTTTTTACACAAATTATTCATTCATCTCGACGAAACTACAGCAACTATTTTATAAATTTAATTTATAAAATTAAAATTTAACTGTTGATTCGCTTAAAAAAACAAAGTTAGTGCGATGGATAGAACATTAAATTTGTGTTAATTAATTGCAATAACATCCCAAAGGTGTTTTATAGTAGAAAGCAGCTAAATATTACTGTTAAATTAACAAAATGGATAGTTGACCTAATTAGTTCCAAATGGCTATGGACGTGGAAAAACTTCATTCGTGCCGTGAATGTGAAACTGCAAACAGTTATTCTGTGGACTTTTCGTGATGGAGTAAGTAAAATTATTATAAGTAGGTTTCGTCAAATTCATCAATACAACATTTTATTCAAGTACTAGTACGAGAGCATTATTTATTATCACGGGTTTGGGTGTTGTGGTAAGAACGCGTCTTTGTTTCTGATCTTTATAATACAATTCTTTAGCTACTCCCCATAGTAAAAGCAATGTATGTGATGTTGCTCAGCATTTATTATAGTAGCTGTCCCTCAGCTTCGTTTGCGTGGACTAAAGGATGTTCTCGTGGTATGATAATATTATACGAATATAAAGAAATAAAGAACATTTAACCGGGATTTTATATGGCTATCCAGATAATATTCTATATGCGTGCAAAATTATAAATAAATGAATATAAAATTTAAAAAAAACACCTAAATCCGTTTAGTAGTTTTTGCGGTAAAGAGTAACAAACATCCAAACATTGATACTTATAAACTTTTGCATTCACCCATTTAGATCGCACTTCTTTTGTCGTCAAAGTTAACAACCATGGCATATCTGGGGGCACGGTAGTGCCCCCGCCAAGACGAGCCAAGCGAAGCTCAAGGGCTCATATTGCACTTAGCTCTCATTTCACATTTACGTTTTTGGTAGTTATTATTACTCAAATAATTTATTTAATTGTAATAGAAATGCTAAATTTTCCCACATAGTAACAGGCTTTCAGTGGAGAAAAGTATTTTTAGCGTGGTTTCAATGTTGGTCTCATGAGCACTAATGCTGTGTTGACCAGGGGGGGACCATGAACTCTTAAAGCAATCTCAAATCTGAGAAATCTTGTCAAATATGTCAAATTTCGTACGTAATGACTTACAAAATTGACAGATTTGAGATTGTTATAAGAATTCATGGTTACCCCGCTGTACTATCGCCCTCTTACAAGAAACTAACAAATACAATAGGATTTTTATTAATGAGTAGAATGTAGTAGAATTTCCTCATGTTTAAAGTGAGGCCTGTGGCAGTGGGACCTATTAAAGCTTACTTCACTCCTGAACCTTGTTTATATGCAGACAAGGTTTAAAATTTCGCGTAAAAAAACTTGACCGCCCGGGCAGTCGGCCTAAGCCGATGGGGTTGAGAAAAATAATCCTCCTGAAATTTTAGTGAAGTGGTTGGACGCCCAGTGGTTGGAGCAGTGTGTCTAAGAAAAAAGAGGCGGAAGCGTCAGAAGAAGCTGTTAAAACAACTGTTTCAAGATTACGCTAGAAACACTACACTCCATGGACTGAGATACACTACTGAAAATGGCTTACATATTGCTGAAAAGTAAGTACCAGAACACACAAATGTATTGTAGAAAATGGTTATCAGATAAATGTTTGATTATGACATTATTACGTCAGTCGTTATGTGAACATTGATTACCTACTCTCGAACTTTGCCGCATTACAATTAAACATGTGATAGCCGTGATTGGCAAACGTTGAATGGAACTGGAATTGTTGCAGTAATTCTTACCTGGGCCATAACCATGAACTCTTAAAACAATCTCAAAGTTGTCAAATCTGTCAATTTTGGTACGTCATTTCATACAAAATTTGACAGAAATGATAATGTTTGACAGATTTGGGATTGTTTTAAGAGTTCTTGGTTACCGCCCTGACCTATGCCATTGCATTGCAATTACTTCGATAGTTCTAAATATGTCCAGATTAAATATGAAAGAACATTAGTCAGGCTTTTCTCTGTTAATAATCTCATCCTTTATTTAATCGAAATGATTTTTTATAAGAGGCATTGGAGCAGATGAATCATTAGGTTATGTTAAACCATAAAGTGTGGCCTTTCAGCTACGGGAACAAGACAGGATCTGCAACATGCAACACTACACACAACGTAATTGTATAGTCACTAGTCTTGGTCTAAAAATTTACGTATAATTTCACACAAAGCGGACAATATGTCGCAGTCATTGTCTTAGGTCGCCTAGCTTAGTCTTGAACCTAAAATCTAGCTTTAGCTGTTAGACGGTATCATTGGCCACGACAATCTGATATTAGAACATAGGTAGTTAGGGCTAACTGCATGACTAAGAATAGTGTTAAAGTTTTGCTTTTGATTCAGTTTTGTACTTTTTTAGGATATTCTGGCTCGTTACCTTCGCCGTAAGCGTTGCTTTGTCTTTCTACCTGATCTCAAAAGTGTGGGCCAAATGGACGACTTCACCTGTCATTGTCAGCTTTGCTGAAAAACACGTCTTCGTTCACGAGGTCAGAGGATTTTATTGTAAAAAGTATATAATTATTTAACTGTCTACATCTGCACAGTCCCCTAAAAAACTTACTAGCAGATATCTTTTTTTAGACCGTCTTTTTTTTGTGTTAAGGCTATTGGGGACAAACAAACAGCCCTATGATGGAAGTCGGTTACAAAATCTTTAACGGAGTGAAAAATAGAGTTACCTTGTAACATATTGATTTTGTCTAATAAAACAGTATCTAGGGATGCTAATCAACTGAAAAATTGGTGGCTAGATAATTATCTCTATTTCAGGTTCCTTTTCCAGCAATTACGATTTGTCCAGCAGTGAAATTCCTGCAGTCCAATTTTAATTTTACTAAAGTGCAGTTGGATCTTAACGATTTGAAGTAAGTACAAAAATAAAATGTTTCGACTTGTCTTAGAAAACTTATTACATTAAGCTTACATTTATTAGACAGCTTTATACCAAAGCAAAGTTGCTAGCTTAGAAATCACACGGAATATTAATTTGGATTTCGTCTTACTTTATGAACATAATGCTGTGACGAGAATGTACACGTTTAAAAGTAGCACCTTTTAATAGAAAAGATGAAAGTGGATAAGTCGATTGACCAGGATACATGTTTACTCTTTTTGTAAATAGAGATAGTACCCTTAATAGAGATTTGTAAATAGCAAAGTGTAATTTAGCTTTAATTTTGCTAATTATAATGATATTCTTTTTTCCAGCAAAACTATTGACAACGAAACCCTTGCAACTGCAAATGCAATAAATTTAATTTGCGATACTCCTATCATGCCAACAAATGAGCTCACTGTGGACAGTTTGGCAATAGAAAAACTGTTAAACGTAAGTTTTGATTAAATGTTTTTTAGAAGTTGATGACCTTGATTTATTAGCCTTCAGCCCCCAATGCATAGAAAAGTAAGAATGTTTGCAACATTTGAAACTGTATCTCAGTGTTTGATTAAGAACATAGCTAAAGTTTATGAGGGTACGTCCAGATCTGGCGAATACACCGCGAATGCGCAGCTCTCGAGCTGCACGCGTGCAGCACGCGTTCCGTTCCTGCAATCGTTTGGTGCGCGTCATTAGCGCAACTCATGCAAGGCTTGTACAGCGCGCGCGATCTGCGAGCGTGCAGTTCTAGTTCACGTTCCAGGGGGGTAACCACGGAACCGGGACGTACGAAATTGTCAGATTTGAGATTGTTTTAAGAGTTCATAGCTACCCCGCTGGTAGCTCAAAGGTCGCGCGCGCAGTACAATCACAAAATATCGCGGCACATTCGCCAGATCTGGACACTGCCTAATGATGACGATATCAATAAAAAATTAGGGTATCCATTAGGACTCATTTGTTTAAGTAATTATGTTTTCTTGGTGTTTATAGGTAACAGTTGACACATCAGACATAATCAAAGCATGTGTACTAGGTGCGAACCAGTGCGACGATTTGTTTAAAAGAGTACTGACTGATGATGGAATCTGTTTCACCTTTAATGGTCTTTCAGCTAAACATATATTAAATACCGAAAAGTAAGTAAAGCAGCTTTAATCCACTTTGATATTGAATATTAAAATTTGTCTATCCCCAATAATATGCTGCTTTAAGTTTTTTAAACTAGATATTAAACTTTTTGAAACTCATGGTTTTGCGTTTCAAAAGAGTTTAGTATCTAGTAACTCAAATATTTTGTTTTCAGTATACAACGAGATTATAATTACTCGTATATAACAGAGGATATTAGGAATTGGACATTAACTAAAGGCTATATTAATAGCAATGACGATGCCTACCCTCATCGGGGCCAGGTAATTTAGGTCTTTACTCGTTAAAAATAAGTAAACAAAAAAAAGGCCTAGTGCGAGGCAGACTCGCGCACGTATGGTTCCGTACCATTATCTATAAAAACGGCAAAACAATCACGTTTGTTGTTACGTTATGTTTTTTAGTATTTGTTGTTACATACATACACTCATACATTATCTGTGAAAATTTCAACTCTCTAACTATCACGATTCATGAGATACAGCCTGGTGACAGACGGACAGCGGAGCCTCAGTAATAGGGTCCCGTTTTACCCTTGGGTACGGAACCCTAAAAAGGCTCTAGTGTATCTGGTACAAAGCCTTGTATGAGTTTTAATGCAAGGAGTTCGAGTTGGATAGTATTACAGCCACTTTATAAATGTTTTAGTGATCACCTATCAGCGTACATGCTTCACTGCTTATATGCTTCAGATTAAAAAAAGTTGGTAAATTATTTATGGGGAATGGTATATTTTTTTTAAATAAATTACCACAAACTCTTGTTGAACTACCGATTCATGAGTTTAAAATCCAAAATAAAAAAGTCCTTATGACAAAAGGATATTACAAATTAGAAGATTATTTAAACGAAAAGAGTGTATGGACTTAAACTGCCTAGCTCACACTTACTAATTGTCTTGTAAAATGTATTTCCTGTAAAATCAGGCTGACAAAGGTGACTGAGTTTGTTGCGCAGTTTCTTCTCATCGCCAGCCTATATGTAGTCCCGAAGCGGTTTGAGGGCTAAGTTATATTTTGGGACGTGTATAAGTGCCCGGAGGAGGGCCTACATAGAGAATGAATAATTTCATATCATTCATAAAAGCATTAACTCGTTGGTACAATACACACGACGACGCCGAGTACCTTTAAGAAGCTCGTCAGCTTTAACGAAACTACTACAAAAAAAACATTGTCAAGTTTGTTATCTAGAAATAATAGTTTTAGATGTTTGTTTCAGGAAAGCGGTGAGAGACCATACTTGTCATTATGGCTAGATGATCTGGAGACAGATAAAGATAAACTATGTAATGCTGTATTTACTGGATATAAGGTATTTCAGATTCTATAATTATTTATCATTATGAGACAAACTAGTATCTTAAGACAGATATCAGAATTTCAATCTTAACTGCTAATCATATCCCACCAGTAATCGTAGAGTACCTACTTCAAAGACTTGTTAATAACTCTCTTGCATGAAACGTTACTTCGCAAGCTATGGAAAAGTCTATGCTGGAGATCTCAACAAGAGATAAAATCCGTACCCTTCAGTAAAAATTAGCAATAAGCAATAATCTGGCAGTCATCGCCCGAACGATGGTTAGTGTCAAAATGTATGGGCAGCAGTGACAGTAGATAGCGAAAATTGACCAATTTTTGCTCAGCGCGCAAATAAACAGCAAAAAACAAAAACAAAGCATTTTGTTTTGCTGTTTATTTGCGATTTTAGAGCCAAAATTGGTCTATTTTTGCTAACGCATTGCTTTTACAAGATACGGAATCAGAGTACCGGACTAGGTCATCCAGCCAATGGCCAAAATAATGGATATGGATAAAAAATGTGATAATTTTAAGTGGCTGTACTAGATAGACCGATAGCCCTGGATAATGGTTGAATGAAAAAATGGGAGATCGAGCTCTTTGGCGAATTTTGTATGGCGGTCGATATAAATGGGTTTTCAAATCCTCTTCAGTTTATTTTTATATTTTACAGATTTACTTGCACCACCCATCTGAATGGCCGCAAGCTCTGTCGTACTACTTTGCTGCATTACCTCAACAAGTATCATCCATGGCCATAAAGTTCACCATGGTGACTACTAGCGACGACTTGGAATCGGTTGCATTAAATGTGTATGTGTCAAATATTGTCTGTTTAGTATCGATGATAACCTATTTGTTGGAACAGCAACCAAATATATTAATTTCATTTTCAATTTCACATTTTTAGGATTTTATGGCCTTACTACAAAAAGATAGACTAGGCTTAAACACTGTCTAAAAATTAGTCAACCAATTTGAAATGTCGACACATCAGACATTCGAGACATATTATTAACAAACACTTTAATTGGTTTACTTATCTTTAGTGTTTAAACCTAGTCTATCTTTTTGTAGTAAGGCCGTTAGTGTTAAACCGATGTTTTGATTGTTTTTTTGATCTTATCTTTGATATTTCAGACGGCAATGCTATTTTCCAGATGAGAGGCCTTTGACGTATTTTAAGATATACACTTATAATCATTGCAGACTAGAGTGCCTTACAAATTACACCTACGAACAATGTCAATGTGTTCTGTTTTATATGCCTTGTAAGTATTGTATTGGTATTTTAACTAGGTCTAAATTTATTTTGCTGTTATCACGTAATGTCTATTGTTAGTATTTTATATTATATTGCGTCAAATATCCTGAGCAAATTCCTTTTATACCTTAGGGACAACTATAGATTTAGCTAATGCTTTTGATCATAGGTTTATTACACTTCTTCATTACGGTTTTGTTCTCAGATCATGACAGCACGAAAATCTGTTCATCAGAGCAAGCAATGTGTGCGATGAATGCTAACTGTAAGTACATGCATCTTTAAATATTTGTGATTAAATAATGCATATGAATATTAGCAGATCATTTTGGAAGATTAACCAGTTCAGTCTAGTCTAAATAATTAATAGTCATTGCATTAAAGTTAAAAAAAATATGTAATTAATCAATCTTTAAGTCAGTGTTAATTTTTTTGTTTAAAAGCCTTAAATTATTGTAGACGAGTTTGCTATGGAAGGGAGTAGCCAAATGAAGAAATGCAAATGTCTCCCAGCTTGCAACTTCATCCAATATGACGCTGAAATACATAAAACTAATTACAACCTAGAAGATTTTGAAGAAGCTCAAAGCAGATACTACAAGGCTCAAAACATACATTACGAGCGTGAACGGTATCAATGATTTATTAAGTCTGATGACTTATCACCATGATTTGCATTATATCCAGATATAATCGTAACTGACGACGAGTGACAACTATTATAAGTGACAATCATAATTGAAGATAAATAACATTTGAAAAAATTTCATCGACCTCAGGTGGGACTCGAACCCACGTTCCATCGCATACCGGGCGAGTGCTTTGACCACTAAGCTACCGAGGACGTCACGTGACAAGATGAAATTCCTCAAGTGTTTTTTCTCGCTGTCACAGCCAGCGTATTCTGATCAATGTTGTAGCTAATGTATAGCTGAGTAGTATACTACCGTCAACACCCTATAGAAATATTTTTACAAATATTTGACTATTGGTTAAGATCAGAAATGCTTAAAAATTGTAAATTTTTGTTTTTAGCAATTCCATGCAAGGTTTATTTGAAGATAAATAACACTTGAAAAAAATCATCGACCTCAGGTAGCTTAGTGGTCATAGCAGTCGCCTGGTATGCGATGGGACGTGGGTTCGAGTCCCACCTGAGGTCGATGATTTTTTTCAAGTGTTATTTATCTTCAATTAAACCTTGCATGGAATTGCTAAAAACAAAAATTCACAATCATAAGTAGCTGTCAAGTACCACAGAAGATTGTTGACACATAACATACATTTTGATGTCTCTTTTTCCATCATATCAAAGACGATTTATACAAACTCCAGACGACCAGAATTAGTTACCTTAATGCCAATTTTTTCTCTTCTTTATTTGTCTTCACTGATTTGGACTTTTTCTCCTAATATGCATTAGAGAAAAAAAAATCCATCACTCTCTCTAGTCACTTGCTAATTACTGCGGTAGGTAATTTTCAATTATATTTCAGAGCAACAGATGCAAAAGTGGAGATCTTTTTCAAGGAACCGATGTTTATGGCGGTTCACCGATCAGAGCTGTTTGGAGTCACTGACTTCCTGGGCATCTGCGGAGGGCTCCTCGGGTTGTTCTTGGGATTCTCATTCCTGAGCATTGTGGAGATCTTCTATTTCCTCACTTTTAGGTAAAGTTACCAATGTACAGTCAACAGCAGGTAAATTTACCCAAAAACTTAAAGGTCATCCAACTGATTTTCAACTTTTAGTCCGACTCATAGAGATCATTATCTATTAAGAAGATTTGATGTTTTGTGGTAGGTTGACGATTGTTTGTACAATGTGTATCTCTAAACGCCCAAAAACGTCTTTTGGATTGGTGCTCAAATACAACATCGAAAAAAAACAGGTTTTGAGTTTTTGGTCACGTGATATCATTTGTATGAGTTTCCTTTCATTGGAACAAGCTGTATAAAAAGTAGTTTAGTAGCTAAATCAACCTCTAAGCCCTTAGAGAAGTTTAATTTTTGAAGTTAAATATTGTTTAATCTCTAGTCTGAAAAACATTGCATAACTTGTGAATATGGTTTTATCATCGAACAAGCATTGCGTTCTGCGAACAGGGGGTAACCATGAACTATTAAAACAAATCTGTCCAATCTTGTAAAATCTGTCAAATTTCGTACGCAATGACGTACGAAATTGACAGATTTGAGATTGTTTTAAGAGTTGATGACTACCCCGCAGGGGGCTTAGACACGTGGTAATTTCTCCGTAGCGAAATGATATTGAAATTGCCTGTCATATATAAAAACGATAACTATTTACCACGTGATATCACGACGGCATTTGTCAATTCCATATAACTTTGTTATCGTTTTTGTAATTTTACTTAGGCTACGGCCTCTCCTCAAAAGCCGGATATTGTCGGCTCCTGCGCCACTTGTAAAAACTCTAGTAAATTTATATTTTATCAGAAAGAAATCTCTACAGTATTTTGTCTATCAGTAGTATTTGATTAGGGTTCAATTAATAATATAGAAAACTACCAAATTATTGACCACCATACTCTTAAGAAATATTTACATAATATTAATAATTTTGTTTTTCTTAATATTCTATTAATATTGCTTTTTTACTTGTTTAAGGGTTTACAAAACAATAAAAACAGATTTGAAAAATGAAAAATCGGAGAATCCTGCGGAAAAAATTCGTGTCAACGACTTCCATGAAAAGAAAATCTAATACCTTAGTTTATTTAGTTAGTTTGATAACTGGCTGTGTACAATTTCGGGTATTTATAGCTAAGAAACATAAGTTTTGCTTATTATTGTATTTTAATAAATGCTAAGAATAATAAAAGATGTTCTAATTTTTTTTTTCTAATACCTCTGTAATACTGTATAGTCAGCCCAGAAAGCACAAAAGTTTTGAAAAAAAGGGTTTTTTTTTTCTTCTAAGAACTTTAATATACATAGTCTACATATGAGTAGAAAACTAATATAACGATGTGAAGTCTTGTTACTTATTAAATAGTTTTGGCCTTACTACAAAAAAGATAGCCTAGGTTTAAACACTGTTTAAAGATTAGTCAACCAAATCAACATGTTTGTTAATATTATGTCTCGAATGTCTGATGTATTCAACATTTCAAATTGGCTGTAATTTTTTTAGACATTTTCTGTAGTAAGACCATTTATATTTATCAGCCCCTCTAACATGAGCAACAAAACGCGATATGATATAGCCATTTATCGCCACCCAACTTTCAAAATATGGTAACATAGCCGCCATCTCGAACTTTTATCGAAACAGTGAGCATGTCCGTGCTGGCGCGCCATCACGGTCATGCTCGATTTTTCGATAAAAGTACATATTTTGACAAAAAATATGTGATAAATTGCTATATCATATCATATCGTATCGTGTTTTGTTGCTTATGCTAGAGGGGCAGGAATTATGTACATTAGCGTAAGTTAGTTTGGTTAAACTGTGTTGTCTAATCGATCGATCAAAACCGCGATAGCAGGTATAAAGGGCTTTTTGTTCCTATCCAATCTGAGATAGTAAGGATATGGTTAAACTGAGTCGTTGTAAAAAAAACAGCTGATTACAATGATTTTTATTCTGTAAATCAACGTTTAAACAGTCAAACTCACTCGTTTTATTACCAGATTAATTTTAACCATTGTACTATCATAAATGATTTGTTTTTTACTAAAATACGTGGGTAATTGTATTTTTTTTATGCTTAGGCTTATAGAGACTAAAATGTTTTTTTGGGACAATAAACAATAGACATTGTGTTTACCGAAACACATTGAGCGCCTGTTTCTCAAAGACGGATAAAGTTATGTAAAAGATAAAAATATGTCAAGTGCTTGAAAATCGTGTCAAAAATTGTGTTTATCCTTGAGATAATAGGCTATCCGTATATTTTGAAACAGGCCCTAAGAAAAATATGCAATGTCTTAAAATTTCTAGTGCGTATTGCGTAGTTCATTTTTCAATTCTGTGGTGCCAATGTGGATGCCTCCTAATAATATTTATAGCGTTTTTATCTCTCGTTTTTGCTATACTTCAGCAGCGAATGTAATTTATCTCAATCACTCGCGATGATTGGTACCAATCATCCCACGGTAATCACGGGTTTGGGACACCACTTTTAGTAGCTAACGTATTTTTAGTCTACAGATCTGCGCAAGTCCAGTCATCCCTAAAAGAGGAGTTTAATGACAATGTGGTTTGACCATAGAATTATAATCATCATCATGTCATATCAGCCTGTTGCAGTCCAATGCTGGACATAGGCCTCCCCCAAGGAGCGCCACAGCGCACGATCTCACGCCCTTTGCATCCAGTCGCTGCCAGCTGCCTTCTTCAGGTCATCGGTCCATCTAGCCGGGGGGCGTCCTTCACTACGTTTGCCTAGGCGTGGTCTCCATTCGAGAACCTTCCTGCTCCACCTCTCGTCGGTTCTGCGACAGACATGGCCAGCCCACTGCCACTTCAGCTTGCTACATTTTTGGACAACATCAGTCACCGTAGTCTTATGTCGTATGACCTCGTTACGGATCTTATCCCTTAGTAAGATCCCCAACATTGACCTTTCCCATAGCACGCTGAGTGACGTACTAAATCTATGGGTTTGACGCTCGGAAGCGCCACCATAAACACTATACCAATTCAAGTTTACTGGTTTTGACGTGATAACGTCTTATAAATCGATGACCGACTGCACGCACGAAAAAGTGTCACGTTCCGCATGCGAGCGAGAGCGCGAAACAAGCGATAGAGAGGCACGATCGGCTTAAGCGTTCGGCTTGTAACGCATCTATCTCTCTTCCACTTCCGGCCGATGCGTCCGAGTAGCATCAATGTTTCGACGTTATCACGTAAAATTACCAATTTTTTTAATTAAAAAACTCTAACTAGCTTTTAACATGGGATCGTCGCGTCGCGGGGGAGATAGTTTATTCCATTTTTTATCAGTCTAATCAACCTCGACTTCTACGAACATAAAGTCGCTTATTTATCGACTAGGGTTTTTAAGATTTTGTTTATTATTTCTTTTCGAAAATAATGAAAGATAATGTTTCTTATGCTGGGGCTTCACCTGCGTCTAAAAAGTACGCCAATTCATATAAATATCATACTTTTTAATGGCATTAAGCGCAGGTGAAGCCCCAGGGTTAAAAATGTAAACAAATAATCTGGCATGAGACCTCCGCTCCAGTAGGCCTTCTAAATGTTGATAAGACTGTCTAATCATTATGGCTTTGCGTTTAAAAATTAAAACATAACACTCAAACTCAAGCTCTTAAGGTGTATTTACACTGCGGCGAACACTCGCGCTCGGTAGCATGTTGTGATAGGCTGCTCAAACAGCATAATTGTGAGCCATTGTTCACGTGACAGCGCGTCAGCGTAGTGATGCGCGCAAGTAGTCATTTACGATAATTCCACCATTCGGTTCATTACGTGCCATGACGGACGGCCAATTTGGAAAACTTTAAGCAGATGACGCTATAACATTTACGGTTGTTTCAGTTGTCAGAATGAATATTTGATATTTTGATATGAATAAATAAAAAGGTAAAGCTTTACTGGTCAGTTTCAATAAGCAACAACTTCAAAAAATCACACACACTTGTCTGATGTATTTATTAGATAGGTACAGATGTATTTTCACACACAATTAAATTTCATTTTATTTTAGTAGGAACACCTTTTATGGCTAAATAGAATTCGATGAATGTGGAGTCCACATCACTACAGTAACTAATATAAACACTCGATACTAAGTACATTTTTGTGTGTTCGGTGATCGGAGCCCCCACGTTCTAATCGTGTTTGCGTAGACAACACTAGAGGCTGAAGATTTTTTTTATTTATTTGAATTTCGAAGCGCGGGTGGCCAGCTACTGTTTGCTTTCTACCTATGATTTGAATGCACCTTTGCAATTAGAACGATACTTGAAAGTCGAACGTCAATTTGTTGACCGTCTTTTGAAAAAATACTTTCTTACTTTTTTGGCACATAACAGTTCATCATTCAACAATGTTTTTTTACTTAAAACTAACTAAACTAAAGGTCAGTTTATAAAAAAATAATAGACTTAATTAATCTCTTCTTTTTATCATAATATGAAAATGGGTTAGGTTATAGGTACATTCTAAATTGTGTGTGTATATCAATAGTCATATTGGATTTTGAAATATTTCTATCTAGGAATCAAACCGTAGAACGAGGGATAGAATTTTTTTTTTTAAATTTAATGATGCAGTTTTTGTTATCGTCAATTTTTTTTTCCGGGTGTGACTTTTATTTCTGATTTAAGTGAATGGCCATCCACGTTCACTTGAAAACTGTACTCTATACCTCCTACATCATACTATCACTTAACATTAGCCAAGGTATAATGTATAGCTTTGGCTATACATTTTAATCAAAAGTACAGAAGTTATCCACCAACACATTTACAGATATTGGCATCATTTCTGCATTTTTAAACCTAAAGTATTTTTTAATGCTGCACTAAAGCTTTCTTAAATCATTCATTATCAATATTTTCTCGTAAGAAGATCTTCAGATAAAACTTTTTACAAACCGTGAAGTAATTATTTATCGGCAAATCTACCCTAAACCTCGTTTACGGATGCACCCACTTGTCATATCGAATTCTTTAAGCTAATTAAACCGTCCATATGTTTTGAATATCTTTAAACTAAGATAATATTCAGAAGCGATTAAGGGCCGTATTAACAAAACGTACCTCGCATTGAGATCTGTTTTGAGTAGATTGTAAAGAGCTGCAGCTGTGTTAGAACAATTAATACAAACTCATCTTTCAATAATACATGTTTATTACCTAATCACTTAGCCCTAGTTGCACCATCTTACTTTAACTTTAACAAACGTCAAAAGTCTGTCAAACTCCATACAAAAACACCGGTTAAAGTTACAGTTATGGTTAAAGTTAAGGTGGTGCAACCCAGCCTTAATAGCGGGCAATGCACGGTTATATAAAACTTGGAATATTGTTCGTAAATTGTTAATGACTTAACATTAATAAGCTGGAATTCGGCACACATATAGACGTTGATCTATCTTATTATCATATAAGATTATTATCCCGTTTTCGTGTTTACGTGGTATAATAATTTATTCTGTTTTGTTTGAATTCTGAACTTTTTAAAGACGACGCAGGTTATACGGGCAAAAAACTATTAAAATAATAGCATAAAAGAAAACTCTAGTTTAAAAGTGAACTTTAATGTATCACTACCGAACAGTGGAGGAAAGCGTCGTTATCTTCCTGCATATATTGTTTAGTTGAGTATGCGTATAAGATCGAACTCAAGATCAATATCGAGATTGTTTTATTCATAAAGGCCTGAAAAACTAAGATACCATTCGGAGGCCCAAAGATAACTGCGATTAAGTTCTCACAGTAATAAATGGGGAAGATCAAAGTAGCCGCATTATCTTAAGTGAGAGTTTAGTCGATAAGTCGACACATGCCGACGTTTTGTTGCCAAATTAATCGGGTTATTAATGTGGCGGCAAGCTTTTTTGAGACGAAAATTAAGATAAAGATAACCAACAGTTTGAGGGGCAAAATTAAGGATTGGTTAAGTGATAGAATCAGGCGTATTTATCACGGCTGTCAACACTTCTAATTTTATGAAATGCACATTTTACAACGCCGAAACTTTTGCTAGTTTTGTTATAGCGGTTTCTGAAAATAAACGATTGGTCATAACATAACTAACACCCTTTATCGTTTGCTATAATAAGTATAAATAAATTGGTACATGTATAATTATCTAAGAAGTCATAATAGCTACCCGAAGGACTGACAACCCTATCAATGTTGTGGGAAGCCGCTAAATGACAAACGGTCTAGAGAGTTTTATTAAAATTGGTAATTTTCTATTTCGTGGATGTAAGGAACAAAATATCTTAAAACAATTTAAAAAGATAAACATCCTAATATATAGGTGTACGTTGCTTTCATTTTCAAAAGTTCTTTTGATCTCTCACAGCACATCTCATTAAACAAGCACACCGCTTCCACCCGTCTGAACCTGCCTTTACAAGCGAATCTATCATCGTCCCAGATGATTGATATCACTTTTTCACGACCGCATTGTCGACGCGTGAATATGTGGATTGAGTACTCGCCTTAACAAACGACAACCACTGCAAAGAAAAATCAACCTTATTCTAAAACTCCGAAGACATTAATTTGATCATAGAATGTTTGAAGGTGGATTCTAATTTGATACCAAAAGAATTTGAAGTTTATTCTCAATGTTTTAGAGAACAATTTTGATTGGAGATGTAAGCGTCGTTAAACGACATTCGAAACTGGTTTTGCATTTCCTCTCAATCAGAAATCAACCTTATTCACTTAATGTTAGCACATAATTTGGCTTGAAGGTATTAAGGAGTCGTTTACCACATAGTTTGCACACAATGAAAAGACGTTTTTGCGAGTGATGGATGCCAGGCCGGTGTTAATTCCATATTGATGGGCCGCCGAGGAGATAGATGCGTCGACAGACCTTTATAATTGGGTCGGGTAGTTTAATTGTAGATATCGAAGGTTAGGAGTGCTTTGGCAATTTATTAAAGTCAATGAAGCTAACAAGTCAGTTATAGAAAAAGTATGTGTTAATGTGTACCGTTTGATTATTTCTAAGTTTCTGGCATTGCACTTTTGCTGCATAAGTTTGTGATTGTACGTATTTAATAAACTATGAGAGCATAGTTAGTTCCATAACTGTCGAAACTGTGAAGTTATAATTTTAAGGTGATAAAGTTGGTAGGTGAGGTGAGAAGGTGAGCTGAATTGATGCTTATCTAAAATAAACCTCGTTTGGCAGTCGCGTAAAAACCGGCCAAGTGCGAATCGGACTCGCGCACGAAGGGAACCCTTCGTGCACGATTACCTATAAAAACGAGCAAAAAAATCACGTTTGTTGTATGGGAGCCCCCTTAAATATGTATTGTATTCTGTTTTTTATTGTTATAGCGGCAACAGAAATACATCATCTGTGAAAATTCCAACTGTCTAGCTACCACGGTTCATGAGATACAGCCTGGTGACAGACGGACAGACAGAGACAGACAGACAGACGGACAGCGGAGCCTCAGTAATAGGGTCCCGTTTAACCCTTTGGGTACGGATCCCTAAAAACTAAGCATTATTATCAGCTGATAATGCTGATAGAACGAGCAGATATATCACATGTAAGCCAATGAGCCCAGTCCTTGGCCATTCTTTTCCATTGCTGCAAGCGGTGCCACAGCTTGACGCTTATCAAACATCGCTCCAACTTGTTGAAGAGCTCCCTACGCTGCAACTTTTACCATTATTCAAACTCAAACATAATTAATGTATTGCAATAATGTGGTGGTAGAGGCCTTAAGGCGGCTTGATAACATCTGACAGTAAGGTTTAGTCACTGGCCTTACAACACCCCGCCACGAATCCGCACCGGGCCCGCGTGGTGGAGTATGGCCCAAACCACCTCATAGTTGAGGTGAGGCCTGTGCCCTGCAGTGGGACGTATATAGGCATACTTTACTTCACGTTTATGTGGTGGTAAATTACATGGAAAAAGGTCATTCAGTATTATGGTAAAAGTAAGGTAAAGGCTATATTCCAGTAATCTAAACGACATCTCGACAGGAACTATTTTATTGGTAAAATTATCGAAAATCATTAATGAAAAGAAAATGATGGCTCATTTAACACGTTGAGATGTATTTTTTAATATTTACGATACACTAACAAACTAAGCATGATAAAAATTAATGTTTCTAGAGCTGGACGGTAACCACGAACTCTTAAAACAATCTCAAATCTGTCAAACATTATCAAATCTATCAAATTTTGTATGGAATGACGTACCAAAATTGACAGATTTGACAGCTTTGAGATTGTTTTAAGAGTTGATGGTTACCCCGCTGGACTATGGTCTTAATAGTCTGTTAGTTATTATGAAAAAAAAGGAATTACAATTTTCACATAATTTAATTTATCTAAGTTCCTACCGTTAACTTTATGTCAACAATCCTACCCCCCACTGACAGACAAGCGCTTATACGTGACCATTATCGTTATTTGTGTGAAGTAAAAGAACACGAATCGTCGGCTCCACTCGACAAGTGGGAACGGAAGCTAATGTAACACCTGTCTGCGGGGGACTATGCTTTTTGTTACCCGGCGAGAGTTGAGACCAAGATCAGTGTTGCGGACAGATACGGATAAGACATTTGAAGAATGCACGCCATTTTTGTTTGTTTTTGTTTAATAAAAAAACTACTGTTCATTCTCTTTCTATAAGCGTCATCATCATCATCATCACCAGCCTAGCCTAGCTATATCAGTCCACTGCTGGACAAAGGCCTCTCCAAAAGGAGGATTTTGCCATAATCGCCACGCTTGGCAGGCGGGTTGGCGATCGCAGTTTGGCCAATGGTGGAGAGGAGACGCTGCTGCCCGTCCTCTTACGGCGGTTCTCCTGTAGTCGGGTGTGGTGGAAAGGGGTCGTGCAATTCTTTTAACGAGCCGGCACCACACGACACACACAAGCGTCTATTTATAATGTAGAAAAAACAAATTTTTACTAACAGCATATTATGAAAAGCCATACGGAACTTTGACAAATAATAACTTTTTAAATAAAACTTTTGTTTTTCTGTCTGTTTCAGCTAATTTTTGAAAAATGCTGGGCCGATTTTGACGAGACAGCTGTTGTTATAAGCAATAAAATAGGCTGTTTATAAAATTTATCTACGAAAAATTATTGGGTTTCGCGCAAAAAAATTAAACCCTCAAAATGATTAATTAAATTCAAAACAAACCTAATTACATACACTTATTTTATTACTTGTACTGTAACTTCGTATAATTTGTGCAATTAAGTGTTTATTTATTTATCTTTCCCGTTTTTAATAAAATTATGTTCCTAAAGGATGACTTTATGAGATGAGATTATTAAATAAGCAAATGATAGTTTAATTGCATGTTCACGATGTATCAGAAATTTATAACATGCCTATTGTGTCTGTTTTTTTTTTAAATATTGGACAACATCACATACATTGCTCTGATCCTAAGGTAAGTTGCTAAAGCTTGTGTTATAGAAATCAGAAACAACGACGGTAACACAACACCCAGACCCGAGCCAATATAGAAAAGTTCGTTTTCTACATTGACCCGACCGGGGATCGAACCCGAAACCTGAGAGATGGCAGCATCATTTAAACTCTTGGCTACGGAGGTCGCTTTTGCACAGAAAATCTCGTTAAACGTCAAATAGACCTAAAAGAATGCGTAATAATAGTATTTCTATTGTGTCTGGTTTCCCTGGATTCAGAGATCATATAAGTTATTTCAGTAAGTCTCAGTATTGCAAATGCACACAAAACTGACTATGTTATTGTTAAGACCTATCTATCCAACTTAGAAACATCAGACATCTGAAAGGTTATTTTGTATGAAAGGTTCACTCTTTCATAGCTGAGTCTCAACAAAGTAGCCTAGGAAGCTAATGTAACACCTGTCTACAGAAAAGACTACGCTTTTTGTAGCCAACACCGCCAAGACAAGCTTGATCTATGCTTTGAACAGGGGCGGAGTAAGGGTGAAATTTTTGAAATAACACGCAATCCGTTGGTTGACGGCTTGGCCTGCTGTTACGCTGCTGGCCGTTAGCTTTAACTATGTTGCTTCTTTACAATTTTGAAAGAATTATAAAAGAGATGTGGGTATAAAAACTTTATAACTGTTCTGCGTTGAATTGTTCTATCGTGGACTTTTTATAGTAGGTTATATATTTTTTTTATTTAGGCATTAAAATACACTGTTTTCCTAACTAATTTCAATAACTCTATGTGGGTAAGTTACGTTCTCGAAAACATTGCGTGTACGAAGATGCAATACTATAATACGCTAAACTGACTAAAAATATTTTGACGTTAGTTTTTTAATAATAATATTATAACATTTATTTCAGATAAAATCCATAGAAATGTTAGTAAGAATTGGTCTAATTTCTAGTGTTAGTAAAAGTTAGTAACGTAAGACTCATTTTTGTCATTATTACGGTTTCTTTTTTTTTACAAAAATCGTAAGATGATTTTAATGTTCACTTGTTTTTTTTTTAGTAAAAAGGCCGTGGAAAAAGTAAACTTGTCTTAAAAAACTTATACTTGAAGATCCTAGTTACACCCCTGCCTCCCGTCCACATTTTTATCTTACAAAGTGCTCAAATAGACACGGGGAGAACTTTGCGGAAAATTCATCTTCTTGGAAACTATAAAACGTCGCAACTACACTGCTGTGTTTATGCCAAATCGTTCCTTATGGTAAGTACCGAAGGTGTATTTTCGAGTATTTGTTTGTGACGGGAGGTGACGTTAGACGAAGCAGCGGCTTGCCCAACACGAGCCGGTATAAATGTATGAAGGTACATTAATCCAAACAGACGTATGTTCCTTTGTGAGGGCAGAGTTGAAATGGCGTGAAAATATGACTCGTTATTTATGTCCTGCATTCAGGACGAGATGAAATTTTGGCGCGGGGTTTGTTTTATAAATATTGGTCCGTTAGTGCTGTGGATATCGTTTGATTTATAACGACTTATGCTCGAGCTGATATATTGCACTTTGCTGTATTGAATTACTGATACGCTCAAGTGGTTTAATCGAGCGTACGTAATTTTATGTTTTGCGGGACTGCCAGAAAAAAGTGGTGCGCTATCGTATGATGTTTTTAAATTGGTAATTGGATTAGAAGATTTATGAGTGTTTTAATTATGTTTTGTGTTAAATGGGCTTAAATGGGTTGCATTTATTAGTGATGTAATTATTGCAGTTGGATGATGACATTTACAATTGAGTTTTAAAAGTAGATAGGGTAGGTATGCATAATTTATTCTTGCCTAACAATCGAATTATTAAATTTTATTAGTAAATATTTAATGGTATCAAGATAATAATATTATTATCTACTTACTTTGTTTTAAAAATAATATACGTTGTTTTATCTTTTGCGAAACTGTCATTATTAATATTTTTGGAATGAAGAATGAAACGAATAAGTATTCAAATGAAGATAACCTATAACGCTTTGTTGTATTTAATTATAAGAATATTATAATAATTAGACACGTTACCAGTTATCAGATCAATCAATCAATAATTTATTTGCGACAAGCATGATATAACAAGGTGTTAACTTACAATAAAAGAATCACATATATTATACAGATACCCAACTAATAGTGTAAACAGATCTAGAGTAGATTAAAAAATATTATCTTAAAATGCGTTAAGTAAAAGAGACCATTTCTCAAATGTTTTTTTTCTCTCTCTATTCTACAATTCACAAATATACAATAATTCATTTACAGTTTAACTCTATTTGTCAATACTTAAAATGCTAATCCTGTTCTGTGCTCTTTCTCTTATTAAAACAAAACTTAAACTCTGCGACGATGTCTTTTGCTCACACAATAACAATTTGTATTAATTAAAATCTGGTGTTACCATACCCTAAAATCCTAAAAGATTATGTATGTGTGTTCCCTTTAAATAATCCACTTACCTCATAAAACTAGAACATTTACATGAAGAGCGTAAAAGCTATTTCGTTCCCATAACTCATTCCGCTAAATGTCCAAACACATTATATTCCCGCCAAAACCGTTGTCATTGAACGAATCCAAAAACAACCGACCGTTAAAACAGAGATTATCGCCCAAAATAGCCATGAGTTACGAGGCAACCGATAAAAAAAACTAGAAAACAACAGGCAACTAACATAAAGAACGTTTTATTGTGACTATCAATAATATTTTATAGGAGCATTCAATAACGTTCACGATCCGAGTTACCCGAGCGAATAAAGCAATAATTACTTAGAACTGATAGTAAATAAGATTTACGTCAGAACAGTGGGCCTCCTCCCCGACTATAAAATTTGCTGCACGTTATACTCTGAGCCCCTTCCAATAAACAAACCGAAGTAGAACGGATAAAGCCTAAAGACTAACATATATCTCGTGGGGCAATAAAATAAATCCGACGCGGCTCCATAATAACATTCAGAGCTGAATTATTTTCTAATCCGCCGTCGGGAAGCTAATAGTTCGCACGTGTCGGCATTTACTCTAATATACGAGGGAAAACATCCTAAGAAAAACACGGGTTTCCTCCGCGCCATAACGCGATCTTAATGCAGACACCTTAATAATTGTCAAATAAATTCGGGGGTAAAGCCGCGGCGAAAAAGCGCTGCTGCGTTAGAGGCGTAATGACGTCATAAACATGGCCGCCTGTCAGATCGACAGCGCGGGAGTTTTTATTTTCAGCGGCCGAGGCAAGGGCGTAGAGATGTAGAGCCGGGTAGAGTTTAGGTGTTTTTATGTTGGGAGATTGGAACGAATTATGATTGTATTTTTAGCTTGCGGGTGTTATGATAAGGAGAGCAATTTAAGGCCTGTGCTACGATATTGAAAGTTTAACTGTGAGTCACTTTAATACATAAATACCCATTGTCATCATTTTGTATGTAGTTAAAATAATTGCTGAGAAATTGAAATAATTTAAACAAGAGTTTAATTCTCCATGCACTATAAACTACTTAAAATTTTCTTTCTGCAGTTAGTCGCGGGCGGTGCAAAGTTAGTGCAATTTTTCTCCGCGCCCGACCCACCAGCCGGCCGTGATTCACTGCGGGCACATTAGCCACTGTTATTGCCACAACAACCGTAAATAATACCTTTACTACAGATTAAAAACTGAAGTCATAACAGAATAGGTACCAAAATTAACTTTCATGTTTATCTACCATTTCCTAAATTAAGCATAAAATCCTTTCGATTTAAAACTACTTATTTACTTATGTCACCAAGAACCCGTCTGCAATGAAGTTGTTAACTCTCTTTTTTAGGTATCATCATAAACGTTTGTTTGTAGTCTTTTTACTCTTTGCCTTTTTTTTTGCTAAAATATGTTTCCATTCAAAAGAACCCGGGTGTTAAAGACCTTTCCTAGATTTTGCTGCTTTCCACTGTCTTAGAGCTGTGTCTTTTATTCCTAGTATATGTTATTGCTGTAGTAGCAGTGAGCGGGGCACGTAGAACTGACGACCGATAGGGCAGAAAGGTTCTGGAATGCAGGCCACGTACCGGCAAGCGCAGTGTTGGACGTACACCCACAAGGTGGACAGACGACCTGGTAAACGCTGAAGGAAGCCACTGGATGCAGGCCGCTTCCAACCGGGCAATATCGAAGTCACTGGGGGAGGCCTATCAGGAAGGGTTCAGGAGTGGACGTCCTGAGGCTGAAATGATGGTGAACACAATTGTTTACCTCTCCCTCTATATTGAATCTCCCTCTTTACTTTACTTATATTTTGCTGCAGTTTCAGCGGTTAAAGTAACATACAGCCCCGTTTTTCTTGCGTCCCCGGCGGCCATGTTTTACTGGTCATATTAGCGGGGCTGTAATTGTCGTGGCCATGCCATAAATAATACCCTAGCCGAGCCACTACGGAGAGGTAGCATTTCACTGGTTTAGGCTGCAGAGTTAATTTTAAATCCACTATAAAACGAGGACAAGGAAGATTTTTTATTGTCGGTGGAAAGTGATGATGATGAAAATGCAGAGGCAATAAAAGTTGAATAAGGACCGTCAAAAATAGTCAACGCCATTGATAATATAGAGTTACTGCCATGGCTTTGAAGTATCTGTCTCGCTAGTACTATACCACTCAGTCGCAGACATCATAAAGCAAATTAAAATCAAGACTAGCATCTTGAATTAAAATGTTCTTGAAGTCTCGACTCCACAGGACGAAAGCTTTTTTACTAATAAATGCGATCTTTTTTACCCAACATAAGAATTTAATTAGTTATTATGATGTTGTTTTTTTTAAAGAAGCAAAATTTGTTAATGAGTTCAAAGTTTATTAGCCAAGCAGCTAGAAAGATACGGCGAAAAAGTGCACAAATCAGTGGAGAAGTGGGCGTGAGCACAACTTACAGGTTACAGCCTGACCGAAACAGTTAGCTCACTAACAAAAGAGAGAGAGAGAGATTGTACCAATTGAATAAGTAAGAACAATTCCTTCTTAAAATATTTTTAAAACGTCTTGGTATAGGCACTTAGATTAAAAATAAGTAAATTTTTGTTTTTAGCAATTCCATGCAAGGTTTTATTAAAGATAAATAACACTTGGAAAAAACCATCGACCTCAGGTGGGACTCGAACCCACGTCCCATCGCATATATCATCGCATTGACGGGTGATATACTACTCAGCTATACATATAGCTACAACATTGATCGGAGATACGCTGGCTTCGACAGCGAGAAGAAACACTTGAGAAATTTCATCGTGTCACGTGACGTCCTCGGTAGCTTAGTTGGTAAAGCACACGCCCTGCATGCGATGGGACGTGGGTTCAAGTCCCATCTGAGGTCGATGGTTTTTTTCAAGTGTTATTTATCTTTAATAAATAAGTAGTTTATATTTTTGTAACTCGTGATTAAATGTTAAATTTTTGTAAATAGTTAATAAAAACATTATTTCTTAATCAGCTCAGGTCTACGCGTCCTGGGAATTAGTTCTGATAAAACTTATTACTAAGTACTTCGTTACAATTTTTATTATACCTTATTTTGTATCTATTGCATATTTTATTTTTCTTTACGTGTCAGGTGATCTGGCTGATAATGAATTGGTTATGGCTAGGTCTGGATTATAATCCATCGTAACTCAGCCTGCGCGGCCGCCACCGCTCGCCGATAATCTCTTGTTTGTGGCTAACTTACTGAGATTTACGTGGAGACTGTGGCATACGCTGTGATTAGGGAAACCATTGGACTAGTAGAGTGTTAGGAAAGTGGCAGTAAAAATATTTGCGTCTATTTTCGTCTACGGACATATTGAGCAGTCATTCACAACTGCTTAAGCTTATTGTTAACTTTTCGTCTACGGACATATTGAGCCGTTATTGTTATCAGTTCTAGCGACAGACAACTGTAACTCAGTCATTGTTTAACGTCCCAGCGGCATTCACTCCTAGATAATATTGAAGCTTCACTAAAGACACATGATAATACTGAGATAACCACAAGACCAGAATGGTCTGCTCTTAACACCTTTTATAATGTCAATATATTCGTTGATATGAGATTCAAAGGTTTGAATAAAAATTATGAGACTCGTCTCAGTTTGTTGGGTTTAAATATTTACCGACTACAAATATTTTGACCTGCTTATCTATACATTATGTAAATTTTTCATTTTTTTAACAATATAAACAATGATACATCTGATCCGATTTTGTCGCCCAATAAGCGTTGTGGTTGTGCCTTAAACGAAACCCGTTTAGGTTCTTTTCCCTGGTCATATCCATTTAGTATTCGAATCTTTCAAATTGTCTTGAGTCTATCTTTCAAATTCTCGTCTAGTTCGGAATCGAATCTTTTAAATTGTATTGAGTTAATGTGTTAATTGCCTGGTACCTTTTAATTAATACAAGACTGTTAGAGATTAGAGGCAGAAGCACAATAAAACAGCTGTGCAAGATCCTGGCCACTACCATTCATGATGATCTACACTTATACGACTGAAACAGATGTTCAACCATGAATGCTCTAAGTAGCAACCACGAATTTCAGCATAGAGAAAACTAGAACAAGGGGGGGGGTCTGTCTGTCTGTGTCTGTTATCTTTTTTATGAAATCATACAAATTTCTTCGGACTCTTTATCTCAAACGGTAAAAAGAAACCCTTATAAAATCGCTTTGTTGTCCATCTGTCTGTTTGTCAGTTAAGATCATTTTTAACAGGAACGCAATCTGCAATCCCTTTAATCTGTGACAAAACAAACTTCTTAATCAACGTTATCAAATCATACGGATGTTGATACTGCATTTTATATAGGTACTCGTTAAGGAATCCAAGTATATAGGGAAATTTGGCCAGGAGCTGTCTAACAGTAAAAGAAAAATTCCAAAAACTATTTTTTTTGGTACATTATCTCCGAAAATCTTTGAGACTTGATTAAGTCAATTCCAGTTAAGGGCGAATTATTTTCATACACATGATTGAACGCAAACCACCATGCACAAGTTCGACTCGCACTTGGCCGGTTTTTTTTTTATATTGACCCAAAATTATGCGCAATCGTACATAGAAAGCAAAGGTAACGAATGCGATCAGGCCCACGATAGCTGTGCTAAGTGGCGTACAGCGCAAATATTTCGCGTCGCCGTCTTCCTTGCGTTAGTTAGCGCTTACTTACGCTGCTTCGCGTGACTTACGGCAATGGGGTAGGGGACAAAGCATGGGCATAAGCGAATTTATTGTGAAGAAAAGATGATGACTATGTTTCCATCGAGCCTAAACCCCAGGTTTGTTTTTTTCCATCATTAATCATTTCAACCATATAGGACTTCCTCTGCTAAACATAGTCCCTCGCAAGTCACAATCGTGATCAGCTTAAATATTATATTTTCAAATTCTATTAAGCTTGACCAGGACTCTAGGTTCCGTAAGTTAATTTTTATTTATACTATTGGTAATGTTAAAAGAATTGCACCACCCCTTCTCTTTCTATGGGTGTCGTAAGAGGCGACTACAGGAGGACCGCCATAAGAAGACGGGCAGCAGCGTCTCCTCTCCTCCATTGGCCGAACTGCGATCGCCAACCCGCCTGCCAAGCGTGGCGATTATGGCAAAATCCTCCTGTTGGAGAGGCCTGTGTCCAGCAGTAGACTGATAGGCTGGTGATGATGATGATTGGTAATATTTCCCAAATGTTATTAAAACAAAATAATGACTCTCTGAATGAAGAAAATGGCGATCGTGCGTTTCGCCGCTTTGTGGATTCTCTGGATTGCAATGGCTGACATGGTGATGGATGGGTCATCATCATCATCATCATCTCAGCCACAGGACGTCCACTGCTGAACATAGGCCTCCCCCAGTGACTTCCAGATCGGCCGATTGGAAGCGGCCTGCATCCAGCGTCGTCCTGCAACCTTTACCAGGTCGTCTGCCCACCTTGTGGGTGGGCGTCCTACGCTGCGCTTGCCGGTACGTGGCCTCCATTCCAGAACCTTTCTACCCCATCGGCCGTCAGTTCTACGTGCTATGTGCCCCGCCCACTGCCACTTCAGCCGGCTAATCCGTCGGGCTATGTCAGCGTCTTTGGTTCGTTCACGGATCTCCTCATTTCTGATTTGATCTCGCAAAGAAACACCGAGCAAAGCCCTTTCCATAGCGCGCTGTGCAACTTTAAGCTTCTTAATATGGATGGATGGGTCATCTGGTTGATATTTTTCATAAAAAGATTTGACAAATTCTTGAATAACGCTGGCAGCTTCAAGCAAATCCCAAGCCCTACGGCCTCTGTCAGTGTTAACTAGGTTGTTTTAAATTTACGTGGCGCATTATTTGACTACCGTGAAGCAACATCTACTTTACAAAGAGACCTGGCGTTAATAGTTAAATTGCCTGTACTTCAAGTTATTTCTCTACAGCCCGCTAGTATTGGCCAATTAACCTGTCTTGTTGTTTACGAGTCCATTGTTTTAATCGATCTTACCTTCTTGACATTGATGGATTTTTAAACTCTTCAGTTTCTATAACTTTCGACGAATCAATAAATGATATTTCTGTTTTGGATTTATTAAACAAGTTTTTCAAAATTGGGTATGGGTTTACTATGTATAATGCCCCAGGTTAAATTAATTGCCTAAAACACAGGTGTTTTTATTTCTATTTCTAAGTGGCTTTAGGTCGGTCGACAGATTTTAAAACTAATTGATACCTATGTTTTTTATGTGTTTCTGTACAACTATTTATTCAAATTAATGTGATTGAATCTAACACTTACTAGCAAAAATACACGAAGAAATCATCACACACATCATCATAATTAATTCATACCTACATGTTTCAAAGTTCAAATCAAGAAATTATATGCCAAACTACTTTTTTTGCTGAATGTAGACATCACTAATAGTAAGAGAGACTGCTTTTAATTTCCTGTCATAAAGAACATACTTATTGATAGAATCAGTATCAATCACTGTCACTACATTGGGAGAGTAATGATGGCTCACAAAAACCTTCAACATTTAATTGACATGTACTAGAGTATCTTGCATTATTGATACCATCCAGTTTACATAAGTTTTACATAAAAACCTGCAACAGAGTCACGTTAGAGATCGAACGAAGATAACCCTGGATGTTTATCGAACAAGCGCTAAGGAACAACTTAATAACAACGCCTTATTCTCTCTAATACTCACCTTAGAACAACCTTATCTCTATCGATAAAAGGAAATTGTTGAACACTATCCCCATAAGCACTATTCACTGACAAAAAGAATCAACTTCTCAAACAATTTTACAAGAAACTGAACCTTCAGATGAGAACAGTAAAATTGTGTATCCAATGGAATGCAATCAAGAATGCGCACTTATAGAGAAAAGGTTCCACCAAGCGTACATGCTGTTGCAAATTGGTACCTTGTCATAGCAATCGTGGCTAAACCCACTTCATATTCACCCGGTGTTGGTATCAACATAGCCATTCCGAATCAGATATCGAATAGGCTGCATCTAGATAAAATTGAAATCGTTAGAATTGAATAAACTGCCGATAAGTCCACGATACGCCGTACATGGATTTTTAAATTGCATCGAAGCAAAGTTTTTTGCTACTTATTTCAACCGATCTGAAATCTAAACTGATGTGATTCGATCAGCATTTTTATTGGCACTTACTTTTTTGAGATTGTGTTCTTAACGCTGTATAATTACAGCGTTAAGAACACAATCACATTAAATACCTTTTACGGGTGCGAATATCAATGCTATGGTTTTTGTTTTCGATCGTTAATTAAAATACTATTGCATTCCACGATTCTTCCACTTTAGCGTTAAGGAGTCTAATTACAGAGTTTCTTGTTAACTTCAATATGGAGATTGAGACAATGGTAATTAATGCCTTTTAAATAAAAATGTTATTTGCTCAGTACTATGTCATCGTCACCTCTTAAGTGATATTTAGCTAAATAAGGTGATTGTATTTCCGAGAAATTCCCACATCTGCTTATAAATATTGAAAGGTATTTACGTAGGATGGATTCATTAAAATAGTTGATAACAAAAGCATCATTACCATTTTACTTTTTCATTTAAATAACAGAATAAATAGTAATATTAAGGGCTCTTATTTAACTATTAAGGTCAATGCAAGACAGTTTTAATTAGACTAAAAAGAATATGGCAAACAGCTCAATCTTTGTTAGTCGTTTTGGCATTTTTGTAATGCTATAATTATTTAGGGTTAAGGTTAGATTCCGTCTAAGTACAAATTGTCCAAATATGAAACTAACTTTTTAAAGGTCATTTTCTTAACGTTAAACTAAGACTTAGCTTTGCGTTAAAAATAACGTTTAAAGAGCTTGTTTTCATCTAAAATTCACCAGATAATAACTAACATCCCTAGTGTTAGCACAAGTTTACCAGTAAAAAATAGACACTAGAGAACGGGGTCAGTAAAAATGTGTCTGTGCGAAGTGCCATTTGTATGTAAATGTAAGTGCGCGTCCGTTTAATCCTGCCGCTACGAACGAGCGTGTACCGATTTCAACTGGATTAGGGTTGGTACAATTTAGGAGTTTTATCATTTTTAGGGTTCCGTACCCAAAGGGTAAACGGAACCCTATTACTAAGGCTCCGCTGTCCGTCTGTCATAAGCCGTGATAGTTAGACAGTTGACATTTTCACAGATTATGTATTTCTGTTTCCGCTATAACGAAAAATACTAAAAAACAAAATACAATAAATAATAAAGAGGGCTCCCATACAAAAAACGTGATTTTTTTGCCGTTTTTTTCGACTCGCACTTGGCCGGTTTTTACATTATTTTATAAGATGTACAACATCAATTTTTCACCTGTGTATCACAAATAAATGATTTGATTTGATTTGCGGTTTCCTTGAATGACAATGAAGTAGTGCGAATCTGATTAAACACAGTTAATTACTGTTACGCCTTGAAATCTGACATGTTTTAACTTGTCAACATCCAAGTGGTCTCATAATGAAATTTCCATTGTGTCCCTATTAACTCATGGCTTTAATACTTAAAGTACTGTATATCACCAAATAGGTAAAATAAATAAGTCGTTTCTTCACAGTGTCTGAAGAAAATGTATCATAGCTACAAACAAGGGGGTTTTCCACCATTTATTTGTCTCGTCAGAATGTAGATGGCGCCACCATCAAAGGTATATCTAGAAGTTGATTTATTTTAAGAAGCACTAGATGGTGTGTTAAAAATAAGCCGTAGCTAAAGTTTATGACATTCCAACTTGATTGATTACAAATGGAGATTCGTATTTAATGTAGCTTTGTCTTGATCAGTTTCTTTGAATTTGTCTTGCCTGGGCCCTAACCATAAACTGTTAAAACAATCCCAAATCTGTCAAACATTATCATTTCTGTCAAATTTTGTATGAAATGACGTACCAAAATTGACAGATTTGACAACTTTGAGATTGTTTTAAGAGCTCATAGTATTGCATTTAGGTATCATCAACTTCTTAAAATTTTGAAATTTTCGGATAATGCAACCCTGTATTCGTTGCGACTTTCAGTAAGGTTTTCTGTTTATCAGTTGGCGCTAGTTTGGCAAGCAGGTCTGCAAACTGCGATACGAGGGGTCCAAACGACTCGCAACTATTTAGCGGAACAAGACGCATACTGGAAATCTAATTACCTATACTTGTGTGGGTACTTGTTTGTATGAACATTTCAAGTTGACAAAATATTTGTTCAGGGCCATAACCATGAGCTCTTAAAACAATCTCAAAGTTGTCAAATCTGTCAATTTTGGTACGTCATCTCATACAAAATTTGACAGAAATGATAATGTTTGACAGATTTGTGATTGTTTTAACAGTTCATGGTTAGGGCCCTGATCCCACCTGAGGCGGTCGTACAATTTCAAGTGTTATCTTATCTTAAATTTCTTGTGTCTGACACAATAGAACCAATGACTTATAAAACTAAGATTTACCGTCAAGTGTACTTCGATCTTCTGATTTAGTAGATCCAGTGTTAGGTATCTCTTAAATATAAAATTTTCCAATCAATGAACCGACTGTTTTAAGCTCTTAAAATAATTATATATATCGTATGATGATAAAAGTGGTATTTATATTTGTACTATCATAGCTTGATCAGGGCCCTAACCATGAACTGTTAAAACAATCACAAATCTGTCAAACATTATCATTTCTGTCAAATTTTGTATGAAATGACGTACCAAAATTGACAGATTTGACAACTTTGAGAGTGTTTTAAGAGTTCATGGTTAGGGCACAGGTCTTTAATTTATTTAGATGGGTTCGTGGGTTCGATGGAGTCAAATTGGGTGTTTGAATAATTTCAAACAAATCCTAGTTACGTCTATCTTACAGATAATGTATATGTGGAACATGTCGTTGGTGTGTACTAATTTCTAAAAGGGTCAGACCTTACTGTTAACTAATTTGTACACTACTGTTATGTTCATCCAATATAGGCAGATCTTTAATGAATGATTAGTTTCGGAGATTACCTGCTTCATGTCAAATTTTATAATTTTACCTAAAAACTAAAGAAGATCAAAGTATAAATTTTCTATTGCCTCTTTATAGTAAGAGTTAATTACATAATTAACTTTTAAAAAGTTTAGGTTAAACTAATCAAACAATATTAAAAACAGTTTCGCCAGTAATAAAAATATATTCTCTAATATCAAAACTACGTTTAACGACCGCAGTGAGCTTTCAACCCGTTGGAGCTTAAATCCACTATCTAATATCATTACCATACAAATAGGGAGCTTTTTCAAAGTTCCACGGCAGCTTTATGGGACGTTTTATGGCAAGCCTGGATCTGGGATTAACCAGTTTAGGGGTTAACTGAAAAATGGAGGTTTATGTTGAATTATCGTCGGGTTAGGCCTTAATTTGAGTGTGTTCGCATGGGTTAGTCATAAAAGCCAATTTTAGATTATTTGCTTTCTGTTGAGTGTTGTGTGTATACAATACACACAACAAGAGCATTTTTTTACGAATAATGTTAATATTATAGAATGTTTAAGATTAATCTGTGATCCGCTTGGTAACTTGGTGGCGCTGTGTTTCACTTTAAAACAGTTGTTTTAGATTTTCGGTCAACTAATTTTAGAATAGAAGTTTTTATATCTTAATTCTAGATGATGCCAATAAGTGAGTCATAATATAAATAGTATAAAAATATTTATTTATTTATCTTTTATGAGATTAAATTAAAAAATAAAGTAAAGTAACTTAAAACCGTTAATATCGAAGATTATTTAAGTCCTCAAATTAAAATTAAAATACACATTTAATGCAAATTTAGACTTCCACACTCTTCGTAAGACCGAGATCTTCAGATATTCCCAACAACACCAAATACCGCTGTTCAGAACACCTAACTCAGACGCAATCCCGGTTCCCGTACCTAATGCGGCTGCCTTGTAATTCAGTCCCGTGATTCCCGGGATCCGCCCGACCCTAAATTGCGCCGCAATAATTTGGGGGATGCGTTTAACGGGTGTATTTTGGTTCTGGTAGAGGAGTAAGAGAATGTGATGCGGTATATTTAGGTTCTTATAAAAATCAAAATCATTTATTTCTGTAAATTGGCCATAAAAGGCACTTTTACATGTCCCAATTTTTTTTCCTACCACTGCTTCGGGACTATTGTGGGCTAGTGCCAAGAAGAAGCAGCGCAAGAAACTCGGTCACTATTGTTAGCCTCTTTTAAAAATAAGTCATTCAGTTGTCTTATCTTTCTCACGGCATAAGCAGCTGAACTAAGTCTTCCCGATAAAGAATCAATATGACCACCCCACTGCAAACGGGAATCTAAAGTTATTCCTAAGAACGTTGAGGAATTAGTCATATCTAGTTGTTCATCTTTTACAATAATATGCATTGGCCTGTCTCACATTAGGCATTGTAAATTTAATGCATTTAGTTTTGTTTGCATTGAGCAAAAGATTGTTGGTAGTAAACCAATGCAATACTTGCGAGAGGGCATAATTGACATCATCGGAAGATTCTTGGCCCCTTTTGATTTTAAAAATAATTGATGTATCATCTGCAAACTATACCATCTCACATAGATCTTTTGTAAAGTAAGGAAGGTCATTTATATATATAAGAAACAACAGCGGTCCTAATATCGATCCCTGCGGTACACCCATAGTTAGAGGTGATCCGGAAGACTCAGCTCTATTTATACATGCTTTTTGCGTTCTACCTGTGAGATATGAATTTATAAAATCTAAAGACTTTGAAATATAAATTAAAATACAAGGAGACGCATTTTTTTAAGTACTGCACGGCAAAAGTTCCGCTGTGAGAAGGACGAGGACAAGGATGAGGCGAAGGATCTGAAGAATGTTATAAAATACGCTGCCTTGACGAAAATATAATATTTTTTACTGCATAACAGTTAAAGTTGGCCTTTAAGGGTGATCTTTTTAAGATGAAAATTTTAAAAAAGCTTATACAATACGTAGCGCTACCTAGAAATGAAAAGAAAAGCTGCATTTGTAATACTTATATTTATTTAAGTGCAAATATCTAGTGATGTGTTTTACATTCGATGTTTCAAAAGCATTTTATGATTCATTTCTTTCCCCCATATATTAACGAGTATAAATATTGTTTGATTATTGACATAACACTTACTCGTATTACTTTCAGTTCTATTTTGAGAGGCATTGTTGTCTGTCAAAATACCTACAATAAATACACACATAACAATGACATCAACAATTCAAACGGAAAAGTACATTATTTTCAGATAAGTATCTCGTATATTTGAACCTTATTAAAAATTAAATAAAACTGTTTCATACTTTTAAAGGAAAAACAAATACCGAACACTTAATAAACTCAAAATTCAACTCTTTTTATGTTTCATTAACCCTTAAAATGCTGCACTGTCTTGTACCTCATTCCATTTTCCCGTTCGCACATCCACGCCACACTAATGCCGGTCAAATATAAAAGCAGTTGGAGGCAAGGATCCCTTTAATTTGGTCCGGCTGATAGATCGCCAACAGCCACACTGTCTCCTATTAAAACTATAAATCTCCGAGCCCACTCTATCGGGCTTGTTGGAAATTAAGAGCTAGTTTGGATAATTCACTGGCCATTTGATAAGGGAAACCTCCCTATTGCCGAGAATTAATCTGAGGTTGAATTACAGTTCAAAGTTAAGCGTAGTTGAGCTGGAACTGTCACCGTTGTAGTTAGGGGGTTTAATAGGTTTTCAAACAGCTTAGGAGACGACAGGGTTACTTTAAAAGAGTTGCAAAACTTAAGATGGTGAATGTGTTAAGTCCACGATCTACCCGATGATAAGATGTCATCATCATCATTTCAGCCACAGGACGTCCAATGCTGAACATAGGTCTCCCCCAGTGACTTCCGGTTGTAAGCGACCTGCCTCCAGCATCGTCCTGCAACCTTTACTAGGCCGACTGCCCACCTTGTGGGTGGACATCCCAGGCTGCGCTTGCCGGTACGTGGCCTCCATTCCAGAACCTTTCTGCCCCATCGGCCGTCAGTTCTACGTGCTATGTGCCCCGCCCATTGCTACTTTAGCTGTCTAATCCGTCGGGCTATGTCAGCGACTTTTGTTCGTTCACGGATCTCCTCATTTATGATTTTATCTCACAAAGAAACACCGAGCATAGCCCTTTCCATAGCGCGCTGTGCAACCTAATGATAATGTGTGGAGCAGCTATTTTATTTTTCCTGATTTTGATGATGGCTCTTTAGTAAAAGTTGTTTTTATTGATAAACAGATTCGCTTCCGCAAATTTGGCAACTATTTTAAAAATAACCCTGTTTATAAAGTGGTACGTCAACAAAGAACACAGGCACTTTTACAGGTTTTAAAAGAAAAATATATTATAAAAACCGTTAATGCCTTACAAAATCTAAGCGCTATATGACTAATAATAATACAAATACAAACTTTCTATTTAATCTCTTATTTATATCACTATATATGATATAATATGAGAAAAGCAGCATGTATTACTTAACTAAAATACGGGTATCACAGTAAACAAAACTATAGCTATTTAAAATTGAGGACATGAAAAGGTCGTTAATTTTGTTAATTTATTTGATTATTCTAATAGCTTTTCTTGTTCTGTAAAAAAACATACTCAATCCACATACTAATCAACTTAGCCACAAGAAATATTGTCTCCACCTATAAAAATATCAAAAACTAAATAAAAATCTGAATCAACCGTATTATTTATCAAAAACTAATTAAGAACCAGCAAACGCGTACAAGACAAGCAACGCCATTACGCCAGCTATTAACCCGTAGCCCGCCGGGCGTTTAATTCAATTAACATCATTCCCCTGTCTCTGTCACACTTTCGGCGAGTGTATATTCCCTTCTCTGTCAGGCCCAGTAATCTGCAACACGCCTTGCGGTGACCCGAGGTAGTTAACATGTTGCCCATTGTTTCGGGATTTCGGTGGCATGGATAAACTTGTTGGCTTAGTACATTTGTCGGTGGTTTTGTCGCCTTTGTGCCGCACGATTTATGGAAGACCTGATTATTAGATTAGATGTATTTGCATTTTAATGCTCGATGTGTTACGAAATTTATTTTTTTGTATATTTTATTTTAATGATTAGAGTGTCACCCTTGCGCTACACGAGTCTTACTTATAAATTAATACCCCACAGTACTTTTATAGATTAGTTAATATAAACATTATGTAAGTCTATTTATCAAAAGTGTAGGTAAAGCTGGAAGTCAAAAAATTGAATAATACCTATACAGTCAATAGAGTAATATAAATATTAGCATTTTTATGTCTTGTCGTCTTTTTGTTTAAGTATACATTTCATCTACTGGCCATAAATCATTGAAAATTTTCGTTTTTATTATTTTTGTGTTACTATTGAAATTTAAAGTACTTTTTAAAACTGAGCTACCAAAAAAATAGCGTAACCTCGCAGACAAGACGTAATCTCAACAAAATATTCGATCGCCGTCACCCTCCGAATATGAATTAATCACTCTCGCGTCAACAAAGTGAAGTGTCATCGAGCCGTGAGCGAGGGCTGACGAGTCTGTTCATATTTGGATACTTAGTCCAATTCTTCTCGTGTTAAAACAAATACTGATGCCAGTATTTGCCTAATTTGTCCCTACTTTTGCAGCTACAACAATAATTTTGATCAAGCATTGTCAATATTCTATCATTCAACTTAAACGTCATTATGCAAAGAAATCATAAGGTCGTTCATAATGCTTAAGTAACTGTATACTTATTCAGTTAAAAATGTTTGGATCACGAATCCTAACAATTTTTAAATAATATTATTAAAAAATAAACCCTTTCAGTATATTCAGTTGCATTATTTATATTTGTATTTTGTATCTTTTTCTCTCTTTTACTTTTATTATTATTATTTGTCTACACGCCTTTTTGACACTTTTTTTAAATCTTTTGTATTTCTCTTGTATTCGGTGTATGTGTGTGTGTCATATAAAAAAAAAACTTTTTAAAAATAAATCGGACCAGAATTGAAGAAAGTCAGTAATGTGAGTCGGTATCGCGTACTAAGGGTGACCTACTGTACTATTTCTTTCCATTTTGTTTAAATTCCTCAATTCGTCCCTGACACGCATTTAACGGTTGATTTAGTTCTTATTTAACCATCAAAACATATACATTATGTATAATCGTTTATCATAAACATTAATGTGTTAAAAAAGGACTTAACTGACAAGTAATTGGCAATTTTTCGTTCTGACAGATAAGAATGTGATCCTAGTTTATTTTTTCTTCAGTTTAAATGTTGAAGTGTATAAAAATATACATTTAAAATGACAAATAAGTAAAATAGTTTTTCTGTAACTAAAAGCTCGCATCTCCCAATTTGAACAAACCACAGCGGAAGGGAGCGCCCGGGGGTAATTACCACGGCGTCATACATAATGTATGCGATGACTACAATTTTAAGCCAATAAATAACACCCCCCGTAATGCACACGAAAATATGGTAACGCATTTATTATACGTTCTTGGCGTCCTAGTCACGAGAAATCTATAGAGTGGAGTTTTGCCAATTATATTTTATAATATTTTTTAAACTGGAGCTATTTAATTGATTTTGCCCATTTAACCAGCTGAGTGCAAAATGAAAAGTAACATGAGTCCACTTTTTAATTTTCAAATTAGAACCGTGCATCTAATTTTAAATTAAAAAGTGGACTCCTGTTACTTTTCATTTTGCACTCAGCTGGTTAAATGGGCAAAAGCAATTAAATTGTTAAAACCATTTTATTTATAAATAAAATGAATCCGATCAATTCCGATCACGGCAAAGCCAAAAAGAATGGTTATAGTTTTTGCAATCCGTGTTTGTGCTTATTTGAATTGTATAATGTTTACAAATAAGAGAAAATTTGATTGACATTTAGAAATTTAATTTCAAGAGATAATTCAACAACATCATTATCCATGGGTCCAAAATTGCAGTTTAAAAAAAACTTACGTTGTGTAAGTAAAATTTATCTTTATTATTTAGTCCCGTAGTAGAAGATGTCAACGTTGAACAGAAAACTCACCTTCGTAAGATGAAGATATAAAACACGACTTCAAATTGATAGATCATTTATTAAAGTTACTTTAACGAGAAATTTTACTTTTTTATATAATCAAGCGTTAAGCCTATATCGACAGAGGTACCTTTATTAAGTCATTATGTTGTTCCAGCTCAGAGCGATTCCAGTTATTATTCAAACCACCCATTTCCTAAAATATTATCGCCCTAGCCCCGAGGCTTGTTTGTGAAATAATGGATTCATTCCATATTCATTTACATCCCTAATAAGATTGGCGTGACAACGCCGGCGCTGCGTATCACCCTGTCAAATATAATAATCTTTGTCAAAAGTCTCTTTAATTCAGTCATCGCAAGTGCGAAAAGGACGCTAAGATTTTCTCGTTCTGTCTTAAAACAAGTGACAATCCAATTTCGAAAATTCGCCTTTCAGATTTTGTTATGTCAAATTCTTGTTAGAAATTAGCTTTTTCGTTCGATGTTCGAGTGTGGGGTGCGGTGCTTAATGACATTAAGGCTGACTGACAGTCGATTCGTAATGAAATAATTTAGGGGGTGTGTAATTTTGACGGAGTTTATACGGCATTTGGTTGTGTGTGCGCTGGTCTTAAGTAAGATGAAATAAGCCTGTTATGTACTGTAATTTTCATGTGCACTGCACTTGGTTAATGCAGTTACATTAATTCGCATCATGTTCCACTTTGTTTGCAAGCGATGTAATTTAATTTTAGATTTTGATGTTGATGGTTCGTTGCAGAACCAATAGGGTTTAAAAACTAATGCTAATATTTATACAAATACGGCTGTGCGTACACACAGCATGACACAATATTTACTACTAAAATGTTATGCCAATAATTATGATTCTTACAAAATGTTATAAAAATCAATTAGATAGTGAAAAATCACACTAACATGTTTCGGAGAAAAATGGTCCGTAATGTGATCGATGCCTCGGTAGCTCAATTGGAACGCTTGGCAGAGCAGTCACCCGGATTTACAGAAGAACGTGACTTCGGTTCCCACTGGAGGCAGTCTAGTTTTACATTATTTGAGAAATAATTAAATATAACACAAAAATAACAATAGTTAACAAGTAGGTAATTCATCATAATTTCACTTACAGGATGTCCACTGATGAACATAAGCCTCCGCCTATGATTTTCAGATTGGCCTGATGGAAGCGGCCTGTATCCAACGGCTTTACTGGGTAGCTTCTCCACCTTATGGGTGGATGTCCTACGCTACAAATATACGCCGATACTTGGCATCCATTTTGTAACCTTTCTGCCCCAACTGATCGTAAAATCTCAAATTTGAGCAAGAAATTTTAAAAACAATATTAACACCAAAATTCACTTGAAATTGACAGCGCTCGCTCGTCCAGAAAAAAAGTCATTAAAATGACATCTGCTGCATAAAGTTTAAAGTTATTCCCAGATAAGGGTAGTAATAACCAGTGTCACAATCGGTCTCAATCTACCCGTCGATCAACGGTTCTTACAGGTGCAACCAGTGGATTAACTCTCGATATATTTCTGTGGGATTAACTATTAGTGCTAAAAGGACTTTATATGAGTTAACTATGACACATAAAAGTAAAGTTAGAAAAAAGTTAGCAAAAAAAGAAGATTTGTCATTTCGATTTCTAACTGCAAAAATTTAATTAAAAAACACATCGGAATGAATTTTGAGAAATTGAATTGAAGTAAAACATAACAAAGAATCATTTACCGAACCGTAAGTTTAAAAAAAAATCCTTAATCACGATGAAACGAGCACCCTTATTTACTAAAAAAAAAGACAAACGTAATATGTAAAAATATCCACGTTTGCCTGCCAAAAGCACTTTAAAAACTGTGAGCACAGAATACCAAATGCTGTAAAGTAATATTTTTAGTAAAAATGTAATATTTGTCACAATTTAATTCGCTAATCAACTACCTTATTTATCAAAACAAACAGACGGCGTGTTAAAAAGCATCCGAACGGAGTCTACATAATCTTTTTAATGATTCGGACGTGTGCAATGTTATAAATTGTCGAGATTTATTACAGGCCCATAATCCCGGTTATAAATAATGATAATAGCACAAATAAAAATAACAAGCATTCGTAACGCGAGCAGAAAGCCGTCGTTAAGCGAACATGTTGTCGGGCAAGTTGGGAACCGGGCGTGAGGAAAACGACTACGAAAAAGTGTTAGTAAATGTAAGTCAGTATAAAATATATGACGTATTTCGTGTTAGTAGTTTGGTTAAGTTTGGACCATATTTTACTATGGCTGGGTCTGTTCTTGCTTTTTGTTAGACAATTTATGTGAGTATTGAAATTTTGAAATAAGTTACATTTTCAAATTACATTTCGAAATAAACTTCTTTATTAATTAAGATAAATTTTATTTTACGTATTAATGCATTGTTATAACAAAAGGCAGTAATTTAACAATTATTTTTAAAATTACTGTCTTTTGTTATAGGAATGTTTTTTAAAATAAATAGTTACGAAGTTCTTTGTTGTTTTATATACTAGAAGAAATATTTGATTTTTTATTTATTTATAGTTATGTCTAAAAAGAAAATACATTTTTTTTTAATGAATACTGGCTATGTCAAACCAACTGTCAGTTCACAATACCCCAAGTCCGATTCAGAATGCGCCCGCGACACAACATCAAAAGCTAGGGTGACATGATTGATTGAGCGGGCATAATTGGCCATCCCCACATGTTAATGAATCGCGGGCAATGAAAAATGATTGCGTAAGTCTCACCGTGACGTATGGTCACAGTAGTTCGTGAGGGCCGCCATTTTGTGTACTGAGTGTCCGGTTAAGTGGCCGTGATTTATGGTTGGGTGACATTTTGACGCATTGTTTTTTATTTGTGTGTAGTGTGGTGTGATAGAATGATGACAAGGAGTTAAAATGATCACCCGTACGTAATATTGCTAATCGTGATAGTTTAGTCAGATATAAATCACTAAACTATCAAATGCGTATTGCCACATTACAACCTTTTGAATTATAATCTGTGCGTTCGTCGAAAACCAATTCGCAAAATTGACAATAAAATGACTTGGATTTTGGCTATGCCCGGTCTTGACGTATGGTTACAATATTTTATGACAGACGCCATCTTGTTTACCAAGTGTCCTGAATAATAAATAATAATAAATCCTAAAAGCTAATCCATTATTCCTGTACTTGTTCGTACCATTTGTGCCAAGACACAATTCCACCTGTGTCTGCTAGCGCACTTTATAAGATAAATAAATAAAAGTAGGTGATATCCATACTTACTTATAGATTACCTACTTTTACAAACACTTATCCATATAGACTGTTCTTTTCGAAACAGATGAATCTCCATATAAATGACCTCTTTCACACCGCAGCTAACACGGCCGAAGTCATAAACCGCCTTTGAAAGTGCCGAGTATATTCAGCGTAGTGCGGCGTCACTGTGAAAAATCACCGTTCATCCCCTCCACAGCGGTAATGTATGTGCGTCATTACCCTGGCACGCCACACAAATCATCCCGGCTCTTGGTTAGGGACGTTGGACTTTCGATAGTCTCAAAGTATCGATTTGAGTTTAACTTGTAATGTAAAGAAGAATAAAAATAAGCATGACGTTAAAAATATTTTATGAGCACTTTTGTACCAAACGGAATGCTTTTTCTGTCGTTATTATTATAAAGGGCATTGCTCGGTGTTTCTTTACAAGATCAAATCAGAAATGAGGAGATCCGTGAACGAACAAAAGTCGCTGATATAGCCCGACGGATTAGGGAGCTAAAGTGGCTGTGGGCGGGGCACATAACACTTAGAACTGACGGCCGATGAACACGTACCGGCAAGCGCAGCGTAGGACGTCCACCCACAAGGTGGGCAGACGACCTGGTAAAGGTTGCAGGACTACGCTGGAAGCAGGTTGCTTCCAACCAGCCGATCTGGAAGTCACTGGGGGAGGCCTAGGTTCAGCAGTGGACGTCCTGTGGCTGAAATGACGATTATTCGTCTAAACACATCAAACCATCTTTTTGTAGACCTGTAAATAATTTACCATTTAAAAAAGTCTACCCAAGACTGACAATCTGATCACCGGGTTGCTGAGGTAGAGCTAAGCTCCAAAGTTTTCCAAAATAAAGTATGCACAAATATTTTGGAGAATTAATTATGCAGCGAATATAGGAACACTATCTATTTTTTTTTTCATTTTCTGTGCTCAAGGCTTTGCTTTCATTCTCTGAGTCTTTGTATTATTTCGTGTCCACTTCGCTCTATCCTGCAGAGCTAGCATGCGCGCATCGGGTCTTTTATCGATAGACAAGACTAATTGTGTCTTCGACGATAATTTTGTCGTTTTCCCTAACCTAACGGATCACAAACGTCTGGAATCCTTTTTCTTAATATTTTCAGAGTCTCCCGTTCTTCGTAGCCACTTATTTTTACGTTATAACACGGCATTCCCATGATATTTTAGTTTTTACTTTGTTATCGTCGAAGACAAAACGACATATTTACGTCAAAAGTCGATAAAATGCCACGACAAAATGCCCTGCTGAGCACATTTTAAAGAGACGAACACTAGCTAGTACCTACGTTAAAAAATTGAGAATAGTTTTCGGTTGTCTATCACGTTTGTTATCGATATCATTATTCTATCACAAGACAACACTAGTTACTGCCCCAGCGATGCCAGAACTTATAGATAACGGATGGTGTACAAAGTAGAGTGTTAAACTTTAGACATGTGCTTAAGTTGAATATTTTTGGAACTAGACTGATTTATGTAGTCGTGTCACTATGCTGCTATATTTTGTAAACCTGAATTTAATTTAGTACGTAGTTCGTAAATAACATTGATTGCTGATGAAAAAAAGGATATTTATATATTATGCAACCTAATTAAAGTGACGAACACAAAAGTTTGAAGCACACGATTAAAACATATATAAGTCCACCTATTGTATGGTTTTTAAATTTGTGCAATAAAGTTTACATAAATAAATAAAAATACCTATGGACCATGGACAACAAAATTTCTTCACTTGATGTCAAAATTATGGGGATGTACCAAAGATTAATAAAATCCCATTATTCTATTAGTAAGACGATTTCCTCTATTAAGTATACCATGAAATGGTTCAACTGCACGTTTTCTTGCGTTAAGTATATAAAAATAAAATGTAAAGCACATCAAATTCTGTAATAAACGATATATTTCCCCATTTATGATGTGGAAAATAGCCAATAACGCCATAAAAATCTATTTTAAAACCCAATTTCGTCTGCTTCCCCAATTCAACTTGCTATCAATTTCGTCTGTCCAAATAAAGTCGGTGCAAAAACCGTATAAATAATAAAAAGTGCGTTACGGGCATTACACGAATTGTGAGTGGGTACATTAGTTATTGTAACACGACAAAATATCTGTAATAAAACGTAATTTATGGCGCAAATAAAATATAACAGTGGTTAGGGCGGCAGATGGGGCGAGATGCTGGGTGTGGCGCAAATGTAAGTTGTCAGAGAATTTGCGCAACAAGTCATAGTCCTGTCAATTGGGTAATAAACATGAGTACTTAGCTAATGTAAAGGTTAAATATGTTACACAGAAGTTTACCATATGAACTTTAAACCACCATTCTATCTAAAATGTACCTTTTTCACATGATAATAAATTTCATTTTATTTCTCTTGATAGTATCTTAACAGTGTTAACGTCATAAGCAAACTAGATAAAACAAAAGAAGATTAAGACACAGTATATTATAATAAGGTAACTTGAGTCTCGCTGTACAATTTAATGTTAACGTAAAATGTAACCATTGTTGTTGAGTTTACAATTATTTAAGTTTTTTTCTGTGTATGGTTTAGTGTAAGCTTATTGTAACTTGTTTTTGGTTTTTTCAATAAGCTAAAAAAAAAAAGGTAAAACTATTTTAACATCTCACTTCAGGGCCCTAACCATGAACTGTTAAAACAATCACAAATCTGTCAAACATTATCATTTCTGTCAAATTTTGTATGAAATGACGTACCAAAATTGACAGATTTGACAACTTTGAGATTGTTTAAGAGTTCATGGTTATGGCCCAGGTAAGAATTACTGTAACAATTCCAGTTCCATTCAACGTTTGCCAATCACGGCTATCATCATCAAAATCATAATCATGTCTTTTAAGTCCACAACTGGTTATAATCATCCTCTACACCGTGAATTTTTAATTACCCGAGAAAATTAACTAACATACTCAGATATCGATATACATCGAATTTGGCGAATAAAAAAAACGGAACGGCGTACGGCGTTGGCGTACGGAAGGAATAACTATGAATGAAAAAAAATTCATTCATAGTTATTCCTTCCGTACGCCAATATTACGCGACCAAATTAGGTGGATTTTGGTTCCGTTAATGTTGGAATGATAATGATTACTATTTGAATTAGCAGGACTTTTATGGTGCATATTTTTAAGGAATGTTAGGGACCTTTAAATAAATTTCTCATAAAAAAAACTTTTTTTATTCGCCAAATTCGATGTATGTCGATATCTGAGTATGTTAGTTAATTTTCTCGGGTAATTTAAAATTCACGGTGTATAGATAATCTTTACCTCATAAAGTAGCTCTCGGCCGTTTTTATCCAACGGATTCCTGCAAACCTGACAAGGTCATCAGTATACAGGTTGGAAAGTATACACACGCTGCGTCTGACATTTCTTAATCACCGCTCCAGAACTATTCTTCACCAACAATTTTCAGATCCGCGAGCTGTCCAGCCAATTGCCACTTTAGCTTATCACTGTAGACATGGATGTCATTCACTCTGTATGTGTATGTGTACATGGCCGGTGTTAAGCACTACAATTGTGCCTAATACAATGAAATGGCATTGGGTGTGGCTCTTCAAGTATTGATTCCTTTGACTGGTTTACTTTTAGGACTGCACGATTGCTAGAGGTGGATTGTTTGATCACGGTAAGTAATATACAATGTAAACAATTGACAGTCAATCTTTTAATGTTCAATAATCGAGAATCATTTGAAGTGCTTTTATTTAAATTTTTCAAATTAATTAATAGATCTCCTGTTTCTCCCGCTCTCACTCGTAACCTACACTACACACCCCCGGATATATTGACAGAGTCCTCCGACACGGTTGCCGGAGAAAAATGGCGGTCATTTGTTGGTGTCACCGTTTTGTTCTGTTGCCATCGAGACCGAGATAATGCTTGATTTATACGCGCGATTACGCGTGACGAGACCGTCTGCGGGCGTCCTTAGCTGGTAGGTGTCAAGTTAATAGTGTTCATGATTTGTAAGTTTTACGGAAGCTTCGGAATTCATGGCAGATAATTCTAAGCCGTTGTAGTGTTGTTGTTATTATCTGACTTTGTACGTTAGATGTAGATTGTTTCATATATTAATATACTGTCTTGTTTTGATGCTAGTAGGTGACACAAAGGATTTAATGATTGATTCTGTGTCCCACAGAATCAATCAGTGTCTTTAGAAGGCAGCTTTACGGGTACAGAGATAATCATACCATTGGAAGTTAAGAAAATGAATACTATCCTAAGTAATACTACAAAAATTATATACTTGTTCGTTTAGCTAATTCTAATTATGGGAAGTACTTATGATATAAAGTTGACTTATCATTTTTTTTTGTTTCGTTATTGTCGGTTAAAACAACTAAGTACATGTAAAATTACATTATGAAATAACATACTTTTTGATATAAAACTTTCTAGACAAATAAACACTATAAAATCTTTACTATTCACTAATTAACAATGACGACATTTTATGATTTAAAATTTCAAAATTGTATTCTATTCAAATCATCTCAAAGTTTAAATAAGCCGTAATTCTATAGAACTCAAATTTTTACATCGACACATTTAAAACTTGAATAATCATCTTCTTTATTGCCCATAAATATCGCTAACAACATATTAAATCATGCAACATCTCAAAGATAAAAATATCACCCATTAAAATCCTAATTTAGAACCTGAGAAAATATCAACCCGAATATAGTGTGCCATTGCACAAAGGACGGAACATCACTCACGCCACCTCGACAACACTTTGAGCAACAAAGCCAACCTTTCTGCTGTACGAAATGGCTTAAAACACGTCCCTATTTAGACACCGATACCCTACTCCATGCCACAGCTTGGAAAAACTTCATACTAAACACGCGGCAAACTTGCAAAGTTCAACGCATGACTATGAAAATTCACTACTCTATGTGAAAGGTGAGGGACCAAATTCATGTCTGTACAAACACGAGGGTTCCGCAGCTGTAATAATGAGTATTAATGGGCATGCCACATAAATAACACATAACAAAGAGGCAGGGATGCAACATAATGCCAATACTTCAAAACCATTAGCGGGGCGCAGATCTGATGGGGCAGAACAGAACGGTGGAGAGCGGGGTGTTTTCATTTGTCACAGATGTAAATAAAAGTGAATGGAGCTTGAAATGAATAACTGTAATATGTTATCGCATAAATTCAGAAATAATAAGCAGTTCTATTATAACGGTTGTGAGATAAAATGAAACGAAAATTGAAATTGATTTTGTTAGTTTATTATTTTATGCCTGTATTATCTGTAGCTAATCATTGATGAGTAGTTTGACTTATTTAGTTTAAAATGACACAGCTAAAGATTTTTACAGATCTACACAAATCTAGGTTGAAAAAACCGGCCAAGTGCGAGTCGGACTCGCGCACGAAGTGTTCCGTACCATTGTCTATAAAAACGGCAAAAAAATCACGTTTGTTGTATGGGAGCCTACTTAAATATTTATTGTATTCCGTTTTTTTTTTGTATTTGTTGTTATAGCGGCAACAGAAATACATCATCTGTGAAAATTTCAACTCTCTAACTAACACGGTACATGAGATACAGCCTGGTGACAGACGGACAGCGGAGCCTTAGTAATAGTCCCGTTTAACCCTTTGGGTACGGAACCCTAAAAACACGTTAAATAAATAAATATTTTAAGGATTTTTACGATTAAATTGAAGTAGGTAATAATAACAATTATTACCCCGTAAAACTATTGCTACGTCATGTTCTGTCCACCACTTATCTCTTTGATCTCTCCAAACAAAAAATCACAATTCTACAAAAAAATAATAACAATAGCTCCACGCCACTCCTGTTCCAAACAGTATGTCACGCGCGGTTCGACCGCAATATTTGCGGCGAGGCTCATTACCGCACATTTGTTGCTCAAACAGTTTAAGCTGCCAGTACGTAGTTCATTTGGTTTATAGGCTGTGAAAAATGAATGTGGAAAGGTCTATGTTGGGGATCTCATTAAGGGAAAAGATCCGGAACGAGGTCATACGACATAAGACTAAGGTGACTGATATTGACCAAAAATGTAGCAAGCTGAAGTGGCAGTGGGCTGGCCATGTCTGTCGCAGAACCGACGAGAGATGGAGCAGGAAGATTCTCGAATGGAGACCACGCTTAGGCAAACGTAGTGTAGGACGCCCCCCAGCTAGATGGACCGATGACCTGAATAAGGCAGCTGGCAGCGACTGGATGCAAAGGGCGGGAGATCGTGCGCGGTGGCGCTCCTTGGGGGAGGCCTATGTCCAGCAGTAGACTGCAACAGGCTGATATGATGAAAATTGAATGTTGAGCTTTGATTCACTTTACTTTTAGAAAAACTTGGAGTACGAGGGTAATATCATGGTTCGCTTGTCTGCTAGTTTGTCTACCTTCTAAATGTAAGATGGCGTTTCTATCGAGATATAATATAATCTGTGTTACGCGTTAAAAACAAAACCGATTAGAAACAATTTATTTGGTTTATCGCTCGTTTCGTCACAGGTTTTTAGCAGAGAAAAAGTGTTTTAAGGGATGATTCTGATAAAAATAGACTGATTAAGAATGTTTAAAAACCATACTATATCACAGATAATTATAATTATCACTAGCACAATTAAAAAAGCTGTCATTATTAGATATCATTTCGAATTCGTGTCAATTTTGATATGTTAATTTAATGAGCGTATCCTTCTGGAAATGCGGGGGACACCACGAGGCATTCAGACTGGCTGGAGACGGCTCATTATCATCCCCATCATCGCCTTAATTCACTTAATCCTGGTTATCCTCCTCAATGAGGCCGCAGCTCTCCGTGTCAAAATTGAAAACAATCACCAACGTAGTTTCGACTGTTCTGTCAAAAAAACAAATGAAACAAAAGAGTTTTGTGGCGTGTTATTATTTAAAAAAATACAACGCTAACAGGTCCATAGTAACCCCTGTTTTGCAAGCAGTCACGTGACCTCAATATTTGCGGCCCGGCTAATTACCCCTCATTTGTTGCTCAAATAATTCCAGCGGCTTTTAGCCCTTGAGTGCCTGCCTGAGTCGGTGTGGTCTCAAATACAACATGATTTATCATCAGTAAAAATACTTAATTTACTTACAGTCATAATTAAATTATCAACTTATTTTAGTGTAAATCAAGGTGCGCCGGTTTATATTGTTTTTGACATTGAATTTGTTGATACTTTTACTTTGGACAGGAAAAACATTGACTTTTGCCTCTTTGGTTTCGCTTGTGACATGACACCAAATTTTTGATAAGACTTTATTAAACTTTTAAATAAAACCTGAATTATTTTTCTTTTTTTTGTTCTTATTAAGACTTAAACAAACCTATTTCAAGTGGATATAATCAAAAGCTCATCGCCCTCATTAAACAATACACACAAAAAATACAAAACGTTTAAAATGTTCCAATAAGAATGATTGTACTGGGCCTTAACCATGAACTCTTAAAACAATCTCAAAGTTGTCAAATCTGTCAATTTTGGTACGTCATTTCATACAAAATTTGACAGAAATGATAATGTTTGACAGATTTGAGATTGTTTTAAGAGTTCGTGGATACCGCCCTGTACTCATATTTTTAGTTAAAAATGTAAATGGCAGAACATACGGCACGGTACAGTAAGTACCTCCCCTAAACTTCCATTATAAGAAGCAATCGGCCGTTATTTTGCATACTTTATAAAACATTTAAGCATTCAGCTTCATAATGTTGTAAATTAATATGCACCACAACAACAAAATTACAATAAGGGTTTGTAAAAAATAACGTTTTTTTTTTACAAAACCATAATTAAAAGTGTGACATTGTAAAGCATTGCAGTCGTAAGCTGGAAGCATTACGTTTAATTATGAGTTGCCCATAAGCATACATTCGTACCATTTATGGTACAGTAAGTGCAACATTGTTACAGATAGTGATGTGGAAACCATTTTCGGATAGTTCGGATATTTTTCAGATGCCCGTATAAATAAAGTGATAATTTATTCATAAATTGTCTTCTAAATAGAAAAACTTTTTTAAATACCGACATCCAAAACTAAAAAAAAGTATCTCTACAAATTTGTCCGTACAAACTGATGTCTGCTGATCTGCGGTTTAGCTGCGGTCTGCGGTCAGGATGGAGAAGTTAATTTATTTTGCGATTTTGTAGTTGGTTCCGATGAAAAAGTTTATTTAAATTGAATCCCTTTCTAAAAGGAAGTTAATTATGTATCTCAATATATAATTTAAACGCCTCCAACAATCATTAAAGAATAGTAATTACTGTGAAACTGATTATGTTAGACTTGATTGAGTTTAAATCCAGCTCTGGGACCCGTAACCATGAACTCTTAAAACAATCTCAAATCTGTAAAATGTTGTCATATCTGTCAAATTTCGTACGCAATGACGTATAAAATTGACAGATTTGAGATTGTTTTAAGAGTTCATGGGGACCCCGCTGACCAGACTGCGTATACTGATTCGAATAAAAGGCTAACGGACTTTCTACCATCTACATCATTCAGACGCGTGGGCCTGGGGATGAACTTGGACAAGACTAAAGTCATGTTCAATGATCATGCCATCCCCGGACCGGTCTCCGTCGAAAGCATGGCGCTCGAGGTTGTCAATGAGTATGTCTACCTCGGGCAAGTGATGCAGTTGGGTAGAGACAACTTCGAGCGGGAAATCGCTAGGAGGATGCAGCTTGGCTGGGCAGCGTTTGGGAAGCTGCGTCATATCTTCTCGTCGCCGCTGCCACAATGCCTGAAGAGCAAGGTATTCGATCAGTTCATCCTACCGGTGATGACCTTCGGAGCCGAAACGTGGAATATGACAGTAAAGCTGGCCCACCGACTACATGTCACTCAGCGAGCTATGGAAAGGTCGATGCTTGGGATTTCGTTAAAGGACAAAATCCGAAATGAGATCATCAGGCAGAGGACTAAAGTAACGGACATAGTCCAAAAATGTAGCAAGCTTAAGTGGCAGTGGGCTGGCCACATCTGTCGCAGAACCGATGAAAGGTGGAGTAAACGGGTTCTCGAGTGAAGACCACGCCTAGGCAAACGTAGTGTAGGACGACCCCCAGCTCGATGGACCGATGACCTTAGGAAGATGGCTGGCAGTGGAGGCTGAGATGATGATGATGATGATGACATCATTTTCTGATGACATAAAATATTAATATGACTAAAAAGCTAAATTAATTATAATGCAGTGTATTAATGAATTGTATTGACTAAATAATGTTATCAACTACTTATTAAATTTTACATGCCATACAATGGCGAGACATGTTGAAATATCAAAACTATATATTTATTCATCGTATTGTACCGTGTCTCTAAGTAAATAAATGATTTGATTTGATACCAAAATTAAAAGCCCATCCCTAGTAGAAAAGTTAAGTAATTACCTAAGGTAATTGACCAAATGTAATGCAAAACACAGGTTAGCAATTCAAATGGCATGGTGGCAGAGTGCTTATTAAAATGCATAATGAAAACTCAATGAATTTATGAGTGGTATTAGCCCTGGACTGTAAATAACCGTCAATTCATATTCTTTATTAAAGACTGAATTGCAGAAGTTTTTTAAACGGTCTGTACGGCGGACCGGTGAATGTTTATGAAGGGTTTTTCAAAGTCTTAATTGTAATAGCTCAATATGCAAGATTATTTCCATGTTTTATGTTAAAAGAAAATGAATATTTTGTAATTTTACTGTACTTTTTAATTAATATAGTATACCTACTTACCGAATAAAACTGTGTTTATAATATGAGTAACTGGTATTATAAGGTATCTTCTTCTTCTTCTTTGCCTTTTCCCACTTTATGTAGGGTCGGCTCTCCTAATTATGCGGCGCCAGGACATTCGGTCCTGGGTTGTCGGGTCGGGTAATTCCTCCAATATGAGTTTTGTCATGCTGGTCCACCAGGTAGTAGGGGGGCGCCCTTGGCCTTTCTTCTTCTCTGGTAAGCTCAGTGCTTTCTTGACGACATTGTCCTCGTCTCTTCGTATTACAAGGTCTATATTGTTGGAAATTGTATTCTCTATGATCACTGCTTTAATATTGTTTGCATTATGGTTATATTATTGTTATTATAAATTAAGCTGAGCTTTTAACCTCACTATCCTAAATATTAAATCATTTAATATTAAAACAATGCAATGCAAAACAAAGTTATGTGAAATTACAATTTCATTACATCATATCATATTGCTAACGTGATAAAAGACGAGCATTAAAAGAAAAAAAATCAACAAAGCCGCATGTCACGTCTTTATAAATTGCGCAATAAATTCAAAATTAGCTTCCGTCTATTTAACCTCAATGACATAGTATCTATTTGTCTAACCAACTGTGTAAACATACACCTCGGCCATATGCTGCGGATTAGAGAATCTAGTCTCAGAATACAAGAAATATGAACCTTAAAACAAGGCAGAAAAGGCTATTATATCAAGCAATAAATTGAAGCTACTTAAACTATTGACAGGAAATCTGAAACATTCGACGAAAGCCATAAGAAGACAATTTCATAGAATTGCAAACACCCCTACTAATCTGCAAATATTTGTTTACATATTAAATAAATCATTTGGAACTCTAAATCTATTGAAATAAGGACTACTTGGAGAGAAAGCTGATATTGATGATTCTGAATTCAATAGGCTACTGGGTAGAGAGCAGCAAAAACTAGCAATAACACATTCTATTGAAGACATCAGAATTTCAATAGACTATTGTGAGAAGACGGTAACATTGGAGTTGGTCAACTTAAAAAGCCGAACAATATACTTTCAAGCAGATAATTTACTGGATTATACTTAAGTCGGAGTTAGCGCAGTTTTTTGTGTTTTAAATCCAGTTGTTTATGATTTTGATAGGATATTTTTATAGTTGAAAGTTATAAAATCTAATGGTAGATGCACAAAACGATAGACCGATTGATGATTGTTCTTTTCGTTATGTTATTCTTCAATTTTTTTTGCGAGTTTCTAGAATACCAGAACATTAAAAAACAACACCATAAATTGTATGACAAATTCTAGTAATGTCTTGTAAAACACGGTGACAGTTACGCATAGAAGTGTAAGTATATTAAATTGTATCTAATCTAGATGTTTAAAGCTCTTCAGTAATGTTTTCACGTTTTATAAATTGTGTTTTATATTATTCCACTAAAGTTTAGACGGCAATAAAATTCAAATTCTTAAAAACACACAGACAATAAATAAAACGGAATTTCATCATTTCGCTGTCCAAATGTGACACTTAAATTAATTCACCGCTCGCTCAGCTTGAAATAGCGTCATTACGTGCAGCGTTGACAACGTATTTTAACTCAGACCTTGGCTCAGAAGAATTTATGATAGTGCCGACCGAAAGCTATATATCTATATGTTTTTCAACGTTTTCATAAAACTGTGCTGCTTGCTCACGCGTTTTAATTTTTTCGAAATAAATTTATTTTGTAAAATGGACAGGCGTGGGCCGGGAACTATATTTTTCTGTCGGTTAAACACTATGCTTTTGTTATTTCAATTAAATGACAACGATATTTCGTCGCGACAACGATGGACCAGAAACTGATGTTCGAATTAATTTGATGAAAATAGCACCTATTTTGACTCAACTGTTTGTGGGAGCTGTTAGATTTATGATTCAGAAACGATTTTTTGTACAAGTGTAATAATAAAAGTTGATATTTTTATGTAGACGACTTTTAAATTTAACACATTTAGTTTTGTGAGGGAATTGATTTAATTACGATCTTCTAATTAAAAAATACTGTCACAACTCATACCTTTATTTCAACCGGGTAGATGAGTTTGCAAATTATGTTGTATTTTTTTTCAGAACATGTTAATAGTACAGCTGAAAGTATTTATTTAATTGCGATAATTTCAACGCCGTTTTAGTCAACGCAAAAAGTACAGTCATCACACTTTTTGCAATGCTATTTGCGTAGAAATTCACTTAGCACTTAACCTCAAGCGTTATATTCACCTAGTTCTTTTTGCTTTAATTTAGCTTTCCGTCTAAAAGTCATGCCTCCTCTGATTAAAGGCTATTAAAATTCTGTTTATTACAGCTCTGAGATTGTAATTGCTTGTTTGTAGGGTTACCATACGTTTAGAAAGTAACAAACAAAAAACATTTTTTTAAAACAACAGTTGGATTTCAGAAACATCAAACAACAATCAATGTGACAAGATACTTTTTGACTTTAAGACATGTTTTGACTACTAATGTTATCGATTTTTTTTTTAATTTTCAATTTCGTTAACCAGTAATTTACAAAAAAAATCCAATCCTTTCAATTATCCGGCATCAAACTAAGCAAAGTTTGGAGGTCAATTTTTAGTTCGAAGCGCAAACCACTAGACAGACGATAGACAAAGTTTTAGTATGTCTATCTAAAAGCAAGTTAAATATATTTTTTAGATCACACAACATTACTGACGAGTTTAATTTAGCGTTATCTTTTAAAAATCGATTTGTTAGTGTCACCCTATCCATTATAACAAAATGTCAGGCGTGTCGCTCCCGAGTGTGACATTCAACTCACGCGCATGCCCTGAACTTTGAGTTGCGCGTTATGCGCGAAAAAACTATTAAAAACATTCTCCGCTTTACGCACTTGGGATATTAAAGGTTTTAATCTACTAAAAGGTGAAAAATAAAATTGTTTATTAAGTTAAAAATTAAAAATTATTTTCAACGCAGTATTTAATAATATGTATAGACTATTTTACTTACTTTTTATGTAGTTAATTGTATTGACTCTAGCAAAAAAATAACACCCTTTATGTTACAAAAATAAATTAATAATTAGGTAATATAACTAGGTTTTAGTTAATTGTTAATTATTTTTTTGAAAAAAGAAACAATTTTTTTATTTTATAAAATGAATAGTTAAGAAAAAACCCTTTTCTTAACTATTCATTAAAAAATAATTGAAATGTCTACCTAATAGTTAAGATTAAATGCTGCCGCAATATTTATCAAAATGCGTCATTTGCTTTAATTAAACAATAATCTATTAAAGTAAGACTATAATCATGCAATGATTAATTAGTAACGCCAACTGTACCTCAATAAAGCAGCTTAGTCACTAACAGAATAATTTGTTGACAGTTGGAACCGGCTCGATTTATGGCACAATAAAATTAATATATTCGCAGTAGTCTTGGCAGGCTCGCGGATTAAAGCGAAGTCGTGAACGATTTATTGTGAGTGACTATACCTCTGTCATGTTAAGTGGTATAAAAACGGAGTATTTCAACGTGAAGTTGAGTTAACTAGACTTGCCAATTCAATGATTGCTACAATATCCAGTTTTTAAGCTATTTTATACCTACTTGCTTCTGTCCCCTAGCATAACCACGTAACACGGTATGATAAGATATAGCGATTTATCGACACCTAACAGACAAAATATGAACTTTTATCAATACAACGACCATGACCGTGACGTCACCGGCACGGATATGCTCGCTGTATCGATAAAAGTTCATAAATTTTGACAGTTGGGTGTCGATAAATCGCTATATCATATCATATCATATCGTGTTTTTGTTAAAGACATGCTAGGGGTGTTGACCTCTTCTTTCTCTGTAACATCAGAATTAAATCAAAGAGGGATGAATTGAAGTATTTCATACTGGTGCGGTGCAAATTTTATACTGTCTAAAATGCATTTCCTATCCGACTCAAAAATAATTATCTTACACAACCTAGTAAAGATTAATCTACCCCCCAAATGAGTTTTTCAAATCAGAACAAGTTGTCAGCACAAAGCACATTAAAAGAGAATAATTGTGGAACCCGCGCGATCCATCTCTCTCGCATCATTACAGCTGCGATGTCACCGCGTGGAAGAACCTTTGTTGGGGTTCCTTAGTGAAATAATAAAATAAAGTTTTACTAAAGTTAATAAATTAATCTTCAACAAGCCATTCAAAACCTCACCAATTAACTTAGCAAAACATGACATCATTGAAATTTTGTGACGCAGCCTCATACTACCGCTCGGTAAGCAATAAGTAAATTAATATGACTTAAAGATGTGGAAACATAGTAAAAAAGTTACATTAAAAGTCAAAATCATTTATTTCTGCAATTTGGCCAACAATGGCACTTTTACATGTCCCAATTTTTTTTTCCTACCACCGCTTCGGGACTACATATCGGCTGGTAATGAGAAGAAGCGGCGCAACAAACTCCTGGTTTCCCTGGCTCAGCCTGGTTTTATTACAGAAAATACAATTACAAGTAAGTGCGAGGCAGGTTATAAAGTCCATACACTCTTGTCGTTCAAGTAATCTTCAACTTTGAAATATCCTTTTTCCATAAGGATTTTTTAATGTGGTTTTTGAACTTATAAACAGGCAAGTCAACAAGAGTTTGTGGTACTTTATTAAATATATTTATACATTTCCCCAAAAATGAATTACTCACTTCTTCTTTAATCTGAAGTAAAATATGAAAAGTATGTCAAAATGTAAAAATGTTTAAAGTAAACTACAACCGTAACCTGATAAAAATTTTAGGACCAAGCGTTATTCCTATAACGAGAAAGAAGTACGATCCGATACGATCCTTGGGTATTATTTTCTACCCGCTGTCAGTAACTTTGCGTATTATCTCTCTTTGCTGGTGAGTTTACATTTCTGAAGCGTTTAGTTCAAGAATGGTTAGAAATATGGAAAAAGTGTATAGAATAAAAGTTATAGAACATTTTATAAGCTTCTCATCTTAGAACATTAATCGCTACAACGCCCCATTTTTGAGATGTTGGTGAAAATGCTTTGGGACCTTTGTATCCCCCCCGACCCCCACCCCTTCCCTCCGGCGTACCTCCTAGACGTCAGGACTTTTAGTATGTTTTCTCCCTAAGCACCCTAAGCAAGTTTCTAAAGAAATCGCTTAGGTTCCTGCTGACGCACTCTATACCTACCCTCTTCTTAGTCATTTCTTGACTGAACTAAGTGCTCTACAGCTACACATCGTTTGAAATCACAGTTTTCACTAAAGACCATATGTGACCTGCCATTGCTAATTCAGTTTTCTAATCTTTTAAAATCGATATCGATAACTTTAGTTCTCTGTCGACATACCTCATTCATTTCCGATTTAATCCTTTAGGAACTCTACTTCGCTATAGCTTGTTGAGCAACATAAAATTTGAGGACCAGTCGTACCTTGAATGTCCACGTCTCAACTCCGTAAGTCGTTGCAGGTAGCAGCATTGATTTGTTAAATTCATAAGGGGTAGTAGGTAGTGTGTATGGTAGTGAGGTGCTCGTAGCTCAGTGGCGGCAGCGCTTTGGTATCGATTACTAAAGTTAAGCAACCAACGCGGCGCTCGTGAGTGGATGGGTGACCATTCCGACATTTCCGACCATATTAAGTGACATTTATCACGAGCATCTCCGTGCTTCGGAAGGCACGTTAAAAGTTGGTCCCGGCCAATATCGCTTGATATTGGTCGTGAAGCCTAGCCAGAGGCCTTAAGGCGGCTTGATAACATCTGACAGTAAGGTTTAGTCACTGGCCTTACAACACCCCTCCACCAATCCGCACCGGGCCCGCGCGGTGGAGTATGGCCCAAACCACCTCATAGTTGAGGTGAGGCCTGTGCCCTGCAGTGGGACGTATATAGGCATACTTTACTAGGTAGTGTAGGTACGTACTAGAAAAAATATTTACTCCTAAGAATTTTCAGAACAGAGGATTACCTACGAGACTCGACAAAGTTTGCCTCCTATAATGTTATTTGCAAACTATTTGACTTTTAAAACTATAATATTTCTACATGCTACGGAGTTACGGGCCCCTTAATATTTAATACATTTTCACTTGACGAAAAGTTTTTTACATTTGCTCGTCGTTCATAGAAATGTCGCGTTGATGGTCAATTTATGCGATCATTTTTCATGGCTTTCATGTCAGTCTGAGGGCATAATAAACAAAAGTTATGCTAAAAGTGAAAGTTATATTAAGTTCACTTTTTTGATAAAAGAATCAAGTTACACAAAACAATTTGGTAAAAGGCTTTGTTAGTTGTTTGAAATATTAAAAATCTACATAGATTAATCACAAGACATACTGATTGACTGACAGACAGGCAATTCTTAGACTAATTACTAGAGATAGAAATATATTGCATTGATAAGCGGTACACAAACGTAATATTTTGAGGGGGATACGATTGGGAAAGAATAAATGGAAATTATTGTTAATTAGTACAGGAAACTTTCACACTCAAAAGGACCAAATCACCTAAGGAAACTAGAAGTAAGACAAAGGACCGTTTCTCTTCATCGTTAGTTGAATATCACCATTAATTTATACAGCTTATAATATTCCAAAGATATAAATATGTTGTACTAGTAATTAGAAATTTCAGTAAATCAGAAATCATTAATTTATGTTTGACATACTTTTCTTTGACGTCATTTATGTTCTTACACAGAATATTATAATGTCTCGTAGCAATTTTCCTAAAGTAATGCTGTATTTTTATAGTTTGTACTATAGGGAACTAAAATATTTGTAGTTACAATTTGCACTAAAAGTGATACGATAGCAAGATTTGGTCTATTAAGATGTCGATAGCAAGCCCGTCGTCAGATGTAGTTCAGCATGCCTCTTCTAGTACCTACTTAGAACCTAAATGGAACTTTACATACGTATGATGTCACTTTCAGAGTCACAGTCCAACATTGCAAACACGATTTTTGAGTGCTTGTAAAACCTGTTTCTTTTGTCTTCATACAAATTTAAAAGGTTTGATGCCTTTGGTACTACCTACTACCAACAATATGAACTCTGTTCAAATAACCTTATCAGTTAAACCTTTAGATAAGTAAATATAATCATAAAATTAGAATAGTTTGTTACGGGATTGCTACCATGTACCTTATTTTGAGTTACTCCGTGATCATGGCGCTTGCAACAGTGCCGAAATATCGGGAACTCAAAAATAAGGTACATGGTAGCAATCCCGTAACAAACTATTCTAATGTTAGTGACCATGAAAGTTTAAAATAATCATAAAATGTTTACGATTGCGATTATACATTAAAAGCAGACCACGTTTCCAAGATGCGAATAATTAGACTTCACGTCTAAATTAATTACGGGGGATTATCTCAGCCCGCAAATTTCAACAATATTTTCCACTTTTCTGGCAACACTCTAGGGACTATATTTCATACTCAGCGCCCAAAAATGCAACAGTTATAAATTAAAAACATTTTTCAACTGACCAGTTTACAAGACCTCTCCAAGTCTCCAGTTAAAAGCATCTTTACCAAGAGTTGCAGAAAAACAAAGTATAAGTAAATTAGAAGTATAGTAACTTACAATTAAAAATATGTATATTGTTATTAAATTTATCAGCAAAAAGATTTCTGAAATAAGGTATCTAAATAAAGTAGAGGTGGTGTGTGCCATGTTATTTCAATTGAAAAGTAAGGTATGGTCAACCAATATTTCACAGTTTTTGTGTTGTACAGTTTGTTTGTGTGTTGTGTAAGTACATAAATTGCAAAACTTATATTTTATCTTTTTTAACTATCCATTGTTCCTCTTCAAAACCACTTGATATTTCTTTTGGGGCATCTCATATCTATATCTATATCTATACTAATAATATTATAAAGAGGAAAGATTTGTACCTATTTTTGTATGTTTGTAATGAATAGGCTCAAAAAGTACTGGGCCGATTTAAAAAATTCTTTCACCAATAGAATGCTACATTCTTCCAATTTGACATAGGCTACATTTCATTTTGAAAAAAATTAGGGATCCTTGGTTAAATTTTAACAATGTAACCGAAGGTGTAGAAAAATGAGTCTTAAAATGTCTTTCGTCGAATGCGCTGCATAATATAAAAATATTTGTGAAAAAAAGTGTTTTATATCCAAATTTCCAAAAATAAATAATTGTCTACCCCGTGCGAAGCCGGGACGGGCTGCTAGTATTGAATAAGGCAAGTACCAACATCTAACTATTTATAACGAGCAACAAATTATTTTCAAAAAACTGTTCTCATAACCTAAAATATAGACTCGAGATCGAGCATAAACAGTTAGGGGAAACTAAAAATGTTGCAATTGCAATAGTCCAGAAGAGGTCTAAGTAAAATAGTTAGTTTGGCCATGTCAGTGTTTAGCGCGACTGGGAAGGGGCCACTTTGTACCAAGTCAGTGCGAAATGTGAAAAATACGGTTATGTATTATTTTAAAGCTAAAATAAACTTTTTCAAAAAGTTTGCATTACGCTCAAAAATTTAGAGGCCTCACCTGAGAAATGAGATTTGTTTCTGCAGTTAACAATTAACTAGTTGGGCTGGACGGTGACATGCGCACTCTTTGTTTAGTCTGTGCAATAAGACAGATTCAGCTGTCAATGTCAAATTGTCAACTCAGATGGCTGTCTCGCACTGGTACACTGTACCGTATACATATTTACTTCGAAAGATTTTAAACAAAAGCGCGTTTTACCAAAAGTACTACATACACTACTTAATATTTACTATTTATAAGATAAACCTGTCGACTAATGTAAGAACAGCATGATTTTAGTTCAGTTTTTAAGTTTTTGTTTGTCAATATTTTTTTTTAAAGAATTCGTAACTTTCTAATATTGATTTTAAGAACACACAAATAAAGAAGGAGGCAAATACTATCATTTATAAATTATAATCCTCAAGCTTGTTCCATATTCTGAGAACTAACGACAAGCAAAGAATCAGGCAAAAGCTGCATTTAATAGCAATAATATCTCAAGCTTGTGTTCCAAGACTGAACAGTAAGGTATGAAAAAATACGGATATTTCTTTTAAAGCTACAGTAAACGGTAGTACTTTAGTAAGAAATAATTCGCTGGCTGCGTCGTTAGTCGCAAACTTATCGCTTTTGATAAACGTTAAGAGCATAAACTAAACGGCGGTTAATCTTCACATAATATTGTCGTAGTTTAGGCTTAACTTATACTTAAAAGAAGGTTAATGTTAAATATGTCATTTTCATAGTCTCTGTGTGTTTATCTAGGCTTAGTTCAAATCTAAATCGAAACACCATTCTCTGCTTATAAATTTTAGTTAAACTGTTAGATAAAGAATGAATTATACCCACACTTAGGGATAATTTTTACTTGAGAAGAGGTAATGAAATGGTTTTGGTGTTTGATCGAAGATAACATATTAATATATAAAACAAAGTCGTGTTTGTTACAACACTTATAACTCGAGAACGGCTGGACCGATTTTCATGGTTTATAATTTATTTTTCATGTAGGGGAGACAACTCCCCTGAACAGCAGAATAAATAATAAAAACATTGGAATAGATGACGAAAAAAAAAGTTTGGCGGTACCAAGTTCGCCGGGTCAGCTAGTAACAAATAAACAAAGTACTACAAATAAATGCATTTACAATTCCAAAATTCAAGCGGTCTTAAGTGAGCTCTACCACTCAACCTTTATGTAGAGTAACATGCGAACTAAAAATGAGAGACACAAATTCTTCTCTCATTGCAAAATATAGGTATAGATATTCTTATCTTAATATTCTAACCTAATAAACATTATAAGCTTTAAAATACGTCAGAGCACCGAACTGTACTATGACGCACAAAAAGCTTACATTTTAAAACATTCAAAATCCTTGAAGTGACAATCACGTGTCGGTATAATGGTGCACAAAAGCCCCAGCTCCTTTGCAGTAAAACGGGGATCCTACGACCAATTACCCCAGAGATAAAGCCTTGGAGGCGTCCGCCCGTTTACCGTGGTTCTCCCCCACCTAGGGTTGACAGAAACAAAAGACGTACAAATCCTGTCACTTGTGTAAGTCAGAAGCAAATCTAGCTAGTCATCTTGTGAGCAGACTGACAGGAAAGCAAGAGTACTTATTACATCTACGTGTATCGTTTCAGGTCCTCATATACATATTAGGTCAGTTCCTTCCTTCCTTATACGTATCTCACCATCAAACCAAACCAATGATAGCGGGTCGGCAGTTGTATGGGGAAGAATTTTTTTTTTTGCGAAATTGATTTTGTTGCTATCAAAAAAGTTGTTGCATTTCAGTTATAGAATTACCCCAAAAATGAAATTATTTAAATTAGGATTTTATATTATAGAGGACAGAGTTGATCAGCTGACTGCTTAGAGCATTCAACCAACAGGAGACGACAAGCTCGCTAATTTCTATGCGAAAAAGTCTGTCATTTCTTGCGGGGGGCAGGGAGTAACGCACACATAGTAAATTAACACTAACGCATTTTGGTTGTCATTGCTACGCTCGCACACAACAAAAAATATCTAACACTAGCTTAAACTAGACGCACACAAATATATTCACACACAAGGACAACTTATCCATGCACGAGTGTGACGTCAGTTTCAAATAAACGAAGATAGTGCTTAACACTATCGATAAATTTTATCGATGAGTTCTGCCAGTATTATGATAAGGTTTTATTCAATTCAGACTCTTTATTATGTGTAAGATAGAAACATTCCTTTTGGCTTTCATTAAGATCTACAGGGTTATTTATTAATATACGTCAGTATGGTTGAGTCTAAGGCCCGAACTATACCCAGCCGGAAATCCGGGTAAGTACGGTTTCAAGCCATCGCTTAAGCAATAAGGTCGTTTTTGAACGAATTCTAGCGGATTCTAACAGATTCCGGCTGGTTAAAGTCCAAGCCTAAAACTGCAAGAAATACCGGTAGGTACAATTTGGTTTTCAGGTGAATTGTCTTAAATTATAATAAAAAAATACTGGGCGATAACCCGCAAAAATCGTAAATATAATCGAGGGAAAGTTAGAAGGTTGAATTTTGTAAAGGACAAAAGGTGTTAACTATTTTAGCTATATTCTCAAACATTTTCTTTTTGCATAAGAAAAAGTGAATAAATATTAGTGCTATCATGAAATAAGAAAAACATAATATTTATTTTTTTGCTTGCGTAGACATAAAGTTGTAAATGAATTCAAATATTATTGGTCTGGGTCTGTCTGTGGTGGTGACTGGAGATGGTTGGCTCGGAAACTTTATAATATAAAGTTATGTTACTTTAGAATGGATTTATTTTTATGAATTAATAAGTAATTGAGAAGGTGGTAAATAATAATTACTAAAAATCATTATCCCGAACATTATCAAATCCGCGAGAATCCGTTCAAAACACGACCCTATTGTTTAAGCGATGGATTAAAACCGTACTTACCCGGACCGGTTTCCGAATGGGTATAGTGCGAGCCATAAAATACGCTTAAATAATAAATAATCTGTACACTTTTAGCAACAAGACTTTTTTTATACTCGTTCACCAAAAATACACGAAACACAAGTTTCTATAGAGTTTAAGGCTCGGTCTACTATACGCTGCTGGAATCCGTTAGCATCCGCAAGAATCCGTTCAAGAAACGACCTTATTGCTTATGCGATGAATTGAATCCGCGTTAACCCGGTCCGGTTTCTGACTGGGTATAGACCGTGCCTAAGATAAATGATAAGATATTTTAGGTGCCGCAAAAATTTTGTCGTCACCCTTTGTAATGTTATATTTTCGCAAAAATAATCAAAATAAATATTTACTGACATCATAATATTGACACATTATAATAATGCCTATTGTAATATAAATAAGATCCGTAATTTTACAGTAAAGCAACCAAATTAAACAAAATTTATAACAGCATTCTGTTTTTTATTGTATGTGTAAATAAATAACAACAAAAATGCTTGTAACCAAAGTCTTAACATTATTTTTATGTTATATAAATTTATATAAACAATAAAATCAAATCCACCCGTTTATTTTCCCAACGGGTGGGTTCATTGTGAACGTTCTCGAATATATTCCAATTTTGAAAATACATCCTGGTGGAATCCCAAATCTAGGTGACCTAAAGGTCAAGTGGTTAAATCGATATCGATATTTTGTTTTGTGCTATCCCATCACCAAATTTGCTGCAGGGTGGCCAGCGTAGGTATATCAATAAAAATCTCAAATTTTCAGAATAAGGTGAAGTTCTCAAATATATTATATTATTGAACTAGACCGATTATTTGCAAATATTTAGAGTATTTATACTTTTAAAAGTCAAATAAAATGCGCAAAACTTAAACAAGAATCATAATTCGTTAACTGTGATATATCATTAATTCAATAAGCATCGATTGTAATTAATATTATTAAAAATATCAAACGTGAAATACCAGTGTGATTTCAAATTTGGGTACTCCAGTATAAAAAATTACGCTTAATAGGATTTTTTACCTTTTACTGGTATCACTTTTTGATTGACGAATTTTATAAGGTTTTTGCAATTTTAAGGCATTATTTGCTAATATTGAGACTCAATAATACGTATAGATGAAAATGTACGTTGTCCTTTAGCACATAAAATGTTTCTGATCTTTTTTAACACGAGCACACGGCGTAATTTTGCATTTTTAGCTGCTGTCCTTCCACGCTCACCGTGATTTGCCAATGACGGCGGAACGCGCTGCAAATAGTTTTATATAACCTCTGTGATCGACGGTCATAGACTTGTGGCAGAGGGGAATGCCTGTCAATGGCGTCTCCTGTTGGTTGAATGCTCTAAGGCTGACTGACTGAGAAATCAACGTGCAGCCAAAACCACTGGTAGGGAAAAAATACTATTGGAACATGTAAAGTGCCTCTAATGGCCAATTTGTAGAAATAAATGATTTTGATTTTGACTGGATTTAGTACAATAGATTTTTGTACAGGCTGTTCCTATATATAAACCAGCCAGAGTATGAAATATAGGGTGAAAGAATTCAACATTACCGACCATTGGACTGGACAAAGTCGATAGAATTTGACCTTAGCAGTTTTCATGGTAAATACTTCCGATATTTGTTTCGTATGACTTCATACCAGTTTACAACTGACTCTAAATTGCAAAATATATAGTTAATTTACCCTAACCTTTATTGTTCTCAGGAGCAGAGCTACACAATTTTATAATGAATGCAAAAAAGAAACGTAAGTTTTAAGCAACGAATAAAATATCGAAGAAACTTAAATGCGAGTCTGGCAAAGTGGCAACCCTACTACCTCTGTTTTAGCGAGGACAATAAGTTTTTGTTAAAAGTGGATGTTTCTTTAGATTTTTAAGAACTGTGTTTGTCACTTAATATCTAGAATGGAGAGAGTATTTCACAATTTAAGCGCTTGTGGGTTTAAAACAAAGATTACGGTAACATTTTCATATTATGTCCCAGGTTTTTGTTACCTACACAAATATTTTGATATACTAAAGTATAATTTTAGCACTTTGATAAAGATATCTTAAAAACACGCAATACACAGTAAAATATTTTTTACTTATTTATTTATATACACACAAATGAAAAATCGTCTTTCTAAAACCTTCTATTTATTACTCGCCTCACAGCTAGGAGTTTCACTTGGTTTGAAATGTTTGGTGAATACTACTGCCAACAATTTGACAATTAATTACTTAACTCGTCAGTGTGACAACCACTAGGATAGTTTACTTGATATTGTCACTTGCATCGGGGCCTTAAGAACCACTGGTTCAAATAAAAGCGAAGGTAGAAAAAAATAAAGAAGACGTTATTCTGCCTTCAAAAGTTAAGTATGTGCTTTCACTACTATTCCCCACGTCTCAACTCTCCTTTACTACTTTCTACACGTCCCTGTCAATGCCACCACCCAATGCATAAATCAGTAAAATTACACACTGTGCTTCAACAACTGAACCCGAAAAACGTATCAGTGTGCCATCTGAGTGCACTCTACGTCTCGACAGTCGTAACGTTACAATTTTACGACCACTTTTATTACTAGACGCTTTCGTGCACGATTACCCTCCCGAGTGAGTTTCGCTGTTACGCGCCCTCGACTAGGTGCCTTTGTCCTATCCTACTTTACGTTACATCGAGTTGTTTCGTATCCATCGCTGTCTGGTTCTATCAGATCAAATAAGAGTAAAGAATCACGCGAGAGATGGATCAAGAGGTATGTGATCAGGTCATAAGGGTGCGTCCGTAGTCAGCAATTAGAATTTAATGCATGTTTTATTATCACAGGCGTCTAATGTACTAGTACATTAATTTATCACCTCCCCTGTTTACGAGTTACAGCTTGACAATTGAAATGGCGTATTCTGAATTCAAAGAGAGTGGCAGGTGACTGGGGTGGGTTGAGCTGCCTCGGTCCCCGCGCGGCTTTGGGTGCAAGGAGTTCGGAGGGTGATGTTGATGGAGTGAGGGGTCTAGGTGAGTTGGACGTGTTTCACAATCGTTGGACAGACAACCGATGGACGTATCAAAGGCCGGCGAATGCAGTTGCAGTTGCAGCGGATTGAATCGAGACTGCGGCGGCTCTGAAGTGAAGGCTGATTGGAACCCGTCTGCAACCGATGTGCTGTTTGCTTTCGCAAATGAAAGCATCTTTTGGAAATGTACAGTTGAACGTAGTAAATGATCATCATTTATTTTCTTCAAAAATATAACAATCTTTTAAAAACAAAAGTGACACGTTTTATTGAAGGTACCTAAGGAAAACTTTGATTTCGACATGAGCTCTTGTCTATGTGACTTCCTCGTGCGTAACACGAAAATGTTAATTCCTTCCTTCGAAACAAAGACTTTAGGTGTGTTTTCTGCTGCATTAAAGATTTATAATTTACGTTTATAGAAAGTTTCACAATTTACTATATTGATTACTATTAAAGAAACGGAAACATTCATAGGGGTAAAAATCCTATAAATTTATAATTTAACACAAGTGAGCAAATACTTTAATTACAAAAGTACAAATAACTAGTCTGCTTCCTTTTAAGATTTACGATATCTTTATTGTAAGTTTATTATGGTAGCCTTGTGGAAATGGTGCACTTTGTAATAACTTTACTTGATTCATCTAAGATTATGTTGAATTGTACCCCATCTAGAAAAACTGAACTATGAGTGAGGCAGATTAAAATTAAATATTGAACGATCTTATCTTTTCTTCTTTCAATTTTATCTTCTTCTTCTAAACTTGACCAATATCCTAGATGTGAGAGTCTGATCATTATATTAACAGAAAATGTCATCAAATCAAGACAGTAACCCTTAAACAAGGAAACCAGACCATTTCTAATAACACATAGTCATAGTATCCTAAAGAATTTGAAAGTTAATAAAATCGATACGGCTGACTGTACTAACGTTTCATGTTTCGGTTAAATGGTAAATCAAAGTGTGGAATTCGAGGAAGGTGGCTTTGAACTAATTGCCAATGAAATACTAGACTATAGACTGTTGTGGATTTCTGGCTTTTATTTAAAATTGTTCAAGAAATTTAGCTCGAAAAATATTACTTAATGTGGGACAATGGCGAATTTATAAACTAATATCAAGTCGACAAAACTCATAATAAACTAGAACACATAATATTTTCTAGTCTATTCATCTAGTGGTTCGTTCTCTGGACTACGAGTCCAGGCCGTTGCAGATTCGAATCGCGCAAGGGACACATATATGTGTGATATGTCATTTTTGTTTGTAAGTTACTTGTGTGTTCAAATATGTTTATCCGGTATCTAGTCTCCTTACAAACTTCGTTTAGTTTCAGGGCTTTGTACAGTTTAGTCGGTGAGGTTGTTGGAAAAATAAATTAAGTTAGGATTTTATAATAATTGAAAAAAAATCGACCGCCTCTGGTGGGACTCGAACCCACGACCATCGCATACCGGCGAGTGCTTTTCCAACTAAGCTACCGAGACTTTAGCTGTTTCTATCGGGTGTTGACGGTAGTATACCGATCAGAAAAAACGCTGGCTTCGACAGCGAGAAACACTTGAAAGATTTCGTCAGGTGAGCTAACGCCTCGGTAGGTTAGATGGAAAGCACTCGCCCGGTAAACGATGGTCATGAGTTCGGAAAAAAATCGACCACCTCAGGTGGGACCTGAGGTGGTCAATTTTTTCAACTATTATAAAATCTCAAATTAACCTAGCATGGTCATTGCTAAAAAAAAACATTTTATTGAGGTATAATGTACTAGCGTAACTACAGTACATTATACCTCAATGATTCATTAAGATTCTTTTTTTCGTTGGTAGATATCTTGACGACCAAATAAAACTGCATAACAAGACCCTGGAAAAAAACTCAAAAGCTAACCCTCAAAAATGAGTTGATGTGATACTGACAAAGATATTGTATTTATGTCTCTGGATACTGAAAGTAAGTACACTGACGAATATCGCCGAACTTTTGGCATGAAAGAAAGCACTTTCATCTTTAAGACCAAATAAAACTAAAGAACAAGATTCGGGACAAAGACTCAAAATAAATCCTCAAAATTAAGTTCATGTGCTACTGAATATTTTAGTACAACTGACATTGACATTTGTCAATAAAAATCTCCAAAGCTTTGGGATGGAAGAAACCACTGAGTCTAAGAAAGCGTAGGCCCAGCAGCCCCTGTAGCACGATCAACAAAACACGATATGATACGATATGATATAGCGATTTGTCGCCTATTTACTTTCAAAATATGATAAAATAGCCGCACTCTTGAACTTTTATTGAAACAGTAAGCATGTCCGTGCCGGCGACTTCACGGTTAAGCTCGCTTTTTTGATAAAAGTTCATATTTTGACAAAAAAATGCGATAAATCGCTATATCATATCGTGTTTTGTTGTACATGCTAGAGGGGCAGGGCTAGCATGCGCAACGCGATAAAATTTTGTCGTGGCATTTTATCGACTTTTGACGTAAATATGTCGTTTTGTCTTCGACGATAACAAAGAAAAACACAGAATACCGTGGCAATGCCGTGTTATAACGTAAAAATAAGTGGCTATGAAGAATGAGGACCCTGAAAATATCAAGAAAAACGATTCGAGACGTCTGTAATCCGTTAGGTTAGGGAAAACGACAAAATTATCGTCGAAGACAAAATTTGTCTTGTCTATCGATAAAATAACCGATGCGCACATGCTAGCCCTGCTGGAATCAGTATCTATATCTGTGATGAGTTAATGACAAATACTGACGACGTCCTCAAAATTAGAAAACAACTGCCAGACAATAACAATAACATACCCAAACACAGTAAAAATTCCCCAATTCGGTCCGTTTAAAAATGTTTGCCCATAAAATTCCTTTCGACATTGCCATGTGTCATTACCGTGGGTAGTTGACAGCGCGGTGTGACAAGGTAATTTATTATAGGTATTACGCCGCGACAGGCGAATGACGTTTTAACACGCGATGTCTGAGCCACAGCTTGGGTATAACAGCCAGCCCATTTTACAGCATCACAATGAGACAGTGTCAATTTACTAAGCTCAAACAGCAGCTAAGTCAAGCAAGACCTAGGCTTGGTTGGTTGGTTTCATCATCATACATTCAGCCACAGGACGTCCACTTCTGAACATAGGCCTCCCCCAGTGTCTTCCAGATCGGCCGGTCGGAAGCGACCTGCATTAATGCATAAATGACATAGCCCGATGGATTAGCAAGCTAAAGTGGCAGTTGGTGGGGCACATAGCACGCAGAACCGACGGCCGATGAGGCAAAAAGGTTCTTCAATGGAGGCCACGAACCGGCAAGCACAGCGTGGGAAGTCCACCCATCCACAAGGTGTACAGACGACCTGGTAAAGGTTGCAGGAAGCCGCTGTTATTGTTTGATGATCTAAAAATATTTTTGGTTAGTAATAAATACATATTCCGTTTCTTCGCTGTTATTCCTTGACCTAAAATGATGAGAGACGCTTAGTTCGGATACTGGGAATATCACGTGATTGATTCCCGAACAAGTGTTACAGGACCTTATCAACTATGTTGCTTTATGTCCTATGTCATTTAACGCTGGTCTGGTGGTTAGTTGAGACATTGAAAATGTGCATAGATAGTGTCCTTAGCTATGTACCACTATGTTCGCGAACCTCTTGCGCTCCGCGCTCTTGCAACTGATCCGCATAGTGGATACGTCGCGCTCCTGGAGCGTGCAACGTGCACGCTGGTGGTTTTTGGGCGAACACAAAGGGGAGCGCGATGCGTATCTATTGAAGCAGCTGCAGGAGAGCGGAGCTTTTCGCGAACATGACAAGAGGTTCGCGAACATAGTGGATATGTCGTGACCCGATCTTAGAATTAATCACCTCATGATTTGGCCAACCATTTCATAAAAAGGTCGTTTTTCATGATGCGGCACAGTACCAGCTGGCCACATCATGATGTTGATAGGCCAGATCAATAAATCAGTCAGCGATTGACGATATGATCGACTACTTCATGAATTGGGCTAAACGTTGGTGGTCATATCTTAAAACAGTTATATTATTCACCGGTAGAGGCGCTGATGTCACTTTGTTATTGTGGTAACAACATGGCGGCGGACAATTACCTATTCTGTTCTTGTGAATTGTGAAAGTGAATCATAAGTGTCAATAGAAGATGAAATTGCAGTGAATTATCGTTAAGACATTAAGCTAGGTGATTTTTATGAAAGTTACTCGAAAAAAAAGCTCAACGTCAAAAGTCGTGGAGTTCGACACGTAATTTGGGAGGTTATTTTAATCTTTTTATTTATTAGTTTTCTTCCAAAGATACAAATATTTATAATGTTTTACTAATCTATTGAGAAAATTAATATTAAACAAATTCCGGTTGCTTCTAAACGTATTTATAGCTATTTTAATGATATGGCCAAACGTTGATTAACATATCATCAAACGTTGACGTTTAAACGATATGGCCAGTTTTGTTTTGCCGTTTAAAGAAAAACGACCATTTATTAAAATGGCTGAACACATCATGAAATGTTTAATTTTAAGATCGGGCCACGACAGATACAAGGCTTTAGATCTCGTATTTAATGAGTTAAATACGAGATCTAAAGCCTTCACCCGATAACGCGTCACCTTAACAATAATGTTTTCCACTGACTGGTTTATCTGTAACGTCGCGTAACAAGATGTAATAACTGTTTATTTTGCGCTGTGTCTGACAGGACAAAATTGATATGTTTCAAAACCATGCATACTTATTAGAGTTGATGAAAAGAAAACATACTGAATAATTTACGTCAGTGGTTGTTTTTTTCGCAAATTGGTGCCATTTGACAGGGTAATAGAAGAGTAATGGATCGTTTGATGTGTCGTAGTATGATTACTATCTACGTTAGTGATATTTTCGATTAAAGAGTCTATTCAACGGTTGGGTGAAAATCAATAAACGTACTTATTACCTATAAGACAGGTTGTCCTATTAAATACTAGCTGACCCGGCGAACTTCGTACATCGAAACAGTATTTTTTTTATCGTCATTTGTTTTAATGTTATTATTACTTATCCTGCTATTCAGGGCGGAGAAAAATCGAACAAATTAATACCATAAAAATGGGTCCAGCTGTTTTCGAGTTTGTTTTAAATATTAAAATTATGTTTATTAGTATGTATTTCCATACATGTGCACCGAATGAGCAGCACTCGTTTGCCCAGACAGACCATGTTGAGCCAAGTCGCTTTCTCGAAGCGTAGAGTTGGACGTCCCATACTGCGTTTTAAAGACTGCGCAAAACGCGATATGATCGCATTCAAAATCCATCGCGACACATGGGAGGATCTGGCTACCGACCGCGATGAGTAGAGAAAAACCATCCACGAGGGCTGTGAGACCCATGATACAGCCTGGTTTCAAATTCTGGCCCAAAAACGGGATAAACGACATGCTCGTGCAGAGGGTTTCGTCACAACGGACTCTCAGTTCACGTGCCGTAAGTGCGGACGAAAGTGTCGCTCGAGGATCGGTTTAGCCACGAGCGACGATGCTCCTCTCTCATAGGCGCTGTTTAAATCATCTGTCAAGATGAAAAAGGCCTGATGATGATGTTTTTCCAATTTATTGCACTACCTATTGATTATTTAGGTTGCAATGTATTCAGAAGTTTATTAGGATAAGTTACAGTAATATAAGCAAAGTTAAAAATAGATATCCCATACATTTTAATAACAATATATCAGTCCGAGTTTATAACTAACAAGTGTAGTGATGTACCCCATGCGTGTCTATCGATAATAAATCACAGGCATTCTAATGGATAACCGGTATAAATCTATTTATGCCGAGTTTTGAATGCACATTTCGCATGTCTTGCCACCATTTGCTGGATGCAATGATTCACATTACTATACCGTAGGTATGATTAAATTAACTATTGGGTTATTGAAATAAATCGATAGGCTATCAAGGTTGTTAGACATAATTGGTTTAAGCAGTTTTATTAAAAGTGGTCGATGTTGAAGACTTAATTATACATATTAAACAATTTTATTAACCCATTTTCAAGTAATTTATTTTTCGATTAACTTCTACTCCACAATTTTTAATAAATAAGCTCCAGACAAGATAAATTTTCTTGATCGAAGTAGTAATAAATGATTAATAGAATAAAGTTCTCAATATTGACAAGTTAGCTTACAGAGAGCTCATATGTAAATTCAGAATTGGATCTGATTTCTAGTATCATGAATTTTAATTTTTACAAAGAAAAAAACTAAGTATGTAATAATTAAAGTTGCAGCACATTGCTTATTCAGTGCGAAATTAAAATATTATTATTATAGTTCATTCTAATTACAGAAACCAGCACAAATTGACAAGTAAAGTTATTTGTCACTACCGCGGTTAATTGAAATCAACATTACCGTGCCATACAATTTGTCCAAAGCGTTATTTGTAAAGGTGAGCGCACTTTGCCGGCGGTGAGCATGAAAGAACTCACGATCGTTTTGTATTTTTAGAGGAATGGTTTATGGGAGACAGGTGTGGACAGTGGTTCTTTAGTTAAGGAATAATATCGATATCGATAATGTGGTATCGATGTCGGTACGGTCTTAAAACATTTTTAAATTCTCTTCTTTAAAGGAGATTGATTTATCTTTGCATCTATGACTAATTGAACCTTTATATTAAAATTTGTCTTAAAGGTCTTATGGTCGTTTGTATTTCCGGTGCTTAATCTTAACTTGACCATAGTCTGCACACATGAGCCTACTGTTACCATTTATCTAAACTTTAATACTATTTTAAGCCCGATAGAGCAAGAAAAAACATGAATTGTCATAGTCCGTTGTCGTTTTTATGTAATGAGATACCAGAGAAATTATTATTTCAAGGGAATCACCCAGCACAACCGTACAGACAGTATAGAAAAGTTTATTTTCTGAACAGACCGAAACCGGTACTACGAAACCCCTACGTTAAAGGAAAACCATACAACTACGCCAATTAAGTCATCATATTATGGCTCCGGACAATTCTATGGCAATCGCTGATAGTGTTTGTTGATGTTACGAGCATTAACTAATCACAGAAATTATACTCGTATAACTTAAACATCGCAAACGGAGCGCTTGCCGTTTGACTTCTTTATTAAACATGGAAAACAGACAAATAGCCAACTTCAAAGACACATCTGGTATTATTTAAATGTATTAACTTTGTCTCAATATTCTACATCGGGAACTGGTATATCTGTATTTAAAAAATATCAAAAGGAGACTTAAATTAACACCAAAGCTCACTACTCTGTTTCTGGGACTCAAGGGAATCAGATTTTTTCACCACAGCTGAAAACTGTGTATTTAACTACTCTTACATAGGTATATTTAAGATTTTGTTTTATGCAAACTTTTGTATGGCAATTAATAAATTTATATTTTAAAGATATCGATACAAGTATACATCACTAGTCATATATTTCCACGGCTCGTAACTCACACGACACGGCTCTTATTAATGCATCCGAATCAAAGAACGATGACGTATTTACTGCAATTACTCATCGCGACTTGAAATATGTGCGCGTTACGAAAATTTAAATCAAAATAGATGGGAAGCTTCTAAAGGTGATTGCGAGCTTACGGAGATACAGCAATTCATTAAATCCGCAAAATGGCATAAATGAAATGGATGAGAAACAAAAATTCTGCGAAAACAAAGTAGGTATGTTTGTGCAACCTGTGGGGTGTTTGGGGACACCAAACATCTTGTGTTCCAATGTCAAATTCCTTATGAACATGGCTGGCAGTCGATGAATGAAAAAAAGCGGGACATCATGCTCTTTGGCGCTCTTTGGGGGTGGCTTACGTCCAGCAGTGGACTGCAATAGGTCACGTAAAGATGAGACCCCCTGATTACATAGGAAATTTCCCACTCACTCAAAGTACGAAGATCCAGAGAAAGACCCAAGACAAGATGGGACACTGTAGTACTAAGTAATGAGAGAGTGCGAGGTTGCCGAAGATGATGTCGAGAACAAAGCGAAGTGGAAAAGAGGAAGAGAGAGAGAGAGATAAAAACAAAAACACCTAGAAAAAAGATAAAAATCTTCCTCCCTAAAACATACAATATGCATAAATAAGCATAGCATAGCATAGAATAATAAGAAAGAGACTAGACCACACGAAAAGAAGAAGAAGCACTCAAGAGGCCGATTCATCTGCTCATATAGAAAAACTATTTCTTGTATTTTAACAAGAGTTAAACCAAGAACAGGACATACATGTTACTATTCTCATGAATAAAAATAAAAATCAAGTGGCTTCATGCAATCTTGAGTAGGTAATAGTCCACTGCTAGGTGTTCCATACGAAAGCTTTGACCAAAATTCGTGATACAGCTTTTTCTCTCGATGTCATAATATTTCTTTTTATAATCTATTGCTATAACTAACATCTTGTCATCTTCCTAACAGTAAAATTACACTATTTGCTGCTGGTAATCATTTGGTTTTGAGATCACCAGAAATATACGTATAGCCTTTCTAAATAAAATTTATCACTAAGTACCTACTTACATTTTATTGGTACCTTGACTTTATAATGGATTATTTAAAATTTTACGCGTCATTTCGACGTTAAAACTTATTAAAAGTTTTTGCATATCAGGAGCTAACTACTTATAAGCATAAGTATATACATTATACATATAAATATATAATTAACTTGTACTTGCTCTCACTCTTTGTGTATTTTATATCTAATTATAGTAGCCCCAGACCTTTTTTGTGGTTGAAATCTTCTTGTAGCTTAGTTTTGACTGTATTTAGTGACAAATTACTTTAAGCATCTCCGTGCTTTGAAAGACAAGTTGGTCCCGGGTAATATCGTTTTATACTAGTCAGGAAATCTAAAATCAGAGGCTTTAGGGCGGCTTGATTACATCTGACAATAAGGGTGAGTCACTGACCTTACAACATAACATCACTTCACCAATCGGCACTAGGGCCGTGTGGTTGAGTATGGTATGGCCCAAACCACTTCATAGTTGAGGTGAGGCCTGTGCCTTGCTGTGGGTCGTATTTAAAGGGCTTTCTTTACTTTGCTTTGCATGCTTGGGAACCGCTGACATTGCAAGTGATTAGAACAAGTTAAGGTAGAGTAATAGAGCAAGAAGACCTTCACTCTTTGCTGAAGTTTACAAACCCCGTCTTTTGAGCAATGCTTGCGCAAGAGACAGTCGTCGACTATACCAGCTCTGCGATTTATTTCCGAACGATCGCACAAAGCTTTGATCAAAGTACCTACTAATTAAACGGATTCAACGGAGCAAACTCGCATTTAATTACCGGCAATAATGAGCCATTATGAACGGCTAACTCGCCTGGAAATAACCACTGAACCCGTCTCACGAACCAGCTAAAGTCAGGTGCAAACGATATTTAATAACCGGTCTCACAGACCTGACACATAAATAACCCAGTAATTCCCAAATAAATTGGTCGGACAATCTCATTGAACGATCGTATTAACACTAAAATATCATTTTTAAAATCCAGCCTCGTAAATGCTCGGTCGGTCGCTCAGACCACCTTGTCAGCTAGCGCGTAAATTAACATGAAAACGTCATACAAAGAGTTAACCCCTTCGCCGCTGCATAATAAAGTACGAGACCGGGTATCTCCCGCGGCGCGTATACGGCGCCGCCTATTCAACGCCGGACATTATCGTAAATATTGTGGTATTTATTCAGATTTCGGGCACAAACAATTCAATTCACGCACCGTCTGTTAATTGGGCATAAATCGTGGTAAAAATATTCAATAAGCTTCTCACATCGATTAATATTTTAAACAGTGAATGCCTTCATTTGAATTCGTGTTCAGTGGCGCGTAGATAATTCGGTATGTCGATTTGTCGTTGATCGTGTTATTGAAATGGGTTTTTGTTTTACGACCTTTTATTTTTGTTAAACCGATTTTCTTTTATTTTGAAAACATAATAAACCTTCGCGGCGTGAGGTGAGATGCATCAATTTAAAATTGGTTTTGATGAATGTGTTTTGAACATCTTAACGACCTAAGAATCTCATTATGAAAATTCTGCTCAACAAGATTTAATTGTGTGTGAGTTTTCATATAAATTTTATGCAAAACGCGGGCCATTATTCACTTGGGATAGCAGAAATGGAGTTTAATAAGGGGCCGTTAGCACATAACCGACCGAGAGGCATTACTGTGAAAAAGTAACACGCCAGACGGCAACACGAAAAACGTCAAGTTGAACACTTTATAATAGAAATAATAACGCAACGGCCGCCATGAAATATTGCCCACATTTCATGTTAAATTGTATGTAAATGCGGGCCGCAACGACACGGCTCCCACAATAACATAATAATGGTGGATTTGTGACTCACGTGAAGTTGTTAGTGTGTACTTAACCCTTTATCAGGCCACGCACGCGGTACGTGAGATCATTACGGGGGGAAGGGGTCGGACGGACTGGGAATTAGAGTTTTAGGCCCGCCGGCATTTGAGGGTTGGTGACTTTTTTAAACGTCGTGACCGGGCGGTTAAAGTGTGACATGTACGATGCATTGTGCATAGGAGTTGTTTATTTAAAACGTTTTTTTAAACCAGTCCGGTTCACTCAATTGTGTAACAAGGAGTATTTGTTTGACTGCCGATTTGAAATTGAATGGAAATTACTGAAGCGACTAAGTATCTACTCAATACGCGTATCAACGAATTAAGACCTGTCAAAAGACCCTATAGCGGTATCTAATTTATTTCCAGTGAATTAATCTTTCTCATAGAGTTGTTCCTTTAATGTTTTCTCATGTCTTTAACATGTAAGTTTTTTACAAATTCAATATCTTACTGATTTTTGTGTACTTAACGTAAACATTTGTATGAGACACCTTGTATGAGAAAATGAGTGTGTCAATGAAATAAAACACGTTTTTAAAATTGTTAAGTTTAGTTGCTGCGCCGCTTTTTCTCATCACCAGCCGATATGTAGTCCCGAAGCGGTGGTAGGGTTGAGTTTCAATTTTGGGACGTGTATGTGCCCGGAAGAGGGCCTATATAATGGGCAAAAACAAATCTCAAAAAGAAAATTAAATCTTCCATACAATCTGATGTCAGATGATAGGCGATTAAGTAAGGGAAGTTTTATTCTGCGATTTCAATGTTGGTGCGAAAAATTTATTTTTTGTATTCAAGCTAGATACTGTGACTTTTGTTTTAACCCATTGAATTGACCCATGTAGCGTGTAATAAATAAATTTTGATTTGCAATGATTTGATTTAAAACTTATGAAAATCCACCGTGTATAAAAGCAATAAAATACACAAATAAAAAATCATAAATGAAACTGCTCACTAAACCATTTTTCTTGTCACGAAAGAAAAATTCTTGAAACATAAAAATCACAATTTACCGTCCCTTACAAAGGTGTAATAAATTAGAAATAATTACGTACTTGCTTATTATTAACGTGCGAGCGAATGTTTTGACAAATTCAATTTAAGTACTCAGTACTTTGAACATTATTACTTTACTCATTTCGAGTTTATATGAGTTAATGGCTTTTATCGATGACTAGCTTTTGCTTGCGACTAGATTCTTGTAATCTTCAATTAAATCCAACAACCAGGCAAGAGCACGACAACTCACCAAAGTTTGTACATTTTTTCAAGATAATGAAGAATGTTTTTTCACAACTTCTACGAAGGCAGAATCTGGTTAGCACATGCAACGACGTTACATCAGAATTAGCTTGTCAAAGGGCGAGGCCACACAAAGCGGCGCCTGAGGCGCGGAAACAATCGCCCGTAGCGAGGAAATTGCGATCTAAGGGTACGTTCACACCGCGGTTCACATTGGGTTCTAAATTTGTTCGAGTAGAACTTGACGCTTTTGCTCTAAATGAAGCCTCCATCAGGGGCGTGCTGTGCATATAGGCAAATAGGCAGTGCCTACCTAAAATATCAAATGAGGTAGGCAGTAGGTACTTATAAATGTGTTTTATTGATAAAAAACACTGATTTTTACAATAGTAAGTATCAACTGCCTACCTCGAAATTAAACCAATGTACGCCACTGCTGGCCTCCATGCTATTGGATAGTTAATACCAAAATTCATATTATATCATTATTGTAACGAAATAAATTAATTTTTTCCATTCGCACATTGCATTATTTCGCTGGTTTTTTTTTTTTAAATTTTAATATGTTTTATTTTCTTTATTTGTTTACTAGTCAAGTATATCTGTAAAATAGCAAGTTGCTGTATGATAGTAGGTAAGTCGGCGGTCAAAAAGTCCTAATGCATGCAAATAATAATATTAATTAATGATTTAAGTAAAGGTACATTTAAATAATAATAACCTTAAATAACTTCCTAAAAAGAAACTCAAATAAGCAAACAAATAATATCAAGCAAACGTAAAAATATTTAAAACAAGTGCAATGTCCAAACCTAAATATTTTTTTAACAAAATTAATTATTATCTTTAAATTTTTATCTATCTTTTTGGTCGGATATTTTTTTTGCACAATAGAATCCTATCTAGATGACACAATCACGCGTAAATCAACTTTTTTTGTAAATTTAAAAATAAAATATGTATATGCCAATTCTATTCCCCCAAAGATCCCCCAGGACCTGTCGTGTTTCACGAGACAGCCCCCGCCTCGGGCGAGTAGACTATTCAATTTGGAAGTGTTGTAAATTGGAAAATAGTCATTTGTTATGGGTAGCCATGTTTGGTTTAGAGTTTTAGGGACTGGGGGTAGGTGATTTGTTTGTGGTCTTAAGTTATACTAAAATTAAATTGAAATTATGCATGTACAGTATTTTTTTTACTTATCTGAAGGTTGCCAAGAAAAAGGCTTTGACGCTTTACGGCTAAATTGTGCTATTCTTAATATACTTTTTCCTGATACCTTTTTCTCAAGTGTGGTGTGCAATAAAAAGTATCTTTGAATTGGTTACACTGAAATACTAATGCAAGTGCTACAGTGCGAAATATATTTTCCAATATTGAGATTTTCAGACAAAATAAAATATACATATATAAAATATTTAAAAAACATTCGTTATCACCATCATCTCTTCATGTAAGTAATCATCATCAAGACCCGAAAAAAATTCACTAATGAAAAAATACATCATTTAAACAGACCCGCGACCTTTACCAGGTCGTCTGTCTACCTTGTGGGTGGATGCAGGCCGCTTCCAACCGGCCTATCTGGAAGTCACTGGGGGAGGCCTATGTTCAGCAGTGGACGTCCTGTGGCTTGAATGATGATGATGAAATAGATCCGAAACGGGAATTGAACCTGGAGCCACATTTTGTAAGTCCTAACATTACCAACATTTAAAAAAAATAGGACTAGTTCATTTTAATTTCATTTTACGACGTATAAACTTATGTCTACCCGAATGCCAAAGCGCTACCCAATCCCACGGCTCACCTGACCGATGTTCAGTCACGAATCCTACACCACGTCCCGCTTTGATGGCTTTCCCCGGGACCTATTAAAACATACGTGATCTTGGACGAACCAAAAAATCACGATTTGATTGCTAATCTAGTTTTAGGATTGCTAGACTTTGGCATAAAAAATCCAATGGAATAAAAAGAAATTTAGCGTTTTTTTGAACTCGTAAACGAAATTGCGAACAGACGCGTTCCTTTAAATCGGCTTATATTGGTTTTAGTCAAATCATTTTCTTACATTGATTTTTTTTGTTTTTAGCAATTCCATGCAAGGTTTAATTGAAGATAAATAACTCGAACCCACGTCCCATCGCACGTGCACGTGCGATGGGACGTGGGTTCGAGTCCCACCTGAGGTCGATGATTTTTTTTTCAAGTGTTATTTATCTTTAACTTTTATTACATTTCGCAAAGTATACGAGAGATGAAATAGGAAGACGGACGAGTTTAAGATTTTGAAAGTTCAGTAGGTGATATGAAAATGTCGAGGAAAGGTCGGAATCAGAATCAGAAATATTTATTCCATCTAAACATGGTCAATACACGATATTTAACAATTATTATGTCCACATGTTTGACTTCATTATTAGTCATCCAAATATTCAAAGTTGATATCAAATATACATAAGAAAATTACAACAAGGTTTCACGAGCGATCACGAGCATCGTAGGCTAGGCTAGGAAACGCAGTATTAGGACTTCCCGTACCTCGATGGACCAATGACCTTAAAGATGAATAAAGAATCAATGGCTGGACGAAAAAAGCAGCAGATCGTGCTACTTGGCACTCTTTAGCTGAAATGATGATGATTTATTGCTAAGTAATGAGGATATCAGTCAGTTTTAAGGTACATACCATGAATTAGACCCCGTGGTTTGGCCTCTTGTACGTTCTTTCCTACTGTCCAAACATTATCAAGGGTTTTTAGTGATAGATAGATAGGGATATTAAAAAGTAAGGACACTCTTTCCTACTGTCCAAACATTATCAAGAGTGATAGATAGATAGATAGGGATATTAAAACGTAAGAACACTTTACCACTTTATACGCCCTCTTGTCACTCTCGAAATAGTGCTTCAAATTTAGCACCCTTATGCGTGCTACCGGCCCAATCCAGCGGATTACTTTTATCATTACGACGACACGTCTAGTGATCAAACAGGCAATGGGTGTATGCTTAACAGCTTATTATGCGATTAGGGGGTCACTTAAAAGTCGTATATCTTGGTTAGTGCTGGATATAAAAATAATAGAGGATTTATTTTCTAACAAGATTATAACCCAACATATTTTTTGGATTTGGGTTTCCTAAATGTATGCAATGGAATTTGAGCAAGAAAATGTGTATTTCGCGGTTCCCAAACCAACGAACCATGTATAGAAGTTTGTGTGTTATAGAATTTGAAACAAAATATTAAAATTGTTTATGTTATCTGCTTAGTTGACTGGGATATTTTATTCAGGAGTATTTTCTCTACACAAACAATAATCTGTGGCTTGTACATGTTATTCATCACAAGCAATTTCGTTGGCGTGAACTACGGGATGTTTGGTATATCACAATATCCCACAGGAATATTGAACCGGGATAAAAAGTCTTTATGTTAATCCAGATCTCATATTATATGTGTGCAAAATTTCGACCAAATCCGTTCAGCCATTTAAGCGTGATTGAGTCACAAACAACTAAACATCCTCACAAACTTTTGCATTTATAATATTAGTGGGATTCCTATCACCCGCTGTTATAAGATACCGATCACGCATTTGGTCTGATTATTATTTGAATTTCAAAACGCGCACCATTATAAAGGATAAAATAATTAAATTCAAATTCAATATCATGTAAATATGCACTGGTATTGTTCTGTCAAATACAGTCCAATCAATCACACGGTGCTTGCTTATAAAAAGCTCTTTACAAAGCTCTTAATCGTCTTACACTCGGCATCAATGAATCATGCCATTCTTAGGCAAATTAGGGAATGCACTAGTGACTTCTTTATGAAAGCAGACGAGGAAAACCAACTTTAAGATTTTGGTATAGAGTTAAAAATGTTTTATTGTATGTCGTGTGTTTGCAAAGTAAAAACTGGATCATTTCCTTCTTACAATTGACGCGTTGAAGGCACCCATCCATCTATGTCTTTTGCTACCATTATGCCGTATAATCGGAACGGTGAGTCTTGGCACTTGATGGGTATAAGTTTTTTTTCTATGTGGGAATGTGAATATGAGCCATGAATAACGTGATACAGAGTAATAATAGAAACACTGCTTTTAATATTTGCTAATAAATTCAGGAGTCTCAGAATGATTGTCTTGTGACTCCCTCCTAAATAGTTTAACACTCAAAAGACTATTTTTTTGAAACAAAAATACTCATTGAATTGCCGTTAGCTTTAAAGCCAATATCTCCTTAGCAAATAGCATAAACTTCTTGCATAGGATCAAATGACATAAAATTCTTAAAACGACCTTTCTTTACGATAATTACGAAACGTTTGTTTTTTTGTTTCGATGTTTGTCTCAAACAAAACCTTGTTGTATTTAATTACGCGAATTGTAATTTTCGGCCCCAAAAACCAACACTTGGTACTTTATAGGTATGCTTTATTATTTTAGACCTTTTAAGCGATTAATACCAAAACATTTTAACTTAATTCACATTTTAAACTAATGTGCTAAGATACGCCGGCCAGACTAGAGCCCATGAGTCCCCCCGGCTCAGAACAAGACATTATACTATTAAAATCCGCGAAGCCGACCGTAAAATGATATGTTCCTCAAAACAAATTACGCGCATTGAACACTCGAATGGATTACACTCATTATAATTTCACTGCGCTGGCGCAGGGGGTTATTTTGTACAGTTGGTTGTATAAAGTAGTAGTAGTACTTCCTTTGTTGTCAACCTTGAATAACGGTTTTATATTTTGGGATTTAGTCGTGAAGTTTGCTTGGATGTGTCTGCCTTCGCTTCTTCCTATGCATTATATTTTTATTGAGAAGAGCTTCAGGAAATAGAAACAGATTCTAGCAGATGTTGACCCAAAGCAGTAATAGGGATAAAAACGGTACGTGCAAAATAGTAAGCTGCCGTGCAGGCCCAATTTTCTTAAGTTCTTTATTCTTATGTTGTCGGATATGCTTATTTGTGACCCATCTTCTTCAACTCAGGTCTTTTTTGCATAAATAAATAAGTTTCATTGTTTTCATTTTAGTATTCATATCTATATAACTATTGTAAATGTTTACCTGGCATTTTCTGTATCTTTACCAAGTATAATCTATAAATATTGAAAGTGAGCTGATAATGTCAAGTGGAGACCTACGCCTAGGCAAACGTAGTGTAGAAAGCCCCCAGCTCGATGGACCGACGACCTTAGGAAGATGGCTGGCAGTGGATGGATGAAAAAAGCGGGAGATCGTGCTCTTTGGCGCTCCTGGGAGGCCTACGTCCAGCAGTGGACTGCAATAGGCTGAGGTGATGATGATGATAATATAAGTGTTCCCTAAATAAAAATAAAATGAGTAAATAACTCCAACTTCGTTCACAATTTTTCTTCCTTTCTAAAAAAGCAGTTTATTTTTGCATCCAACTGTACTTCTCCCGTCGAAAGGTATCAATTCACGATATTTTACGTTGCGAAACAAGCCTGTGAGTAACGGTTTGCATTGTTGATGTAAACTGTCGTAAATATACGTACTTGGGCCACTTGGACTGACAAAGGGGGCAAATAACAGACAATACATGAGTCTATAACATTATAACGCTAAGTTGCTTGCAAAATTTTATTGGATATCGTTGGTTGATGGAAACATGAACCCAATTCCCGTAATTTAAAATTAATAATCCTGTGTCGATCCCGCTATGATCAACCTTTCAAACGGTATTTTCGTACATTCTAATTATCAAGTCAAATTGACAAATCTATCCAAAGTGACCGTAATATGATTGAGAGTCGAAAATGGCCTATATTGACCCGACCGGGAATCGAACCCGGGACCTCAGAGATGCCAAGTGCGGCGTGCTCGCCTCTCGAAATAATATTTGTATATCTGAGGCCCTTCCTCACATAGCGGAACTTACAACAATTTATGTCCATGCAACCAACTCTGTATTACCACTACCTATAAAATAAATTTGGTTGCTGGCAGGAGCTGGATGAGAGTAGCCGTGGATCGTGCAGAGTGGCGTGCAATTGGAGAGGCCTATGTCCAGCAGTGGACTAGTGTGGGCTGATGATGATGATGATGATAAAATAAATTATCAGATTTTTTTTAATTTTATAAAACTGCCAATTAACATCATTATTGCGTATGACATTCATCATGTCAATCTCGAGGTTTTTCAGCCTCAGGTGTGTGTCTAAGGACTTCCGACATTCAAACAAGAAAACAGTGAATTCGTTTTTCACATAGGAAGGGGTCTGATCAAATGTTTTGCAGGAATCTCCGTTCCTACAGAAGATAAAAGGAATGATGCAACTCTAGTGTATTTTTTTTTTCTGGAAGAGATCGCTCTTAGCAATAATACCGCATATTTATATGGTGTGCTAAAGAGTATCGCAAAGAGTATCTATCTACATATATGAGAGAGAATTAAGGTTCCTCTACAAGCTATTAAGAAAAATGAGAATGCTGAACTGTTGCATGTTTCGTTCGAAAATCGCTTCAAAGTCGGCGTATAACAACAGGGAATGGGACACAAAACTAGCATAATACAAAAGGAATACAAAAGAAATCCCAGAAAAATAATACCCAAGAAACATTCCCACTTCCCAGGCGTGTAAGTTCCAGAGGGCAAGCGAAATAATCCGGGATTTCCTTTTTAATTTTCGCAGTCATATCTCCGGCTGTCGAGGCGTCCCGTTAATGCTGACATTTTGTCCACTTGCTCTCTTTCGGAGCTGTTATGAATGCTCATAGAGACCATACATACATTGTCAACCAGGGGCGTGCGGTGCATATAGGCAATTAGGCAGTGCCTACCTGATATTGAAATAAGGTAGGCAGTAGCTACTTACAAATGTAGATTATTGATGAAAACCACTGATTTTTATCAATAAAACACATCATAAGTATTTGCCTACCTCGAAATAAAACCAAGGCCCGCCACTGTTGTCAACAACCTTCGGAGTATGAAAGGTTTTCTTATGAACAGGACCCCAAGTCTGCTAATTTAAAAGTGGGATAATTGAATAGCAATTGGATCTTATTGTAATTTTTTGACGCATTTGGTATTCTGCTACCAACTTATTTCTTAAACTTATGTCTTAAATTAGTAGAATACCAAATATGTAATTGTTTGATACATTTGGTATTTTGCAACTAATTTGAGTCTTAAATTTTAGTAGCAGAATAATAAATGTGTCAAGCAATTACAATGAGATCCAATTGATATTCAATTATGCCACTTTAAATTAGCAGACTCGGGGCCCTGTTTTGCTTCAATGGTTTCATCTATCGCTCTATTACTTGCTCCATGATGTTGATCGCTTGACGTTTGTCACCAATTTAGTGGCAAGTACATCTTCATGCCAGTCCTCATGTGCAGTCTTGATCATCATTTATTATAAGGCTATTTATCAGTATGTTTTTTACTGAACAAAATCAAAATAAAGTATGCTAGTTTCTTTGATTTTTTTAGGTCCTCATCGATGACTAGTGGCAGTAAAATTGTTCCTACTAATGCGTATTTTGAAGAATCTAATTAAAAGTTTTTTTTTACTTGATGTAAGACTATCTGCTCAAGTCATGTGTTCTTCACATGGCTTATTAGTAGTTTACATGTTCTCGCTTTGACAAATCAATTGGGCAGAAACTTTTCGGGTATCTAATGGGTCCTCTGACCGCAATTTGACGCACGCCTCACGCGACAAGATGTGAACGTTGTTGTTTCATTACGTGGCAATGGGCGGCGCGCGTTATTGCGCAGTGTCCGCCCGCCCTAATTGCTTATTAGGGGCCAACGTCTTTGTTTATAAGCCCATACAAGTCTGGATGTCTTAGATTTGTTTAGAGGGAGCAGTTTGGTAACTGGCGGACTTTGGTGACAACTTTTTTACTAAGAAGAAAAGCAATGTATTTTTTAAATGGAAGCCGATTGTGTGTACAACCTGCAAAAACGGCATTGGTAAAAAAGAGCATTCTATGTATGGCCCCAAAAATATACAATAAAGTACTGGAGGACTATAAATCGTTAAACACGAGTATTATTAATAAAAAACTTTAAAAAATATTAATTGAAAAATGTTATAATAATATATTGTTTTAAACTTTCATGGTCACTAACATTAAAATAGTTTGTTACGGGATTGCTACCATGTACCTTATTTTTGAGTTCCCGATATTTCGGCACTGTTGCACCCAAACATATCGGTCTACCCTCGTAGACCGATATGTTTGCCCTTAACAACTTACCCGCAAGATCTTCAGTTACTCCGTGATCATGGCGCTTGCAACAGTGCCGAAATATCGGGAACTCAAAAATAAGGTACATGGTAGCAATCCTGTAACAAACTATTCTAATGTTATTATAATGTACAAGACTTCCTGAATGACAAACTCTGACCTAATTTTGTATCAATTCATATTTTAATTTTTTTTTATAATTCTGACAAAATCAAACTAGTAATTTATGACAATATTTTAATTGAAACTGAATATTATTTTACACGCCGACTTTGGCCAAACATGTTGACACTTTTATAAATTGTAACGAACAACAACCATATGCATGCTATGTTATATGTTTAACACGTGTTTTAGTAAATAAATTTATCTTTATCTTTATTTTTCAATCTCAAATTAACATGGTAAAGACATGGCTGAGTCTACTCTCTATTTCGATGAACCAATTTAAATAACAACAAATTCCTATCTTGCACTGTTTTGAGGGCAGCCTTACCCGTACCCTGATTCGGTATCTTGCAAAAGCAATGTGATAGCAAAAATTGAGCAATTCTGGCTTTTAAATCGCAAATTGACAGCAAAAAATAAAAAAAAAACAATCTAATGTCAGTGCTGCCAATAGATATTCTAAGGTGTATCATAACACTAGCACTATTTTAATTTAATTATTTAATTTCAGTATCAAGCATGCTTACAGAGTTCACCAAAGCGCACACAAGGCAATTATATAATGTCATAAAAAATAAATTATCTTATTATACCTATAATGTCAAATATAATATATAATGTCAAATGAAATTTAAATATACAATTAGCAAATAATGTCAAGCGAAATTAAATAGAAATAAAACAAATATTACATTATACATACAGTCAATCAAATTCATACATTCCAAACATTGCATGTCATTTTATGTAAGACTGTCTGGATTTTTTTAAGGTTAGTTTGACTATACAAGCACTACTATGGGGGCAGTGTGACCTTGCTATACTTGTAAAGATGTGATCACACGCACACTATTTTGAGGGTAGTGTTACACCCTGAGGTCAATGATACTGCACTCGCATTGTGAAGTCAGTGTGACCGCGCTCTAATGCTCACTAGTTCAAAAGAAGCCATCCACGACGGTAGGCACTGTAGGCAGCACGGCGTTAATTCTTTATGATTGATTATCTTTTCGGCTAATGAGCTTCGAGCCCATCTTACTGGTGTGGGTCAAGTGATGAAAGATTTTCCTATAATTCAAATTGAATTCAAAAAGACAGTGTATGCCAAACGAAGCACTTATGTGCGGGGTAACCATGAACTCCTAAAACAATCTCAAATCTGTCAATTTCGTATGTCATTACGTAAATTTGACAGATTTGAAATTGTTTTAAAAGTTCATGGTTGGAACTGAACTCTGATGGCTTTTAACTATGCGCTTTTTCACTATTTGGAATTTATTGTTCCACCAAAGTAATGTTACTGTTTTGACTTACATTTGTCTACAACATAAAACCTTACTACCTTTTTTTGTTCGTATCCAGATTTAATGCTGTATTTTCAACTACTTCAGGTGCTGTCTTTTGGCAGATTCCAGCAATAATTAAAGCATCTTGCACTTTCGACACAGCGGCAATAGAATACTTATTCTGAACAATTGACATAGGTTTCTGAAGCAAGATGTTCATCTTTACCCCTCACCTTTTTTTACTTCTTTTTTATACAGCATACCAACTTTTACTTTTGAATTGCTCTTTTTGGCCATAATGTGTTTTTTTTTTCAACCATTAGCGTTGGTTTTGAACCAAAAAGAGTTCTTCAGCCGACACTTCTTTTGCCTTCTTGATACCGATCGTCAAACATCACTAAAGATTTAATTGAGAATTTTACAAATCGCTATAGCATATCCCTTTGCCATCTCCAGTTATGAATTATGATCGCTTTTCCTTCACAATAAGTGCATAAATAGGGGCCGGCTGATGTCGGGTATAAATCACCCGGGCGATCCATCACCCGGCAGAAGCGGCTGGTGCCAATATAGACCGAATGTAAGGCCAAAGGCTGGTAATTGGTTTTAGAGGATTAACACTTGGTTTAATACTGGCAGGCTGGAGTTCCAAGGCATTTTCATTTGGATGTCTTTTGGATGAGTTAGATTTTTAATACGAGGAAGGTTCCATTAGTAAGTCAGGACTTAATTGGTTTTTTAATTGCAGTACTGGTTCCTACATTGCGTATTGTCTAGAGAAAATCTGTTATTTTGTAGAATAAATTATTAGTGTTAGACATTTTAACTTCCTCGCTAATGTAGCATTAAAACTAGTAAAATTTATTTCAGTAGGTAGTTTTAATCTTATGCCAGATTTGTACGACAAGAATTAATGTAGAACTAAAATATCTGGTGGCCCAAGTCTCTGTTTTTCACTAATATCCTTGGATTATGTTAAGTGTACAATGAATGTTGCCCGGAGCGTCGTCTTCACACTCCCAATCGTGTTCGTTTTCTAAATGATTGGTAGCGCTGTGATTTGCCTTTAACGAAAATGGTCCCAGATCCGATTGGGAATCGAGACCATTCAGAAAATGAGCTGTTCTAAATTTGATCGTGTCTGGTTATGCTGGATACATTTTTTTTTATATTGTTAGTACTTAGTTTAGTTAATTGTTATTTGAAAAGAGGCTGATAAGAGTGTCCTAATTTCTCTCCGCCTTTTTCTTCTTAGCACTTGCCAAAATTCTCTTAACTTCCATAGAAAACTTCTTCGATTCTTTTCCTCTCCCCAAAATTATGTACACCCAAATGAACCTCCCACAGAAATACTCAATCAGAAATAGAAATCGGAACACACCGATAAATTTGTTAACGCGCTTCGGGACACTATAAATCGGGGGAGAACATTCAGTTTTCAGCGCTAACTTGGATCTACCCATAGGGTTGTCGCTTCTGTTTCTGACGTATCGATTCAGCCAGATGCTAAATGGTCTAGAAAGTGGATAGAAGTGAAAAATACTATTTTGTAGTGTGTGTTTGTATGGGTGTGTATGACTCTCTCAACTTATTGGTTTTCACAAAATCTCAGCGATCATCTATCTTCAAATATGGCAAAAAAGCTAAGGCGACCCGCATCACCGTCCTTTTTGGTCTTTTTTCACATTCAAAATTCTCGTATTTTCTTAAGAAAAATATTTGTACTTTTTTAAATAAAAATAAAAGATTTTTGCTTTTTTGACTGACTTGTTAATATATTGAAGTAATGAAATAACCTGGTTTTTTTTGTGCAATCCTGAACACACTGCAATTAGTTTTTTTTTGTGAACTGAGACAAAAAAAATTTTTTTTTTTAAATATACAGTAGATCACTCTACGCTGAACTTACCTCCAGTGGTTACAGAGACACCTCTTGGCAGATTTTAAATCTTAAAATGATCGCTGCAGTACCGGCATTTTACAGTCTGAATTTGTAAATGTGTACCAACCTTTTTTCTTTTTGGTCATCATGCTATGAAATTACAAACCTGATAAAAATTGAACTGACTATCAAATATATAAATAAATAAATACCTAATTGGGTTTCATAATAACTAAAATATTACTCTGCACACATCGTAAAAACAAATAACACTAGACATCCCTACGAAATAATTTCAACCCCATAAATCTGAGAGTTGACAGCCCTGCCGCGATTAATAAGCCGCGCGCTAACGGGCTGATTTAAACCCGCGTTAATTAGCCACGTCGCGTTAATTAATGAGCTGAAGAACTAGGAAACGCTTTCCGTGTAGGAAAAGAGAATTCTAAAAGTACTTTTTTAGAAACACCGTAGTTAAATATAAAAATCAAAACTAAACCTTAGCAGATCACTATTTTATGGAAAAACGAGCTCGTATGAGTATGGAATGGTAAGGTCAGCTTAAACATTGCTTACATATACTAGTATTTTGTATCACCTAGTTCTGTTAATGGGCATCAAATTTTATAACAAAAAATACTATCGGAGATAAAGGATTTGCAAGGAAATGAATTTTGTAATAAAATAAAACAAATACTTATTGTAAATAGCTATCATACTACAACATAGATGAAGCTCTTACTGACATTAACATATTTAAAACTTAATATTGTATCCAACATCTCAGCCTCAGCCAATATTGTATCCATTGACTTATATTTATCGTACCCTATTGTAGGAATTTTCATTTTTATTTTTATTTGACGAAGCTCTAGATTGCTAATATTTTATTTTATTTAACTCTAAATTGTAAAATGAAGTATCTAAGTGTAATGTTGTTACCAAAAGATGAAATAAATGAATATGAATACATAAATATTCTAGGGCTAGACAAAACCGAATCGTCAGTTTTAAAAATAAGGCCTCTGTGTCACAAGTTACAGACAATTACTTTTTAGGGGCATCTAGCAAACACACAACTCGAAACAATCTAAAAAACTGTTTTCTGAATTTGTCTGATTGGTATTGGAACCAAGATCCCTTTCCGCACCATTACGCCAATCAGGTCATCATAGATGTATGTTAAAACTTTTGAACATAGAGTCATCATCATCATTTCAGCCACAGGACGTCCACTGCTGAACATAGGCCTCCTCCAGTGACTTCCAGATCGGCCGGTCGGAAGCGGCCATAGAGTATCCGAATTGAATAGTTTTAAACACATTTCATTCATATTACTGACGGAATAATGACATGGCCCCTAGATTTTTCCCAGTATTTAACCAAAATAATCTTCTTAATAAAACATGCATTACATAATAAAACAAAGCGCTCAGAGGATAAAGTGTACTTAAACTCAAAATGCAGAGAAACTACATTATACAATACTAGCAGCCCGTCCCGGCTTCGCACGGGGTAGACAATTATCGCTAATAGTTTCGGCAGCGCATTCGACGAAAGGCATTTTAAGACTCATTTTTCTACACCTTCGGTTACATTGTTCAAATTTTACCATGGATCCCTATTTTTTTTCAAAATGAAATGTAGCCTATGTCAAATTGGAAGAATGTAGCATTCTATTGGTGAAAGAATTTTTTAAATCGGCCCAGTACTTTTTGAGCCTATTCATTACAAACATACAAAAATAGGTACAAATCTTTCCTCTTTATAATATTAGTATAGATATAGATTTTTTAATCATAACATAACTGTTGCTGATTCATTCCGAAATGACCATTAAAGTTTATTCTTATCTGAAAGAGAAATAATCCACATCCTTATTCGAGCTCGTTGCACTTCACGTCGCGATAGCATTCCCATCAAGCCACAAATCACTCGTTAGTTATGACACCTAGCCCTGAAATAAACAAGCACTCGATCTATCTCCCAACGCGCCAGATACTCCATTTCCTTTGATCTCGGGGTATTATTCAGGAACAAGACGCTATCAGACGGCCGCTGAGCAAATACATCGCGCGCGGCCGACAGCCACTTAGTGAGAGCCGATGCGCTCCCGGCGCCAGAGAGTTGGTGATGATTAGAAATGTAACCTGAATTATAATGTGTTATATTTTTTGACATTTTGTCCAAATGCGTTAATAACCAGACTTGCCGCTTTTAAGATCATTGGGACCACTTCAACTAGGAATGGAATAAAGAACTATTAGGAACATTGTAATTTATTTACATGTTTCAGTTTACAATAATGCATGTCTTTGTGACCAATAATGGACTTCGGTTTGTCTATCCACTATTAATACTAATAGCTAAGATATGCTACAAGCTTAACATAGTTTAGGGATAGTAGATAATGTATAAGTTGCTGGTTGTAGTGAGTGGGAAATAACAGCCGACGATCGGGGTTAGGGAGAGGCCTATGTCCAGCAGTGGACTTACGTGGGCGCAATTTTTTTTTATTTATTCAGAACTTTATTGCACAACTTACAGCTAGTCTACAAAAGGTGGACTTAATGTTAGAAGCATTCTCTGCCAGTCAACTATTGAGTCATACAGAAAGTTGTCAAAGGGCGCGGTGGAAGTAACTGATAAAATACAGCCAAAAAGTGTAATAGCCAAAGAGTAAAATAATTCAGAATCTTCTACTAAATATTAAACTACTTTTTATTTATTTATTTCGTATGTATCTTTATTGAATTTATTGAAATGTTTTTGTAGTCAATAAAATACTCAATAAAAATACCTAATACCATATAATAACAGTCTAATTGCTGAAAAATACTTGTTTTATTTGCATCAAAATGCCACTTCTATTAGACTCACGCGTGCACGCGCAAGACATCTAAAAGCTAGTCGCGCGACTTCCGCCGATAGCGCGCGTCGACACAACACTCTGAAGGCTGCGCTGCGCTGCAATACCGCTTTATTACTTCTACAATGCGTTGGGATTTTCGGGAAAAGTATTATTTGTACTCGTAAATATATATTTTATGTATTAGAAATCTAGCATCGAGAATTCTCGAAACCCGAAAGATAAAAAGGGTCCACATATCAGAAACGGGGCTAGCTGTCAGTGTTATAAAGTATATCATTATTCTTTTACTTAATTTCAAGTTTTAAAATATCTAGTTGAAAGATTAAATGTGTTTTTTATTTTTCATTTGTATTTTTAAAAGGTACCAAATATTATTTTTTTCTTTCTTTTTAAGCCCAGCAGCTTTTAGTAGTATGCAGCGCGAGGGATGGAAAGAATAGCCGAGGATCGGACTCATAGGAAGAAGCCTATGTCCAGCAGTGGACCGACGTGGCTGATTACGATAGCGATTATGATGCTAAGTGTAATTATTTTACGGGAAAAACACTTGTTTTATTTTTATCAAAATGCCACTTCTAGTAGACACACGCGTGCACGCGCAAGACATCTGAAAGCTAGTCGCGCGACTTCCGCCGATAGCGCGAATTATGCTCTTTCGGAGAGCTTTTTATAAAAAAAATATTTTTATTTTATTTTAATTACAAAATATTAACATAATGTTACCTTAATGAATCTGAATAATAGACTGTCGTCCGAAGATGCATCGACGCTCCGGCGCAGGGCTGCTATCGGCAGGAAATGCAAACTCAGCGGCTAGACTCTCCGTCGCCATAGCGTCAATGTACATAGAGTTCACATAACACCTCCCCGACGAAACAGAGGTCCTTTCTTCAGCTTATCTGAAGAGAGACCGAGGAAAAGCTTCGTTTTGGAGCGTTACAGGTCGTTCAGTTTCTGTAGTTCCAGTGGTAGCTCTGGAAATTTTGTGTTTCTTCCATTTGACGATGAGAAAATAAAGAGCTGCGATAGCTATGATGATGTAGAGCGGTGTAGTCCAGTATAAATGCGGTTGAAAATCTGAGTCTTCCAATTCGTCAATTTCCGATTCTCGTTCTAATAATCCAATAGTATTATGAAGCTGTTTTAGGTCAACGTTATCTATTTTCAGGCGTTTAAGCGGGTCCCTGATTTTTGCTTCCTCCAAATTTAAGCCAAATAATTTGATGGGTTTTCCATGAAAAGCATACCGTAAATTTGTGAATTTCAGGTTTTTGATAGACGCACTGCAGTTTCCCGGTAATTGGAGTAAGTATACACCTTTAATTTGCATATACTCATCCTGGACACATTGAATGTGCAATTTTGTGGAGTTAGGGGTAATAAGTATATAATATTCATTGTTGATCATCTCAAATTTATCTTGTTCAATTTTGATTTGTTGATATTCGCATTTTGTGAGTTTTTGTGATGTTATCAGTTCATAAATGCAGTCACTGTTATGCTTTGATTCTTGAAGATACAGATTTCCTTTGCAGTAGTGATATTTCCCGATTTTATTGCATGGTGAATCTAAATACTGGTACGCATTTTCGGTCATAACTAGATAGGATTTATTAGGTATCAGGATAGTATAATTGGAAGTAGGGATTGGGAACAAGTGACAGTATGTGAACATTTCATTATAAAAAATTGGTACCCTAATTACAAACACCAATTTGTTATCGCTAAAATAAGAGCCTATGTCTAAGAAATTATAAAAAATACGAGATTCTTTCACATCAGAGGTTATTAACTGATCAGGCCTGTATAGTTTGGTGAGTTCTGTTATAAAGTATTCTATATTTGAGAACGATATCCAATTACGGTAAGCTATATGTTTTGTTGACAAAGAAATGGCAGTTTCTAGATCCGATAAGGTTTCAAAAATGATTTGCACATTTACTTCCAATAATTTAAAAGAGCTGTCTAATTTAACAAAGTCGATAAATTTTTGTTCAGAGATATTTGTATATCTTATTATTTCTGTTATTTTATTTGACAGTTTGTCTTGATTTTGCACAACAGCTGAAATGGTGGTGTTAAAGTTTTCCAAAAAAAGTTTATTTAGAGTAATTGCCTGATTAACGTGATGTGTTATTGCATTTTGACTATTCTGAAGTATTTTTATGGCTTTGTCATATCTCAAAGCATCGTTTTGATCTAAATTTCCAGTAATGCTGTGAATTATAGTACCTAACCCATCTATAAGAGCTCTTCTAAATCTAGTTTCACTTAAAGAATTAAACTTATTTAAAATACTATTCAATCGGTTAGTAATGTAGTCATGTAAAATAATAAATCTAAACTTGTAATCTTTATCTAAGTCACTAATCAAAGCTTCAAGTGTAAAAACTTGATTTTGGATGATGACAATTTGATCCTTAATACAGTCTAAATCGATATAGTGTAAGAACACATGGTCCAATTGCCTAACTTTAGATAATCCTAAATTGAACGGTAATATTCCGGGGTTATTTGTCATCGGCGTTAGTTTCGCTTCCTCGGCTAGTGCCGGGTAGCTCGCCGTCATCCTGTAACAAAGAATGTTGCATTTTAAGGGGCCTGCGTATGTTTCGTTTATGGTATTCTTGCTCTCTGACGTCTGCAACTTTTATACCTAAATCTCTGGCAGCAGTTCTAGTTAAATACCGAGGTTGATCTTTATGACGAACTGCAAGTGGATTTTTGGAATAAATAGCATGACCCTCTTCATATTCTAGAGGCGCTTCTAATGTTTCATTTCGTTTGTTAATAGTGGCCATTTGCCTCGAATTTAGGCGTTCATTAATTTTAGCGTACATATCTGTTGTTATTTCTTTATGTTTATTAATGTAATTTTGTAGACATTGTTTTTCTAAAAGGATGTCAAATGGATCACGGCTATCTAAGTGGCCATTAATTATTTCAACTGGTTTCTTATCTGTGGCTGAATGTATTGAATTGTTGTATGCTAATACTGCAAACAGCATCAGCTCGGTTATAGTTGACTGTTTATGATTTTGTTGGAGTAACCGAATGTGTTCCAAGATTGTTGAATGAAATCTCTCAATGGCTCCGTTAGATTGGGGATTATTAACGCTCGTAAAATGTAAATTTATTTTATGTAAAGCAGCAAATTCTTTGAGAGGGAGATTTTTAAATTCTGTTCCTTGGTCGGCTGTAATGTTCAAAGGGTGGCCATGATGTGTCATCCATATCGTTAGTGAATTTATAACACTTACTCCCGACATACTTTCCAGAGGATAGGCTTGTGCATATTTTGAGAATGTATCTATTATGGTAAGGAATTTCTGGCCCTTTACTTGAAAAGTATCCATGTGTATGATTTCAAATGGTTTTGTTGGGACTGGCGTAAATTGAAGATTTTGTTTGTTTGGATGCCTTTCGTATTTATTAGTTTGGCAAATGGAACAGTTGTTTATAATTTCAGTCACGGTTTTAGAAATATTTGGCCAATAGTATTTTCGTTTTATCTGTTTTTCTGTTTCCACTATACCTCTATGATTGGATTTACTTTCGTGATAAGCTCTTGATAACCGATATTGTTCGTCTGTGTCAGCTATATCTTGTAGATTTTCTTTACAGAATATTAAGTCGTAAGCTGAATCTTTAAAGGTTGTTTGCAAAATGTTTGTAAGATCTGGTATGTATTTAAAATCTGATAGCCAAACGCCGTGTTGAATATCTGGCCGTACATAGTGTTTAAAAAGTTCGATTATTTCGTTGTTTAAATTATTTAAGCCAATTTGAGCTATGATCCTGTTTTTACCTGGGAATATTTCTTTTATAACTACTTCAGCCGGTGAGTGTAAAACAAAATGTATGAAAATTTGATTTTTGTGCGTATTCACAGCTTTTTCAGCGATTGGAATTTCCAAAATGGGCTGTTCATGATTGGTGTGGACTGTGTCATCCTGCAATTGATCTAACTCAATATTATCTATGTCAGGTATTTCAGAAACATTGCCAATAAGAGATAAGATATCATCGAGGATTTCAGAGGCAGAAGGGTTTTCTATAGGTGGTGAGTTTTTACATGGTTCCGTCTCATTATTGTTAATAATGACCCTAGACAGAGCATCTGCGTTTGTATTGGAAGTCCCTTTTTTATATACGACTTCGTAGTCAAACTCTGCTAGTTTGAGCTTCCATCTGGTAAGTCTTGAGTTAGGTTCTTTTAGTGACACAAGCCATTGAAGGGGCTTGTGGTCGGTGACAATTTTAAATTTTCGGCCGAATATATATGGGCGGAAGTATTTAGTTGCCCACACAATGGCTAGCAATTCTTTTTCTGTTGTGCTATAGTTAATCTCGTTGTCATTAAGAGTTCGAGAAGCAAATGCAATTGGTTTGTCAGCGCCTATGGAACCTTGGGACAAAACAGCTCCAATAGCAAAATGGGACGCGTCTGTAGTAACGATGAATTCCTTTTCGAAATCAGGATAGCTAAGAATTGGATCGTTCATTAAAATTTCCTGACAAATTTTGAATGTTTTTTCATAAATTGGATCTTCTATGTTAATTTTTGCACCTTTCTTTAGGCATGACGTAAGTGGTTTGGTTAATTTCGAAAAATTGGGAATAAACTTTCGGTAGTAGCCTAGAAGTCCCAGAAATGACTTAATTTCCTTTGGGGTCTTGGGTATAGGAAAATTTTTTATAGCATAAACTTTGTCGGGATTTGGTTTAATACCAGATGGCGTTACAACATGACCCAAATAAGCAGTTTCGTGTTTTAAAAATTCAGACTTGTCTAATTGAATTTTGAAATTGGCCTCTCTTAGTCTTTGAAAGACTTTTTCGGTATTTGTAATCATCTCTTGCAAGGAAGTCGAAAATATAATTATATCATCCATGTAAACGACACAAATCTCGTTGATAAGCCCACGAAGTACATTTTCCATGGCTCTCTGAAACGTAGACGGGGCGTTTTTAAGGCCAAAAGGCATCCGGCAATATTCGTAATGTCCATTTTCGACTGTGAATGCGGTTTTCTCCACGTCGTCAGGGTGCATCTCGATTTGATGAAAGCCGCTCGCCAAATCGAGGGTAGTGAAATATTGACAACGACCTAATTTATCTAACACATCGGAAATATTCGGGATTGGATATCTGTCACAAATAGTTTTCTCGTTTAGCTTCCGATAGTCGACAACAAGCCGCCATTTTTGTATTCCAGATGCGTCGAGTTTTTTAGGAACTATCCAAATTGGAGAAGACCATGGGGATTCAGATGGTTGAATAATTTTTTGTTGAAGCATTTTATCTATTTGAGCCTGAACTTCAGCTTTGTGTACAAATGGATATCTGTATGATTTTGTGTACACAGGAATTTCGTCTGTGGTCCTAACCCTATGTTTAACTGTGTTCGTAAATGTAAGGGGGCAATCTTCATAGTAAAAAATGTCACTATATTCTTTGCATAATTTAATTATTTTCTGCTTCTCTTCATCATTCATGTGATCGGTTCTAAGAAGAGATTCTATGTTTGCGGATTTTGAAAGAGGAACTTCAAAATTGAAGCAATCAAAATTTTTTTCTAAGGGAATCGCATTTATAGGAGCTGGTAAACTAATAATGGTGTCGTTACAGGTAGAGTTACTAATTTCAACGTAAGCGTACCCTTTATTTGATCGTGTAATTAGTGCTGGCATAAGGCACTGATTTATTGTCATTTCCGGTATAAAAATTTCACCACTTTCTGTTTTTACAGGAACCTTGAGAGTGGAGCTGCTCTTGGCTTTGACTAACGCTTCAAAAAGGTTATGAACTCCAGTTTCCATCATGTGAATAGGATTTTTAGCAAATTCCGTTACAAGAGTTTTGTCTGATAAATTGACACATGCTTTAAGTTTCTCTAACAAATCTAGTCCAATAAGGCCATCGAAGACGTTATGAAATTTGTAGACGTAAAATTTGCAAACTTCTCTAGATTTAAATTCAGAAAATAGGGGTAAATCAATCGTTTATTTATGGTGTGTTGTGCAATGCACATTTGTGACTGAAAAAGGTTCGTGATTTAATTTTAAACCCATATAGTATTTTCTGATTGCTTCCGGAGATAAAAAGGACTGATTTGAACCAGTATCAATCAACAATTTCAGAGGAGGACTATCTATTTGTATATATGGAAGCTGTCTTTTAGAATGAACATTGACTTGTATCACGTTTCCTTGTTTTGGTCTAAGGTATCCTGAAAATTTCGAATCTCAGGAGCTTTAGAGGCGGTTTCACGTTCTGGGGCGGCCTCGTTTGGGGTTGTGTCATCGTATGAAACTGGGATAAATTCTGGTTCAAAGTCATCATTATAGTCGCAACTGTAACCGTAAGAAGGATAATTTTGGTCCGGAAAATCAGCATTGTAAATTTCATTATGATTTAATTCTTCGAAAACAAAATCGGGATAGTGACCTACGTTTTGGAAATAATTTGGATTTTGTGGATTGAGTTGCTGCGGTCTGTAATTCGGATTTGGAATAAATCTCGGTGAGTTAGTATTGTTACCTCGTGCATTTGGGTAAGAAATTCCACTCATGGGGGTTGGTTTTGGCATAGGGTTTCGTTTTGGATCTTGATTAAAATAATTGGGCTTAATTTGTTGATTTTGATTTTGCCGAAATTGATTAAAGTTTGGCTGTCTAAAGCTTTGTTGGTTATTATTATTATTCCAGTTTGAACGGTTCGGGTTATAATTAAAATTATTCGGTCTCGGCTGATACCAATTTGGGGGAAGTCTCGGTGAGTTGTTAATTCTGAAATTCTGATTTTGATTAATTGGTTTATTATTGGTGTTATTAATTTGGGGTTGGTTACGTTTTTGCAAGTACATAATATTACTTTCCTCTTTTATATATTGCAGGGCTTTAGGTAGAGATTCGGGGCGCATAGCCCGAATCGTGGAGCCTAAGGGCTCTCGTAATCCAGCTAAAAAGGTTTTTAATGCTTGGACCGTGAAAAAATCTCGTTTACAGTTAATAACGTTTTGATCAACATTATGAATATTTATGTAGTTTATCAAGGTAGTCAACACATTCATGCATTTATCGTAAAATTGTTGGGGGCTCTCGTTGCCCTGATGTAAATTGACAAGGTCACGGTTTAAAGAATTTTCATCTCTTTGGTCCGAAAAATTTTGAATCAAAACATCTTTAATTATTGGCCATGAATTTGCGGCGTTAACGTCAATTATATCGAGAGCTTTTCCCCTCAATTTCCCGATAAGTCCATTAACAACAATAGTATTTAAAAAATTGTTTACATTTTCAGGATCGAAATATTGTGCAAAAACACGATCAGCTGCACTCAAAAATCTATATAAAGAGTTGACATCTCCATTATACTCGGGCACTATTTTTAATGCTAAATCAAAAAGTTGTAGTTGTGCCATTATAAAAAAAAAAAAACACTTCACAATAATTAAATTAAAATATTAACTGTAAGATTGTGCAATACAACCCTATATTATTATTATTTATAATAATTTCAATTAATTTATTTACGAGTTTACACATAAATCATGGATCGAGGGAAAGGAAAAGTTATGAACTCATAAAATCCAAGCGTACTCACAGTATCACCAGCAAAATATTATCAATCATCGTAATTAGTCCTTACGAAGGTGAAGTAGACCCTCAAGGCGTCGCAGCTTCCACAAAACGTAAAATCACTTTTTTGGGAAAGTAGTTCGCACTGTAAACCGTTGAAACGGACACTGAACACGATTTTTGGTTGTCCAGTTCAGCACTATCCACTAGACTGCGCCAATTATGCTCTTTCGGAGAGCTTTTTATAAAAAAAATATTTTTATTTTATTTTAATTACAAAATATTAACATAATGTTACCTTAATGAATCTGAATAATAGACTGTCGTCCGAAGATGCATCGACGCTCCGGCGCAGGGCTGCTATCGGCAGGAAATGCAAACTCAGCGGCTAGACTCTCCGTCGCCATAGCGTCAATGTACATAGAGTTCACATAACACGCGCGTCGACACAACACTCTGAAGGCTGCGCTGCGCAGTGAGTTGCAATACCGCTTTATTACTTATACTATGCGTTGGGATTTTCGGGAAAACTATATTTTGTAAATGTTATGTCTTGTATTGTATGTGACAGTAAGTAAATAGATTAAAATAAAAACTTAATAGGATTTAGGTATTTGTAAAACTAAATGCAACTTCATTATAAAAAATAATTCTTATTTCCCTTGGACACTCTATAACTTGGGAATTTACCGATTTCATCCATCTTCTTTTGAGTTTTCTAATAAACCAATAAAACCAATTTATTTATGGAAATAGGCTTAAACTATGAGCCCTTTTATACGTTTCTGTGTTTTTTTTACTCCTATAATGCCTCGGGACTATTTTGGGCAAGAAGCGCCGAGAAGAAGTAGCGTAAGAAACACGGTCACTACTTTGTCCTGCCTCTTTTAAATAGTATTAAACATACAACTGCAATACTTTGTACAAGGTTGTAACAAGAAAAAAATAAACTTACGCAGAAAATTACAAAAACTAACGACCACGGGAATGAAGTCGTGGGCAAAGCTAGTCCAATAGGCTAGTTGACACCACCAATCAATTGACATACTTTTTATGAGCTGTTAAAACGGATGTCTTCCTTATAATTTGTATGGCAATATCGGATTATGACGTCACTATCCGATAAACTCAACTGCCTTACTTTTTTACGATTTTAAAGCAATCAAAAATCAGTTTGTCTCCTAAATAAAAATTGTACTAAGTTATTAGGCCTAAAATAAAGTGTCTGTTTTAATAAATGATGCCTTAGAATTATTTATGAATGGGGTCAACATCCCTATTGCAAAAACTAAGTATTGGTTTATGAATGTACTACTCTTTAGTACACTGTGGATTTTAAAACTTAAAAATATCAGTCTCAGCGTTTATGGACCTCATAAACCAAATAAATAGTTCTTATTAAAAATAAATTATGATATTTTTTGGTGAAATTACAGAACTATGTAGAGATAAAAGTGTGTCTAATAATCTAATTAAATACACACAGTTAACACTTTTAAACTTCTTAAACGCAATCTATTCATAATAGAGTGGATCTAATAATAACGCTGACAACATAATTACAGATCTAGCGTTCTACATAATTGCAAAACACAAGTACCCACAACATAATTAAGAAACAAAGCGATCGCAATTAACGAAGCAATTGGCCGATAGACGCATTCCGTGTTTTAATACATTTGAAGTATGCGATTAATTTGATGTTTATGGGCTAATGAATTGCGCATTTGTTTGTATATTTAAATAATCTATCGGTTTTCTTATTTATTCGAGCGAATAAGATAGATACATAAAAGCAGGAACATTCTGAATAGCCCTAGAGATAGTAAAATAATAATGAGTCCCTGTCCGAATTACGGAATGCAGTTTCATTTTGAAATTTAGGTAATGAAAGCCACAGACAAAAAAAAAATCTAATTAGTCTCTAAATCTTTTGACTTCTGCTAGGCTTTGTCATTAAAATAAATAAAAAACAATTCTATATTTTTTTAATGTTTTTGTCGTACCGAATTATTCTGATTAGTTTTTATAATTTTATATTGGTAAATAGAGCCGTGAACTGCCTCTTAATTATTGTATTTACTAGATAGTATTAATTCATATTAAACTTGCTCGTTTTAGATCTACTTGTGTGTAGTTAAGTAAAGTTTAAATAGGACTATTTCATTAAAATTCACATCATTCTTAGAATTCATAAAATAAAATCTAAAACAAACAGATGAACATAGCTTCAAAGTTTTGGCAAGCGAAGCGAGCGGTGATCCGCTTTCGCGCTCAGCTTAATGCGCACTGATAAGGCGCCTAGCTGTTAGCATAACCACTGCTAATGAGACACTAAGCTGCATGTTTTTAGGCTCAAGATAGTTAAACGGAGATTAGAGATAATGCATTATCAAAAGCAAAAAAAAAGATTTTACGAATTACAAAATCAATAGAAATAACCAATTGTTTTATATCCAGAATCTTTTTTTTAATGTTGATGAATAAGGACTATGTGGCTTCGCATCTCAGAGGTTCCGGGTTCGATCCCCGGTCGGTTCAATGTAGGAAACGAACTTTTCTATATTGTCTCGGGTCTGGGTGTTGTGGTACCGTCGTTGTTTCTTTTCTATAACACAAGTGCTTTAGCTACTTACCTTAGGATCAGAGCAATGTATGTGATGTTGTCCAATATTTATATTTATGAATTACCTACAATATTAAATATGATTAATTTTGGATACGCGAGTATTACAATTGACGACCTCCGTAGCCGAGAGGCGAGCACGCCGGACTTCAAATGTCGCCGCCATCTCTGAGGTTCCGGATTCGATCCCCGGTCGGGTCAATGTAGGAAACGAACTTTTCTATATTGTCTCGGGTTTGGGTGTTGTGGTACCGTCGTTGTTTCTTTTCTATAACACAAGTGCTTTAGCTACTTACCTTGGGATCAGAGCAATGTATGTGATGTTGTCCAATATTTACATTTATGAATTAACTACAATATTAAATATGATTAATTTTGGATACGCGAGTATTACAATTGACGACCTCCGTAGCCGAGAGGCGAGCACGCCGGACTTCAAATGGCGCCGCTATCTCTTAGGTTCCGGGTTCGATCCCCGGTCGGGTCAATGTAGGAAACGTACTTTTCTATATTGTCTCGGGTCTGGGTGTTGTGGTACCGTCGTTGTTTCTTTTCTATAACACAAGTGCTTTAGCTACTTACCTTAGGATCAGAGCAATGTATGTGAAGTTGTCCAATATAAAAAAAAAAATTAAAAAAAAAAGTTAATCGAATGACAATACCTATTAATGACACAGGTATGAAATGTGCATTTTTTATTACATTTATTTTACCGCAAATTACGGCCGTCCTAATAGCTTCAAGCTACAGTAATCTTCGTAGTTTATTATTATAATAAAGCAAGGAAATATTAAAGCACAAATCAAACTTTCCCCAGCCCACTTGACTACCGAGCCATTATTTCCACCATCACCCCAACAATCTCCCATATTGTGATGAACACACAAAAAGCCAAACAATGAGTTGACAAATCATCGCGCAAACAATGCGAGTGTCGATTGTGCACGCGGGCAAGATGGCTGCCGTAGGGCTGACACACGCTATTTGCTTTTCTTTTTACCAACATTTTTTTTAAGGTTATACAACCTCATTTTTTTGTTTATGCAATACCTACCACATATAATTCTTTAGCTCATTTGAGCTAAAGAATACAAGCATTTTTGTTAAAATATATTGTATTGTTAAGAAAAGGGTAACAATTTTTATATCAATTTTTTTTATAATAATGCCTTTAGAAAATCAAGTTCAATTCGTTATTCATAGCAAAATACATATTGAATATTTCTTTAATCAATATACAGAATTTAAAGTACATTTTAAAAATCTTGTACTTAAACACTATTTCTTATCCTTAGCACATTCAGACTAACAAAATAGAGGCAAAAATAAATCACGCCGTGTGAATTCACTAACTCGTAAACTAGTTTGTCGCGGGCGGAGCAGTAGCCAAGCAGTCAAAATGTATGCCTACTTGTTGCCTTTTGACATGTTGAGTAATATTTGCTAGTGTTAACGCAAGAATCAGTCTAGATTCTAGCGTCTAGATGTCTGTGTAGATTCCGCCACATGATCAATGTGTAACTATTGTTAAAATAAATGTCCTTGCGGCGATTCACAGTGTACGGTAAAACGGTACGGTACGGTAAAATGTTTAGTCATGGAATTAGATATAAGTATTCTATGTAACTTGTTTTTAAATAAATAAAAAATAAAATCATTAAATTAATTAAACTATGAGTTTGTGGGTGCCAGGAACACCTCCATCAAACAGACAGGATATACAGTGGGTGCGACAACGGCTCTACCTTGACCATTTTTGTACCTATGCATTTCTAGATTTCTATCTGAGTTATTTTCTTATGGCTTCGCCGTTATAGTCGGGTAAAAAAGAGTTTTGGACAACCCTAGTACTGTCAAACGACGCACCGCCCTTTACGCCGCCGCCGAGTGACGCTGACGCGGCACCAATTACCTTTTTTGACGGCTCCTAGTGTGCATGGAATGACGAATCGAGTTCAACTCTTACTTTTTTTACTCGAAGCCTTTCGAGTCACGAAATTTCAGACGTAACACACGTTGAGAATAACCGAGTAGGTAGGTATTAATAGTAACACTGTTTCCAAAGATTCTAGTTTTGGTTTGTTTACTTGCTACAATCAGGCAATACAAACAACCCAGTATACTTGGCAAAATTGTTTGGGTTGTGCATGTCTTATTCTACAAGGCATCACCTCACCATCATCGAAGTAAAAAATAACTACGAATCTACAATTTGTACTACAAGTTTTGTTACAAGTGAAATGCTGATGATACAAAATTCCAATGATTACTAATTCTAATTCTGTAGAACCTATGTCAACTCGTTTTTGTCCCTTGGTTTGCTTTTAAGAAAAGGGGTTTTTGAGAAAGTTTACTTTGTAAATCAAAATGTATCTTATGGATGTAAAATGGTCGAAAGAACACCATCTTGCCTTTAAATTTTAGGTTATATGCCTGCTACAATATTGTCACTATGATACAAAATTTTGATGATAACGGGGTTTTTGCTTTGGGCTTTGTTAAATAAAATCTATGCCATCGATCATCACATGGTATAGACGAATCGATAGGCACCTTATTTAGCAAGTCCATACAACGATTGGGATGTTCTTTGAGGGCTTAATGAATCCTACATAGGCGTGAAAAACTTATCCTAAGATACTGCATTAGCCTTTGCTTTATTGCGCAGCCCCGTGGCAATGTTAAAATTCAGATTCTTTTATTTATTGAATTACATATGTATGTTCATTAGGAATATAATATTATAGCTGGTGCAATTTTGAAATCTCCTTAACAGTACCTAAATAACAATTGACATAATTATATCAAAGCCTCGCATCCTCAATTTGGACTTCGGTTCTGTATCTCAAAATGCAATGTCACTCAATATTAGGGTTCCGTCTAGTCTGTATTTAAATCAGCCGTTGGAATCTCAGTCTTATCACTGTGGCATAAGGATCGGTAGGTAAGTTCAGAAGCAATCCATTTAGTGGTAGCCATCATGGTTTATTAAAATTGCTACGTCATGATGCTTGGGTGGTATGGTGCCTTGTGGAAGAGGTAATTTTGATTCCTAATTTAAGGGGAGTTTGATAATGGACTAGTGTCCTTTACGGGTTACTAACCTTAGGAGGGACCCCTTTGGTATATACAGGATCTAACGAAATTAATTACATTCCTTTATAGAATGGTATCTAAAAATCATACTAAATACGATGCCAAAAAATAAGGTACTGTTTCATAGTCATTTTTAAAAGTTATGTTTTCTAACAAAATAAATCAATAAAATCACAGTCAAACCTGAAACACTCTGTATCTTTTCCAACACATGTGCAAGCTGTAGTTTACAGATTGTGTACGTACGTAGTGTACGTACACAGCGCTCACTACACAATGGGATTAAGTAATCCAGCCTACGCTGACTGTAAGATGGACATCTTATAACTTTAAAAGACTGTACCTTGAAATTTGAAAAAATCCCATACAAACACCATGTTAAGTATAGCTTTTACTTACTTAAAGAAACAACATGGAAAATATTTTTAATTTTTCTTTATCGTTTAGGGTAACCATAGGTATAACATATTAAAAATTTCCCATCACACACCTTTATTAAAGTGAAGAATTAACGCAAGTTCTTTAATTTTTCACAACTATTAAATACGTGGTCTTCTGAAGGTAAATTTCTCCATTCTGATGGCCACTTTATGTGTGGTATTTCTACAACTAAGTACTGCCCTGGCACATTAAACTATATTTGTGCTATACTAACAAGTGTTGCCATAGTAACCAATGACATGACCCATGAAATTGACTTTATTCGGAATTAACTCCGTCCAAAAATCGGGGAAGGTACTAAAGGGGGGGGGGGGGTAGATAAACTTGTTCAATCTTTTTAATGTAGGTATATTTTTGGCTCAAAAGCATATTCACAAGTAAATTGATTAAACATAATAATTTCTTATAAGACCTTTGTGTAAGAGGGGTTGAAAAACCTATAATTAGGCAATTGATAATCGACGATTAGAATAGAATAGAATAGAATAGAAAAATATTTATTTGACACACACATCATACATAGAATACAAAAGAATTAAGATTAGAAAAAAAAATGTGTCAAAAAGGCCCCCGCTCAGCATTTGTCGTGACAGCCAGGGACATATCACGACGCTGATTTTCAGCAGGGACCCTAACGTTAGGGGTACAAAAGCACGGCACTAGAGACAGGAAAAGAAAAAACTAAAACTAACAGCTTAACAAGCAATTAATAATATTGACAGTAGAAGAAGAATAATAATAATAGTAACAGACAGAAAAAAGACACAATATACATATATAATTAGATGACACAAATACAATTTTATTACCCCTACAATTATAGTTCAAATAACTTAACTTTTAACAAAAAGGCCCCTTAATACTAAAAAACTTTAAACTATGGTTGTTATTTTTTAAGAAATACATTTTTAAAGCACTCAAAACCTTTTTTAAACCTTTATAAACCTCTGCTTTGAGATGAATTGTTTATCTTAATTCCCTGTGTTATTAAAATAACTAATCTTTTAATCTCAAACAAAGAATAAAACACTTTGTAGTCAGTATTTCCCAAACCTAAGGTTTTATAACACTACAATCTGCATTGTTGCAAACAATTGAGTGTAAAAAGATTATTCCCTGATTACCCATCGTAAAATATGAATTTCAACTAAAATTTTAACGCCAAGGTAATGAATAATACCTGCCATAAAATTAATGTTAAAGTGTTTCAAAAAACTCTCGAGAAAAGTCCATTCTTTCTGACAAAAGGTTTTAAAGATTAACCAAATTGCGATGACTAACGTTTATTTACAATGAACAAATAATGAAAGTGCGTATTTTAGAGACCTGTAAACTTAGCCGGTGGTCCACCAATACAGCCTATTGTATTTTTAAGGCAAATATAATATCTACCTGTTAAGGTTACGCAAACGACTTGGGGTTGTGGTGTTAATAAAATATGTTTTTAATCTGCTTTTGGAAACAAAACGACCTAGAGAATAGATAACGAATAACTTTTGTGTTATTTAAAGAATAAACTTAAACTTTAAAATGTAATCTCTACTCTACTAATAATGTTTTAACAACTTTTGTCGTAACTAAACTTTATTAATTCTGACTGACATAAATGCACAGCATATTATTATCTACTAATAAAACGAGCTAACGATACCTACGATTATTTACTTAAGCTCTACCAACTACATAATTCAACAGATTTCCCAACACCAACTATAATTCCAGCCGTTAATAAACAAATCGTAATCTTTAATAACAGCTCCATAAACAAGCTTACACAAAATGAGACATAAAACGAAAACGAAGGACAATATGACCCACATCACCTCGCGCCTACGCGATGACGCTCAGACTAAATTATTGCCCGTCCGCTATTCAATTTCCCGACCTATGCATCTCTGCAGCCTTTGACTGCTCGATGCATATTTTATACGCGCCTTTCATCAACCGCGCAGTAAGCTGTGCGGTAATTTTTCGCGCGAGAGAGACGGAAGCCTGCGGTGGGGATAAGACGGCAAAGCTCCCGCAAAGTACACAAAATGCAAAAATGGCGCGGCGACGAGTGACAAGGGGAGGGGGGACCATCAACCGGCTGCCACTCCGATCTCAGTCGAACGCAGCACGCCGCGGGTGACGCACGTCTTTCCCGCTCGCGAGTGATACATGGATGACACGAGCCTTGGATTTTGTGAAGTGTATTTACAAAGTGCGTGATAAATTTTTGTTAAGCTGGAAAAGGATAACGGATTGTGGAGCACCATGCTCACATCAAGCAACCAGTATTTGAGACCGGATTACCTGTCGCCGCTTCCGACAACGGTAAGTTGATAACAAATAGCTTTGATCCTTGTTTGCTCTACACAGGACCTAGATAGAACTTACTGAATACACGGTGTGAAAATAGAGCGTGCCCCTTTTTTGTATAGCAGGATTTTAGCTTTTAGGAAAACCTTTTAATACTTTTAACGTTGAATAATATTTGTTCGTAAGGACGCACTAAATTTTTTCAACATAAAAAATAATATTTACGTTTAATGGAAATTTGAAAAAAAAAACAAATTTTATATGTAACAAAAAAAATTAAAAAAATATATTTGTGTTTTTTTTATTAACAATCGGTATTTTTTATTATTATTAAAAAATATAATAAAGTTAATTGTTTCAATTAATCAGTCAACAGTAAAATAAATTTCAACCCATAACAAAAAGAAAATATATCGTTAGTAAATGACTTAGTATAAAATAAAACAATCAAGAAGTTCAATGAAATTACTCGCTATCGGAAACATGGAATCATAGTGATTTGTAGTGCATTATTAGACATAATTAAGCATTATTAGAGTAACTAGCTAACTAGTAATAACGGACCGCGCAGTCGGCGGGTTATAATTTTCCTTCAGCCGTAAAACTCAATTGGCCTGACCTAATTCTTTCACTGCGATTATAGTTACGCCTTCTAAACGTCTAATTTATAGGCAGTGAAAATTGTTGTTTTGCGCAAAGAACACTACGCAATAATTTTAACTGAATGAATGTTAATGCAATTTTTTTTTTAAACAGGCGTCTTTATAAATCTGAATTTATTTACCAGGTGACAGTGGCCTTAATAATATAAAGTTGTTTAAATGTTGATAAGAGTTGCAATTTTTTTCTTTTTTTTTTAAATATAATATTCCAATATAGAGTTTCAAGTTTAAGCTTTTCAACTGAAAAGCTAAGGATTGTTATATTTTTTTATAAAAAATAAGGTATTATTCATAGTTTTTGTATTTATATTCATTAAGTTAAATAGTTTAGGAGTTTATGAAATACCAAAAATAATTTAAATGGATAAACTAGCCATAATGCAATGTAATGAATATTGCACCTTTTGAAAAATTTACTTGCTAGTTCAATCATTAAAAAATATCAGTGATCTTTTAAGCTCTAATTGGCTTTAGAATAAAAATAAATAAGGATTACCTCAGTGTTTTCGACAAACATAATGTAGTCTCATTATGTTTATCGAAAACACCAATGGAGCTCTATTTTTATGGCATTTCATGAAATTCCTAAACTATTTAAATTTATTAATAAGAAAACAATGAACTATAACACATTATTTTTCATCAAAACGTATTACAATGCTTAATCTTATTGTAAGTCCGAAAAGACTCACGTACAAAATTTAAACACGTTTTAAATAACTCAAAAGTTTATTATACCTATCCGAGCAACACTCATAGCAAAGATTTATTATACTCGTTTCTGTGAATAATGCGATTTCGTTTCACTTGATTAATAACTGTTTATCAAAGAAGCTTGTCTGGATGAAATATTACAAATGAATTTTTTGGGATGTTAAATAAATGACAATTTGTTTCATTAAAGTTTCATCGTATTTAATTAAAAATAAAGTTATTTGCAGTATGTTCAGATTCTCTTCATGAAATAAGTCGTATAAGCATATAAAATACTCTCAGGGTTTGTTGGAAAATTAATAACATTGTCAAATATATGTATGTATTAAAACAAAAGGCTTACCAACTAAATATATAAAAGTAATTTACATTTGCAAAAATATACAGTAGCATTGTTTATATGCTGACAATGAAAAAAATATAACTTTGTAGTAAATACTAAAGTATATAACGATAATTGAATATAACTTTGTTATGTTATAACTCATTAATCTACTCAAACACACGTGTTTGACGGCTAATTACAAACGCATGAATAATATTATGTTGCATTTTTTCACAATAGCTGCCCGTCATAAACATCGCCGTACCAATTAGAATTCCAATTAGATTCTATTTACGATGAACGACAATTAAACTGGTTAAAATACAGACTGAATATTTCCCCCGTTGCTCGGATAGCGAGCCGGTCCCGCGATAATAGACGTGACGTGACAACGCGGGGCAAGTTCAGGCGCGCCGCAAATTCAGCGGCACAAATTGCCCTTTTCACTGCGAGATTACATCATGCGGGAGTCGAGTGAAATGTCAAGCGGAGCCGACGGCTGCCAGACGCGCGGATAATGGCGCGTCGGCCGCGTGATTGGACCCCGCCTCCCACCCGCGGTCCCTTTGTACGCCCGTCACTCGCAACCTCGACCCGACGTTTCATTTCATAGACTGCTTCTCTTTGTTGCAGCTCGACGCCAAAAAGAGCCCGCTGGCGCTTCTAGCGCAAACCTGCAGCGCTATCGGCGCTGACACACCCAATCCCAAACTCATCTCCGCTGCGGAGAAAGCCAGCAAGAAGTACGAGGACAAGTCCCCGGTGATACACGTCCCGGACAACAAGCCCAGCTTCAAGCCTTACGAATCGTGCCTAACTGCGAGAGAAAAGACTAGAACTCCCGAAGACAGGGCGTCCGTGAACGCCCATTCGAAGACCCCGCTGTCTTCGAAAGGAAGTGCCTCAACCACGCCTGTTCAGGTGCGCTGCAGCAGTAATCAGAGCTCGTCCTCCCAGAGAACGCCCCCACCTGCTCACCGCAAAACGCCGTCAGAGAAATCAGACGAACGCTCTAGTCCAATGCATAGCTCTCCAACACCAGCGAAGTCAAACTCTGACTCAAATAACAGCTCTTCAGCGTCAAAGTTACCGTTCACACCCACCTCTTCATCGTCCAGTGACACCAAAGAATCTTCGAGCTTCAAACCTAGTGCACCTGTAACCTCATCCGCTTTTCTCGGTGGTCTACCACCGACTGGATTTCCGTTACATATGGACCTGATGACGAGTAGTTTAATGGCAGCCCAGCACCATGCTCTGAAAAATGGACTGAATCCTTATCTTGCATACGCTAGAATGAAAGCACCTGGTAGCGATTTAGGTATTTGTAGAGATCCTTACTGCACAGGCTGCTCACTCAGTTCACATTTGCTCAAGTCTGCCGTATGTCCTGCTGGGTGCTCGCAGTGTGATCATGCCAAATCGCCTTTTCAACTGCCGACTGGTCATCCTGCTGCTGCGGCATATGCCCACGCTCAGCTGGCTGCTTTGGCTGCAGCGTCACAGTTGCCATTCGTTTGTAGTTGGATGGCTGGAGATTCCGCATACTGCGGCAAGAGATTCTCATCGTCCGAGGAGCTTCTCCAACACCTCAGATCGCACACCGCAAGTGGTGAGTCGAGCCCAAGTCTATCGATGCTAAGTGCGACACACCCATTGCTCCAGAGAACCTATCCGACTCCACCTCTGTCTCCGCTGACGCCCAGATTCCATCCGTACAGCAAACCATCTCACATGGTCTCATCACCACCTCTGCCATTCCCTCTGCCGCCTCATCCGTCGCTGGCAGCTTATTTCCCCTCATACCCGTTATTTGGACCACGGCCTCTCCACCCTTGAGGACCGTCGGCGCTCCACACAACAAAAAAAGGGGGCGCCGACCGCTAACGCCCATGCCAAAAGGACTTTCAGAACCGAAGAGTGTGTAAATATAAGCTAGTGTTCTTCGGGTTTCTAGTCGGATCATATCATCGACGGACGAAAGATTGTGCCCCGCGGGGCAGCGACAGCTGTGATCTCTAACTCAATATAATGTTATGGTAATGCACTGAATACTGTGAGCTCTCCTTTAAGCTTGGTGAGACCGCGTCGGCGGATTTTAATTTTCTAGTTAGACTAACGAAATTTTTATGTACCAAATCTGTAGATTGTAATTTAAATATTTTTTAACTTAAGTTGTTGCAAATAATTAGTGAGGATTGTTAAATTGTGTTTGTATTTTTTTAATAATCGATGTATTTTACTATAACTCTGTGAATCTGATAGATCACATATCTTTGTATATTAGGGTTACTTGGCTGAATGGCTCCGTGCAAATTCATGAACAATAAAAAATGTTACCGCAGTTTAGTAATTCATTGTTCTTTAGATAATGCTACTTTCGATTGATCTTAGAAGAATCTCAGGCACATTTTAAATGATAGCAAACACTTTATTTTATGTGAGAAGTAATTAATGATAATACACTAAAACATAATGTAAACACAATCTGAGTGTGGAAAACTATGCGTGTATTAAACCACTGTATTGCAATTGATATCTGTTGACATAATTGTTGTTATAAAGAGCATAAGACGAAGAAAAATATACGTAAATATTTAATTTGAGTCTCGCTTTTGATTTCTGTCCCATTTTTCAAGTCCACATGGTTATTAAGTGTAATCATTTTGTCGCAGGTTAATGATGGGGTGTAATTTTTCTTGAGTGTGAGTCAGGGCGTAATTAGCGAAGTCGCTTCAACTGCGATAAATTATGAGTAATTTGTCTGTCTTTCTGTCTTCATACATCACGCCTCGCGCATTAACTGCCGTTGAGATATTACTACAACAGAGGTGAATAAAACAGAAGGCTCACTGCCTACTGCTAACTGTGCAGAACAAGAAAACAAATATAAGAACAATGATATTACCATTTCACAGGTGCACAAGAAATGTACTTTATCGTATTTTTAACAATATTTTTACCCGGGCTGCAATACTGACGTATATATTATAAATAATATTATAATAGTCTTTTATTGAAAATATTTCAAATTTCCAGGTCACCAGAAGTCATGAATGAAAAATATTTTCATTAATCAGCGAGTTGTCACTATATTCTCTCTGATGCTGGGGCTTCACCTTCGTCCAATGTCGTTATTTAGTGCTCTATTTGACGTAATACGCAGGTGTGGCCGGTCTTTATGCGCTAATTTGCTTTAATAACATTAGACGTTTGTCGATAGCTCGGACGGCGGTAACTTTTGACACATCAAAGGGATTAAGCGGGCGTTTAGTGCGTTGTTGTGGCTACACCTACTATACTAAACATGTTAAAACACGGTCACATTCAAAAACTCTTTGTGAAATAAATGTTAAAGTGCATAGTTATTAAGTTAGGATGGAGTAGACAAAATAAGAAAAGTATTGAGTTCTTGGAAGCGTTTTATTTTATTTTAAAGACACACTCCCTGATCACACGCTAACTAAGTCGCTTGACGCTAGAATCAAACGTCAAATAAGTGTGGCCACGCACTTAGCGCGTAGCTTTATGCTTTAATTTAGTTAACGCTAATCATGCCTTTATTTGAACGTTAGGCGTCACGCAGGTGAAGCCCCAGCATGAAGATAAACCAGAACATTAAATGGTAAACGTAGAAAGTTAGTGGAATATTTTATTGGAACAAGCAGTATCTCTGTCACGTATTCTACAATTTGGTTGGTGTGAACCTTTTGCATCAACCTGTATTATAAATTATGATGTAGACTAGAGTAGCTACATGTGTTGAAGCTGTATCGACGTGATGTTTATATGCATCTTATTATAGTGCCGAGAACATGTGTCTCGATAAATATATAGGCAATATAATCGTGGATTGATAGCCTGAGCTATGAAACGAGTCGCGCAATTCATAATCTACTTTAAAAGGGTGCTTAGCGTGCTTTGCAGTTTGAAGCGTTTATCATTTGTTGATTTTATGTTTAGTGCACGCTCTAACAGTAAAGTGACTTGTTTAGAATCTGCATTGTAAGTTTTATTATTCCAAATTACGTTCAGCGACATTTAGTTCTTCATATTTTATAGTGTTTTGTCACAATTTGATAGCTAAAAGACGGTTTTTACTGCATTGATAATAAAATTAATTTCCATTGAATTCTGCAAATAAGACCTTGGCACTTTTACGTTTACTTTTAGAGGTTACATTCGTGTCACGATCTAGCAAAGTTGATGAGGCTGATTTACAAACTTCGCGTTCGTTGACCGAATGCTTTTGGGTAAGTACAAGCATATGAGGTAGTTCGTACTGTTGTTGACCCGCGAGACAAGTGTTTGACGTTTCGTCAAAGGTGCTTTGGGATTGAAAATAGTGAAAATGGTTCATCATCATCGCAGCCTATTACAGTCCACAGCTGGACGTTAACCTCCCCAAAGAGCGCCAAAGAGCACGATCTCCCGGTTTTTTCTTCCATCTACTGCCAGCCATCTTCCTAAGGACTCTAAGGAAAGCAAATAGGTAAAAACTTCTGAATAATAACGAAGGGAAACTAGTTATTCTTATGTTTTCATAGTTGAATGTAAATTGACGTTAAATGAGGATTAACCAGGAGGTAAATGTTATTTACTATTCACGCATTAGGTACCTTAGGGGCTGATTCTGGTTATTTAATACAATAATGTTTACAATACTGCCGCACAATTTATAAACGCAGTAAGTGGTACTTACTGCGTTTATGATTGTTTTAGATATTTGAGATGCTGACCTTACGGTCTATAAGAATCAAAGAGCTGTTTGTTTCCATCTCGCTCGGAAAGGCGAAAACATATTTTCTTAAACGCAGTAAAGAGCATTTTTCGATTTTATCACCTTATAATCGCAGTAAGAGCACTTACTAACATAATATTACGTGAATATAGTAAACATCGAAGTGATAATTTATAACTTTCATAATAAATCTTTACAACTATATTAGTTATAGGGTTGGGTAGAAAGTAAGCAGCTACATATTGCTACATAAATAATATTAATAATAATAAATATTGGACAACATCACATACATTGCTCTGATCCTAAGGTAAGTAGCTAAAGCACTTGTGTTATAGAAATCAGAAACAACGACGGTACCACAACACCCAGACCCGAGACAATATAGAAAAGTTCGTTTTCCACATTGACCCGACCGGGGATCGAACCCGGAACCTCAGAGATTGCGGCGCCATATACAGTCTGGCGTGCTCGCCTCTCGACTACGGAGGTCGTCATCTACATCTACATCAATAAATAAATCATTTATTTCAGGCAACAAATATTACAGATGATAATATAATAAAAGGTCCATATAAAACATACCTTAAAGACTAAAATACATACAATAATAATAATAATTAGTTTAATTTTTCAAATACTAATTATTAGGGCTTCGTTATCGGAGCCTTTTGGTGGTGTCAACTGGCAATCTTCCACGGAAGCGACGATACACAACACCCTTTAATAAAATCATTAATTAACAAATAAAATCATTATAATTATTTATTTATTTATTCAAGTATGTAACATGACTCATTCATTATTTTTTAGTTATAAAGGGCTTAACCTATGTTAGTAATCGAACATTATCATACTAAACTTAATCACATAACCAAACTCGGACATCAAAATTTTTCCAACAAGTAAATCTAAATATTTACCTAATCAATTTACTATTGATATTCGATTTTAAGATTTATAGCTATTGGACGAGGTGTGGCCATTATAATTGGTATTTATATAAATACCCGCACACAATTTATAGCAGGTGATTAACATTAACTGTATGTTAATTAGCATAAGTAATTATTAATAAATGCCCGTGATTTATTGTCGCATTTATGCGTTTTATATGGATTTAATCATAAATACCGCGATTTAAAAACAACATAATAAAACAATACCTATCGTAAAAAATAATTATTGATTGTTGGAATATATACAATTACTTTAATTGCCAGTACTTACAATAAACTTAAGGTAAACTTAACTTAATTGGATTAAATGCGTAATTAAGTGTAATTATCGTTCTTAACAAATTACTTACATTTAGATCAGGGTGCACATAACTCTATGGGAATACTTTTCATGCTCGTAAAATAAAACAATAAAACTGAATGAGTTTTTCAATGCAATCAATAAAGAAACTCTAAAGTATTGCATTACGCAATGGCGGAATTTATGTAGAACAAAATAAATTACATTTCTACACCGTAAATTTTGAGATACCCGAGAAAATTAACTAACATACTCAGATATCGATATACATCACATCGATCGATATCGATATGTATACAATAAACACACGTTTATTGTATAGAATTAACAATAGGTTAAAAATAAGTAAAAACACTATTGCATAGAGCGAATCATCTGAACTTAATTGTGATTTTCACTAACTTGTCAGCTCTCTACCATATTAGCTGAGACGACACTAATAACGAATAATAGCGATATTGTTTCCAATCAAAATAAATTACATCTCTAATCTATACAGGGCGACTATTTATTTGACCTATTCCTTGAAAAGGGTTATATTTGAGATCATTTGCATCAAGTAGGAGTCGAAAATGAGCGTTAATCTGAGATATCGAGCTTTTTTTGGAATTAGGTATACTTATTTCTGAGCACTAAATCAAAACTTTTGTGGATGATTGTAAACTAGCAATCGCTTTAAATAAAAGTCTTAAAAAAAATCTTAATATCTTAGAAAAAAAGGGACGGAACTTATAATTTTTGGATAAACTTTTTTTTTATCCCTACTTGAGAGAGGTAAATTTGTTGCACGGTACTAAGAGAGGTAAATTTGTTGTACATATGACCTTAACCTCTTTTAAGAATAGGTCAAATTATCAGTCACCATGACTGTATATTAATGTGTTTGATGTGACACATGATAAGAGTTTATAGAGGCCCGGAGGCCTACTACAAAAGTGTTTCGTACTTCGGTCGTAATAACCTTGTCCACGCACGGGCATCGTGTCATAGACCGGGGACTGTGACCGCACACTTGAAAGAATAAGAAGTGAGTGTTCGGCCTATAGTCGGTGTTCGCTCGCGAACCGAATGTTGCACGCTGTCGTTCGCCTCTCCTCGTTCAGTCCCCGGTCTATGATACGATGCCCGTGGGTGGACAAACCTATCAAATTAAATTAACCACTCACTTGTATCAAACCCTTGACAATTTATGAAGCATTGAAAATAGTCCGGCTAGTTTGACCTCCTGTCAAAGGGTTGACACAAAGAGATGGTTATTAATTTGTTAGGATACATTTTCGTAGTAGGCCATCTGATGTCTAAAAAATAGAGGTGAGTATACTTAAAATCATTTTCATTTACTTATCTCCTACATGCGTGTGTAAATCAGGCAAAACATTTCAAGCCAGCATCCCGCAAAGAGCCGCCTTGTGTGTCCGTTTTATTAGTTTGTTTTAAAATTCAGTGAAACACTTTGAAATGCAGCCACAGAGCCGAGAACTTGAGAAGGACTAGCCATTCGGCTCGCGTCGTTTACGCCCGGAGCCGACGCTTCAAAGGCACCGCCGCCTTTGATCTCGCCGCCGACGCCATGACACTCCGTTGAGAAAATTGACTATGGCATTAAGGAACTTAATTTTATACTCATAATTAGCGGTAATGCGATTGGGTTGTTAAAATGTAGATAAATAATAAAGGTTTTACGTTTTAACGATTAAGTTTACGGCTTAAGACGTATTTTTTCATAATGCTGGGGCTTCACCTGCGTGACGCCTAACGTTCAAATAAAGGCATGATTAGCGTTTACTAAATTAAAGCATTAAGCTACGCGCTAAGTGCGTGGCCACACTTATTTGACGTTTGATTCTAGCGTCTAGCGACTTAGTTAGAGTGTGATCTGTGAGTGTGTCTTTAAAATAAAATAAAACGCTTCCAAGAACTCAATACTTTTCTTATTTTGTCTACTCCATCCTCACTTAATAACTATGCACTTTAACATTTAATTCACAAAGAGTTTTTGAATTTGACCGTGTTTTAACATGTTTAGTGTAGTAGGTGTAGCCACAACAACGCACTAAACGCCCGCTTAATCCCTTTGATGTGTCAAAAGTTACCGCCGTCCGAGCTATCGCCTAACGTCTAATGTTATTGAAGCAAATTAGCGAACAAAGACCGGCCACACCTGCGTATTACGTCAAATAGAGCACTAAATAACGACATTAGACGCAGGTGAAGCCCCAACATAAGAGGTTGATACAAAATTCTTAATTGGTATTTAATGTCAATTAATATTCAAATGGATTGGTAAGTAATAAACGTTTTATACTAACTGGTTAGTAAAGAAGGTGATTGTAGTTATAGGTACTTACATGGAACTAAATAACTGAGATCACAGAACCAAACAGACAACATGGTGTCGAAGATAATAAAACAATCAGATAAATACCATGAGCGATATGAACAGTTTATTACATACAAAGTGACTAAGTGACTTAAATAATAAAAGATGCAACAGGCCGAACATTTACGTCAAATTAAAATAACATGAAACGTTTTAGAAATCATTCACGTAGTGAAGGGGCATTGCTTGTTTATATTAGTTCATACTAGCGGCCCGCCCCGGCTTTGCACGGGTGCAATTCTGATACTAAATACACTACATTATACATATATAAACCTTGCTCTTCAATCACTCTATCTATTAAAAAAAAAACGCATTAAAATCCGTTGCGTAGTTTGAAAGATTTAAGCCTACCTACATAGGGATATAGGGACAGATAAAGCGACTTTGTTTTATACTATGTATGTGTGTGATGTGATGATTACTTTTTACAAGTAATAAACCAATGACTAAGAATTTTATTTATTAATAAACTAATTACATTCAATTCAATATTTCGTTGACATATCTAAACAAAATAAAACACACTCGAAAAGAACATCCTTCGTTTTCAAATCATGTTAAAAAAGGCTTCGCGATGTGGATGTACCATCGTGATTGACTACCCATGGCATGGTACTTAAATGAGAGAGTTTAACAGCAATCTTCTTTGACATCATTTTATTTAGAAGTTCAGTTTCAAAATAACTGTAAACATATAATCATGCAACTTCCTAGACTCACAATCTAGACTGAATGTCATTCTGTACAGTCAACAGCACGTCGGCCTACCCCAAAAGTCAAAAATTCTCCAATAGATTTTCAACTTGAAGCCTGACATATAGAGTTCATTTTCAAATGAGAAAATTTGACATTTTGTGGTAGGTCGACGTGCTGTTGTCCGTACATAAGCCGAGTTGCACGCGCAGTATATACGATGATCAATTGACAATAGCAGCTTGCCCGATTGATCTGACCTCAAGCCACTTACATCCATTGACCTACTGTTCCATAGAAGGGTATAGATCTATTGAGATGTATTTCCATATTATGATAAATGTGATTCTTGTTCGATGACGCAGTGTTAATCAAAGGCTGAGAATGAGGGTGGTCGGACTTTTGACCTTTTTCGCATAGCTATCAATAGTGGAAAAAAACGACTTCCAATTCTTTATTGATTTTGACCTCAGAATAGATACAACGTCAATGTCATTTATTTCCGTAAATTGACCATCAAAGCTCTACGTAGTTTATTTGATCAGTGATCAAAGCCACTTATATGTCCCAATATTTTTTCCCTACCACCCCTATTCTATGGATCTTCTACTTTTTGTGATTTAGATGACCAGTGTTTATTCCGCCACTCGAAACGCACTATCATCACACCATTATCAGTGACACGTGTCAATAATTGATAGTAGATTATCAAGCTGGAATATTAAACGATACCTACATACTAAAATAACCCACCACTATAGACACATTGCAGTCAAAACACAAAAATACACTATGTTTATTTTTTGTTTCGGACCGTTCGTTAGTCAATGCAGGAAAATTTCAGAAATTTTCTTGTGTGACGGATTGAATCCGGGCTTGTCCGGAGTATTTTTCTTTACATTAGAAAAAAATCCGGATACATGTAACCCTAGTCTAAAGGAACCCAATCACTATTGCCAGCCAGTGTTCAAGATTCTGTCAAGCAGTTAAACGACCTAGTCCATCAAAGCCTGCAATCGACGTCAAATCAGTATACTGTAATGTGTGTGATATAATTAAATTTCAACCAGTCCAGTGGGTTCAAACGTGATGGTAATGTGGTAAGACGGCCGTTTAACGCTTCATTTGATTTCGATCATTTTTCTAACAAAGCGTGATTTAATAAGATGGTAAATTAACCAGTTTACGTATTATTCGCATAAAAGCACTTCTTCGAGTCGTTACAAAATAATCAATACATTTTCCCCACAATCACACCAATCATCTAGCCCAAAAATAAGGTAAGCTTGTATTATTATTATTATCATCATCATCATCATCATCATCATCAGCCTATATCAGTCCACTGCTGGACACAGGCCTCTCCAAAAGGGGGATTTTGCCATAATCGCCACGCTTGGCAGGCGGGTTGGCGGGTTTATTGTTATTATGGCAAACAAAATATATAACATACTCATTGACTTACACCCGTATTTATAGACAAGTGAAAGTAATAACTTGAGTAAAAATAATTACACAAGCAAAAGTTTTGTTCTTCTTGTACTTTTTTATATGGCAACTGGCGTGTGTTTCACCGCAGTGTGAACAATACAGTGAAGTATTGACAGAAGTAAGAACTGTCAAAAGTACGAATTATAGACGCCATTTCCTTTACACGCATTGAGAATCATAGATATAGAAAGCGAATCCTAAGTCTATGTTGAGAATATGCTTAAAACAAGTGACGTTAAATAACTCAAGAAATAAATTGACCAAGGGATATAATTTTCAAAATAAGAATTCTACTGAAGCAATGAGTTCACTTAGTTGTTGCAATAAGCATACAGGTGTTAGACACAAATGCTTTTACGCATCACACAAACATCTGCCCCTTGCAGGATTCGAACCTGTTACCTAGTGGCTTTGTAAACGGAGCGCAAACCGCGATACCAGACGGTCGAATAGGAAAGGTTACTATTAATATGACTAAGTAGAATATTTTTAGATTAAGTTCCATAAAAAGTTTCGTTCAACAGTAAAAAAACTTATTAAAAAGAAGTTAAAATATAACCTTGTTAAATGTTGGCGCACATTGATATTAGTCGCAAAAGAAAACACCTCTATACAAATATCAGTACCTACGCTGTTATTTATTTAGTAATCATAATAAAGTAGGCGAGGGTGTTTGTACACTTCGTTCATATTAACATGCCAAACGAGTTTAATTACAATTATCTTAAATTTACCTTTTACTATTCATACCTATGAGTAACTTTTATTATAAGGTTCTACATCGCACTGACATATTCCTCGAAGTAGAGCGTTAATAATTAAGACTCGATTATCGTAGAGAAAGCAGAGTTATTCAAGAGTGAGCAGAGTAAAGAAGAGTTAATCATATTAAATAAACCTAGTGTAAACGCTCTACCTCGATGAGCTTGTAGTAAGCAATGCGTTTGTTTTTTCACTTTTTTCCATATAAATATGGATGGATAATGAAAATAGGTGCTATGCCTTGATTCAAAATGTACGAAACACTTTTTTTTAGGTTATCGATATATCAATTGTAAAAGTAACTCCTATTGATAAACAGAAAACATGGCCACTAAACACGACCAGTATCTACTAATCTATAGTTTTTGTTGACAATTAATTTACATTTTTAATTATCTTTAAATAAGTAATTCCCGACTTACTACAGTCGGCGTCACAATTCACTCACCTCGTTATCAGATCGTCTTATCAGCCGCCATAAACACGGAAGCTTACGTCACTTCCGCGCCGCCATCTGACGGCCACTTTGCGAAGCTTTGTTCCTTTTGAAGAGTTTAAACTGGGGCAAAGTCTTGAGAATGATAAGAGTGTATTAATTTATGAGTAGGTAAGTATTTGTTTAATTACTGTTTTTTATAAATAAATTAATATACATATTGGACAACATCACATACATTGCTCTCGTAAGGTAAGTAGCTAAATCACTTATGTTATAGAAATAAAAAAACAACGACGTTACCACAATACCCAGACAGGAGACAGTATAGAAAAGTTCGTTTTCTACATTTGACCCGACCGGAGACCGAACCCGGAACCTTAGAGATGGCGACGCCATTAGTCCGGCGTACTCGCTCGTCTTTCGGCTATTGATGTCGTTATAATGTGTTTTTTTATCGTCAGCTATGTCGTAAGTACATTTATATCTGTTGGCCACTAACCTAAATCATCCACCAATCCCGCTGGGACCAAAGCTATCAAGAATCAACACACAGCAAGTTAATGGGTTTGATTTACGAAACTGAGCTACTGCAAATGAATTAATGGTATGGTATTGCCTATTTAAAAACCTGACAAGTGCGAGTTGGATTTACGTGGAGAGGGTTCCGTTAGTTAGATGAACATTATAATCCACCATAGACCGTAGCTATAATTTATCTCAAGAAAAAACATAATATAGTAATAATAATATTACAAATAAATAAACAATAATAAGAGCTGGAGTCCACATAAAGGCGTAACAGGATTTTCCCAAAGATTTTTATATTACTGCGTTCGTTTGTGGCTTAATAGTAATCTGTGGTGTTCACATGAGATTATTTCCAGAGCTATCAAATGAACGCCCATTATTGCTGTCAGATGTGTTTAAAAAACGCTAAAACCCTTCACTGCCCACTTTGTTTTCGCTCCAAAATAAACATTTAGTTTATTAACGGGGTAAGTCAAACATGTTAAATATATCTCAAAGAAAAAAATTGGAGAGAGATATTTAATAAACATTTCAAGTGTTAAAAACCCATTAGATTGAGACGTGGGCCTAATGCGGACAGACAGACTGACATACAAGAGTTGGCGGGTAATGAATAAATACTATTAAGTGTGGTAAACATTTGTCATGATAGATTAATATAAATTATTAAGTATTTATTAGAATGTAATTTTATATTTTTGTCTCTAAAAATTTTTTGGATATATCACACAAAAATACATTTATATAGGTGTAAGTGAATTAGTGTCAGATATTTTTAGGAGTAACTTAGACTATCACATGGATCACATATAAGATAAATTTAAAATTATAGAACAAACTTTAATTCACGCACCAAGTAATGTGATATTATGATGAACAGTGTAATATGATTATTTGAGTGCATGAATGTGATTCTGGAGAGATTATGAAACGGCTAGCGTTGTGTGAGTAGTCTACTTTCTGATGTAGATTCTTTATTTTAAACTTTTAATTTTTTTAGATTTTTTAAAGTTTGTTCTATAATTTTAAATTTATCTTATATGTGATCCATGTGATAGTCTAAGTTACTCCTAAAAATATCTGACACTAATTAACTTACACCTTATATATTTACCAAACTAAACTTTGATTTAGTAATTTCAGCTCATAATTTATTCTCGTTCTTTATTTACTACAATCATTATACTTATAGTGATTTTCCCGAGTATTTCGTAACCTTTAAACAAAGAAACCATTTTAGGCCATATTTATTTCTATATTTTGCTCTCGCACGGGGTGTATCTTCAAACCAGTATGTACTAAAACAGCATCATTGCAAACCGCAAACGATTTAAATTAAATTTTAAATCACTTTTCGAATAAATTAAAGCTTCAAGCATCACTATTCACGCTCATGCTATCAGCTTATCAACAGGCGTAAATTGCTGAATGCATGGATGTCGTCACTTCCCTGTTTCGGCTTCAGCATCATTGGGGAGAGAAAAAAAAATTGTAATATGTAATAATATTTTTAATACTGTGTCACGGATAACTTTTCTTTTGGGTAAACAAAGAACGAGTATTATGAGGTTTTATTAACAAAGATCCCAATTTTATCTGTGACATTGATGTTTATTTATATGTCCATCCATGACATACCTTTAAGTAGGTATGTATACTTACCTTTATGATTACGGAGTACTATTGTCGAATAAGATATTTACAAAAAATCTTTACAGCAATCAAGTAACGAAATATGTAAGGGCAATAAAATACGACGAAATTAACAGTCGCTTGTAATTACATAAATACCGACAGTGCTATCCGCTTCAAAAATATACCACTTTACATTCCAACAGTTCCACCAATGCCTTCTGATTTTTATCATACTTAAAGCGAGTATTTAACAAGATATTTACGTTTTCCTTATTTATCCGACGCTTCCCGATTTGGTGCTACTCACAATCTTATGACTTACAAAAACAACATAATTTTAAAACTAAACATGTGCTTACAAATTACAACACACGTTGAAAACGCATAAATTATAATTAATACAACCCAGCCAGTCTCAACTTAAGTCCGGTTAAAAATATCCAGTCACTGAGTTGTTATCAAAATAAATATACTTAGGAAAAGCCGTTATTTCGAAGCATAAATTCGTCTACCAGTTAATAAGCGAGCTTCCTAATTGGTCCCATAAATATTGTATGTAAAACAAACAGCTGTCTGTCTGTAAGTTTAGGCAAAGAGTAAAGTGAAATGCGCAGCAGACAGATGAACATTTTAAATTTTAGTTTATGCATAAAAACTATTATGTCATTACTACAAAAAAGATAGACTAGGGTTAAGCACTTGTCTAAAATTAGTCAACCAATTTGAAATGTTGACACATCAGACATTTGAGACATATTACTAACAAACATTTCAAATCGGTTGGCTAATCTTTAGACAAGTGTTTAACACTAGTCTATCTTTTAGTAGTAAGGCTACTAATCTCTAAATCCGATTTGCTTTACACAAAACGATGATACGTGTATATATTTACAATTAGTATTAAAATAATATCATTAGATTTTTATCCATCTAGAAAAATAATCAAGCTAGACAATAAAATGGCGCGACAGCTCCTTAGCTGTGATAATTTTATTTTTAATTTTTTTAAGGAATTTAATTATTATTGCATTAAGTAGATGCAAATAGCCTAGATCAGTCAGCCATATTGTGTTACCGCACATGACTGACATAGAATTACGGTTGTTATATAAGGTCCGATTTTATTAGTGTACATCCTGTTACCCTGTGACTATATAGGTAAAAAGCAATCGTAAAAACCAATTTTCAAATGTGTACCATAAAAACTAAAAAAGTTAAAAATCAAAATCAACAACATCTTCTGACTTCTGACATGACTTCATATTGCATAAACTCGTCCTATCTTTGGTACGTTTAACCATCTGATTATCCGTCTTATTCCTTCCCCTTGTACAGAGCGAGAAAGAGTTGAAGATAGGACGTGTTTATGCAATATGAAGTCGATGTTGTTATTTTGTAATTTATATTTAACTTTTTTAGTTTATGATAGACATTTGAAAGTTGGTTTTTACGATTGCTTTTCACCTATATAGTCACAGGTTAACAGGATGAACACTAATAAAATCGGACCTTCAATATTTTTTGGAGTTTTTGTCATACAACATTTCTTTGCGCAAACATTCCTGCAAACGCACGACAGACGTCCTGCTCCACACGATTTTATTTAAAGAGTCCTATTAAAGCGACTTAATGAAACATTATTGAGTCTAAAAGTATTTGAATCATACAGCTGTGATTTCAATTTCTAGAGATTAGATAAATTATTTTGCTTTTTAGGTAAAATCAGCTACGTGCGCCCTAATTCTTCTTCTTCTTCTTCACGTCTTCGTGCTTTTCACACAGTAGTTCGTGGTCATTTGCTGTATAATTCGAGTTCAGTTTAAGTCGAGTGAGATTTATTTTTGGAGCAAAAAGATCAGTTTCCCGAGAGGATTAATATTGGAAGGTACAAGATTACGTTTTATGTCATATCTGTTTGATCCTTTCATACTCTTTGGCCTCCAGACTGGAGGCGTGTTGACGAAATATTCCCTCTCCCGATAATCGTAAACAGAGGCGCTGACAGCTTTCCTCACTATAAGATTGCGGTTTGCTTACGTTTGTTTTCGCTTTTACATCTTTTTGATGGCGGATCAGACTTTTATGCCTTCAAAGTACCTTGCAGCTGAGAGATATCGGCCCGACTTCCTCTCGATTGAAAATACAAACGGGAACGTGGGATTAGATACAGATTGATGCTGTCAGGTTTTGGTTTGTTCTTTTTAAAATTGTTTTTGGAAGTTGAAATGGATATTTCTGGAAGTTTTAGATTCCGTATGAAACCTGACTGTCTGAGTTGGTTGGTTTTATTATTTTTAAAGCTTTGTTTAAAGGTTTGCATGTGTGGAATATGGATTATCAATCCCTATTTTACTCCCTCAGGTAAAAGGATTAAAAAAGTAGCTAGATAGAGGCTTCTTTTTAAATATTTTTACTAATTTTTAATAAATATTCAAACTATTTACTACTACTAGGAAACTGCATTGAATTCAGTTCAGTGGTGTTGTCGTAAAGGCACTAGACAAATAGAGTTTCAAATTTATAGTATAGTTTATAGGATGCCAATAGCAGGGTACCGCTGATATCATTTCCATACTAAGCCTTCGTTGTATTTCTGTTTTCGTATCTATCAAAGACTAGTAAGTCACTGATTATTTTTTCCTAACTTGCCGTACATGTTATTGTCACCTAAGACAATCCTTTTTAGATTAACTCAAGTCTACGCAGATGAAATTGCGGGCAGAAGCTTAAGTGGTTAATGTATATGGTTTTTTAAGGCTGCCTGTCCACCGAAGCGGAGCGAGGGTGCGGAGCGGAGTTGTGTACTGTGTATGTCCACCATAACGGAGCGAGGCAGCGGAGCGCAGTGAGCGGAGTTCCTGGCTGTATTTTTTAAGTATGCGGAGCCCCCGCTCCGCTACCACGCTCAGCTTCCCCGCTCCGCTTCCTCGCTCCGCTTCCCCGCTCCGCTTCCCCGTTCCGCTTCCCCGCTCTGCTTCCCCGCTCCGCTTCCCCGCTCCGCTTCCCCGCTCCGCTTACCGGTTTTGTATGAATTTTTAAACTAGTTCGCAACTTCCTATCTACTGAAGAGGAGTGGAGATTTTGTGCAATCCTATTGGTTAATATTTCTCCGTTTCTCCGCTCCGCGTCCACGCTCCGCTCCGGTGGACAGGCAGCCTAAAGAATGTCTAACGAGTAATTTACTTCCCAAACAAGCAAATTGTTTTGTGTTTTTCCATTAGGTTATTTTAATAAGTACTTTACAAACATCAAACTTACTACTATTTTCAGCTCAATAATGTATGATTAGGAAAGTCGCATTGATTTCAAACAAAACACACTCAGTCCCTCATTTTGACAGGCCGCCGGTGTAAGTGACAGACACACAAACAGTTACGTTTTAATGTAATGGAGTTAATGGGACGTTCTGTTCATTAACCCTTTGATGTGCGAGTAACTTTGTAGGGAACGATGTTGGGTTTTTAGGTCTGTTTGTAAATAAAAGTCGGTTTTCCCAGACAGTTGGTAGCAAAAATGATTATGTAGGTACACTTTTTTACTATTAGTTTGTTAAAAAACTTCGCAAATAATATTATATTTTGTAAAATCTTGCAACTAGAATTAACAAAAAGAGATGTCGACTTTTATTTTAATATAAATAGACAACACACATATTAAATAGACGGTGAAAGGTGGAGTAAACGGGTTCTCGGGTGGAGACCACGCCTTGGTAAACGTAGTGTAGGACGCCCCCCAGCTCGATGGATCGACGACCTTAGTAAAATGGCTGGCAGTGGCTGGATAAAAGCGGGGGAAATCGTGCTCTTTAGCGCTCTTTGGGGAAGGCTTACGATCAGCAGTGGACTGCAATAGGCTGAGATGATGGATGACAATGATTTGTATACTGAACTGACCAAAACAGACATCATACCCTTTGGGTTCAAGGCTATAGTCATTACCGTGCTACTGAAAAACTGAATAGATTTCCAAAAATAACGTTTTAAAATTATTTCGACGAATTTTTGTAACGAACATTTTCATTCTAAAACAGCGTTCTACAATAAAACTTTATCTGTTTTGAAAAACTATACACTTGCCTAATAGATTTGTTTGATGTGGTTCTCAGAAACACATCAAAATATGTTTTCGATCCTGTGCAAAATATCCGCATACTTTATTTTACGATACGTTAGAAGGCATATACAATCTCGATAATATTTTAAAGTTTTCATCTTCCATACGCATACATCGAAGTGCGCATAAATTTTATTGTGCAACCACTAAATTTTGTTTCATCGCACGCATAAACCATCAAAGTTATCTGCAGTAACCTAAATAACTAAATTTACGACTGCTCAGAGGAAATAATTATTTTTTATCAAACAATTTCCGTATTGTGCGATAAATTTTAATATAATACGTCTATAAAACTAAGATTTTAGTACTGGTGGAGTTGAATTTACATAGTACGTACAATACAAATTCTTAGCTGACCCATTTAGCCTATTGCAGTCCACTGCTGGACGTAAGCCTACCAAAGAGCGCCAAGGAGCACGATCTTCTAATTTTTTTATCTAACCTGTGCCTGCCATCTTCCTAAGGTTTTCGGTCTTTCGGGCTGGGGCGTCCTACACTACATATGCCAAGGTATGGTGATCACTTGAGAACCCGTTTAAGCTTTAATCGGTTCTGCGACAGATGTGGCCAGACCACTGTCACTTAATGATAAAATAAAATAATTAATTTATCCTGATCGTCAGATGTAAATGCCCTATAGTAGTATGGCTAGCAGATATAGTTAGTTAAACGTTTTCATTCAGAGCCGCTGATCTCGGTTATTCATAAATCTCGAGTTAAGCCTGTTTACGAACGCGGCCGTATATCACATGTCTATTTCCATTTGAATATCTTAACAGACATTTTTTTTTAATATTTAGTTTAATTGAAGATAAATAACACTTGAAAAAAATCATCGACCTCAGGTGGGACTCGAACCCACGTCCCATCGCATACCGGGCGAGTGCTTTGACCACTAAGCTACCGAGGACGTCACGTGACAAGATGAAATTCCTCAAGTGTTTTTTCTCGCTGTCAAAGCCAGCGTATTCTGATCAATGTTGTAGCTATATGTATAGCTGAGTAGTATACTACCGTCAACACCCTATAGAAATATTTTTACAAATATTTGACTATTGGTTAAGATCAGAAATGCTTAAACATTGAAAATTTTTGTTTTTAGCAATTCCATGCAAGGTTTAATTGAAGATAAAAGATAAGATTTAGTTTGCCAAATATTAAGATGGGACAGAATTATTAATTGGTGCAAAGCGAAAAACCCGGCAAGTGGAAAATAATCAGATTCAATTGTGTTTGCCACGTTTTGGTAGTACAAAATCTTACGTCTGATTCACACTTCAGTTTTCATTATTTGTTGTTAATAGTGTTACAGTAATCGCAATGGACACCAATGTGTGGATATTCAGTGTTTTATACTGTACCATACCGGTGGGAAATACTTAGCTAAAATTTCACAATTCTAGCTCAACTGGGAGTACCCAATAAAATTGTACATTGAATTGTTTTGAATTGAATGAATGTGAGTGAATTGTTTTTCGACGACCTCCGTAGCTAAGAGGCGAGCACGCCGGACTATAATGGCGTCGCCATCTCTGAGGTTCCGGGTTCGATCCCCGGTCGGGTCAATGTGGAAAACGAACTTATCTATATTGTCTCTGGTCTGGGTGTTGTGGTACCGTCGTTGTTTCTGATTTCTATAACACAAGTACTTCAGCTACTTACCTTAGGATCAGAGCAATGTTTGTGATGTTGTCTTATATTTAATTATTTATTTTGCGAGTGTCAAAATATGTGACATTAATGACTGTATCTTTTAATTAACATTGACATAGAAGCTATAATTTTTGATACTCTCCCAAAAAAGAGACATGTTAAACTCACCATTATATAAATAACTAGGAAGATTGGCTTAAAAAATGGTTTTCACGTTCGTTTTGGGTTTGACCACCACTCTTTTTTGGTAATAACAGCACGCATTTAAGATTTTTATCATATCATATCATAAACGCTAACAGTCTCGGACGCTCCTCTCAACAGGTACAAAACGCTACAATCTAATCGCACGCCAAAACATCTCAAGTGGCGGCAATAGCGATAAATCGCCGCAATCGCGATCGCGCGCATAAAACACGCATAACGCGGCACTTCGGCGCGATCGCGCGATATTTACGCGCTTAGCCGCCGAACGATCACTATCGACGGTTTACTATGCCACTGGTTATGGTTGGGACACACAGGATCTATTACTGTTTGATAGAAAAATGAAAATAGCGTAGAGGAGAACAAATGTTTTATTTATTAATGAATGTATCTAAATTTAAATTTGACTGCTCTTGTCCAATATTGAACCAACTCTCTAACTGCAAAAAAAAACAGCTGTTCCATAAAAAATATCAGTAATCAATTGACCAAAATGTATGGAACAGCTGATTTTTTTGCAGTTAGAGAGTTGGTTCAATAGAATGAGTTGTTCGTTTGTATCACGGGAGTCTTCTCAGAAGGTTTGGATGGTGATAAAAAAGTCAATCTGTATAGTTCTTCCATAATATTTACTTCTGTGATCGAGTGGTACAATATTAGAAACCGTTGAATGCTACAGCTTAAATATAATAGTAGTTGATCGGTAAATTAGTAAAAGATCTTAATCTCAAATTTAAATTAATGTTGTAAATTTTTTTTTTGAAGATAAATAACACTTGAAAAAAATCATCGACCTCAGGTGGGACTCGAACCCACGTCCCATCTCATACCGGGCGAGTGCTTTGACCACTAAGCTACCGAGGACGTCACGTGACAAGATTAAATTAAATTAATGTCTCTAATAAAACATTCAAATCGAATCAAATCAAATCAAATAATTATTTGCAAGAATACAGTTTTACACTAAGTTACTTTATATACTAAGCTATTACCTAACTTTTAGCTTCCATTTTAAAGTTTTAATGATACATGTCATTTATTGAACCGTAAAGGATTAGCGCCTCATGAATGCGGATCAATAATGACAAGCTTTTTATTTAAGTGGCTTTTAATGCGTCGCTGGTCATCAACAAGATAGTTGGCTCACTTAATCACTACCAAGAATAACTATTCCTATTTTAACTAACAATTATTGAATGCTATTATCAGATTTTCCACAGGAAACTGAACTATATTATTTGTTAAATCACTCAAATTATAATGCTATTATAATACCTCTATTATAATTTAAATCATAGCATTATCTTGTCAAAAGTTACGTACGGGTTTAAATTTATAAAGTAATAAAGATACTTTGCGTCAATTAGAGTAGATTTGTTGGTCAATATATCGATAATAATGAGCTTCTCTGGTCGATAAATCAAAAGTCCTAACGTTTCCGTCACGCACTGATAGTTTGTGGAATAAAAGTGCTCCATGATTTGCAATTAGATGGCCAATAAAAAAATCTTTTATCGATGTTTATTATCGAGGTCAGTAATTAAAGTTAAATTGTGGTAAAAATCTCATTAAAGTTTCCGGGCTCTTCTTTGTTTTGAATGACACAAACATTGAGTGTACGAAACCCTGTATAAGTGAATTTACTCTCAATCCCATGAAGCTACTCTTCGAACCCAATTTTTTTGTAACTACATACTCCGTGCTTTTTTAACCGTCTTAAAGCCGAAGGCCACTTAAAGTATCCAATAACTACATGTCATTTGTATAATAAAACTTGGTAATTATTAGAAGATAAATAACACTTGAAAAAAATCATCGACCTCAGGTGGGACTCGAACCCACGTCCCATCGCATACCGGGCGAGTGCTTTGACCACTAAGCTACCGAGGACGTCACGTGACAAGATGAAATTCCTCAAGTGTTTTTTCTCGCTGTCAAAGCCAGCGTATTCTAGTAGTAGGTAGCTTAGTGGTCAAAGCACTCGCCCGGTATGCGATGGGACGTGGGTTCGAGTCCCACCTGAGGTCGATGATTTTTTTCAAGTGTTATTTATCTTCAATTAAACCTTGCATGGAATTGCTAAAAACAAAAATTTACAATTGGTAATTATTAATTATTCAAAATCTAAAAAATTTAAATAATTATAAGCAAAATTTAGTTTGAAACATCCTGTACACAGATATGATAGTCTACGTGGATGGTGCTACACGCGTGGAGGCGGCAAGGTCAAGGAGTATGCATTTTTGAAACCATAAACATTATAAACAGGATGATACATTACTATCTTGAATTATTTGTTATTTTTTACTTGAAAATGATATGGTTGATAATAGAAAAATAATACTTCCTAGAGGTTTATTACGATGGTTACATAACGTAGGCTTCGGCTTTAAGACGGTTAAAAAAACACTGTGTATAACTTGCTCATCAGTAAGGAAAGGCAACATAACTAACGTAGTCAGTAGACTTTGAGGCATATTTTTGAAGCGTTAGTATTTCAATTTCGCGTCAAACTTCCAAGAATCGTAAACTATTTCGTTTGATTTCGTATGCAAAGTTGAATTCAATAGCTTAAAAATACGCCTCCTGCGCATTTATATTTCTCTTTACGACGTTTAGGTATAATTTTGATCTCTAATAGTCCGGGTCCTTTATCTAAGAATTACGAAAATCGAATGGCAACAGCACAAAATGTACTTAACAACTACATCATAGTTTGATCCGATCTGGTGAAGATTTCACCTTATCTTGCGAGAAAATGGAAAGAGACAGATATACTTATTCATTTTCACGCGGTATCGATATTGAGCGCTGGGGCAAAGAGTGGGGATCGTTTTGAGCATCATACGAGATGATCGTCGTATCAGAGACACGTCCGCGCGGTGCTAACAACCAATCACGTAATCTTTATGTTCTTCTGCGCAACTTTCGTCCAGCGCTCAACTTATGTGCTTAAGTGCAACTTAAGTTGTACCAAAAGTGCCATCTCTTGGTGGCGTGAAGTACTATCAGTTAATGTGCAGCTTTATTTGTCTTCAGTGTGTCCCCGTCCCAATCTTCAATCACAAAATGAAAATTCATGTTCAGTAAATCTTCTCGGGAACGGGTGTCGAGTTACCGAGTTCTATTAGTTTAGAGTTTCGACTGTGAGAATTAGCACCGATAACATCGCACATGCTGTATAAATTGTGTAATCGAACGATAAGTATGTGTCAGGAGGGCTGTCCCAATTTTTAAACATCGTTTTATTTTTATGTAAATATTTGAGTTACAAAGTAAAATGAATCAATTAAGAACAATGATCATGTAATTATTATTTAATTGCATTTTATGATTTTTACTTTACTATTTTTATCCCGTCGCCCGTTCTTATGATTGTACAGGAGTATCTCTAAAACTATTGTATTGATGGATATTGACGCGGCGCGAAAGACTTATATACGAAAAAACTTTGTGCTTAAAACTTTTGAATTTGAATTTAAAACATTAATATACTTTGTACTCTTAATGCAAATCCAGGGTAAATGCTAAAAGGTTTGAAACAGACATATTTTCTAGCTGTAATACATTTATTGTCAAATAAGTTTTATTGTTGCGTACTATTGACTTTGTAGGCATGTATCTTTTTGACAGCCCTATCTACTCGGCTATCTGTTTGTCAGTAGCTTGTTTATAGCTGAATACGGGATCAGCCATAAATACCGAAATAAAAGTTAACATGTTCCTACCAATTTTATTGCTGTATATCCACAGTATAATTAGATTAGGTAGTTTCGCTCCAAGTTATACGTTTTAATACAAACGCAAAAGCATTGGATAAATCACGTGACCATCATCACTGAGCTTCATTTCTAAGAAGTCACTTATTTTATTTAGAAGTCTCATAGGAGATGTCTTTGCTATTCTATCTGCTGAGTGCTAAATAAATCAGATAATAAGCAAGAGGTTTTTAAGGGGCAGTTTACCATTAGCCATATTATAAAACCTTGTTCTGTGTTTACTTTTAAGATAAGGACTTCAATCATCAAAGGGCACATCAAACCAACAAGTATAGCAACTTAAATCTAATATAACATGTTCATAGTTCATCTGTAGATTGTTACTGTTTGCCAAATTTGGCTAGGAAGAAAGAAGTGCTAATTTTTCTTCCTTGGAGAGAAAATTCGCTACGCGCTGGGCGTTCAGCGAGCTTCAAGGAGTTTGGTATAGGTATTGAGCTGATACAATGTTTACTCTTGATATTAAGAGGTGTATTCAATAGCGCAGAGTGAATAAGCTAGATTTTAATACGACGTCCCCTTGCATGCCTCATTTCAATCAACTTCGATATTCTCATTTCATGTGTTAAGAGGCAAAATAGAAATTTAAAATTTATTAGGAGTGCATTAATTTACTCTAAATAAATATGAAGTAAAATTTAATTATAAAAATATCTAATTTGATAGATTTATGTTAACATTTTTCAGTTATAAGCACGGAGTGGTGTTACTAAACAATTTTATTTTGTGGTAACGTAACATGTAGTGTTGGCTTCTTATTTGTGTGGCTGTTTGTCATTTTGCTTGTCATCGGGGTGTTTTTACGTCGTGTGTGTTAAATAAATTTTTTGTCTGATATTAAGTAGTTTTTGTAACGCGATTCTAAAGGTCGTTAGTGTCGTTACATATCTAGTGTTTCATTTTGTAAAATGGTGACAATTTTTTTTAAATATGTCTACCTTTTGTCATCAAATGACGGCTTACTATCGAGTTGAAATTTTTAATTGTACTCAACATAAAATCTCGAAAGTCTTCTTGGCCCTACTTCTAACTATAGTATCGATTTAGAACTTCATTAGAAGTTATCTTGCTGATCTAATAATGAAAAAAAAACTTGAATAACTTCTAATATACTTACCACACTCAAATTTTCGTGTTTCTTTTTATGAGTCCAAAATATAATTATTATCAGTTTTTTTTTGCTTGTATAATATTGTTACATCTCGGAATTCGTAGTTAACGTAATATTATTAATTTAAAAAATAAGAGAGACAAAAATAATGACCTACTATTGTAATTTATTAGTTAACACAAAATTTATTTTATTTTATTCTTTGATTCAATAAACTGATATTTTTTGTAATAAAGACAGGACGTGCCAAGATTATTTAAAATACTATCCAATATATTATGCTATTTATAGTTTTTATACAAGAATGGTTATTTTACTTTGTTAAATATAACAGGTCCATTATTTTTTTATCAGTGGTGGTCTCCAATTCTTCTCTCTGTCACACATGTCAGATTGTTTTCTGGCATATTTCAGCCAGCAATGACAGACAGATTTTTTCATTGAAACAAATCGGCCGAGTGTTGAAAGTCTTGGACGCATTCCAAGGGTCGTCGGTTTGAATTCGTGATTGTTGCAATAGATTTCCTTAACCACGCGATTTTAGTTATTTCACTGGTTCAAGAAATAATTTAAAGTTATACTTAAAACACGAATACCTGATTACAATAGTTTTTATAAAGTACTCATTGACAAGGTCGGCCAGTTTTAATAAAACAACTGAAAAATTAAGTACCTAGGTACTTTCATTACGTACTTTAGCGAAATGCGCTCGAGACTGTGAAAATATTAAAATAATGATTTACTTAAATCATCAATATCTAGTATTTATTTTAATGGGTGCGTATGAAAACAATCAAATCAAACCTGAATAAGGTATTGTTAGTTAATTAGTTGTTGATAAGGTATTATGTATTTTTATTCTAGAAAAAAATACACTTCCCAAGATATTCGGCGATATATGTGCCGTGAGAAATAAACAACAATGTCACAGAAAATGAGCTGATTCTGAGTCCGCACGCAACGCTCGTTCTTATTTGAAATTGTTTAACAATTCGATATAAATAACCGGGAGCAAGACATAATATCCGGCAGGAAAAAGTGCCCTGTCGAACAATTCATAACAATAAAAATGTCAACGATAGAACCGGTTGAAATTGCCGGCCAATCAGTAGGAAATTAAATAGTACAAAGCTATAAGAAATTATCTGGACGCCTTTACAAGTAAAACATTGACTGCCCTGTCCGAGGATCCAGCCGTTTAAAATTGAACTTTACGGTCAATAAATAACTCTTAATTTAGAAAAGCGTTAAGAAGGCATAAAATTGTCAGCCTACACGACAGGACCGAGCTTAGTTTTCAGTTGCGCAATGTGGGCCATTCTGAAACCGCTCTAATTTGTACTGGACTTAGAGAAGTTCTGAACGAAAGCGGTGGACTTGTGAAGGTTGCGTGCATATTATAGGGGAGCGAGTTGGATCGTATAAAACACTGGATATGAGCACATAAAAATTCCCAGAGCGCTGACATCGGCCGCTCTATCGCCGTTACATTTGTCAACTGTCAGACGGTTACGTGGCGCGCACAATTTAAATGATAATTATAACGCAGACGGGTGACATTCTGACGGATAAGGACGGTGTTTTTGTTCGAGACGATTTTTTAGTGTTTGTAATATGGAACGCGTCCAACGATGTCTCGGAAACGATGTATGTTGAGTCATTTTCGTCGTGATGGATTTTTCTTGTGGAATGACTTTAACATATTGCTTATTAAATACTTCAAAAAGAGTCATCAGCACAGCGCAGAATAAATATTTAAATATTCCATGTTGAAGAAAACAATTCTGAAATCTTCAGGTCAGATTCTGCGAGGAAACTTTTTTTTAAAACACATCAGGCTTTTCATAATTTGTTTAATAACGTTTTTTTTTGCCTTGCTCTCTACGTTCTGACATAATTTACAACCAAATCAAAATTCGCTTACAAAAAGATCCTGCTTAGCAAAAAAGAATAACTTCAGGTTTCTTCTTCAAAATAAACTTTTCCCAACAAAATTGTTATTTGTATGTCATAGGATGTATTAGAAAAAGAAAAAAAAATACATTATTTTTCAATAAATTCATAAATAGTAGGAAGTCCTTAAATAGGTTACGGACCCAGGTAGGCCGAAGCAGGGAGAACCTGCACAGGTGGGGTTACAGTTTGGAGGGTGCATGTCTATGCGGTATTTCCCCCCAGACAATGGCTCATCTTCTGACATGCCCAGCGTGTCCCTACACCTGCTCACGCGAAAATCTTTGCAAGGCCACCGATAGTGGTCTATCGGTGGCTGAGTTTTGGTCTTCACATGAAAGCCTGAGTCGACACGCAAAGAAGAAAAAATAAAATAGGAGCCCATATTCTAGTAGGCATTGTATTTCTAAGTCTTAAACCATAGATGGTCACGAACTTCAACGATGCTATCGGATTGAGTAAAGCCAAGAATCTCCCATCATCCGATCGCTTCTCAAAACCTTAAAGCATTCCTCTTACAGTCTTAAATAAATATCGATAAGAATCATAACACGCTGGAGAGGGCTGATAAATTCTTAAAATAGATGAATTTCAATTCTATCAAGATTGTAAGGGAATGTCGACAAATTCAGGAGTGAAGTGTTATTTAGGTAACAAAGATGTATCTATAGGTTTTATAAGGGAAAGCAATGTGTCTCGTTTGTATATATTATATATATATATCTAGAACAAAGACATTACTTTTTTTTATACACAACACAACAACTGTCATGGTTCGAAGTAAAGTAATTTGTAAATGGCTGAAAAAGCTGAACGTTAAACAAACCTCCATTCCATCTGAAATGTACCCTTTTGCATATGCAAATGAATTTCATTTCGTTTAGTTACATTCTTTGATTACGTAGTACTAGACAGTGTGTTTTGCCAATTGCGAATAGATCTTTTTTTGAATTGACCTGGACTGGGAATCAAACCCAGGACCCTTTGCGTTAAAGGCAAATTACTACGCCAATCGGGTCCTCTGTATCAACTGAGTATAGGTAACTTTTAAAGTAAATGTTGGCCAATGACTATGTTCTAGAAAACTATAATAATGTATTTATTATAGCTACTTTTGTATACCTATCGTGAAAACAATTATCCATAATAAAATACAGTGCTCCAATAAATTCTGTTTTTATATACCTCGCTACACCACTTATAAGTTTATTACCGATCATAAAACGTGCAACCTCGTTTAATGCAATATTTTATATACACGCAAAAGGCAGTTCTCAATTATAAAATTAACGGCGCGTAAGTGAATTTCGTAGCGGGTCTGAATACCTATACCTGCTCGAATGGTATCGGTCCGAGCATAGACATATCAATTAAAATAGCCAATACCACGGCTCAGCTACGATAGGAACTCGGTATTGCCTGTGAAGTTACGCACCCACGAACAAATGGATATGGCAATTAGATAATAATTACAACTCGACATGAATGCGAGCGATTTCAGTGAATTACATGTAATCGTTTTTGGAACAAGTGTGTAAATTACAGAATTAAAAAACAAAATGAAAATAACAAATAGTAAAGGATGTTTGGTTTGCCATAACAAAATTATGAATGAACTAATGAATAAAATATATTTGGTGCAACTTCAAAATCACAATGTAAAATAAAAATTGCTAAATGCTGGTAAGAATGGCATAACCAATTAGAGAGCACAGCAAACAAAGAGTGAAGAGTGGGTTTCGGGTATTCCAAAAATCTACCTAATAAGCAACTTACTATTCAAGACTATGCCTTGGATAATATTGATATGTATAAGAGTATAATTTGTTTTCTTTTGAAGTTGCACCAAATATAATATATTTAATTCATTAGTTCATTCATAATATTGTTGTGGCAAACCAAACATCCTTTACTAATAAGCAACTTACTATTCAAGACTATCGAGAATAATCTGCATAACGAAGTGTTTGTACAATATGATCTGTATACACTTGGTAATCAAAGCATATACGTTTAATACTTGATTGATAGGAATAGTGACCTACGGATTTGATAAGTCTCTGCCATTTTCTCAAGGCGTCACCATTTCACCAACTGAACGCAATTAGAAATGCCGCATCCCTATTTTCATGACTCTTTCCAACTGGCCATGTATGGCCAGCATTCACCGGTTAGGGCACGCTTTGCATTTATAAATATTCGCTATAAAACCCTTCGGTACGAATGCTCGATCGCGTTGTTTAAATGATAATTTCTTCGTTCCGATGGAAAGGCATTTAGTCCGGATGTTAACAAGCATTCTTGGGAAATAGTGACCGCTTTCTACGGGTTTTAGTTGGGTTTTACATTTTTGTATCTTAATTGGGTCAAACTCAAGACGGAGATGGAAAATTTTCTTAGAGGTGCGAATAGGTGGATATTCTGATAAGAAACTCTTTGAGAAAGCAAGTATTTCAATAAAGTTTTAAGGCATGCGAACGTTTATAATAAATATGCGTTACACACAACAAGTGCCATTCTCTAGAAGTACCTCTACATACGACGACTTTCCATTAACAATGCACAAAGGACAGTCAAAGTTTAATTTAAATATATTAGGGTCTTTTAGTACACTAGATGTGCTTAGGAAATGTTCGTTTCATATGTTGAGCATTCTTATAATAGAACCCCTGCAATTGCAGATAGTAGTAGTATTAATATTAGCACGGGACCTGAAAATATTGGTCAATAAACCTGAAATAATTGTTGAAATAATATAATAATGACTGTTGTGTTACTGTTTAAGATATATCTTGATAATTTTACCTCACAAAGGCAAGAGGCAAGCCACGTTAAATTAACTGGTAGATAAGACGTAGAAAATATATTGGGAGTTAACTACATACACGACAATTTATATTCATGCCAATAAATAACTTACAATAAATAACTTCATGAATCGTCAGGGAAATAACCGCACCGGGGTATACAATACGTGTTTTCTACATAACGCCATCATTTCGTGTTGTGCCGTTCGTCATTTTGAAGAGGTAATTTGTAATAAATAATAAACAATTGCTGTTTTTCAGTGATAATAATTTTCTGGAAAACAATGGTTCATAAATTCCATAGACTGTCAGTCAGGCGTAAAATCAGTGATAAATTTACACTTACTTAAGGATTATAGATAAGGATGTGCTAAATAGGAAAGGTAGAGGACACCCACTAGCCACCTGGTGGTCCACGGTGGCTGAGGACTAAGAGCTTGCCCAAACAAATATTTCGACAACCCAGGACAGACTGTCCTGGCGCCGCAACCCCAAATAAAGGAAAATGGATAAAGATGACGATGTGCTGTATAATAAAATCATCATCATAAGCCTTTATGAACCCAACGCTGGAGATAGGCCTCCCCCTTAGAACACCAAAGCAAGCGATCTCCAAAGACTGATAGATACTAAAAGAAAGGCGATAGGCGAAGGCCTAGCCTAGGTAAATAATAATAATAAATATTGGACAACATCACATATATTGCTCTGATACTAAGGTAAGTAGCTAAAGCACTTGTGTTATAGAAATCAGAAACAACGACGGTAGCACAACACCCAGACCCGAGCCAATATAGAAAAGTCCGTTTTCTACATTGACTCGACCGGGGATCGAACCCGGAACCTCAGAGATCACATCATCATCACATCACCAGCCTATATCAGTCCACTGCTGGACACAAGCCTCTCCAAAAGGAGGATTTTGCCATAATCGCCACGCTTGGCAGGCGGGTCGGCGATCGCAGTTTGGCCAATGGTGGAGAGGAGACGTTGCCTCTTACGACACCCATAGGAAGAAAAGGCGTGGTGCAATTCTTTTTACGTGCCGGCACCACACGACACGACGACCTCAGAGATGGCGACGCCATAATAGTAAATAAACGTGTCGACGTTGCGTCTCCAAGTTAGTTGTCACCAGTCAAAATCCTTCCATCTCCAACAGCTGTCAGTTCGACAAGCAATGTGGTCTATCTGCCCTATATGCCTAAACTCTTTAAAACCACGTGATATATAACAATATCATATATAACAATTTTTCCTACGGGAGCAACATCGAAATCGTAATTATTTTTTCAGATGCTCCATACATTATCATCGAGGTATGCGAGTAAGTTTGTATGGAGAAACTGAAAAAAAATTATCGATTTCGATGTTGCTCCCATAGGAAAAGTTGTTGTATATGACCAGCTGATCACGTGGTTTTAAGGAGTGTCCTATTCTCTTGTACACCCTGTATATCAAACACCGGAAACTACAATAAATTTTACCTGCATGTCAGTCCAAAAAATCTTTAGGATTCTTAAATTCTTTAAGATTCTCCGATATTTCAAAACACGCTTGCATATAATTTCAGGGAGTGCAATGCCTCTACTCCATACAGAAAACACGTAGCAACCAGCTAGTCTTATTCGGGTGGGTATATTCAGGTTACTCAAAGAGACTGTCCATCCTTGTAAATGCATTTCGTGCTTGCTCTATGCAGTAAGTATATGGAGATAGCCTCTCAGGTCATTTACAGCATAGCTGAGATACCTTGAAAGTGTTATTGAAATAATAGAACTTTAACTTGGGATTGTCGTTTCTCATTTTTATACAGGGTTATTTGAAAAAAAATTACAACTTCGCACGATTAGATAGCTAACATTATACACAACAACATTTGTTTTACGACTTTAGATATTTTGATATAATTTACTTTCATACAAAAAAAAATATAAATATAATTTTACGTCTGTGTGTGTCTTATCTCTGTGCGCTTTACATCGGGCGGGGCGGGATAAGGCGGCGCGCGACCGTCGCGCCGCGTCGCCTAACATATAGACTTACAAATGGTACGAAGTACAATAAAAGCTTGGGAAATCATTTTTAATGAATGTATTGAGTTATGATAAAACTCCAAGAACAAATTTTGTTGTTTATGATGTTTGCTATCTAGTCGTGCGAGGTTGTGGATTTATTTCAAATAACCCTGTATAATACAAATCGTTAAATATTTTGTGCGTTTGTACGCGTTGTTTCAATACCCTGAACAGAAGTCGTGCCGCGTCCCGATTCCTCGTGTATTTCATAAAAAGTCGTAAACGCCGTCCGTATCGCCGCCGGCCGTAAATCACCAACAGTAAATTCAATTTTATTCGACAATTAAACCGGCGGGCTTTCTAGACGCCCGTAAATACACGTAAATACGCGTAAATACACATAAATACTTGTAAATGCGTATTATCGTTAAAACGTCAGTCGGGCTGTAAATCTAACTGAATGGCACCACGGCTGTCTTACTTGGTCAAAGAGCAACGACTTGGTTGAAGTCGATTGTTTTGAGTTTTTGCCTATTCTAAGTCGTTAGCCGTTTTTTTTGCTACGGCGCGGCGCGGCGTGCTGCGGGGCATAGAGTAGAACATGCACTTACTTAAGTGTAGTTTAGAATTTAGTGGTTTAGTTAGCAAGCCGTTAATCTACGTCCGAACTACATAAATAACAGATAAGAATTGCAATTTAAATCAATTGAATTTAGAATTTTCTTACTTTTTAAACGGTTTTATTTTAAGTCAGTTAAAAAGTGGGGCCCAACTATGTTTAAAACGTTTACTGTCACATCACAATATAACTATAGAACAAACATTTTCTAAACAATGTGTAGGAGTCTTAGGAAGTAGGTACTTAATACTTCTTGGCTCATTGATTTCATCCACAGTTACATTTAGTATTACAAAAAACCCAAAGCATGAATATCATAGAAACGCTATCTCTTATAACGTGGTTCAGAAAGACATTGACATAACTTAGTACAGTTTCTACCTCTTTTTCTTGTGTCTATAAATCCAGCACATAATCTTTGAGATTTTAGCTTTTTCTCCGACTGTTCTGAAGCTAGAAACATTGTGTCGACGTCGCTCACGACTTTTTGTCGTCATACAATGTTTCGCGCCGGTTGTAAAGCGCATGAAATATGCCCGCTTACTATAATAAGGGATGTTTGTCTGTAAGTTGTTATCCTCAATTATATCTTGAATTCTACTGATAGTTTAATATTGTTTCGTTGCAACTCACCACGAAGAGTTAATTTAACAATGTATTTTATGGTTCAAATTTGTGATAAGTCTTGACATAGCCCGAAACCATATCAGTAACGCGTCAGAAATGCCTTCACGTCAGCTCTGATACGTACACGGGAAAATGTTACGATAATGAGCAAATTTATTAAAACTTGGCCTCCGATGGTCCCGGATTTAAAAACCAAGTGGATCAATTAAGGAAAAGTAAGTTAACCAATATTCAAATATTGGTTTATTTGTGAGATTGTTTCGGAATTACGAACTACTTCAGTTTTGTTTGTATGTGGTAACTAAATGTGACCTCACTATAAGACTTATAACAAATTAGAGCATGCAAGTAACTTAGTAGCATCTTCACTAAAATCGATTATACTAGTAAACGCAACTTCGTTTGCGTGAACTTCAGAATGTTTGGTTAATCAAATATATCCCACAGTAACATGGAACCGGGATAAATAGCATCCTATATGTTAATCCAAACCTTATTCTATATGTGTACAAAATTTCATCCAAATCCGTTCAGCCGTTTACGCATGATTGAGTCACAAACATCTAAACATCCAAACATCCTCACGAACTGTCGCATTTATTATAAGTGGGATACTCAGTCGAGCTAATTTAATTACTAAATAGACGATTGACCTCTGGTCTGGTGGTTAGCGCTTCTGACCAGCCAGGCGGTTGTGGGTTCGAATCCCGAAAAGTACAGATGTTTGTGTCAAACACAAGCATTTTAGATAATTCAGATATATTTAGGTATACTTATCCGTTTTCTAGACCCCATAATAAAATGTTTGGAAATGTTTGATGGGTTTGTAGAAAGATTTTATTTATTTTTAGATCAAGTGCACTTGACTGTAATGACTGATACAGTGCGAACAAGGCTTATGAATAGTATAATTGTTGTTTATATCACACACATAGCATCTAGTCTCGACTTATACGGTTATTGGCTGCTTAGAAGACTGTTATTCTAGCGCTAATTGCTAGAGCGTCTACAATGTAGTCTAGAAATGGTTTCCCATGCAGCTGATATACGACCATTAGTTAGTAGTAAGTTGTCAAGTTGGTTTTGTTGCTTTTGTATGCGAAATTGGATTGCGATTATAGTAATTTATCATCGAGTAAGAGAAATAGGGGCGTCCTCCTAGAAGGACTAACACCGACTCAATTTAGAAAATAAGTTAGCGAGATACCATTATTTTCATAATTTCAGCCACTGTCCACTGCTAAACATTTGATGACCTCCGTAGCCGAGAGGCGAGCATGGCGGACTTTAAATGGCACCGCCATCTCTGAGGTTCCGGGTTCGATACCCGGTCGGGTCAATGTAGAAAACGAAGTTTTCTATATTGTCTCGGGTTTGGGGGTTGTGGTACCGTCGTTGTTTCTGGTTTCTATAACACAAGTGCTTTAGCTACTTACCTTAGGATCAGAGCAATGTATGTGATGTTGTCCAATGTAATGTAAAACATAGCATGACTTCAGACTGGCTGGTTGGAAACGGTCTGCATCCAGCGCCTTTGCCAGGTTGCCTGTCCACCTTGTGATAACAACAGTCCGTTTTTTCGACCTATGTCTCGATTCTAGTAAGGGTAGTAGCTGTTCTAGCTACACTTGTTCATGATCTTACCTACGGTAAGTAAATAAATAATAATTATTAGACAACGTCAATTAACGTCATATACATTGCTTTGATTATAAGGTAAGTAGCTAAAGCACTTGTGTTATAGAAATCAGAAACAACGATGGTATCACAACACCCAGACCCGAGACAATATAGAAAAGTTAGTTATCTACATTGACCCGACAAGGGATCGAACCTGGAACCTCAGAGATTGCGACGCCATATAGTCCGGCATACTCGCCTCTCGGCTACGGAGGTCGTCAATAAGTCTAGTCACTTGACTAGTACGATGTATAGCATTTGGAGCGAGTGCCACTAAACCTTAACCACCCAACAAACATCCGAAAAATTCAGAGTTACCTCTGAGAAATACTGAGAACCGAACTCACGGCACACGGATGTGATCCGCAACTGCGACCATTCAGCTATGACCGGACAACATTTAAGCAACGTTTTGTTTCATCTTCCAATAATTCGAAACGTTCTGAAAAGCGAATAATGACAGCCATTTCCTAAACAGTTTCTTTTGCACTCGGTTGCAATTCATTTGAATTTTTATTGATTTAATTATTACTTGCCTCGATTTAATTTATACGTTCTGCCTCGCCTGTCAATGCCTAATTCACTCCACTAAGGGCTTTGTTGGTTTATGCGAGCATTTTTTTAATGCTCGCATAAAACAACAAAACCCTTACATTCTTAGGAATGTAACGTAAGAGAAAAAAAAGACGGAGCGGGCAAAATTTCTCAATTTTTTTGAGGATATTGCTTCTTGGTGACAATATGTCTAATCTGTGCTGCTGTTGAAATCATAAAATGTCATAAACCATGTTATCGCTCAAGGCCGTAATTCCCTATATTTAAACATTCGTACATTAAAAAAAAGTAAAACGTGCTATCCTTATCTAATCCTCCTAAGCCGAATAGAAAGTGAATAGTGTTACGAAATGCTATACCTTACTTATTTAGGTACGGTACTTAGTCCTAAGAAAGATAAATATCAATAATTTGTTTATTGTTACACGTTACATTTGTTCGTGCTAAAAACATAAATTCATTGCAATTTTTATATTTCCATGCAAGTCTTCGCTTACAACGCATTACTACATTGACGAGAATGTACTAGCATAGATTTTTCCATATAAACTTACACGCATTTAACTTCCTTTGTAAGCATTTAGTGAAAATTTGAAAAATATTTTCAATCAAATCATTTATTTATTTAGAGACACGGTACAATAAGATAAATAAATACATAGAAAGAGTGGCTCTATAGAATCTTTTTTATATCTATTCGATGGTTTAGGCTGTATATTTCACAGTAGATTACGATCTCGTTCAACATTCCAATTACATTCCGAACACACAACTAAGCGCGCACAAAACAACATGTTTCTTTACGTCGATCAATTACTCGATTATCGATGCAGTATTTTCATCGGTAATTGCCGGCTTCCTGCGCCTGCATTTGAATACGGGAATACATTACTGTCGACACTGATAAAGGTAATTTACTTAGGTAACGTGTTGTTTTATGATGTTTTGTTTGTTGTTTCCTTTCGCCGTCGATTGCTAAAGATAGACCATTGGGTTTAAGTCGTCATCTCCACTTAACGACTCGCAAATAGGAAATATTTATTATGGGGTTAATGGGGTTTTTCAACCCAATGGACTAAAGTCTGATAAGTGCAGAATAAATTAATAAATAAATATTGGACAACATCACATACATTGCTCCGATCCTAAGGTAAGTAGCGAACGCACTTGTGTTATAGAAATCAGAAACAACGACGGCACTAAAACACCCAGACCCGAGCCAATATAGAAAAGTGCGTTTTCTACATTGACCCGACCGGGGATTGAACCCGGAACCTCAGAGATGGCGACGCCATTTAAAGTCCGGCTTGCTCGCCTCTCGGCTAAGAAGGTCGTCGAATAATATAACATATGAATAAAATCCTAAACTAATTATTAATTCATATACACGAAATCACATATTTTTATAGGACAAAAACCTATAAATAAAATATCTGATTTAGCTCGATCTTTTGGGAAAAGATGCCCAGAAGTCTAGCCACATTGTAAAGCTAGGCCAAATATAAGCTATACTGAAATATATGCTGAAATGCTAAAATACCTGTCAATTCCCATTATTTAAGTGCGAGCGTATACCTATCTACTCGTATAAATGCTCGGTAGCAGGTCGTAGTATCGGCAACGTGCACTCTGCCGCCGACAGCTGTCACTTGCTCTGCACCTCTAATAAGACATACGACCAAGAGTCACTAAACTAAAAGGATATGACGACTAAATGTGCTTATTTGTGCCGTGTGGTGCCGGCACGTTAAAAGAATTGGACCACCCCTTCTCTTCCTATGGGTGTCGTAAGAGGCGACTACAGGATAACCGCCATAAGAAGACGGGCAGCAGCGTCTACTCTCCACCATTGGCTGAACTGCGATCGCCAACCCGCCGATGGCGATTATGGCAAAATCCTCCTTTTGGAGAGGCCTGTGTCCAGCAGTGGACTGTTATAGGCTGGTGATGATGTGCTTACTTACAAATAAGCGGGCTTGGCCGGCTGGCACTTTTGGATGGTAGAGCTTGGAAGAACCCGTGACCTAGCTAGTGTGGCCGTGGCTCTTTACGCAGCAACGATGAAGCTGCACGTTACGACTCACGGATGGTGGTCTCTTCCCAGTCATAGGTGGCTAGAGCGTAAGCTTTGGGTGGCTTTTTGCAACGACGTGACGTTGTTCGAGACCCGGCGTTACATAAAAAGTGTCCACGAACCGGCCAGGAAGGATAATCAGCAAGGGCTTACCCGATCTCAAAGAGGGGTGGAAGTGAAAACGTTTTGCTATCTCAACTGTCCCCACTAGCAGACTAGTGAGCAAGGGGTCGTGGAGCTTACTATCACATTAGATAACTTGCCTGTCTTGGGGTAAACCCGTGTATACAGGGCACCATCCTATCTTCAGAGATATATGGTGACCCTGTATACACGGGTTCACTCCTAGCGCCCAGCCTATATATATAAGCCTTACAGAGGCGATGATGAAATGTTATCCATTATGCATCATCAACCAACATACATTGCGTTTAAGTGGGTAAACCTTGTCAAGAAACAGGCTTAAAGCCACTTTAAAAGAGACGTTAGTCGATTATAATAAATTGTTATATTTATTTAAGGATGTCACCTCCAAAACATCGTACTTGGCGACGTAGACGCTTGTTACTCCAAGTTTGCATTCAATCCGTCTCCCTGGCTGTCGGCACCCCTCGGCGGACAATGAGCTCGATTTATTGTGTGACGCCGGCTAGAGGATGCTCGCTGATAAGATAAAACGTGCAAAGGTGAAAGAGCGGCGGTAAGTAATAGGTGTCGAAAACTATATGTGAATTGTGAGAAGACAGGCGCAGTTCTAGAGACCACAGATAAACTTTTAGATGCGGGATCATAGAATGTGCACTTTTGTTTTTAGGTAATATGTATGGATGCTGGACGCTCAGCTGAACCAATGACCCAGAGCCTAAATCAAACAGTGGACACCCAAAGGCTTATGTAATAACGATGATTATTTGGCCGCATATAAGACTAAGCATATACATTTTTTTCATATCGTTAGCATAAGTGTGTAGAGTTAAAAGACATTATGTAGAACAAAGCAAACTTTACGATAAAAGAGTGTTTTCAAAGTCTCGGCTTTATTAAACTGCTTCCGTAATCGTCTTGTCTTTTAATTATAAGAACCCCTTTTAATCTTTGGAAAAAAAAACATAGGTTGCAAACTTGTGACAGATCACAATAAAATGGTAGATTGTTACAAAAAAAAAACAAAGCCTGGCGAAATAAGATCAAATAGCTTTGCCATAGATTTGCATTCTCACATCACATGTGGGTTCCGCAAACATTGTTAGACCGTCGCAGGCCAATGTTGACCTAACAGGGTTGACTCAGCGTTAGTGGGTACAAACATTCTTTATTTGCACGTAAATCAATCTGTAACTGTCAATTTCAGATTTGCACTCTCCACGTGTATTCTTTGAAACCAACTCGACGATATACAAATACAACGCAGAATGCACTGTGCATCTAAATTGTTGTTCACGGTTAAGAAAAGGTCGTATATTAAAGTTGATGGCAAACTGTCAAGGAATGCTTGACTTCGAATTCATTGAATCCAGTGAGTTTATTAAGCGGTAGCTAGCTGAATAGTCGGAGATTTGCCTTACATCCGTTTGTCGTATCGTCGCACCGCGGAACGTACTTCTGGTTTTCGATAACCTATCAACGGCTACCACTTCTGCACATTTAAAGAACACTAAATGTGTAGCTATGGTCCAAAATTACCTAATTCCTTTGACTCATGGAACAAGAGGCTCTAGGAGTCTAAGTCGTTTACATCCAAAAGATATAAATATAATCTAAAATTTCTAAATCAATGAATTTATGGATATGATGCTCACTACCGCTCCTTAGTAAATTTCAGCTCATTTAAGTATTAAACTCAGACCAACTACTTCAACTACTTCTGGAAACATAATACTAGTCAAGAGAATGGGACACTCCTTAAAACCACGTGATCAGCTGGTCATATACAACGACTTTTCCTATGGGAGCAACACCGAAATCGTGATTTTATTTTCAGATGTTCCATACATTATCATCGAGGTATGTGACTTAGTTTGTATGGAGAAGCAGAAAAAAAATATCGATTTCGATGTTGCTCCCATAGAAAAAGATGTTGTGTATGACCAGCTGATCACGTGGTTTTAAGGAGTGTCCTATTCTCTTGTACACCTTGTATACCCTTGTGTGGATGGCAGATAGTGTGTGTGGCGTCCGCCATGTATTTAATATTTACAATGGCTTTTAAATTAATCTAAATAGTTAAATCACTATGACAAATCCAGCAACAGCGATCTGTGTCCATTGCATCAATTGCTTTTAACAGCTTTGTCGTTCGTTTCCATTTTACTAGCCTATAAATTAGAAGCGGGTGTTCTAACACTATCAAATCGAATCGTATGTCTTTGTCGCGCTAAATAGAGATTGTAAATGTGCGAGAGGGAAGACGGCAAGTCAAATTGCGGGATTTCAGGAAAATGTATCGAGTGCGATCGAACGAAATATTGTTTGAGATCCGTAGGTTTTTTTTTTGTTAAATAACTTCAAAGTCAAGTTTGTTCTTTCTTTTTAATTTTGTTTCGCTAATCGTCTTGCTGGGCGGGCAAAGTGCCCCCTCAATTTCCACCGATCTCTGTCTAGAGCTATTTTTTTTAAATGAACAATTAATCATATATTTTTTTACGCGACTGTCAAAAAGAATAGTTTGTTACGGGATTGCTACCATGTACCTTATTTTTGAGTTCCCGATATTTCGGCACTGTTGCAAGCGCCATGATCACGGAGTAACTGAAGATCTTGCGGGTAAGTTGTTAAGGGCAAACATATCGGTCTACCCTCTTTCGCTGTCTTTTATTGCACGCGTCGGTACCATTGTCTACAAACTCACTATTTTCTCGCACCTGTTCTCGACACACAACACTTACAGTATCTGACCGCGAAACAGCAGTTTGTTGTTTTCGGAAAAACTTGTTGTGTTTTTGTGTTGTTTGTTCTGAAAATGTTTTGCGAGAAGGTGTGAGAAAATAGTGAGTTTGTAGACAATCCCGTAACAAACTATTCTAATGTTAGTGACCATAAAAGTTTAAAACAATATATTGTCAAAAAGAAGTTTTGGGGTACTAGATATCGTATTTTTTTTTAAGAATGACCTCTTTAGCTACACTGGGTAAGAATTGGCAATCTCTGAAGGCGCTCTAGGTCCGCACGATTTGCGGAAACTGGGCCTTAGTACCAATAAAAGGGAATTCCATTCACTTTCTTTTTTTTAAGTTGTTTGACTTTGCAAAGCCGGCACAATGCAGGTCATCACCTTGGAGGTGCGGTGAAAGGAGTGGAGCTATTTAACCGAGTTCAAACACAAAGGAGGCTCTTTTTTTGACGCGTAAGTATACCTATTTGGATCTAAATAATTGTATGACATAGAAAAAAAGTTACAGATATTTTTTTATTGGAACATCACATTAGTACGTACCTATGTTGTGTTGGATATTGCATCTATAGTTGGTCATTTATTTAAAAAAAAAAAAAAACGCTTCAAGATTCTTGTTAAAAATTAAGTCGTGAAGTGCACCTAGCCTATTCGAAAGTAGCTTCCAAGTATCCTCCACGGAACCCCAAGCAAGGCGCAGTCACAACACCCGCACATCGTAACTCAATCGCTCGCGCGATATTTTTGTCGTCGATGTCGTAAATACGTCGCAGCGCACACGACACGCGACAAATGGAACGCTGACAGCGCAGACACATACACGCTGACAGCCGCCGTGCGACAGGTCCTTGCGTTTTTGAGTTACAGCGTTAAAGCGCTTAAATGATGTGGAACTAAATTGTTGTTGAATCTACAAGTTGATATTAGGAATAAATAAGACACTCTTTAAAAGCCACGTGATCAGTATGCGTGATGATATATAAAAATGTATGCGTTAGCTCAATGTGCAGGGTCTGAAATAAAAATCATGATTTCAATATTGCTCTCATAGTAAAAGTTATTGTATAATCTTTTGTACACCCTGTATAGCAGTATTATAAACAGCTTGGTTGTTTGAAGGTAAAAGGTGATTTTAGAAATTGCCTACTTGTCATCATTTATTATGTCAGCTTGCAGTCCACTGCTGTACGTTAACCTTCTCTAAAAAGCGTCAAAGAGCACGATCTCCGGTTCGATCCAGCCATTGCCAGCCTTCTTTCTAAGGTCGTCGGTCCATCGAGCTTAGTTAGTAGCTTAGTAACAATTAGTTTAAGTTATAGTATCCTCAATCAAAATAATTATAGAGGATATAAAAATCGCTATCTCGCTGATAATATCAACCTGTAAACTCGGCGTACACATTGTGTGCGGGTCCATTATTATAAAATTGTTATCTTTTTTTCCGAGCAAACAGGTTAATTATGAAGCATATAAAAACATTTTACGTTATTATGACAAGTTGCCTGGCACTTGGCACTTTCCTATATTATAAAGTTCTCTGTGCTTGGCACGAAATCGCTCAATCAAGAAAGAAAAAACACGAAAATTAATAAGCATTAAAATTTTAAACGTCTATTCGTCATCTTTTTCTGTAAATCGGTCCAAACAAGCTAATAACATGTCACAAATCGTGACGCAGTCGTTACGTGCTCGTCCCGCGTCTTGTTTCTCGGTAATCGGCGTGTGTAACGCTCGCTAAATGACTGCTACAAATAACATTGATGTACGTTTATAGCTAGCGAGCCTGTGGAGAGGACTTAGTGGCAAGATGTAGCGGGTTTAAAATTGGCTTCACGATTTTTATCTACGTATTTCTAGTTACTATGGATTTTTGCATAAACATCTTTCCCTAAAAACTCCCGCAGCTCTTGGTCAGCAGCTCACTATTTAAAATATTCACTTTAAAACTTTTGGAATTAGTTTCAAGTCACGATAGGGTTCGTAATTTCAAGAACATAGTTGGTTTCTTTAAATCTGGTCTCCAGAGACCAGACCGAATCTGGAATCTTTTTATAAGTCTGATGATATCCAGTCTTAAAATCCTACTGCTAGTTATAGGTAGTCCACTCACCCTTTTCCATGCAATATTATTTTCAAATATAAAACTCAAATAATGCTACCGTACGCTAAATTTTCTGTGTCTAACAGCTAATTACAGTTTTAACACAAGTTATTTAATTGTTATGAGTATTAAAATTTAGTAGGTACACTATGCTAATGACAGTGTTACAATACTGCAACATACCTTTACATATACATGTACTGTGCTAGTGTACCAAACATGATAAAATATTTCTAGTTGATTACAATAACAATAGGTATCTAGTAAATTTATTGCTTTTTTGACAGTATTAAACATAGTAATTTTTATTTGCGATGGGACGTGGGTTCGAGTCCCACCTGAGGTCGATGATTTTTTCAAGTGTTATTTATTTTTAATATTAAACATAATTAACTAGGTATCTATTTTCTCTCTGAGGTTCCGGGTTCGATTCCCGGTCGGGTCAATGTGGAAAATGAACTTTTCTATATTGGCTCGGGTCTGGGTGTTGTGGTATCGTCGTTGTTTCTGATTTCTATAACACAAGTGCTTAGCTACTTACCTTAGGATCAGAGCAATGTATGTGATGTTGTCCAATATTTATTTATTTATTTGTGATTGCGACAAGACCGCGCTAATGATAAAATCTATCTAGTTGATTACAATTACAAAAGGTATCCAGTAGTTTTATTTCTTTTTTTTAAATATTAAACATAGTTAACTACGTCTCTATTTTGTGTGATTGCGACAAGACCGCGCAATTTAAATCGGTATTAACTTATTTGCTTGTGTTGTGAAATTAATATTTGCAAATTTTTGTTTTTAGCAATTCCATGCAAGATTTACCGAGGACGTCACGTGACAAGATGAAATTCTTTAAGCTTTAGCTGAGTAGTATACTACCGTCAACACCCTATAGAAATATTTTATAGTCAAATATTTGTAAAAATATTTCTATAGGGTGTTGACGGTAGTATACTACTCAGCTATACATATAGCTGCAACATTGATCAGAATACGCTGGCTTTGACAGCGAGAAAAAACACTTGAAGAATTTCATCTTATCACGTGACGTCCTCGGTAGCTTAGTGGTCAAAGCACTCGCCCGGTATGCGATGAGACGTGGGTTCGAGTCCCACCTGAGGTCAATGATTTTTTTCAAGTGTTATTTATCTTCAAATTAATATTTTTCTAAAAAAAAATGTTTTTTAAACTGTATCACGCCTTGTTCTAGGATATAGTTATGTACCTATTCACCATTTGTTTCTACCCGCTAAATCTCCGCAGCGTGTCCTCGCCTCACTGCCACAAACATTCCCGTCGACTTACAAAATAAACACTAATATATTCCCCCCGTAATTGTATTAAATGTGACTTTATTGTTCGTCGGTGCGTATTTTTGAAATTGTTCTCGTAAATTCTGTTTCTTGTTTACTTGGCGGGAGGAAAAATATGGCGCACTAGTGGCTTCATTAAGTAAAGTTCAGTAAACAAGATGATTTCTGATGGCGTGAAGATAGAAAAGCATAAACGCAGTGATGCAAGTGAGGTGGCTTGGTGCCTAGACATTTAGTTTTTTTTTTTATAAATATTGGATAACATCACATACATTGCTCTGATCCTAAGGTAAGCAGCTAAAGCACTTGTGTTATAGAAATCAGAAACAACGACGGTACCACAACACCCAGACCTGAGCCAATATAGAAAAGTTCGTTTTCTACATCCGACCGGGTATCGAACCCGGAACCTCAGAGATAACGGCGCCATTTAAAGTCCGGCGTGCTCGCCTCTCGGCCACAGAGGTCGTCAAAATATACTGCTTTAATTTTGATTTGAAAAGGCCAAATGAGTCACACTCCTTTATGTCACCAGGTAACGGTGTTAGTTAGCGCCTAGCGATGCGCCAAACGTCAAATACAGACGGTTAAGAAAATTGTAAAATGTTTGTTTATTTAGCTAAATAGGTTAGACACCTGACGCTAAGCAAACACCAGCGTGGTTCAGGCTTAAAATACAATAAAAATGGTTTTTAAATAAGGCAAATTATTGTAACATACTTCAAATAGCCATTAGCTAAAAAATATAAAATAAATAAAATAGCATTTATTTCAGGCATCTTGGCCCATAACTTCAAAACCTTCACACAGATATTTAAAAAATAATAAAATACATTAAAATTTAAAATGAAAAATGTAAAATGTCCATAAAATATAAATGTATCAAAAAATAAAATAAAAATGGCAATAAATAAGATAAAATGTGATTAAATTATATAAAATTAAATTAAAATTTGCGAGACAAAATTAAATGCAGACAAACATAAACATACAGACAATATAATTAATATTAAAAACATACGTACCCAGATATTAGATGAGCACTTCAAGAGCCCACCGCCGCCAACCCGACGATACGGCAACATGTCTGTTGCAGCAGTGCCGGATGTAGGGGCAGTCTACTCTATCAGCAATCATCTTCAGGACAGTATTGGGGCTGCCCCGGACCCTGCGCACCAAAGACAAGCACCGCTTGCGCATGGTCGCGTGGAAACAGTCTGTGCGCGCCGCCGCTAAGCAGGTACGATTTATAAAAATATATTTTTAGGGTTACGTACCCAAAAGGGTAAAACGGGAAATGGCCAATTTTTTATTTATATTTTTAAGTTCAAAGTCAAATAAATGCCACGATAGTAAGCACTAGTCTAGGTTACATTGTAAGTATTAGCGATATTGTAAATTAATTAGTTTACACGCCACCAACAACTCTAATTAAAGCAGCAGATGCATAACTGCGCCCGCGCAACCTTCAAAGTGACACGCGAAGTGTAATGGAACTAATAGCCTCATGTGTCATTCGATTAACTTGTCCGTAGGTGTATAAACTACACGTTTAAAACTGACAATTAACTTTTAGAATTACAACTCAATGTTTATAAATTGCTTAATTTAGTTTTTAAAATAGTTCAACATTACTTTCTGTAAATAGTAAGTACCTATCTGCAAATAAAACTGAGACGAAGTTTATTAATAGTACATTATGATACGAGTGGGCTAAGTTGATTTTTACACACGAGGCATTTTTGTAAGCGCAAGCCGCAGGCGAGCGCGGCAAGGAAGCCGAGTGTGTAATTATCAATGCACACGAGTTGCATACGACGTTTTTTAACACAATTGCGAGTAAAAAAAAAAATCTTGTAATTATTTTTAAGATCATCTTGTAACCTTGTTTTCCATACACAATAAAGAACTTACTTAATCCAAAACTAAAAATAACTTCTCCGAAAATGACAGCTTTTTGCTGTTTTTTTCCATTGATTGAATGTTTTGTAAGCAGCTAGGTATTATATCTTGATTTTAGCGGCAACAGCAGGGGCTATCACTCGCTTTTCGTGCCTCGATAAGTTATTCCGGCGCGTTAAATTAATATTTTACTCGTCTTCACTATTTGAGGTAGACATTTTCGATAGTAATTAACCACACAAAAACAACTTTACCAAATATTTATGGAAAATGATACGCAAGTTTTATTTTTTTCGCCCGCCGCACTTTCAATGCGCGCGCAGGTTCAATAAAGGCACAGGAAGAACCGACTGTTCAGCCGGAGTAGGAGCAATATAAAATAAACTATAAATTATTGTTTCTAATAATGATAGTTAAGTTTCATTTGTGTTTATTAATATACAATTTGATAAAAATAAATATTTATTTGTCAATCTAACCCTAGTCTTCCTAACATCATCCTAACCCTAAAATAATGTAATATTCGTAAAATATTCAATATTTTTAGACATACACTTTTGGTGAAATTTAAAAAATATAGTTTACATTACCGCTCTAGTGCGATAATGTTATTACAGCACAAGTGCGTAATATGATGAATTACGAAACTAAAAACGGTGTTATAAGAGTCAATTTACGAGCAACTGTGTTGAAAAATATATTATACGCGTGGAAGCTAAAAACGTGAAGACGTATATTTATGGATGGATCCCATATCAACTTTTTTCATGTTTTATTTACGTCGACACATTAGAGACTAATTAATTTCAGCGGGGTAACTATGAACTCTCAAAACAATCAAAGCTGTCAAATCTGTCAATTTTGGTACGTCATTACATACAAAATTTGACAGATTTGATCATGTTTGACAGATTTGAGATTGTTTTAAGAGTTCGTGGTTACCGCCCAGATATTTACTTATACCTACTCTGATATAAAGTATACCAATTAACGACGCAAAACGTCTTAAAACTGTATAAAAGCTTGGTTTTTATTTTAAGTGTCTTATTTTTAGTTCATGATATTAGTCTCATGAGTTACCGTCAGCAAAAAACGAAGAAAAAGCCGAGTCAAAATACATAGAAAGTGAAATTAACAATTTCTCAGAATGGCGACTACGCATTTTGACATTAACCATACGCAATCCTGTGTTTACAAGTCCAGTTGATGGTAACTATAAAAACTGTTTGTTTGTCTGTAACCCGATAGCCAGGGAACCGCAATCAAAGTTTATGTGTGGGCTTCTAGGCAGTAAATTAACATCAACTGAAATGGCAAGGGAAAAGTTTGCCAAGGTTCCGTAATTAAATGCAGATTTAAAAAATCTGCTTATTTATAATTTAAATGCTGCGTCGACTATAATTTTTAATATTTTGTTACACAATAGTTTTTTTTATTCAAGATTGGAATACATTATGTTGATTAATAGCATCTTCAAGCCTATGTTAGGATTGTCTAGACATTGTTCTATAAACAAAATGAAATAATATGGTTATTAGTTAAAAACAAGTTAAACTAACGGACAACTTTTTTTTTGTATTTTTAGATTTTTGACATCTCCCCTAAAGCTCGGACTGAATCGGCTCCTGGAAAGCCCGGATTCGATCCGTCACTCAAGCAATGAGTCTGTTTTTTTAAAGGATTCTGACAAATTCCGGCCGGAAACGGCGGTGCTTATAGTCCGAGCCTTATAGAAGAGCAATAGGTAAATAAGTTTACGATCCCGTATTATTGCCTTAATGTATGCCTATCTCCTGAAGATAATCTACAGTAATCATTTTCTTTATCTTATATTGCGAAGCCTGGCCGAGTCACACTATTATAAGCTAACATTAATAAATCGACCTATTTTTCTACTTTTTATCGCTAACCTTTGCGTTTCCAAACAAAATTCATAAAAAAAACCCCGTGGTTTAACTTTACAACCGCAGAAGGTTGCTATACTAATAAAAAATACGAGCTGGTTATCAAAAACTTGGCCAGCGCACTACTGTGTCTCGAGATAATCTATTATTTCATTTTATTCCACCTTTTATTGTGGTCATAAACTCGAAACGTTTCAGAACGTACGGGGCGGACGTTTTTAATACGGCACTGGGTGTTAATGGACTAAATGAAAGTCGTTACATGAAAAATAGTCGAGATTTGAACGATAATTATATTAATTTGTGACTTTTATTTTATGGGTTATAAACTCAATAGTAATCGATTACTGAATAAAATGGAGTACTTTGCATAAAGATAAAAAATAAACTAAGTCGGGACAAAAAGTATTATTTATTTAATTCCCCATTTCCACCAAAGCTAATATAATTTAGAATTATTAAATGTATTATACAGGCTGTACATATAAGAATAGAACATTTCTTAGGCACACTTTATTAAATTACTTATTTCATTTTGGCACATACAGTCATTAATTTTAAAACAAGTTACATAATAATCGTACTATGTTCATAGACAAATTGATATAAAGAATTATTTTTTTATTTAAAATTTTAGATGCTTCACACACTTTACTAGCACACCCTGATAAATATATGGATCTGAAAAAAAAACACGATTTCGATGTTGCTGATGATGATGAGCTGATCACGTGGTTTTTTAATAGTATTTCTATTTTTAATTTATTTAAATGATGTTACAAAACAGGTTACAGGCTGTAATTGGCTATAGTTTCAACCATTGAAAATTAAAGTTACAAGTAATTGAGACTTAAAAACTAGGTTGCTACCCTTAACATGTACATTGTACATACTAAGTATAATAACTTTTAAGCAGACAATATTAAGTGTACAAGACTTTGAAAATTATTAAAATTTATATTGTTATGACAATGAAAATGCAAAATAAGACGTAATTAGCAAAACTTAATAAAAAAAACAAAACAAGAAATGCCTAAGGAAACATAATAAATTAATAATAAATATTCTTTTGTACACCCTGTAAGTATTCGATTACTGAATAAGGGCTAGTTGTCAATTGTCATAAGACAAAGGCTAATACTATACCGCTCTAGTTACTTCAACAACTGGTTAATGAGGTTAATACTATTGCGGACAATCAGACAGACTGGCGTTGAGCATAATTGCACTATTAGCACGTCTCAGCAAAATAAAGATAGCGACCATTCCTCACTGTCCGTCGCCGAGGTCTCGGCGAATATATTGCTTATTAACTGGAGAACGGAAAAAATATAAAAACTAACTCTAACACAATTAGTTTTGAATCTGGACTGAACATCACTAAAAGAATAACAACTCACAAATGTTTGCACGCATTTAAAAATATATTTAAGGTATACTTCTTACTGTAATGCGGCTATTTTAAATGCTAATACCAAAAACCGGCCAAGTGCGAGTCGTACACGCGCACGAAGGGTTCCGCACCATTATCTATAATAACGAGCAAAAAGAGTCATGTTTGTTGTATGGGAGCCCCCTTAAATATTTGTTTTATTCTGGTTTTTAGTATTTGTTGTTACAGCAGGAACAGAAATACATCATCTGTGAAAATATCAATTTTCTAACTATCACGGTTCATGAGATACAGCCTGGTGACAGACGGACGGACAGACACACTGATAGACGAACAGCGGAGTAGACGATTCAGCTTAAATTAAGCCGCTTTTTCAACATAATCACGATACCGTAACTAAAATTCTACAGTTCATGTGATATCAAATATGATAACCACAGTCTGTGGAACGGAAAAAGTTTTTAAGAGTTACTATGTTTTCACTACGTTACAAATATTCACCATTTAATACAACTTTGTTTTCGATTCAAAGTGTACGTAGATGAATAGATTCTGGCCACGCAGTAATGGCGGACTTAGAGCTGCACAGCGAAGTCAAGTGGTTTTTACAAACTAGCTGTGCGCGTCTACGGCGTGTGACTTCCTTCTTTTCTTCTTTAGAGAGTGGAGCCTATGGTTCAAGTAAACATTTTCGGAGCCAAGGACGAATAACACCTAAGCCTACCTGTGACCACGAACGCTGTAAAGTGTTCGAAACGTCAGGTTAAATAAAATGTTAATAAATCACGAAATAATCCGTAAAAGTAGTTTCATTTAAATGTGTTCGCGTAAATAAAAGACAACAATATCATCAAAATCGGTGTTGTGGGTTTTTTTACTTACTTTCATATTACATGAGAGTTTAGGAATCACCTTATTTCTGTCGCTGCCTACTAGGAACTAACGTAAGTATTTAATTTCATATTTTTTTACACTTCTAGGCTTTTTAATTGACCGTCCATGAATAATTCTCATTTTGATTATAAAATGATTGATTAATATATCGATATATTTTTGTAATTAACTAGTGTCGCGACCTCAATTAATATTGCCTCAATAAATCGATTGCTGATGAATATTTATTATTTTAATACGCATTTCATTATTATCAATCAAGTTGATTTATTAAATATACTTATTTATTTATGTTAATTTTATTTATTCTAAGTAAGAAAACTAAGGACCTAATTTCAAAGTCTAAGTCACGTGATAAGATGAAATTCCTCAAGTGTTCTTTCTCGCTGTCAAAGCTTCATTGGTAAAGCACTCGCCCGACTTGCGATGGGACGTGGGTTCGAGTCCCACCTGAGGTCGATGATTTTTTTCAAGTGTTATTTATCTTCAATTGAATCCTTGCATGAAATTGCTAAAAACAAAAATTTACAAAAACCTTTAAGTAATAATAAAGTTTACATAATAAATTGAATAAACAAATTATTTGATAATCAAAACTTTTTTGTTATTTGGCGTCTCTATGTATATGCGGCGGTTAAGACATTATTCTGTCTTTATTAAAGTAAAACAAATTGAATGACGTACTTTTTAAAACCGTATTAGAACATAGTTCGGTATTAAATGCGCAAGTTGAGTTAGCAATTAACAACTAATAAATTCCAGAAGCATTAGCCTATAAATAAACTAGTCCACTGCAGTCCTAACCGGTTATAACCAATTTAGAATCATGAAAAATATAAAACCTTCACTCTAAAGAAAATTAAAATGACAGCTATCAAGACGCCCAACCAGAAATAAGTGCAGCGCCTGTCATTAGAAGCGTCCGTCACCGATATTAAAATCCGGCTGTCACCTCGCCCTGACACTGTCAAACTTTTTCTATTAACTTTTTCTTGCAGACAACATACTTAATAGACAGCGCAAGCAATACGGCAGCTCATGATTTTTTATTAATGTAAATTCACTAGGGCTAGTTAATTTAGCTTTTGTTTTTTAACAGTAAATTAGCAAAATAATTTATTACAATAAACTATTAGTATAAACTGGTAGTTTAGGTCAAAATCAAAGCTAAGAGCGTTAAGAACTTTTGATACTTTTTTTGACGTATAATACGCATAAAAAGAGGATTTTAGTCTCAATTTTTTTATATATTTTAAAATTTGTAAGTTAAAAAAATGTTAAAAAGTGTACTGTACTGAAAGATTTTGTGAAGTCCTATGTGGGCTTAAGGCCAGCCTTAAGGCTGGGTATTCTAGCAGATGCCCCGCTTTTGAGTTTTTAAAAACCATCTAAGACAGAGAAAATCATGTGTCCAATTCCGCAAAAAATATATGTATCAGTTAAGGATCTATTCTAGTCAAAGTCGCATTCTTTTACACAATTTAATAATCTTCACTCGATAGAAAAAAATCCCAAAGTTACCCCTTTTTGTAATGTTTTTTCAATATTATGTCTTATCTACTGATAATTTGCATTTGATTTTTGTATTCAATTTTAGCCACTAAATATATATAGACGAATTCGCAGAGTTTGACTCGATAAAATGATTTTCTCAATTAATATGTTTAAATACCTACGAAACTCGCGAGCGCGGCGGCTCGGCAGATCCTATCAGTCGCGCGGGCAGGAATACCTGGCCTTAACGCTCTGTGGTCACTTTTACATAGATTGAAACTTGTACTCTACGGCGTCTATAGCAAAAGTTGTCTCAGACTTTTCATTAGGTTTTGACAGGACATTCATAATGCGCGACTTTGATGAATGGGCGACACTTGGTGCCAGTTGAAAAGTGAAATTGGTCGGCTAATGATGTTTACGGGAGATTTCGTTTCTGTCTTTTCACTTTTTTACAAAAGATCTTTTGGTAAACGAATAACTTCAAATCTGAAAAAACTTGGGCCTAAGGGCTAACAATTGTATTTATATCCTTTGTCAATAAACAGTTACATCATTATTTTGTCCAAGTTTAAACACGATATCTATTTATTTTATACCTATATCTTTACTTTGACGCTTGTAACGCAACCATTTCTTTAACTATCAAGCTCATAAGTGGCCCATATGTGGCCACATACCAATAAAATTTATATTGTCTCGTTTTCGTGGCCTAACGGGTTAAAAGTGTAGTAGACCATCTCTTGTTAAAGTTTGATTACCTCGTAATATATAGATGTTATGGATGTTCGAGGTGCTCGTAGCTCAGTGGCGGCAGCGCATTGGTATCGATTACTCAAGTTAGGCAAACAACGCCGCGGTTATGAGTGGATGGGTGACCTTTCCGACCATAATTAGTGGCATTTGTCACGAGCATCTCCGTGCTTCGGAAGGCAAGTTGGTCCCGGCTGATGTCGCTTGATATTAGTCATGTAGCCTAGTCAGAGGCCTTATGGCAGCTTGATTACCTACTTCTGACAGTAAGGTTTAGTCACTGGCCTCACAACACCCCTCCACTAATCCGCACTGGGCCCCCGTGGTGCAGTATGGCCCAAACTACCTCATAGTTGAGATGAATCCTGTGCCCTGCAGTGGCACGTATACTTTACTTTTATTTACTTTTATGGATGTTTGTTCGTTACTTCGAAACCTTGTTGTTACCTGGTGCATTAGTATTTAGTTTTCTTACTTTTAAACCAAAGCTTAAACTGTATCAATCTCCCGAATCCTTGCACCAATTTATAAACGAAAATATACTCATTTACATTCACAAGAAAATCCAACGATATCACAATACCTATGTCGTAGAAATCATACTGCCGAGGAACATTGGGCCTAGCACGAAAGTGTATCTTTCGTTCGGTCATATAAACCTAACAAATTAAAATGGCCAGTCCCATGTGTCAACCCTTTGATAAAATATGACCAACTCATGTTAGGTTTCGGTAGCAGGTGGAGGAATAAAAGAGCGGACTGTATTTAAATTAAATATAATATTCAAGTCGACTACAAAACACAAAGGCAGAGAACAGTGACCGCTCACTTTGGTGTAATGGAGAGGAGTAGTTCGGCCGAGCATCGGTGTTCGCTCACGAACCGAACGTTGCTCGCTGTCGTTCGCCGCTCCTCGTTCAGTCCCCGGTCTGTGGTACGATGCCCGTGCGTAGACAACTCAATCTAGCCGTGAAAAACCTGACCGTTTTCAATTGTTCATAAATGATGTTTGATACGGCGGAATGGATGTCTTAATTTGATCGGATAATATGACCGACCGAACGATGCGCTTTCGTATTAGGCCTCCAGGATATGAAGTGCGAAAAATGAAAGCTTTGGAATACTCGTAAGAGGCAATAACAATACGTCACACACACGCCTCAGACTTGGTCTGTGTAAAGATTTGGAGTTTATGTGGAATTCAGTAAATATGTGGGAGTTAATGTACCGACTTTTCTACTAAAACCAAATTCAAATTCAATCGTTTATATATTATAAACGATTCTTTGATTTTTGAGAATACACAGCAATGATGACGTGAAAGATTTTTGGCTTGAGATTAATTGATCTTCGTTTTAAAAAAAAAGCTTTCTTGAAACGATCACATCAATTTTATCTAGTCCTAAACTAAGCAGACTTTGTAATATGTCAACAAGATAACATCATCCATACTAAAATACGAATTGCTTGGCTACTCTCAAATCCATTTACTTATTGCCCCTAGCAAGATACGAACCAGCGACAAAGCACTAGACCAAGACTAGACTAGGTCGTCTGTCATTACAGTTATATTAAACATTAGTTTCAATACATCTTGATTAATTTAGTAAAGAATGAAAAAGTTTAAACCAGATACACGTCACAACCATACAAACATAATTTAAAGGACACAATCATCATCATCATCATCACCAGCCTATATCAGTCCACTGCTGGACACGGGCCTCTCCAAAAGGAGGATTTTGCCATAATCGCCACGCTTGGCAGGCGGGTTGGCGATCGCAGTTTGGCCAATGGTGGAGAGGAGACGCTGCTGCCCGTCTTCTTATGGCGGTTTTCCTGTAGTCGCCTCTTACAACACCCATAGGAAGAGAAGGAGTGGTGCTATTCTTTTAACGTGCCGGCACTACACGACACAATAAGAAGACGAAACAGAAAAACTATATTTTTCTAAAGGAAGTAAATAAACAAAAAAAGAATATTAAGAATAAATAAAAACAACATCAAATCATTGACACGTAAAACAAATAAAGAGCCATTTAAAATGCATCCAGATTGCGCGATGCAACTAGGGGCTAGTCACTCAGTGGGGCAATTAGGAGCGTCCTCCCAACTGCCCCACTGATGGCGCATGGCTTCGCAATCACCCTATTGACTCAGCCCCATAAAATTGACACTACAACTGACACAGTCAAGATAGCGAGACAATCAATTGGAATGAAGTGGCCGGCTACTCGTCTATCACGCGTTATAACACTTTATCGGTAACGCAGAGCTACGAAGAAACGGAATGAATGTGACATGTCACGTCTTGATAAAATTAAAATAGATTTGTTAAGTTATCTTGTGGAACTACACGATTAGCCTGGCGATATGGATGCAGTAAGGATTGCGATGTTTAGTCTGAAATACAAATGAAGCCTCGGTCCCCTACATGAAAAGAAGGTACCTTGACATCATTGTTTGCATGAAATTGTATATTACACCTTTTTTGGCGTAATAGATCTATAATTATGCCGAAATTTAGAGTTTCAGCACAACTTTTCACTCGTATTATTAGGAGATGACATACCCACATGGATCCGAAAACAGTGCGATGTTGCCTAAATATAATTAGCCTTCTTATAACAATAGTAAAAAGTAAAAAGGCGATTGAACTCTGCAAATCTGGGTAAACTTTACAACTGCATATAGGCCTGTATATAAACTATCAACTTTTAGTCTTCTGAAAGTTGAATTCTATTTTAAAGTGCGCGTTGCAATGTGTACTTATTGTGATTCACAGACCGATTAAACTATCGACCGATTTAAATCCCGTAATGTAGATCTTATAGAAAAATAATTCGATACTTACAGACTTTCTGCTATTCGAATTCAATGAACGTTGACGCAAATATTTACTTATATGCGCGAAAGTTATGCACATTAAACGTTCACATTGCTGTTTGCGGCAATGTGTTCTGAGCCATTATCGACACATCTCATTTTCATCACTCCCCGTTCTATTGACAGTCCACAATAAAATGACATAAATCAAAATGGCTGCCAACATGGCGGCCGGCCGTTTGACAGTTATCGCATGTCGGGGGAACGTTAAACTCATTGATATTTATTACTCAATCGGGACGCTAGCCCGAATGATTTATTGGTAATAGATTCTTCGTTATTGTTTATTTTATTGTCTTCGTGTGCGCAAATAAATTGGAGTTTTATTACTCGTGTTGTAACATGTTAATAGATTTTAACTACATGAGTACCTATTTAAGAAGAAACACATTTAAATTATGTCTGATTTATTTTAATTCTTCGAAAACATATCTGTACTAGGAGTTAGTCTCATCAGTTATATTATAATCAACATAAAAACACCTGTATGGAATGACAACTCTCAAAATTGTGAAACAGTTTTAGACTGAGTCAAACCTTACAGGCCTTCCAGTCTGGAAATATTGCCTAAACCTAGCTACCATTAATCCCAACATTACTTACCTCTATATTCCTGCCTCCCTCTAAACGGATTTTCCTTCGCCATCTTTATTTATTAGATAACCGAACATATCGACAATAGCTTCCACATTCACGCAATAAACTCGACAAAATACAGTCAGCACCAAATATTTAATGTAGACAGAAAATAATCCTAATTTCTGTTCTCTACAAAGAAAAAAGTGATGTAAAAAATGCTATAACTTCTTCTTGTCTTATTAATATCTTTTTATACGGTGCCACATTCTAAAAGAACTTGGCGATCATCAATGTAATCTTTAATTTTGCAGCTGCTATTACAAAGATCAAAAGTTTTTTTGCTTGTTTTTCTTATATTAAAAACCTCCTCTGCGGGGAAACCATGAACTCTTATAACAATCTCAAAGCTGTCAAATCTGTCAATATTGGTACGTCATTTCATACAAAATTTGACAGAAATGATAATGTTTGACAGATTTGTGATTGTTTTAACAGTTCATGGTTAGGGCCCTGATCTTCAATTGATCAATTGAAGGGTTGACAATTATTGCTAATAGTTTCGGCAGCGCATTCGACGAAAGACATTTTAAGACTCATTTTTCTACACCTTCGGTTACATTGTTCAAATTTTACCAAGGATCCCTAATTTTTTTCAAAATGAAATGTAGCCTATGTCAAATTGGAAGAATGTAGCATTCTATTGGTGAACGATTTTTTTAAATCGGCCCAGTACTTTTTGAGCCTATTCATTACAAACATACAAAAATAGGTACAAATCTTTCCTCTTTATAATATTAGTATAGATAAATAACTCTCACTCGCTAGCGAACGTATATTATGACGTACCGGCAAGCGCAGCGTAGGACGTGGAAGGTGGACCGCGACTAGAATCAAACTTAGTGTGGCCACACACTTAGCGCGTAGCTTAGTGCTTTTATTTAGTGAACGCTAATCATGCCGTTATTTGAACGTTAGGCGTCTTGCAGGTGAAGCGCAAGCATTAGAAGACTCTATTCAGCAGTAGACGTCCTATGTCTGAAATTATGTTGCTAACGAGCAACCAGCATACTCGGTACTAAGCTACAAAACCTCTATCTGAAAATATTTTTGCTTAAAATTATAGGTGCGAAGCTGACTATACTTTAACAGCGTTAACGTCGTTTCGTATCGCATCACCATGAGCGTTATTGACATAAACATCAATGGGAATGTCGTGTTTATCTAAGTTATTATCCAATAAACAGCGAAGCCTTAGGCTCGAATATTAATAGACGTAAATAGTACTTGTTCGCTGAGACCCGAATGAATGGATGTGTTAACATGTTAATTTGTAAAGATAAAATAAAGTTCCAAAATATAGTTTAGTAAGTAGTTTTACTAGCTTAGTTTCTTAGTATTTGAAATGTGAGGTAGCTTTTGTCAACATACTTGTATGTATGACATCTGAATTTAAGACGGTGACTTCGGTGATTATATAGAAGCGAGTTCTCAAAGTAATATTTACCTAATTCTAACTTTTTTGTTTTTTCTGCAAAGATTAAAAACGAGAGAGTAAAAACGAAACTGGTTAGCAAAGTTGAGCGTTCATGTTTAGGCCGTATACCTACAGCCGGGGGCTAACTATGATCACAAAGTGTATTTTCAACTTTGTTTCGTTTCAGGGTTTCGTACCCAAAGGGTGAAAGGGTCCCGCCCTATTACTAAGACCACCAGGCTCTATCTCATGAACCGTGATAGTTAGACAGTTGAAAGTAGGACAGTACACAGATGATGTATTTCTGTTGCCGCTATAATAATAAAAACTAAAAAACAGAATAAAATAAATATGTCCTATACAACAAAAGTGACTTTTTGCCGTTTTATAGATAATAATGGTACGGAACCCTTCGTGCGTGTGCGTTTTTTTTTATATCTAATATACGTATCAACAATGCTTAGCTTCTGTTAAACTTTTCCTATGCTTTATCAAACTATACTTTACAAAAAAAAACCAGAAGCAATATAAAGGCCTTCAATTCAGCCCAATCAGATCACACCCCACAAACCCTAAGTTAAGAAAGGCTTCCCAAAAGTCAATACATAATACCCCTCCTGAGTGGCCATAACATTTTATGTGCCTATTACCCTGGTAAGTGACGCGTATATTCTTATAACACGAGCAAGTATTCAAAATATGAAAGAGTCAGATAGCACCAAGTGGCCCGTTCTGGGACTTGCATACACGGAACTATAAAAAGTCATGGGAAGGTAAGACCAGGTAGGTATATGTTTAGACATGGTTGGGGAAGTATTTGATGTTATATAGTGGCTAACAAGATAATGCTGTATACCTCACTAAATAATAAATAAATAAATATTGGACAACATCACATACATTGCTCTGATCCTAAGGTAAAGTAGCTAAAGCACTTGTGTTATAGAAATCAGAAACAACGACGGTACCACAACACCCAGACCCGAGCCAACATAGAAAAGTTCATTTTCTACATTGACCCGGCCGGGGATCGAACCCGGAACCTAAGAGATGGCGGCGCCATTTAAAGTCCGGCGTGCTCGCCTCTCGGCTATGGAGGTTCACTAAGGTACTCATAAAAATATAAAATGCTATAAAGATAAAATAAGCAGCAGAAATTTCGTAAGCCTTTATTTTTTTGAGTGTCTTGAATTGTAAATGTCGACCTCCGTAGCCGAGAGGCGAGCGCGCCGGACTTTAAATGGCGCCGCCATCTCTGAGGTTCCGGGTTCGATCCCCGGTCGGGTCAATGTAGAAAACGAACTTTTCTATATTGGCTCGGGTCTGGGTGTTGTGGTACCGTCGTTGTTTCTGATTTCTATACTACTTACCTTTGAATCAGAGCAATGTATGTGATGTTGTCTAATATTTATTTATTATTTACTTATTTATTTAATTGTTGTTGTCTGATTATTTTTATGGCTCGAAAACAATTGCGCCCTTATAGGAAATTTATTAGTTACATTGTGAACTCAGTCAGGGTAGAACATCTAACTTTACACGGGAACTAACTTAACGATGATGTAGAAATATATATTAAAGGTTTTTTGCTCTTTTTATAAAAATAGTACCAAATAAACTTTCTTTCGTTCATTCTTTCAGCATAACGAAGCTACATTTGATTTTAAATAATTTAACCTTATTTATTTTCTACTATACCTCCTACTGTCAGATTTCCGGTATTTAAACATAAAAATACATATTGCATTTCATCAACACTGCGTACCGCACAAATAAATGAAAACAAAAAACTCTCGCCCGTACCAATTTATCGAATTACGCAAGAATTAAAATCCCGTCTGTCGACACCGGCCAGTGGTGAGAAATGACACGAGTCCGGACACAAAACAAAACCAGCCAAGGGGAGTCGGACTTGGCCGTCGAGGTTCTAAAAACGTAGAAATTATAAAGACAATGAATACGTCTTTTCATTAGGTCGAGATTGTCAGCGTGATCTCGCGACACCGACCTTTATTTGTAGTTTAAGCGTTACTTAAATTAAAATTACGCCCAGTTTTGAGATGGTTTTGCATTACTGTTTTCACGGTACAAGCCAATAACAAAACTTTTTGTTGTAATTTAATTTTTGATTCGATTTATTTATTTTTTTCTTTAACTGTCCTGTATCTTGTTTTCGTTGACAAATTTTATGTTACATAAGTATTAGGATTTTAGAAGGGTGCAGGTTTCAAAATAATTAAAATGTTCTTTTAGTTTTGTTGCTTTAACCGAAAACTAAAAAATGTACCTAACTCTTCAAGAGACCGTGTTTGGCCGTATTTACCTTGGTATTTGACAATAATTCGAACTTATTAAGTAGGTACTACTGCCTGAAAAAAATATTTTTCGGAATAAAAAGTGATTCTATCAAAGTTTTTTCTTTTCTTTTAATAAACGGAACCCCAAAACTGATATGTCTGCCACTGCAGCGCAAATTGCCCGCGCGACGCGAGCTGTCACTTGTCGCGCGTCACAACTGTCAACTGTCAGTTGTCACCGCACTGACAGCCGGCGCCGTTGCGATTTACATAAAAGTGGTAGGTGACAATTAAAAACGGCCGAACCACTGCACCGGTCCGTTTTTTGTGCGGACTCGACGCGTAGTAGTTTTATACTGTGCAATTATTGTGACGTTTTTGTAAAGTGACTTGTGTTGATCGAGCTTAAATGTCATGTTCTGTTTTTAGTAAAAAAACGTAATAAACACCAGTGATTTATAAAGTCAATTAACAATGTATCACAAAAAATAAAACCATTATCACCACGTTTACCCGTACATTATGAAGTACGGATCTAACAAACCTGTGTTACGAGGCACCTGTTTTTAGGGTTCCGTACCCAAAGGGTAAAACGGGACCCTATTACTAAGGCTCCGCTGTCCGTCTTTCACCAGGCTGTATCTCATGAACCGTATTAGTTAGAGAGTTGAAATTTTCACAGATGATGACGTATTTCTGTTGCCGCTATAACAACAAATACTAAATACCAGAATAAAGTAAATATTTAAGAGGGCCCGATACAACGAACTTTTTTTGCGTGTTTTTTATAGATATTTGTACGAAACCCTATGTGACGTAAAAAATGGCCGGTTTTTTTTCTAGATACGTCTCCTAGCAAACCCAGCCAGAAACACTTTATAAAAGCTTATTTCTGCAACAACCCGGGAATCGAACCCGGATTTGCGCTTAAAAGGCGAACACCGCGCTACTAGGACACTCTGGTATTCGCCGCTGTATGCGGATTCTTCCTCCAAAGTAAGATAAGATATAATACAATTTATTACTCAATAAAAGCTTTGTATAAAATAACATGACAATAAGAGTCTAATATTATGAATTCATTTGTAAGTTAGCAATCATCATCATCATCTCAGCCACAGGACGTCCACTGCTGAACATAGGCCTCCCCCAGTGACTTCCAGATCGGCCGATTGGAAGCGGCCTGCATCCAGCGTCGTCCTGCAACCTTTACCAGGTCGTCTGCCCACCTTGTGGGTGGGCGTCCTACGCTGCGCTTGCCTATACGCGGCCTCCACTCCAGAACCTTTCTGCCCCATCGGCCGTCAGTTCTACGTGCTATGTGCCCCGCCCACTGCCACTTCAGCCGGCTAATCCGTCGAGCTATGTCAGCGACTTTGGTTCGTTCACGGATCTCCTCATTTCTGATTTGATCTCGCAAAGAAACACCGAGCATAGCCCTTTCCATAGCGCGCTGTGCAACTTTAAGCTTCTTAATAAGGCCCATAGTAAGAGGCCACGTTTCAGTTCCGTATGTCATCACTGGTAACACACACTGGTTGTATACTTTCGTCTTTAGGCACTGAGGTATTTTGGACGAGAAGATGTTGCGTAGTTTCCCGAACGCTGCCCATCCGAGTTGGATTCGTCGATTGACCTCTTTCTCAAAATTGGACCTACCCAACTGGATCACTTGTCCCAGGTAAACATATTTGTCAACAATTTCAAGTTAGCAATAATATTGTTTAAATAAGCTATTATATAATTTAGATTATCAAATTGTAAACATAAAAAAAGGATAGCTATATAATAACATTCATTCGATAATCACTTAACTTATATAAAACACAAAATCTCATGAAGCTGTAATGTATAACTGCTACAGATATATATAGTTTTAGAAGTCAAGCTATTTCACTAAAGATCTATAGTTTTAAACTTTCGCGTTGCATAATTTAAAACCTAATGAAATGACATGTGACCACGGTCGGTGTAACCCGATCGAAACGTCAGGCAAAAGAGGTAACATTTTGTACCTAAATTATGATCGCGTTCATTCCCGTTTCATTGAGTTTTAGATCTAACTATGTACACCAAGATACCATCCAAAATTCCATTCGCAAAACAGTCGGGAAGTAATTCAAAGTTGAATCAAATGAACAAATAAGTAAAATAAATGTTTTATTCATTTAATTTAAATCCCTTGTAAAAGAGATAGCGAGCGTTAAACAGAAGCCAGCCAATTAAGAGTCCCGCATAAAGTTGTATCAATGAAAAGTACATGTTTGATTCCGAGGCGTCATATCGTTTCACAAAATGAATGTCAAATATAAAACCGGCCAAGTACGAGTCGGACTCGCGCACGAAGGGTTCCGTACCATTTTCTTGAAAAAACAGCAAAAAAATCACGTTTGTTGTATGGGAGCCCCCTTAAATATTTAGTATTTGTTGTAATAGCGGCAACAGAAATACATCATCTGTGAAAATTTCAACTCTCTAACTATCACGGTTTATGGGATACAGCCTGGTGACAGACGGACAGACAGACGGACAGCGGAGCCTTAGTAATAGGGTCCCGTTTTACCCTTTGGGTACGGAACCCTAAAAATGAATGTCAAATATAAAAACGAGTCACTTTTGAGTTTGTTCCTTAGCAGCGTTTCCATAAAAGCCAAAGTGATGTTCTTTAAAAGCACAACGCAAATATAACAAACAGTCAAATTACAAAAAAATATCTCAAGAAGTTATTCATATAGATAATTACATTAGTTGCATTTAATTAATAACCGAATTAATATTTTATTTTCATAAATACTACATAGATTATAATACGAGATGGTCGTAGCTCAGTGGCGGCAGCTCTTCGGTATCGATTACTAAAGTTAAGCAACCAACGCTGCGGTTGTAAGTGGATGGGTGACCATTCCAACCCTATTTAGTGACATTTATCACGAGCATTACCGTGCCTCGGGGGGCACGTTAACAGTTGGTCCCAGCTGATATCCGTTAATATTAGTCGTAAAGCCTAGTCAGGTGCCTTATGGCGGCTTGATTACATCTGACTTTAAGCCAGTGGCATTGGTTTTATTTCGAGGTAGGCAATACATACTAACTCATGTGTTTTATTGATGAAAATAAGTGGTTTTTAATTATAACAAACTTTTGTAAGTACCTACTGCCTACCTCATTACGTAGGTAGGTAGGTAGACACTGCCTAATTGCCTATATGCACCGCACGCCCCTGTTGTGTAGTGTAGCTTAAACAGGGGCGTGCGGTGCATATATTATATTTATGTGATTTGTCTGTTCTATTTGCGGCATATGTCGGGTCGGGCGAGCTATCTCGATGATGCGCTATTAATACTGATACGGGCTTAACGCGGCGTGTATTAACCCGACCCTGCCGCGTATTAATACACCACTTACCGCTTTATGGTACGGCTATGGGACGTAATTGTTTAGGGCCCTTTTACGATACGAGCGCCGTAACTCCGTCGATTTAATAACTCGAACACTTACGACTTTTTATGTGAGGTAAGTCTGTAATTTTGCGGTATTTTATTTAGTAATTGCAAAACATGGGCTTTATTAACTGGGTTGGCTGTTTAGTTTCGATCTAGGGTGAAAATAACGTTACCAATTAGCGTGGAGATGAAAGACTTGTAATTTAAAAAGTTTTAAATCTAATTTAAGATTTAACAGGCAATTTAAATAATATGAGCTTGCTACATTTTTAGACTATGTCCGTTACTTCAGTCATCTGCCTGCTGATCTTGTTTCGGATTTTATCCCTTATGGAAATCCCAAGCATGGACCTTTCCATTGCTAAACCCACCACCAATAAAACCAATTTATTTCTGTAAATAGGCTTAAACTAACTACTCTCGAGAGGAGACCACGCCTTGGCAATCGTAGGGTATGCTAGCTTGATGGACCGACGCCAGCCGACGCCCTTAGGAAGATGCTAGCAGTGGATGGATGAAAAAGGCGGGAGACCGTGCTCTTTATTACTCCTTGGTCCGCCAAAGCGCAAGAAAGAGCACGTTCTCCCGCACAGGGAGGCTTACGTCCAGCAGTGAACTGCAATAGACTAAGATGATGAATAATATAAGTGTCACAAAACCTACTTTAAATTTACGTTAAGACACTGTTCGATACGAAGGAGTTGATTTTGCTACTCAATTTCCTAAAGTAATTTAAAAACAAACTCAAATATTCTTAAAAATATAAATTCTCATTACTAATGATAGGCCTCCATAATAAACCCTCCAAATACTCTCTCGAAAGAGCAACCCATATTTCAGCAGCACAGCCCACTGTGCGGTGCTAAATTTTTATATTCGAGAAAGGGAAACGGTTATGTCCAGAGTAAATTTAGCAAAAGTCGCACTGTGGGCCGAGTGCTTGGGATCGTGTTACCATAAATTCGAGCCCTTTTTCAAGGGGTCCTAAGTAACTCTCTGAGAAGAAGACAATTTATAAGATACACTTGGATAGTCACTGGGATAGTGGTCGGTTTTCAAATGTTAACATTGAGCCATGTAAATGAATGTTAGCCACTTATTATTATTTATTTATATCAACGGTGCCTAAGACAAAGCATACTGAAAATTAAGCAGATTCGAAAAATAAGACATAAGAAACATATCCAAACCTACCGATGCGAATGGTATCTAATGAAACGACATATCACTAAATATTTTTAGTAAGAAGACGTAATCACCAAAAATAATATTCAACATCTAGGTACCGTGATTTCCTGGTATCCGATGATTATACTAGGGATTTCATGGAATCCCTAGGATTCCATGAAATCCCTAGTATCGTCCATTTCCCTACAACATATACATATATATGTTGCGTATTACTGCACTACTATGATTTTGTACTCGATGGTACCTGGTGTGCGAGGCACTGACTTACAGATGACATAAGTCTGGGTGTTGTGGTACCGTCGTTGTTTCTGATGCCTATAACACAAGTACTTTGGCTACTTACCTTAGGTTTAAAGCAATATTTATTTATTTATTTGATCTAGCCCCTCTCAATGCTCGCTGATAAACTGAATCTCCCTCCAATAGTTTCTATCCACTGCTACCAGCAACTATCGCTGATATAGTCACTTTAGCTTTACCTTATAAATGTGCGCTGTACGCAAATATTGATTATACAGGGTGTACAAAAGAATAGGACACTCCTTAAAACCACGTGATCAGCTGGTGATATACAACAACTTTTGCTATGGGAGCAACATCGAAATCGAGATTTTTTTCAGATGCTCCATACATTATCATCTAGGTATTCAAGAAGTTTGTATAGAGCAGCTAAAAGAACTCGATTTCGATGTTTTTTGCGTAGAAAAGTTATTGTATATGATCAGCAGATCACGTGGTTTCAAGGAGTACATATTCTCATAAAAACCTTAATTTTAAAGACCATATTGACATTTCCCACTTCTAATGTCATTCCAATCATCTAGTCCCAAACTAAGCAAACTAATATGTCGTGTCGTAACTTTACAATGGACAAATGTGCTAAAATACCAATTTAAACATCAATATTGGACAACATCACATACATTGTTCTGATCCTAAAGTAAGTAGCTAAAGCACTTGTGTTATAGAAATCAGAAACAACGACGGTACCACAACAAACAGACCCGAGACAATATAGAAAAGTTCGTTTTTCCACATTGTCCCGACAAGAAATCGAACCCGAAGTCCGGCATGCTCACCTCTCGCCTACAGAGGTCGTCGTCATCGGTACATCAATGACTTACACATGAGCATTTGCCCATTGCAGGATCAAAATATTTACTCATGTCAACATTCATCAAATTAATTTTCAATGTACTTTTCTACCTACAATAAATCTCTTTCCAGTAAACAACAATTTCTGAATAAAATATTGAGTCATACCTTTCTAGGTCAGAGCTATTAGATGTGACCCGATCACAATGATCAGCTTTAATACCAATAAAATTCTTTTACGGCCAATTAATTATACAGATCGCAAAAATATGTGCATCACAAATAACCTAGAGCTGCGACTACACATTGGTATCTGACGACCCAATGGCGCATTGGCCCGGAATTTTGCCTGGATTGCAAAAGTCCTCAGGTTCCACACCAGCCCCTCTAGCATGCGTAACAAAACACGATATGATATGATACGATATAGCGATTTATCGACATCCAACTTTCAAAATATGATAATATAGCCGCGATCTTGAACTTTTATCGAAGCAGTGAGTATGTCCGTGCCGGCGACATTACAGTCATGCTCGATTTTTCGATAAAAGTTCATATTTTGACAAAAAATATACGATAAATCGCTGTATCATATCATGCCATATCGTGTTTTGTTTTCATTTTATATTTGCGAGTCCTGATTCTGTATATGTAGAGAGACTCCCACAGCAATGAAACAACATTATTTGGTTCCACAAAACTCTTTGTATTCAAAACATTTGGTCATGGATTTGGTAATACACCAGACAATTTTATATGATATTTTTTGTATGGATTTGTCTAGTGGAAGACAATAAAAAAATCCGGCCAAGTGCGAGTCGGACTCGCGCGAAGGGTTCCGTACCATTATTATAATATAATTTGGGTACAGATCCCTAAAAACGACAAAAAAAGGTTTGTTGTATAGGAGCCCCCTTAAATATTTATTTTATTCTGGTTTTAGTATTCGTTGATAAAGCGGCAACAGAAATGGATCGTCTGTGAAAATTTCAATTGTCTAACTATCACGGTTCCTGAGATACAGCTTGGTGACAGACGGACAGCGGAGTCTTAGTAAAATGCTCCCGTTTTACCCTTTGGGTACATACAGAACCCTAAATAGAACACAAAAAATAGACAAAGTATAATATTTACCAAACATACACACGTTGTTGATGTCAACAAGTTATATTTGGAGTCGATAGCATGCTATGACATGGAGAGTTAGAATGTTTTGAATTCGCACCGAATAAAAAATAACTGATTTTATGTATATTTATATATTTTTTATCAATGAGGGTTTTCACTAGCTTTACTAAAACCAAACCACCAACCATTTTTCTCACGACACGTAGTTGTTAAAGCAAAAAAATACTATGCAATGTGACCCAAGCTTAAGACTTTTTGCGTCTATAATTTATAACACCTAAAACCTAATAGCTTTTTTATGCGCTCATAAAACGCTTATTTATCATAATCGTCGATTCATTAATCAATGCTAATGACTACATAATTCAACACTTGACATTGAAGTGTCGTTATGTTAATAGTCAACATGCAGTCAAGACAAAAACAAATACAAACCTACAATTATTATTTACAGCAGAAAGTTGAAACAAAATTATTGAGTCGCTTGGTTAATTCCTCGATTCGTTAAATATGGTAAAGACAAAATGTATTATTAATACTTATTGAATTTCCTCTGCGTCTCTATCTAATTATATTTATACAGGTTAGGTTCGATAAGTTAGGATTATTCAAATTCTTTATTACTCATGAGTCAAAACAAGGTGTAAAGTAGTGTTGTAAAGGACGAGTTCTTCAGTCTTAGATTCGAGACTCGAGTCATTTTGCATGAATCGAGACTATTAGTCTTTTCGAGTTTTTAGAGCCTTTTCGAGTCCTTGTAGTCATTTCAATCCTTTGAGTCCTTTGAGTCTAAGATCTAAGTTATAGCTAAGATAGGGTGCATATTATTTTATTTGGTATATTTTTATTTTGAGCGGTGGTAAGCGTGTGGTAACGAACGTTGGCTTAAGGTCAGTCCCAAGTTCTTTTGAAAAGACTCAGTCACGACACGAGTTCTCGTAGTCATGACTCAGGTCTTTTTTAAAAGACTCAAATACATGAGTTGGACTCGAACTCGAGTCTTTAAAAAGAACTCAGTCACCAAAAAAGGACTCAAGTCCCATTGTTATAAGACTATAAGACTCAAGTTTCTTACAACACTGGTGTAAAGTCGCGGGCGTTTGATAGTTCACATTAAAATATACTCGTATATACGCAAATATTTGAACGATGTGGTTGGCCTTCACACGTCATATTTGCCCAATAAAGTTTATCCAGTTTACACATCTTTTGTATTTTTTGTGGATAAATCTTATTTGCACAGATATCATGTCATGAATAATTAAATATCCATAAAATCTACACACCGTGTGGTTGCGTAGTAGGTACTTAGTTTATTGCAGAGTATGAAATAGGTAACTCAATAAAAAACAGGAGTGGTTTTAAAAGTGTTATGATATTATTTAGTGCTTATTTATAGCCTAAAACATTAATAACCAGGGAGGGACCCCTAGGCACTAAAACCGATTCTATACACCTAAACACCTTCGAAATATCAAAAAATAACTCATAGGTTAAAAATAAAATTTTAAAAAACCCCGATGTAAAAAATAATATGTAAACTATTTGTTAACTCATTGGCCCTTCAACTTTATTACAAGAAATGTTGCCTAGTTATGTTTTGATCCAAGCGACATCGTGTCGGGGGGGGGGGGGGCGCTGACGCGACGTAACCTCCCAGGACTTAACTAAATAAGTTTTTAACAACCGTTCCCATCCTACATAGTAACAAAACACCCTAAAACCAAGTTTAATTTCAAAAACCGCGCAAGCGCAAGCAAACCGGCTCTTCAAATTTAGGAACTATAAAAGCCCAGGGTAATCACAGCCATGGGCAGCGAAACTAACAAGTGGCCATTAGTTATTCCACTCACGGCGCGGATGTTTAAAAACAGCAATTTCATACGCAATCTCGCTCGCCGGCGCATTAATCAGCGCGGGCAGCCTGTCGCTCGCTGTCTGTCAACTGCTGACGCGCTGTCCCGACGACCGACTGATCTGCGCACAGGGCTGGCGCAGTCGAGTTTACGCAACAATTGGTACTTATTCTACACTGCAATGTTTTGTATAGCTTAATCCCAATTAAAAGCTGAGTTAACTGTGCAATCTTTCTTAAAAACAGAAATTTTATATGTAATCTCGCTCGCCGGCGCATTAATCAGCGCGGGCAGCCTGTCGCTCGCTGTCTGTCAACTGCGGACGCGCTGTCCCGACGACCGACTGATCTGCGCTCAGGGCTGGCGCAGTCGAGTTTACGCAACAATTGGTACTTATTCTACACTGCAATGTTGTGTATCCAAGATTCCCAGCTTAATCCCTATTAAAAGCTGAGTTTAATGTGCAATCTTTCTTAAAAACAGCAATTTTATATGTAATCTCGCTCGCCGGCGCATTAATCAGCGCGGGCAGCCTGTCGCTCGCTGTCTGTCAACTGCGGACGCGCTGTCCCGACGACCGACCGACTGATCTGCGCTCAGGGCTGGCGCAGTCGAGTTTACGCGACAATTTATACACTGCAATGTAGTGTATCCAGGATTTCCAGCTTTCCTATCATTAAAAATTAGCCATATCTCCTTAAAAATAGCAATCATATACGTAATCTCGCTTGCCAGTTATTAAATCAGCGTAGGCAGCCTGTTGCTCGCTGTCTGTCAACTGGCTGACGCGCTGCTCTAACGACCGACTGATGTGCACTCTGGCGCACTCATGTTTACGCAACAATTAGTACTTGTTCTCTATTATTATTCTACACACTAACTATTATATTATGCAATCTCGTTCGCCCATGGCTTAATCACCGCGGCAGCCTGTCACTGACTATTACTGACTGAATCGCTGCTCTACAACCAACTGATGTAAATGCAGAAGGGCTAGCACAATACATTTAACGTGATAACTTATGCGTGGTGGGTGATGATGTAGATGCGAGGAACAGAGGGCCAGGGCTAATAGACGTTTGTATCTAGCACCAGCCCCTTTAGCATGAGCAACAAAACACGATATGATATAGCGGTTTATCGCATATTTTTTGTCAAAATATTACATTTAAAAAGCGAGCGGTTCGCCGGCACAGATATGCTCACTGTTTCAATAAAAGTTCAAGATGGCGGCTATGTTATCATATTTTGAAAGTAAAGAGGCGATAAATCGCTGTATCATACCGTGAATTATCGTGTTTTGTTGCTGTTGCTAGAGAGAGGCAGATAGGCCAATTTACTTAAAGTCGTTTGTGTCAGCCCTACATAAGTGTCCGATTCAGTGCGACGACACGTTTCACCGGTAAACGTCAAATTTTTTGTCCGCAAATTGACACCGCGCCACCGCTATTTAGGAGCGCTCATTGTGCTGTTTCTTTGTCGGGACGATGATGTCTGACGGACAGTGGGTTCGGTGCCTGTGTAATGGTGATCAGTGAACGGTACAATTGAATTAGTTTTAATCGATTATAAGCCATTACAGTAAGCGCGCTATTTTTGAACTAAACAAGGTGTTTTTTGATTAATACATATAATAAAGGCTGTGAATATAGTGACGATTTTACCAGAAACTTAGCTCTACCTTTATGACAAATGTATGCAGCATCAGATATTTATTTTACGATTTTGAAGTTAGCCCGAGAGATGATGCTTGTTATGTAATTACTTTATTAGGCTGAAATGTATAGTTTGATTGATATTCTCTTTTAATTTTTATTTTAAACTAAAGAAATAGTTTGGTCAAGCATGTACCCACTACGAATGTATAAACCTTATTAATTAAGAAACTGACACAGAAAACACTTATAAAGTAGTATTTTAATAAGTCTAATTCATTTTAAATTAGCAACCTTAAAGAGCGTGCTGAAATTCCGTCGCATTATACCTACTAACTTATTGACGACCTCCGTAGCTGAGAGGCGAGCACGCTGGACTATTATGGAGTCGCCATCTCTGAGGTTTGGTCAATCCATCCCCGGTCGGGTCAATGTAGAAAACGAACTTTCAATATTGTCTCGGGTCTAGGTATTGTGGTACCGTCGTTGTTTCTGATTTCTATAACACAATTGCTTTAGCTACTTTTCTTAGGATCAGCAGGGCTATAACATGCGCGCATTCGGTTCTTTTATCGATAGACAAGACAAATTTTGTCTTCGACGATAATTTTGTTGTTTTTCCTAACCCGGATCACAGACGTCTCGAATCCTTTTTTTTATATTTTCAGGGTCTCCCGTTGATCATAGCCACTTATTTTTACGTTATAACACGGCATTACCATGATATTTTGTTTCTTTCTTTGTTATCGTCGAAGACAAAACGACATATTTACGTCAAAAGTCGATAAAATGCCACGACAAAATTTTATCGTGTTGCGCATGCTAGCCCTTTAGAGCAATGTATGTGAAGTCATCCATTATTTAATATTATTATATTTATTAACTTTTACCATTCATAGTTCTTACCTCGTCATTCCCATTCATAAGACCTACCCCAAACTAAGCTCGCACCATTTTTCACACGCGCTTACGCCCAGCCATAAATAATTTATCATCTACACCATTTGCGAAATAAGCTCATTAATCATTTTCAGAAGTTTGGCGACAAGCACTGAGCTTTTGAACGGTGTTAAGGTTCGGGTTGAAGAGCTTTTGAATTTGAGTAAGTTCGTAGTCAATTTTAGGTGTAGACTGAACTTCAATATTTGGACACTTATTCATGTATAATTTATGTACTGGACGGATAAGGTATTAATTTCTATCGATCTATCTATCTTTTCAGCCTTAGCTGATACATTTTTCTACACTATTAAGTCTTAATTTGTGAAATAAAGTGTTTTTGGTCTCGAACTCTCGCTCGACACATAAAAATAACGGATGGCGCCAATCACAGATTTTTTACGAAACGAAATCTAAAGTTTTATTGCTTTTTTTCTAAGGATATTTAAAGTATCTACTAATTATTTCGTGTACACTCAGCTGCAATAATCTTTAACCTTTTTCGACCCAAATTAATTATATGATAACAATCAAACACGCGCCGATTGTTATACTAAGTCTTGAAGTAAAATAAAACCAATAAGAACAATTTATTTTTGCAAATAGACTTAGGGTAAAACCAGGCTTGACGCCCCAGTGGTATAGATGCCTCGATTGTAATTACTCTAGTTTCAAAAATACATAGCGTGTTATTTTATTTATCTATCGAGAGACTTTCCAACTGACACCAACTGGACCATGTCTCGTGTCTCTGTGCGTTTGCATGGGACGGCTAGGTGCGATCAAAGTTTTTTTCGGGATAGATGCCCTATTTCTCAGCGGGTCGTCTATCCTTAATGTTATCTATATGGACTTGGCAACTATCCCCTATATGGGATAGATGTCTCAAAATTTAGAGGTCCGCAATAATCGGTAATACTCTGGAAATGTCAAAGGTTAAATTTTTTTTACCCTTCATAAATTCATAGATAAAAGACCCAAGGACTTGCCAGTGTTACAATTAAAAGAATGAAATAATTGTACAGGGAGATAATAACATATTTTCAAAAAGTGTGGCATCTATTCTGGTTTTACCCTAAACTAAGCACTTTTACAACAATACCATCCTTGTGCACCCACAAGCGTAGGTATGGTTTATTTCCAGGGGATACCTTCTTAAGTTGAGGCTCGAACGTGGGAGACGGCCGACGGCTGAATTCAATTTCAAAAAATACATTTAAAAATTTACTTACCTTAACCGAGAATCGAACCCTAAACTCTTTTCGTTCAAGGCGAATCTCCGCGCCACTAAGCCGATCAGGTTTGACTATACGTGACAAGTATTTCGAAAAATAAAAGTGCTGGTTCGTTTCTCGCTCAAAGGCTAAGTTTGGCCATTCAACGAGGAAACGCTGCAAGCATTCTCGCCTCCTTGTCTTGCGTTTATATTTGAGTAGGTAGGGTAGTTTGAAAATTTAGGTAAGTTTACTTTTGTTTTTGTATAGAACTTATATATAATTATGTTTATGAACCGAAGAAATTACATTTGACGACCTCCGTAGCCGGGAGGCGAGCACGCCGGACTTTACATGGCGCCACCATCTCTGAGGTTCCGGGTTCGATCCCCGGTCGGGTCAATGTAGAAAATGAACTTTTCTATATTTGCTCGGGTCTGGGTGGTGTGGTACCGTCGTTGTTTCTGATTTCTATAACACAAGTGCTTTCAAAACTCAATGAAACGGGAATTAACGCGATCATGATTTAGGTACAAAATGTTACCTCTTTTGTCTGACGTTTCGATCGGGTTACACCGACCGTGGTCACAGGCTGACTGGAACAGCGATGTCTTCACTCTGTATGAGAGGCAGTTTCTTCATCTACCCTCATAATATTATTTTCACGCCAAGTACCGTCACACACTTACACTCTCTGTGTCCCTATTCCTCACACTAACCGCCGCGTCCGTATTCAGGTGAGAACTTGATCGAAACAAAACCAGATTTTCTATTTTTAATCACTGGATTCCATGTCGCATGTCATCTAAAAGTAATTACAAGTGCTTTCGCTACTTACCTTAGGATCAGAGCATTGTATGTGATATTGTCCAATATTTATTTATTAAATCTATTTATTTATCGAAGTAACAAATGGATATTGGTTTTTGCAGCGGACTGTTTTCTGTATCTAATCTCGGTGGACCCATAAAAGTGCAGAGGCAATGCCACCACGTCTTATTTATCGTTTCCTACGGTGACAAGGAAGTCGCCACTTAACCGACTGGCACCGGCTTAAAAGTATTTATGTAGAAGTCGAGTAGCTTGCAAAATTAAATGTGTACGTGTAAAAACTTTTTGACATTTTGACGGCCGCAAAAAACATTTACGGCGTGATTAATTCGCTATTTTTTTTATTGAGTATGTCATTTTTTTTTTAATATATTCCAGAATACTTCACAAAGACGGTCCACAAAAGGCCTACTACATAAATTTATCGTTCGTTCGGACGTATTCAAAACCTAGCAAATTAAAAAAAAACCGGTCACTTGTGTCGATTTGAGAAAATTTGACCAACTCAAACTAGCCGCGTAAAAAACACGACCGTTTTCAATTGTCATTTGTTTTCAAATTATAATTGTCAAAGGTTTGATACAATGAAATGGTTATTTTAATTCTCCTCCGTAGCCGAGAGGCGAGCATGTCGGACTATATGGCGTCGCCATCTTAGAGGTTCCAGGATCGATCCCCGGTCGGGTGAATGTGGAAAACGAACTTTTCTATATTGTCTCGGGTCTGGGTGTTGTGGTACCGTCGTTATTTCTGATTTCTATAACACAAGTGCTTTAACTACTTACCTTAGGATCAGATCAGGAGTAATGTATGTGATGTTGTCCAATATTTATTTATTTATTTAATTGGTTACTTCGTCCGAACGAACGAAACGCTTAGTAGGCCTCCAGCTCCGTTTGAAGCATCCTAATTGACAACCGGTGACGGACATACAGACTCGCTTGTCTTGATCTGTGATGGCTGCGAGATATATTCGCTGGTTCTGTACTCGAGGTGGCGATTTTCTTGCAAAGGAAATGGCAAGTATAAATAAATAAAAATAAACTTTGTCTGAATAGAATTATGACCAGACCAAGAAATGAGATACCGAAAATCCTATTAATACTTAGTCGCATAGAGACATTGGCGTTTGACGAAATAAAATTTAGGATACAAGGTTTTAGGTACAAGAGACAATAATAGGTACTTCTTAAAAAAATCATCGACCTCAGGTGGGACTCGAACCCACGTCCCATCGCATGCCCTGCAGTACGCGATAGGACGTGGGTTCGAGTCCCGCCTGAGGTCGATGATTTTTTTCAAGTGTTATTTATCTTCAATTAAAACTTGCATGGAATTGCTAAAAACAAAAATTTTAAATTCTTAGTTTTAACTATAATCTAAGCAGTCGCGAAGTAAGGAATTAAGAATCTTTTGGTACGAGAGAGAGACCAGACAATTTTGCAAGGATTGACTCCTACGTTTCTTGCTTTTACGAACTCTTTTGTTCTCACACTACACGTTAATCCACTCTACTCACAATTTAATATATTCTACCCTACCCCAAGGTTGTCTGAAAAGGATTTGGCGATAAGGCTATAGAGATTTAAAGCAACATGCCGGCTTTATATCTATGTCTCAGAAAATTGAGACTTGAGCTTTTTAGAAAAGTTAGTTTTTTGAAGTGAAACCGAATCGTATCGTAAATCGGGGACTTCAGATATCAAAAACAAAGACAAAGCTTCGCAGCCTCTAAACCGTTGGAAAATAACATTGCCAATAAATCTCCACGCTTGTGTTTGTTTAGAATTTGCCAAAAATCCTGACGTTCACATCTCATACGTCAAATCCTCCTAACAGTGTTCAAACAAGCTGGACAAACAACCGCCCACGAATCTTTCCCCACAGCAACCGCTAACGGACACACAAATTAAGGATTTCAACCCAAAACTAACACATCACATACAATATTTCAGCCCCATTAATGCTCGAAATTGAACCATAACGACCTGACAATAAGGGCTAACCGAATGCCTATTAATATTTATTAAGCAGATTTACTCCTAAGTTTATTATTCTAAGCTTAATCTGAGAGGAAGTTTGGATACATGCGAAATTGCGTTGGTATGAGTGTGTGTTTATCCAGGTTTTATGAAGCCATCATTTAAGCTTAATATAAGAGAAAAATGGTGTTGAAATAATTCTGAAGTTAATACAATTTACTGAGTGTTATGAATATTTCAAGTAACGTTTTGGAAAGTCAGAAATCATTTGTTTTTTCGTAAAATATTTAAAAAGTATAGGAATGCTCACATTGATCAAAAGTTGACGTTTTAAATACTAATTAATACATTAAATTCAAATTAACATATTATTTTCATGCCATACCAGTGAAATGTGTGATCACAAACGAATCTAAAATCTTTGTGCCACTTTAATATTAATTACGGTTGGTCTTTATCAATCGGCACTTGTCGGGATTTAAAAAATGGTTACCTGAGTCAAATGGCCTAACTTTTAACCTCAAAATAGCTCTACCTATTCAATTCACCGTACATGTTTAGCTTACTTTCTTTTAAACACTTCGTAGAAATGTAGATGTCATTTATCTTTTAAGCTAGATTCAGACTATACATCGTTTTAGTAAGAATCTGCAGGCAGTATAGTTAAGTACTTCAAAACTCACAAATACGGGTTAAAACTTTAAATATTTAGTTTTTTTAAACAAATCCCAAGTGCTAAAATATTACTCCCCTAAAACCATTTTCATTTATATTCTGTGTCATCCCTAAAATTAATAGCCAATAAAACATTGACACGCATCCATTTCTAATGCATTGATTTTTATTACCTTCCAATAGGACACAACAACTTACATATTAGTATGGAAATAAGACTGCAAATCGTACAGCAAAAGTCCCCCAAGTGGTTGACAGCTGTTCCGATTTCCGCCAATAGGCCATTAAAAGTGTCACGCATTGGCTGATAACGAAATAAACATAGATACCTACTTCTTCTTTGATATTGGTCGTGGAGCCTAGTCAGAGGCCCTAAGGCGGCTTGATAACAACTGACAGTAAGGTTTAGTCACTAGCCTTACAACACCCCTCCACCGCACCGCACCGGGCCCGCGTGGTGGAGTATTGCCCAAACCACCTCATAGTTGAGGTGAGGCCTGTGCCCTGCAGTGGGACGTATATAGGCATACTTTACTTACGGAAGTAGGTATTCGTGAGGTATTGTGACTACTTGTTCGTGAGGTATCGTGAGGCTAAATCCTATTTGCTGTATGATATGGGCTATAGGCTTATGGACCTATACATTCAAGTTGTTGTAGGTTTTATTTAGGTATCGATTTAAAAAATATATTAATTTGTATACCATGATTTTACGAGTAAGACCTAATTTATAACTAGTAAACATCGATCGTAGTACTGTAAAACATCAATTTTGCACGCTTACAATGTCCAAGCATAAAAGTACTGAAAGGACTGTATAATTATTAAACCTTAATGTAATATACAAATTCCGTTTAAATAAATGCTTTAACTTTTAATGACAAATAGACAAAGGCAGACATAACTCAGAACACTTCTTAAGCTTGAAGAAATAAAATAAAATGTATTTATTTGCTTGAATCATAGTAGTACAATGATGTTTAAATAATGTTATGAGCTCATGCTTGTTAATTTTTCGTCATGCAAATATTAAAATTTAAAACACTAAGTATCAAATTCAAAATTAATTTTATTAAGACCACTAAAACACATGTCAATTAATAATGTAAGACAAATATAAAAAAAAATGGATTCTGATTCAATAAATAAGTAAGGGGAGTTGTAAGATTATAAGTAGTGTAGACCAGCAAACCTTCGATCAAGGTGATCATCACACACTGCGTTAGGTACAAGTCTGCTTTCATTCTTTTCCCGTTCACCGCTTGGGCCCTTCAGTTAAATTTCAGAAATGCTTCACACTTGAAACGGTGATGAATGGAGAATGCAAATGCACCATGTGGCTACAAGCTAGTGGCAGATTGACTTGTTAATGGCCATATCCGGGACTGATGAGAAATATAAACAAATTTTGAGGTCAGCTGAAGGAAATAAATCAATATTACGGCCTACATTTTTGACCTTTAAAACTAATGATTTTCTGAGAATAGGCCAGAATTACTTGAATTCTTTTCCACTATTTTATTTATGCTTCGGGACAATATTTTAAATAGTAAAATTCAATCACTATTGTCAGTCTCGTTTAAATAAGCGCTGTTGAGCGGCGCCCCGTGTAAATCCTAATAAAACAAAACAGTTCGGCTTGATAAACAATATTCTTAAAACTACACTTGACTTGTATTATTGAGTTTACGCTACAAAACGCTGCTTTAGAATAGAATAACGAATGATGAAACACGTTTGTCAAATGTTACACAAAACAAATGACTGCCCATACAAAACAAATGAACAGTCATTTCGCCTCAAAGGGGACGTTAGCCTGAAAGATTATTCAAATATGTCATTGAGAAACCGGTTTCGAAACACTTTCTAGATCAAACGTGGTTTCCCGAGGGATATAATAAAAGATAAATGCAGTAGGGATTCAGCCTAAATACTTATTTGATTTTTTGTACCATGAGTAAATTGCGCCTAATAATTTGCGTTGAACGCAAAGAATTGGATTACCGGTTAGGTCAACTCTGAAAACAATATTTATAAATTGTCATGAGTCGGAATGTCCCGGGAGATGCCCCTGGCACAATAATTTGCATGGCACCACGAAACTTAAGGATATAATTAAAAATTTTGTTTTTAGCAATTACCATGCAGGGTTTATCTAAGATTTTTAATACTTGAAAATAAATCGTCCGCCTCAGGTGGTATCCGAACCCGCGTCCATCGCATACCGGGCGAGTGGTAAAGCACTCGCCAAGCACCTGAGGCTGACGATTTTTTTCAAGTATTAATAATCTTAAGGATATAAATTACTTACCTACAAGACTATGGACAAAAATGGTGTGTTTTTGGAGCATATTTATTTACTAAACTATTACCTTGAATCATGACATAACCAAAGTGCATGACTAAGAAGATATACAATTCGTGAAAAATAGCCATTGGGGTCAAGGAAGACAAATTCATCATCATCATCCCTTGGAAGTCCACCGCTGGACATAGGCCTACCCTATAGACCATATGTATATTATGATATATATGATTTAATATAGTTTATTATTGCCGTGCCATGTAGTGCCGGCACGTTGAAAGAATTGCACCACCCCTTCTTAAAAAATAAAGATATTCCTTGTAAATTACAGGCCAGAGAAATAGTTCAGTTGAGACTTAAAGAATGAGACTTGAGAGCCTTCTAAATCAACCTCTTTTGTGGTGATGGCCCAAGGGAATTCTGCTGTGGGATAAGCTGTCTTTACTAACCCGGGAACAGTTAATAGTCTGTGATTTGTTCAGTCTAATTAGGCAGAGGACGGTTTGTTTACTTCGGTCGGTATGTGGTTTAGAAGATAAAAGGAATATAGTTTGCGTTACTTTTGAACATTATTAGCGTTTTTCAGCTCACCAAGAAAAACATTTCATATCAACTCATTGCCTGTAAAATAATGCTGTCGTCACCAACTTGTCAAATTCTCAATCCACAACAGTCCACGACTGTACAAATATCAATTATGCAAGGAATTTATATGTACTACGTAAAATTACTACATACTACAAAGCTACCTCATAAACTATAAAAAAGTTTAAATCAGAATTTATTTTCCCTAAACGAGAAATAAAAACTTTTATTAGTACGTTTAACAAAATACAGAACAATAAAATATCTATAAAGTCCAGCCAGAGTATCGATAATATTATCGATAGTTTTTGTGTTAAGCTTAACAACACTTTCGATAGTATTGCTTCGTACCAATATATTGATATTATACTATCGTTAATTGCGCAACACGAGTCAGATCGTTGACACATTACAAACAATTAAAACACGCCATGTCAAATAATAACACGATTATTTGAGTCTTTGTTTGTGTATATCAAGAATTGAAGTAGACTGCATACGAGTGAACTGCACACCTCATGGGAGGCTTCCATGGCATGCGCTAAAAGGAAGGTATATTATGTACTCATTCAATACAAACATAATGTAGGTTTCTGAATTTATTTGTACGAACAAAAAAAATAACTTTAATAATATCCTTGTCGAAATACGAGTAAACAGTGACCTCGTCTAATCTAGATCTGTAACAACTCCCCATAAAATGCCGAATGAAACCGTAACAAACATCTTTATCACGTTTCGGTGAACTATTACGAGTTTTTCAGCGTCGTTGACGTGAAAATATACGACAATTAGTTGGGTGAAAAAACGTAGCGGGCAAATGTCACCGCGTGGGGCTCTGCGGCAGAAATAACTCCTCGCTACACTACGTAGAACCTATATAGAGCTGTATTAATTATAAATTTAGACTTAATTTATAAATAAAGTCTAAATTTATAATTAATTTATAAATTTAGACTTTACCTTATACAGGGTGTCCCTGGAAGTATGGAATTTTGCAGATAAACTATAACCAAGTAACCAACTGCTGGTTTTCTGTACGCACCTTGTTTATTGGGATTATTTGAGTAATATACGTACTGATGTGTAAACACATGGTCTCATTATAATACCTTATAATTAGAAATAGCTGATCCGGGATTATAACTATAATCGCTTATTAGGGTTCTTAAGTCCTGACAAGGAACCCTTATAGTTTCTTCATGTCCGTCTGTCTGTCTGTCTGTCCGTCCGAGGTTTTGCTTGGAGAAACCCTGGAGAGTTGTAATTTTGTGAAAATATGTATATCAGTCACGCCGACATAATGGTAGAACAAGGTATAGAGTAGTTTTTATTTATATGACGAATAGTATGTTTTTATTTATATAAAATAAAAAACAATGAAATAAAAATGAAATCAATTTATTTCAGCATAAAAAAGATTTTTTTTTTCGTTTTTGTCACACATGTTTGCTAGTTGATCAAATTAGCTTTATAAGGAATACCAAACCCTCCTACAGCATTAAAAAGAATGAAACAGTAATCTTCGATAGCTTATTTGTATGAGCTTTATTTAAACTCTATGCGATGTTACAAAAAACCGGCCAAGTGCGTGTCGTGCCACGCGTAAAGTCGGGTTCCGTAGTTGTCCGTCGTTACCACAATGTATTTCAAGAGGAGTCTTTATTGTATTTATTCATTTATTTTTATATAAGTCACTTTTATTGTTTTCTTCTAAGGATCTTTTTATAGGTAATTTTTTTTCTAAAAAATAAAGACAAGCAACAATGGTGGTGTTATCACCTTTTTAAACGCTCACTAGTGCTGCGCCATGACATATCGACAAACAGATGTGCGCGCGTCCGCGACGTCACAACATCCACTAATTTATGCTCTCCTTAACGCCCGTCCCACCTATTAGTTGCACACAATATATTTCATGTGGCGAGGTAGGGTGACCAGGGTTTTAAAACGATTTTGCTTAGTGTGCTCTGATTCTATGTATTATTATATACACTATTTTATTTTACAACTTTTTTTGGTATTTTGCTAAAATAATTGTTAAAAAGATATGTTTTCCGTCGTCTATGTTATTTATGCTTAACCCGTCCCAAAATAAACAAAATTATGCCACATTAAAAATAACGCTGTCTTACTTGACAAATATAAATACTATAGTAATAGTGGGCCTATCCTATTACCCTATTATAAATAAAAAACTCAGCAGACCATTTTTGTTTTAGATAAATTAAAGTTAAAATTAAATTATGTTAAGGATTTTTATTGCTCCCTAGCACACCGAATTCCGAGTTGTCACCTTATTATTTAACACATGAATGAATAATTAAATGTCACACATAAAAAACAGAATGAAACTATCATTTCACCAATAAATTACATTAATTCATTCATAAGTTGTATCAAAACCGTAGCCAACCTACTTGTCGTAAGTATCCCCAGCTGAGTTATCGGTTGAGGCTGCTTTTTATTTCTGGAACGCATCGCGACTAACAGCTCAACGGCTTTCATCTTGTAAACGTTATTAATCGACACCGCTCCCGGACAACACGCCCTGCCACTACAAACGTAACGTCTCAACAATTTTCTGTTAAACATCTCTTTAGCACGCATCCATTGAAGAGTCAGTATGGCATTACAGTTGAGCCCGTGTTTTGATACAGCAATATGGTTGCTTGGATAATAGATAGTGTTGGAAAAGGATTGTATCCGTTGACTGATTATGCCGCAAAATGTTTATGTTCGTGGTCTTTGTTCGTTCAAAAACACAATCAGTCATGTTCAGACAAAACGAGGCTGAAAACCATTGTCGGGAACACTCGCAATATAGCACAATGTATATGAGCGGGTGATAGTGAATTATATGTGGAAATAAGTCTGTGTCGTTTTTAATAAGCGATCGTGAGAAACTTTAATTGGGAGTGATGTTATTAGACACGGTTTTGTCACTGAACTAATTTTACGTTGGACTGGTGTGACGGGGAGTAGAGTCCCTGTCAGCTGTTATTTATTACTTTTTAAGCGGTTTAAAATAGCTAATGCCCCTTTTCACGTAGAAGCTTCTAAAACATTTCATATTAATAATAAAATTCATTTATTCAGACAACTAAAAGTCCAGTCTTGTTAGTAACAAAAAAAATATATATATATTGAGTCTTACTCATACTAATTTATATTTCATTACATAAATCAAAAGGTAAACTTAATTTTCGAATTTATCGTTTTGTAGTGGAATTATAAAACTTATAACTTTGTTTTCTGATTTTTCTTAAAAATTACAAGAATAGTTTTACTCGATGATTAATGTGTTATTTTTCGGTTCGTTAATAAATTGGTTTTTGTGTCTTCTTCTTGGTTGTTTTAAATAAAAACAATAGTATTTTGTGTTTTCTAGGACACACAAAACACAAATAAAAATGGTCTTTGATAGATTTGTCTCTGACTTCGGGGATAACTGTCGGTTCACTCGGTTTTGTAATTGAGGTAATTAGCCTAAGAAAGGGGTTTAATAAGTTATTTAACACTACACAGCACGGGTATTATGCAACATACCTTTTTTATTTATTATTCGTACCGACGTTTAATAAGATTTATAATAACGAAAAAAGAGACTGTTCATGTACGTGATCTTCCCAACTAATCTTAATTACATCTCTACAGATCCTCAAAGAAAAAGCAAACTGTTCCAGGCCTTCTTACTGTTGTACCTATATTTTTCTCCCTGGTTGCTATCAGCAAACACCAATAGAATCGAGTTAGCATCTGGCGCTGGCAGTCGGAGGCGTCCTAATTGACACTAATCAATTCCACGCGGCCCGCTTTCAATATTCCCTCATCTAGGATTTTTCTCGGGTCTTGTTCGTTTTTACATCGCTCTCGTCGTGAATTTATCGCTCAATTAGTCTTGTTTAATAGCCGCCTGCCGGGCTGATGTCTGCTTCTCGCGCCTCTGAGGGCTGTCACGTGCTTTTTAGAAAAAAAAACTTTATTTTGAGGTCAAAATCAGATCTCAGGGCTTTAAAAAGGCTGATTTAATTGGATTTTCATAAAAATGATTAAAAAATTACATATTTACTTTCTTTTCTTATAGGAATTGAACAATCAAACTTGCAATGAGTGAGTGTAAATGGATTTATTAATTAGATAAACTAAAAAAATCACAGAATTATTAATCTAAATCACGTTTAGCATCGCAATTCAATTGCTAGTAATATTAAAAAAAACTTTCTAAAAAACATTTAACTGACTATTTATACTTATATCAAACTTCTATCAAACACAATATAATACCAATTAAAGAGATTTAGTGTTTGTGCAGGCATTTGTCTTAAATGTAATATCCCAGTCTAATTCACAGAACAGATAAAAATGTATTAGATGAAAGCTTAAAACTACCTGATCAAATACTGTGTTCTTACTGAATCTCAAACCCAAGTTCAGACTTGTTTACTGTCGACAGCCCTGGCGATTTGAAAGACGCAGAGAAATGGGATTAAATTAATTGTCGCATCAGTCAGGAGGGCGTCGGGGTGTTTTTTATTAGACGAGTGCCCCCCTTCCCCGCCCGCCGTCACACCCGCGACGATCCAAGTAAATCACATGGTACGGATGATTTGAAAAAGTGGATGAGGCATTTTTAAAATAAATATTCTATAAAGTTGTGAGTTTTCGTGTTGGAAAGACTGACAAAACACAATCCAGATTTAATCGTTGTCACCACATTATCAATTTCTTTTATAATTTTGGGAAATGAAAAAAACATATTCTAATAAAACCTAGAAAAGCCAGGATCCATGACTAAAAAAAATTTGATAATCAATCCAAAAAGAAATATTTCAGCGTATAGTTTTTAAATAGATTAAATGATGAAATCGTAACTTAACAACAATTCTAAGATGCAATCAGTAGTCAAAACGTCTAGTCAAAAATCTAGTCACCATAGTCATAGCTTTTTTATTTTGTGGCTAGCTAATTGGTGTGATTGTGTAAACAATAACAAAAAAGTTTGAAAAATAAAACGACAAAATATTTTGTAAAAAAACATTATTAGAGATAATATTACAATGAACAGAATTTACAATGTAGAAATCTTGAATCAAATGAGATACCTACATAATCATTTTAAAAACAAGGAAAACTTTTATATCGAAATCCATTGCTGATATTTCAATCATCTTCATACTTATGTTGAAGTACCTATCATGTATGTCAGCATTTGTCGTGTCACTTATATAAACCGTTTAAGTGGTGGATGTCGCTCAATCACTCACACAAGATACATAGGTAGATAGGCAGTGTTAAAACATGATTTTCAATTGCTTGCATGTAAAACGCTGCGATAGTGTCAATAAAATCGATACGATTTATAAATATCCAGAGATTCTGTAACGATAGATTGTACATATTATTTTAAAACTTTGTATTATTTTTAGAAAAAACCTTTTGTCAGGTCTTATTAACAGCTTTACAATATTTCGTTTAGCTTAAAAATGTATTAATCATACACCAGCATTTTAAGTTTCCAACGCTAATTAATACAGTTTTGCCAATATAGAGACAAAATACGAAAAACAGCAAATAAGCAAATAATAATAAAGTTTATATTAAAATCTAGTGGGCTAAAAAGACTGAAAAAGGACTGAAATACTCTAAATGGATCTCAGGCGATGACGAAACCGTATCAACCGCTCATTATAAATGTCTACGTGACAGAATTTAGAGTTGTAATTGCCTGTGGATCTTGTAATAAAACTATTTCTACGGTATTTAGTTCTACAAACGGGTATATCAAAAGTGCTCTTTTGTCGAGTGCGAAATTTTTAATAGAGGTCTTGCATTAGTAATTAAAAAATGTCAAATAAAAACGTAACGTATTGGTAAAGGCCGCATTCACCTAAAAGGTAGTCAGACGATCTGGTTGCATTTTTTTTAAATTTAGTAGAAATGAAGAGTTTCAAAATTTGTGTTTAATTAAAGATAATATCGTAATTATTACATAATGTTAGTGTAGTTATCGGTCCAGTATAACATGATCTCTGCGTTTTACATTTAAAAAATCATTAGATATTCGTTTATCTCTGTATGCATTAATTGACAAATATACGAGTACAAGCTTTCACATTTTAGTAGTATAACATTATTGAAAAATACCGCATCCAAAAAATTGCATTTTGTTTCGGAACTCGTTTGCGACGCGCCCAACCGATTTGTTCGCGCTTTGATCTCTGGCGCGATTTATCGACATTATTTTTAACGCGAGTGCCCCATCACTAGCCCGTGAGTGATAGACTCCGTGCACATTGTGAATGCTTATCTTTTATATAGGTAAAATCACTTGTATTTCTGTTCTAAATATAGCTAACTATAATGCTTAGTTCCGCAAAAACATTTGTACATGATGTTGTAAAAATAGAGACAAGACAATGTCTAGAGATAAAAATCCCAACATGGAATCTAATCGATTTCTAGTTTCGATAGTTTTCGTTTTTAGGGTTCCGTACCCAAAGGTTAAAACGGGAGCCTATTACTAAGGCTCGGCTGTCCGTCTTTCTGTTCGTCGTCACCAAGCTATATCTCATAAACCGTGATAGGCTAGACAGTTAAAATTTTCACAGATTATTAATTTTACAATTTTACATTATAACAACAAATGGGCTTCCCATGTTCCCATACAACAAACCTGATTTTTTTGCTCGTTTTTATAGATAATGGTGCGCGAGTTCGACTCGCACTTAGCCGGTTTTTTGCTTTGGTTTGATCTTAAGTAACTTTGTCATTTTTGGTCAGATGCATGAATTTATATTTTTGCGAGTAAAGTGAATAGCGTGCTCATCCTGTTTATTCTTATCAGTATGGTATTATTTAGTTAGTGCTAAGGAGTTTGAATCAAATTTAAACCCAAATCATTAATCATTATTTGCTTCAATAAGAGCAAGAGATCTCACAGATCTTCAATAGTTCCTTTATTCAGTAGCATGTCTCGGTGTAACGGTTTAACATACCTAACCTTAGTGATAAACAGCAACCATTAGTCACATCCAGATTTGCAAGACGTAAACAATTTAGGGAGAATTACTCAAAACATTGTTGCTAGTTAAAAGAATGGCGACGTTCGTTTGTTTTGTGACGAAAATAGCGGATTTGTAAACTTCTTTGCTAGCTTTTGTAGCTGATGACTTAAGGTTCTAATATTAATGTTAAATAATGGTAGCTAGTATCCGATGTTAACAACTATATAACAAGACGCTGGTCAATAAACATCAAACATCACATCACATCACCAGCCTATATCAGTCCACTGCTGAATACAGGCCTCTCCAAAAGGAGGATTTTGCCATATTCGCCACGCTTGGCAGGCGGGTTGGCGATACCAGTTCGGCCAATGGTGGAGAGGAGACGCTGCTGCCCGTCTTCTTGTGGCGGTTCTCCTGTAGTCTCCTCTAACGACACCCATAGGAATAGAAGGGGTGGTGCAATTCTTTTAACGTGCCGGCACCACACGACACTTTCAAAGGACACATCAAAGGTAAAAAATATATGGTTATTGTCATCGTTGTTGGTACTTACGAGTAATTGATCTTCAACAAAACTGCTAGTTCAAACTGGGTAAAATCGAGACCAATTTCAATACATACTCTATTTAACAAAATAAGTATAAATGTTTTACAGTAAGTAAACAAAATACTCGTCTCCTCAAAACAAATAAAATGTGTCCAAATTAGAGGAACTAGGAGCGATTTATGAGTTATAGTTTCTACAGTCTAGCTCCATGATCAGATCAGCTTGATGGCATCTAATTAATCAATGTATTTTGATACGAATGTCAGATACTTTCTTGCAAAATTTCAAAGTGATGATATTTAACCTGTATTCTCGAAAAAAAAATATAACAATTGAGTAACAATGGACCCGCGCAAACATTTGTGCGCGACCCGAGCTTAGTGGAGCAGTTTAGAACGGATTCCAAGATTTGGAGTTAATTGTGAGGTAGTTTCAGTTTAATCTGCTTACCTAGCATTGTTATCAAAGATAAAAAGATAAAAAGATATCCGTGGTCACAACAAATATACATCATAAGTATATGAATATTCAATTCAGAAACACTGAAAAAAATTGCAACCTTTTTCTTAGTCAATGAAACAACTCAAATCACTTAGCCCACGTCCTGGTTATTTCCAGCACGCATTTACAGTTACCCAAGAATTACCCGCTTCCAATAAATCATGTTGGTATAATCAGTCATAGTTTATGCGAGCGTTGTAGTGAATCCATCATGTCCAGCGCAAAGGAGCCTTGTAGGCGTTGTATAACAATTTTCCGTTCCCAACGTAGTCACACGCAGGCCCGTCACGATGTGATTTGCAGTTTGTTAGCGATACACAGTGTCAGCTAGAACAGAGAACAAAGGAGCTAGGCAAAGCACTGTGTTTTGCATTGAAAACAACATGATTACATGATGTATGTATAACTCTTTTCCTGTCTATAGCTCAAAGCTGTATGTGGCCACGTCTGCCTCCACCGTCTTCGGTTCCTCAAAAAGTTAAGGATCTTCTATGTCATCAGCTCGATGATGTTTACTGCAATGATAAGACCGCCCGTCTGACCACCTTGTGAGACGACATTTTTCAGGAGTTGCGTCCAACAAGTAAACAACCTAGATTTAACTACGAGGGATAACGTCTTAATGTACCCATTTGCTTTTAACTGTTCTTAAATTACTACAGTCTTTATCCGTGTCAATCAATCTCCTGGCATGTTTGTTACTTATTTGTGATTACCCCCCTTATACTTTTCCGCCAATCTTAGAGCGGTTTCACACTACGTCCGATCCGAATCCGAGAAATACCGATCCAAAGTAAACGTAATGCTATTTGTGTAAAGGTTCTTGGATTCGGATCTGATTTAGTGCGTAAACGGCCTGAGACCATTCATACAAATAGTACGGTTCTGCGTTATTGCGGTTGATGGTTTGCGTCCAGACTGAGCGTTTTCTGGTCATCTGATCCTCATTTGGCGCATTACATGTCCACACCAGAGCATACGATTATCTCGCATTTTTTGCTCTATCACGGCAACTTTAATGGTCCCTCGGATGTGCTCGTTGCGTACTTCATCACTAGCCCATATCAGTTCACAGCTGGACACAAGCCTCTCCAAAAAGGAGGATTTTGCCATAATCGCCACGCTTGGCAGGCGGGTTGGCGATCGCAGTTTGGCCAATGGTGGAGAGGAGAGCTGCTGCCCGTCTTCTTATGGCGGTTCTCCTGTAGTTGCCTCTTACGACACCCATAGGAAGAGAAGGGGTGGTGCAATTCTTTTAACGTGCCGGCACCACACGACACTTAATCGACTTAATCGAGTTTAATGACGTTATCTGCCCCCGGAGTCCCTATCCGTCTTATCCTAGGAATTCAGGAAATAATAATCATTAGTCTATTGTTGTTAGACCTCAGACCACCTGGCTGACCAATGTCCAAAGAGACATGAAGGAACTGGGTCTGAGGAAAGAGGACGCACGGCCACTCACGGACCACGTGGCGTCGCATGATTGGAAAAGCCGACCCCGTGTAGCGGGAAAAGGCGAGGCCAAAGAAAGCAAGAAAGTCTATTGTTGTTTTCTTTTAGTTTGTCAACCTTCGAAACACTATGTTCATAGGTTTTCATCACAGCCACTCGAATAAAGCACAAACGGGCTTCGCATATAAAGGGCTGAATATGTCATTGGTCCGTCTAATGAACTATTTGAATGTAGGCCTTATTGGCCGCGGGCAAATAAAGAAATAAATGCGCTGCCGCGGCTGCGTGCGCGCATCCTAATCTTCTGTTTAACGCCGTATTTATAAACCCTCTTGTAAGTTCAGCAGCTTTAGTTATCTGCTGAAATTCTATCCTCATACTAAGCTACACTCGTGCTCATCACAAGAATAGATGCTCCTTTCGGGATTAGAACCGGCTACCATCTGGCTCTGTAGTCCGGAGCGCGAACCACTACACCAAAATGGCCGTCAAGTATGTACATTATTTTTAGGCACTATCTATCTTAGGCATGTATTCAGTATTTTAATCTTACTTAGAACATTCCATTTGTCTCTAATATCAAAAAGAAAACTTATGTATTTTATCATAAAATAACTTTCTTAAGGCCATTTTTTTATATTTCAAGCAAAAAACCTCAATGACGTTTTTTTTTTAAATTTTAATTCTCATCACCATAAAAAGTCCAGTTTAAACCCTAGTCTCCACTATGCATACGGCTCCGGTAGCAAGAAGTGGGTTTCACGTTTGATTGAATGTGAAAATTATACGGCGCGGACGCGACCGACCCGGCGTCGACGCGGCGCGCTCGGTGTGAACCGCCCTTCGGTGCAGTGCTGAGAAAATGTTTTGAAGGCTAGGCTAGACTAGACAGTCGTATGCACTAAGAAAACTATCCTTGAAAAGGCGAACCACACTGGTCGCAATAGAGATTGCAAAAAATGACACCTTCCGGTATGCTGAGAATCTGTTTTAAAGACTAGGCTAGTCAGTCGTACACACTCCGGAACCATCCTTCAAAGAAAGCAGATCACACGGATTGCATTATTAATAGCTTTTAGAAAAAAATACATCTTGTATTGTCCTGGGAAACTGTTCTGAAGACTTTCTTTAGCTAGTCAGTGTAAGACCATATAAGTTTAACAGACTCATTAAATTGAGGCCCCCACAGAATATCAGTGTCGTGGCAGCCTTAAGTTGCCACGACGAATACTGAGCGGGGGGTCCTTTTTGGCACGATTTTTTATTAATATTATTTTTTGTGTCCAATTGTAATTTTTATGTTCCTATTTATTTTGTGCCAAATAAATACAAAAAAAAATAGGTAGGTATTATTTATTGGGTTAAACAGACCAAAGAAATTATATCCTCTGTTTTATTTTAGTTGATTTTCTACTCTTGAACCTGAAAACTGTAGGCTTTCTCATCCAACAGCTATTTTTTATTAATTCTTTTATATGATCTAAGATTTTTATTGTCAAGTCCTTTAAATAAATAAGCCTCATCACCCGTAATCACCAACACGATCACACACAAATGAGTGGAGTGTAACCCGACACAGCGACCGAGAGTTACGGCGCGATCGCGACGTAAAATAAACGCATTTACTGCACTTTTATGAACTACAATCTTGATTTGGGATCGAGTTGCGATGTGTGCTACACTAGGTGATTTTTGGAGTAAAAACTGACAGAATTTTAAGCAAATGAATTTGGTATACTGTAAATTTTGTACTTTGTACAGAGTAACATTGCAAAGGGGTGCCAAATTTTCAGAGAACACTCAGAATCAGCAACTTAATCGATCTACGATATAAGAGATCTAAAAAACAAACCTTTTTTTATTATTTCTTTGCGCTGTTTAAAGATGGTACGCGTGGATAATCTTGCCTCATTCATAAAAAAAACGCACGCACTATCTCTGTGAAACCTAGAACTGCAAAGTTCAAAGGTTGCAATCATAGTAACAATGGCGCGCGAAAACAAAGCTTAGCCTGTTCGATGTGAGGTACATTTCTAACAGCAGGAGCGTCCGCGCATACCGGAGGTTCAAATTGACAACAAATGCGGCATGCAGTGCACCTTTAGATCTTATTTTTAAAATTTGGCACCCCTTTGCAATTAACCCTGTATTTATTTATTTAGACTTTATTGCACAGGTGAGTACAATTGGCGGACTTAATGTACTTGGTAATGCAGATAATGTAGTTTGTGCCGGAGCATAAAGTAACTGAAATACTTATCTAACATTCAAGTCTGCTTGTAAAACTTAAACTACATACTAATATGCTTACGTAAATAAATATGCATAGAGTTTTAAAAATACTTATGTATTAGATCTTTACGCAAGTACAAATTAGTTGAACCGACCAGTTCCAATTAAGTGGTTTAAATAGTAACATTACAAAAAAACATAACCCGAAATTCAAACTTTAGCAGAACTACATTTTACAATTCAAATTCATTAAAAAAAGCAAACTATTAAAGTTGGATATTGAAGTAACGGATAATACCAACAACTTTTTTGTTACTAAGTTGTTTATAATACTCACCCCGTGTGTAAACACAGATCCGTATCCCAGAAGCCGGCTAACGCGAACGCCTCGCTTTACGGCCCGAATAAATACGTCAATTCCTACACGCAACCTTAATTTATTTTATTGCCTTTTAAAACGTTAATTTACAGCTGTTTACGAGTCTACGGCGCGACAGACAGACAAACAGATGCACGACCACCCGCTCTTAAATTATATGAGGAATTAGGACAGACTTGTATTTCGGCATAACGAAGCTGCTGGTTACAGGTGGAAAATATCAAATTCAAAATATCTTAATATTGCGAATCACAGGCATACCTAATAACAGTCTTAGAATAAATTTAAAAAATAAAGATCAGCTGTGTTCCGCCACTCATACTCAAACATGTCAGTTAATTCTACAAAATATAATTTACACAATAATAATATTTTTTTTATAATTCGTGTCGTAAGAGGCGACTACAGGAGAACCGCCATAAGAAGACGGGCAGCAGCGTTGACCAAACTGCGTCCACCATTGGCCAAACTGCGATCGCCAACCCGCCTGCCAAGCGTGGCGATTATGGCAAAATCCTCCTTTTGGAGAGGCCTGTGTCCAGCAGTGGACTGATATAGGTGATGATGAATAAATCATCCTTGGCTATAATCTGGCTTAGTGGCGTGCATTGGGGGGCCGATGTCCAGCAGTGAATTGTTTGTTGGGGCTGATGGTGATGATAAATATTTCAGTGTTCGAAGGCTGATGGCGAAAGGTGCAGTTACCCATAGACCCTAATAAATAGGGCACCTACGCGAATGATTAACGCAACCATAAGATTCTACTACGACGACCTCCGTAGCCGAGAGGCGAGCACGCCGGACTTTAAATGGAGCCGCCATCTCTGAGGTTCCGGGTTCGATCCCCGGTCGGGTCAATGTAGAAAACGAACTTTTCTATATTGGCTCGGGTCTGGGTATTGTGGTACCGTCGTTGTTTCTGATTTCTATAACACAAGTGCTTTAGCTACTTACCTTAGGATCAGAGCAATGTATGTGATGTTGTCTAATATTTATTTATTTATTATTACTATGACGTAACCGTCTGGTATAGTAGCTCGTGCTCCGGACTATAAGACCAGCCCCTCTAGCATAAGCAACAAAACACGATATGATATGCTATGTAATAGTGATTTACCGACACCCAACTTTCAGCTCAAGATGGCGGCTATGTTTATATAATAACATAGCCGCCATCTTGAGCTTATATCAAAACAGTGAGCATGTCCGTACCGGCGGAAGTCACGGTCATGCTCGCTTTTTCGATAAATGTTCATTTTTTAACAAAAAATATGATATATTTTGCTATATCATATCATATCGTATCGTGTTTTGTTGCTTATGCTAGTGGGGCTGAAGACATACGAAAATGTACCGTTCGTTAGGACGTATTAACCTAATAAATTCAAATAGCCATTTACCCGTATCAAACCTTGGACAATTTATGAAAACTCGAAAACGGTCGTGTGTTTACACGGCTAGTTTGAGCTGGTCATATTTTGTGATTGATACAAGTGACTGGTTATTTTAATTTGTAAGGTTTATTAGTGCGAACGAACGACACATTTTTGTAGTAGGCCTCCAGGTGCTTGCGGGCTCCAAGCAAATGTTTGTAATTGTGGAAACAATTAATTTATTAACAAGGCTCTACATCAAAGCAGTTTTGATTCTGTAGCCCGGTTGGTATCTATTAGTATATTAGTACCTACATTTTTTCTCATGCCTCCTGAGAAACAAAAAATTGCATTGTTATGCGGTCTGATGCGACCGTTCCGATTATAAGTATGTAGGTCATCCATCCATCCATCAGCCGAAAGACATCCACTGCTGGACATAGGCCTCCCCCAAGGAATTCCACAAAGATCGGTCCTGTGCCACCCGCATCCAGAGGCTTCCCGCGACCTTCACCAGATCGTCTGTCCACCTTGTGGGGGGCCTACCAACACTACGCCTTCCGGCCGGCGGCCGCCATTCAAGGACCTTCCTGCCCCAACGGCCATCAGTCCTGCGAGCAATGTGTCCCGCCCACTGCCACTTAAGGTTTGCGATTCTGAGAGCTACGTCGGTGACTTTGGTTCGCCTTCGGATCGTCTCATTTCTGATTCGATCGAGAAGGGAAGCTCCGAGCATAGCCGCTCTCTCCATCGCCCTTTGAGTGACCTTGAGCTTTCTTATGAGGCCCATCGTTAGCGGCCCCGTCCAATGTAGGTACCTACTGACCAAGCTTAAGTTGGTTTTAATAATAAACAAAGTACCTACCGTTCACAATACCTACAATATTTCTTAAACTGTAAAAAATACAGGAATTAGTTAAATTAAGGTATTCTTATCACTAATAGCGACTTCGAGATACATGACAACTAAATAACAATTACGGCTGCTAATAACTCCGCAAACGTATCTTTGACTCGCATTAAAATGGGCGCGTTTACATTCGTATTGTCAACATTACAGCCAAAACACAGTTAAAGACAGTAGCCTCTTTTTTATGAGCCTCTTTAAATGATTATTTAATTACATCATCATCATTATCATCAGCCTATATCAGTCCACTGCTGGACACAGGCCTCTCCAAAAGGAGGATTTTGCCATAATCGCCACGCTTGGCAGGCGGGTTGGCGATCGCAGTTTGGCCAATGGTGGAGAGGAGACGCTGCTGCCCGTCATCTTATGGCGGTTCTCTTGTAGTTAATTACAATTAAACAAAATAGGAAAGTACGAGTTCGCTGTGCTCTAAATATTTTTCGAAATTTATGAGTTAGAATGATTTATTTCGCTTCATTAAAATTGGTAAATGATTTATATCATTCATACTTTATTCATATAAGAGTACAACTTAACCACTTCAAAACTGAAAAAAAAAACCAGCATATTCATATAACAATGGATGTGTAGCCACATTCTAGTTTCCCTGTCCCTGGTAATGAAAATCTGATGGCAATATCTATACTAGTGTTGCCGCGAATACTCGCTATTATTCGGTATTCGGCATTACTCGTCATTTTTTTTGTTATTCGTCGAATACCGAATAACAATGTCTATTATTCGACATTCACCGAATATTAAAAAAAACTATTAAGTTAAAATAACAACTTTTTTTAAAGCAACAAACACGAGGTATTCCCATTGAGGTATAATGTACTAGCGTACTAGAGAACACATCTCTAACTAAATGTTTCAGCCAAGCATTGTAGTATTTGAACAATCAAGAGGCAGTTTTGACAACTTCAATTATTGATACTGACTGAAGCTTTGTAGTCCACTGGACTACAATGTTTGGCTGAAATATTTAGTTCGAGATGTGTTCTCTAGTACGCTAGTACATTATACCTCAATGGGTATTCCCCATATAATAGTTATGTACAGAAAAAGGGCTGCCAGCATTTCACAATGTAAATCAGTATAATAAGAAACTGATATTTATACTTTCTTTTCTTTTCTCATACTTAATCTTGAAAAGGTTATAGATTACAGCTGTGGGTAAGTATATGATTCTACAAACGTGTTACTTTCTTTATGTCGAATAATAATAGCTAGTTATTCGACTATTCGCCATAGGGAATGGCGATTAATCGGTATTCGACTATTCGTTATAACCACTTTTCGCGGCATCTCTACTCTATACATATAATAACCAGACTTGACGCATCTAGATCTAGTATCATTCATAGTCAAGCGTAACCCGACTAAGAAAAAAAGTAACGTCTGTCACTCATTGCAGGCTCACCGACCCTACTGTAGCCACATCAATTGTGTCATTAACGTGTAGTTGCTGTTAATTGCGCTCAATAAATTGCCACGATAAAGTCTTCGCCCGACACATAAAGTGCTAAACACATAACCTCTCCGATAGGTGCCGTACAGCCCGAACATTGTGTAAACGGTCCGACACGCAAGTACTTGTAAAGGCCCGTTGACACATGAAGCAAGTCGGACCGACTGCTTTTTAACATTTTTTTTTATAAAAAATATTTTCGTAAATCGAAAAAAGCTGTGATTTTTATACAATCATTAGATCTCCATTGCTTAAAAAAATGATTTAATGATCTTTTAAACGCATTCAATAAATAAATAAGTCTTTATTTCAGATAATTTACATCCATAGCGGTTAGTATCCATCTAGAAATAATTTAACTTAAACAACTATGGTTAGTTAATCAGGCAAACATAAGGCAATAAAAAATAAAATTGTTCAGATCCGAAACATCAGGAGGGCGGATACGGCCCCGTGAGCAGCCTTTGCACAAAAAACTTCCACAGCGGTGACGTGAATCTGTCCGCTGGTGTCTTCAGAATACTATTGCGACTGTCCCGCGCCCTGCCAATCATCGAAGCTGTGTTTTTGCGAATGATGCCGTTAATCCATCAGTTTGGTACTCCGCAAACATACCCAATGCACTGCAAAAGCGAGGCAGTCCCAACAGCATCCTAAAGATATTATTATATTGAATGCGCAAGGTGTCCAGCGATTTGTTGGTGTGTTTGATCCACAGACTTCCCGTGTAGATACTCTGGCAATATGCTTTAAAAAGCTTGATCTTTACTTGTTCTGTGCAACAAGAAAATCTGCGAGCCAACATTTTTTTAACCGCATTACTTCTAACCGCCAGAGCCCTATGCTCCCTTTCTATATCAGAATCATCTTTGAGGTCGCAAGCAATAGTATGCCCCAGATATTTAAATTTTGTGACGCGTTTAATGTTCATGCCGTTAAGGGTAATATAAAGTGTATCAGGACACTTACCAGCGGCCTCGAAGACCATGTACTCGGTTTTTTTTTTACATTATATGTGAGCCAATGTTCTGCAGCGTATGTTTCACAGACCTTTAACAATTCTCTAAGACCTCCCATCGTCGGGCTGAGCAGCACCATATCGTCAGCGTAGCTGATATTATTGATACTTACGCCGTCTATCCGACACCCAACCCGCATGCTAATCAGCTGCACCATGAGATCATTAACATATATGTTAAAGAGTTTAGGAGACGTTAGCCCACCTTGTCTCACTCCGGACTCTAAATGAAAGAGTCAGCCCACCTTACAAAGTTAGTCTGGTTGGCGTACCAAAACTTAAATATATTTACAACTTTTGCCGGTACACCCCTACATACACACACCCCTACGTACACCCTGTCCATCAGCTTTCTCCATATGACGTCATATGACACTAAGTCAAAACTTAGTGTCATATGACGTCTTATGAGGCCTTGGAGAGGTCGAGGAAGCAGGCGTACAACGGAGTGTGGCGGTCTGTACAGTATTCAACATATGCTTCAGGCTCAGGATTGCGCTCTCAGTAGAAGTCCGGACCTAAATCCAAACTGAGCGTCGTGTATGTTAGCATATTTTTCTTATTCTGAGTTTAGCACACTGTCACTGTTTTTCAATTGTTGTTGCCAATGATAAAGTGCGGTAATTGCCCCTGTCCAAGACATTCCCGGTTCTGTCTTTCACAATGGGCATTGGGCACTACGATTAGGATGCATGATGGATTAGGTATGCAGCCGATAACAATAACAACTGCCACTGTCTCAGAGTTCTGGGAATTTAATTACGATTTTGAAAAATAAAAATGCTAGCTCGTTCTTCACTAAAAGGCTCAGTTAAGCCATTGAGCGAGAAAACGCTGCAAGCTGTCTCGCCTCCTTGCCTCATGGCCACGCCTTATTTTATTTTTGAGTAGGTAGTTTTAAATTTTAGGTAAGTTAATTTTTATTTTTGTATACGACTTTTTGGATCGATGTTTCTTAAAAAAAATACTTCGATCATTTAGATTTGTTACGAGGATACCAGACAATTGCTCGAGCCTTTTCCCAGGACACCCGGGTCCAAGCCGATTTATCAAAATTAATCCTATCTTTACCCAGTTTTTTTTTTATCTAATGAGCAATATTTTAAAATTATCTTCGTTACAAACCTGCTCGATTATTCTGGAACTCATCCTGTTACTATTAAAGGTTCCGTCCCTGTATGATTATATGATAATCCGCTTATTATGGTAATATGAATTGATCGTTGACGGTAAATACGTTGTCGGACGCCAATCAAGACAAATTAAATAAGCGCAGAAGTTTCATCGTGCAGAAATTACTACATGGACTTTACCTATCTTTTTTATAAGTAATACACGAATCTTCCGATATTTAGTGGTCATCGTAAGCAAGTATGAGCAAACCTCATCTTTGCGTTGCCCTAAGGAGCTTTTAACAAAATCCGGCGCGGTTTCGGTTTGCCCGGCTGACGTAGAACTGGTTAAAAACCGGATATTACTGAGGCAAAACCGGATCGAAAATTATAAATCATAAATTTTAGATTAAAAAATCCAGTCAATTTTTAAGTAAGGAACCGTGAAAGATTCCAAAAACCAGAGCCCTAGCTTTAAAACGCAATTATTAATCCTCTGCTACTACCAAAATAAAGACAATATGATGATTACCGTGTTTTATTCCGATTATAGGAAAAAAACTACATTGCTTGCATTGCAATGCCTATGGTGAAAAGAAAAAGACGCTCGATACGATTTAAACGAAAATAGACCTAAGGATTGAGTGAAATGCCAATACGGATTTTTAAGTTTCGCCGAATTGAGTACTGAATGATCAACAGTGATTGAAACATTTTTTGAATAAGTACTCGTAATTTTATTTGATATTTCAAATACGAATACTCGGAATTTGTTCTGTGTTCGCACTAGAACAGTTTAAAACTGATTTAGTGCAACTGAAAAAGTTTCAGTGCATCGAGGTATTAATATAGGTCTGTAGAAAACACAGTTTTACAAAAAACGAAACTGCTTTATAAAAATAATAATTTTACTGACCAAAAAGCTATTTTTTTAGGTAATTACTATCTACTTTGTCCCGTTCATAGTCGGGGAACACTTGATCATAGTAAAAAATGAGCCATCTGTCCTTATTTGCTCAAAAACGCACCGTCTTTAAAAACCGGTTTAACTAATGTGCAAACTTCTTAACGCTTTAATTGTAGCCACTAGCCACTTTACCTCGACCCCTTTCTCAGTATCAACTGCATGTAAAAATAGATCACATTTTATGGTTCTCCGAAATAATCACTAGATATTTTATGGTGTGTAATGATTACTGAAGGCGACAGTTAAGATCTGTATCTGTGCTAGATACAGTTAAGTCGGGTAGTTTACGATTATAAAAGAAGATACGTATCTTTTGATTGGAAAAAGTAGTTGGTAGTGTCGAAATAAACTCTATGACATACTACGAGTACTTTGTTGCCTTGTGTGTGCGTGTTTTCTTTTTAAATAAAGAACCTTTGTTATTTAGCTTATCAATTTTCAAGGTATTTAATTCAAATGTTTCGGCTGTAGATTCTCTGGATTTTTTTAAATTAATGTAATCTATCAAGCTTAAACCACCCACCGGTCTTGTTTCCGTGGCCTGTCGGTAAAATTTGCAATACCGTCTAGCTTTTTATTGTTAACCATATTAACATACGCATTATAAATTTTGCGACATTTAACTTGACGGTTCAGTAACATAACCCCAACTTAGTAAGTGAACCAATAAAACTATTGTCGTCGGATATGGTCGAAGATACCCGAACAGTTTTAGTATCAAGTGCTTAAACTTTCTAACCGCAGGTCAGCTCGTCCCCACGTCTCAATAAAAGGGATTACATGCGAGTATTTGAACGGTTACACAACCCTATAAACGTAGCAAGAAGAGAAAAGCAAGACTATGGAAAAAAAACACTGGCTGGGCTTAGTAGACAATAGATAGTTGGTAAGGAGACTTTAAAACTGGCTTATTTTTACTTGAATTTATCATTCAAAATTGAAAAAAATTACGTATTTAATTATATTTTTTTAATGAATCCTTTATCTTAGTTACTCTCTAACCATTCATTTTCTTTAACAACACTTTTTGTCAAAACAACAAGTATTTTATGAAAAATAACCCTACAAAATATCTGCTTCACGACAAGCTATTAAAGTTGATAACAAAATGCGAGACCAGTACATACTTACTTCCACTTTTCAATTTTGCAAAATAAATTAGTATGATTAAAATAAACTTGTGATGAAACTAAAAGGCATTTATTGAATAATCGATATTCAAAAGCATCACACATTCTGAATCACAGTATCCTTTTAAGAATTCCGACAAATTACTTTTATGAGTACCTATCATATCACATTTATTCACATAGCTCTCACTCTTGAGTGTATTTACCTTTCGTACAAATCGTAGTGGCTTACCTGTCCAAGTTGTGTGTATAATCAAACCGTTCCCATTCGGTCCGGGTCTGTTGGGCCCAATAATCGGAGTCGCGCTGACGTTTCGAGAATTTTTACTGCCGGCCGCCGATACCGGCCCATGTAGGTGGTTAGGTGATTGAGTTTTCTACGGTAATACAAATAACAAAAGGAAATACCACTTTGCTAAAAAAAGATTTTTTTTTTCGCTGTTAGAATAAAAAAATACTTGATCAATTTATTTCTCTTACAATTATAGAGCGTAATATGTAAGTAGGTACAATATGTGTCCTAAGGTATGTTTAAAAATAACCTGTCTTCCAGGTTTATGGTATGTTATTATGGTGTTTCTTATCTAATATTTAATTGTAGAATTAAATTTAACTTCAACCAACTGACAAAAAAAAATGATTTCATATAACTTAATTGTAACCTACATCATCATCATAATTTCAGCCATAGGACGTCCACTGCTGAACGTAGGCTTCCCTCAATGACTTCCAGATTCGACGCTAGGAAACGGCCTGAATCTAGCGGCTTCCTGGAAACTTTACCGACTGACAGACGACCTGCATAAAGACAATTGATTCTAATTTAGAAAAATAGAAACGTTAATATTTTTTATTCTTTCCGCCTCCTCCGGCGGCTTGCCGTTAATTGTAGGCAGTAATAGCTTAGTAAGGTAGAGCTGTAATGTTTTAGAGTGTTGTTTGGAATATGTAGGTTACAGTAAGATACTGATGATGATGTGCGCGTTTGCCACCGCTATCGCTAAATTTGTCTGCCTGAACTCTTGCATACATGGCGCTATGTTTGAACGGGACGCTCAAAAAGTCATATGGCGAGCGACACAACGCTCGCGTCTCACGAAACGAGGCCTCAGTATTTATTATCGGAAGCATTAATTACTTTGTAATAAATGCCAATGCGATAAATGAACGTACGAAGTGAAGCATGTTAATAAAAATAATAACGAGAATCAATTCCACATTCCGCACGTTTCGAAATAAAAACGCGCAAATCGTTTTCCAGTTAAAATAAATTTAAAAAACAGATTCACGTCGTTCATTGAATTATTACGATCGACATTAACCCAAAACTGCTCGTGTGGCCATTATGAACCATTGCAGCGTTTTTAAATCGTCGTGGGTTAATTTATAATTGCTGTAGTATGCGGAGTTGTGGACGGAATGACAATGCGGAGACCACCGGCCTTGTTCGGCGCGATGAATGCTAACTAGGTGTTGCGTGTTTTGCAACACCTACAGCGAAGAATGCGGGCTTAATATGCGCAGCGGCAGTCGGGGGGTTAACGAAATTTTGGGCTAGGATGAGGGTGTGAAATCATGCATAGGGAGGTTTAATTATAGCTGTACTTATATTGCATAGGATCTTACCTTAATGGACGTTAAAAATATATTCATGTTAAATTTACTGAATTAATAAAAAACACACTTTGCATGTGAATAGTGATACGTACTATAGATTTAAAAAAAAATGTGTCTGTCGTATTATAATCGATATAAATAGGCGTACTAATTCGCAAAAGGGAAACCTGCTATTGCTGTCAGTTTGGTGTCTGTCGGTCTGTCCATTATTACCTACTTATAAAATGTATTTTTTTATTATTCTCGTATGTGGTAATATCTTTCACTGCTAATTAACATGGGGTCGTCTGTCCAGCTTTTTGGTGGACGTCCTAAGCTGCGTTTGCCGGTACGTGGCCCTTATCTAGAACCTTTCTGCCCCATCGGCCGTCAAGAGACATATTTTTGAAGCATTCGAAATTAATCTTGAATACGATTCGTGTGCGAACTCTATTTCTATTTCTCCCGATTTTACGCATTTTGAATCACTCGAATTATGTGTTGATATTATAGTAAACTCTTCTCGTTTCACGCAGAAAATATGAACGAAAAACTTATTGATTTTAAAAAACGGCAATGCATCGCATAGAACGGAACGAAAAAAAAGTTTTTAATCTGTGAACCGTATGTTTACATGTCAATGTCATACTTTCGAACTTTCTACTAGTAGAATCGAAATACGAGTGGGTAAGACCACTCTTTGCAGAATTCACGGAATGAATTTTCAAAAATAGGGATTTAAGTCATTAGCATGCGAATCTTGCCATTTTGTATTCGAATTGGAATTCGCATGATTCAAAAATACATGTCCTGTTCTACTACGTGCTCTGTGCCCCGTTGACTGCCACTTTAGCTTGCCAATCTGTCGGGATTTGTCAGCGAATTTTGTTCGTTTATTGATCACTTTAATTTTATTCGATCTCACAAAGAAACACCAAACGTTGCCGCGTCCTTTTTATAGCACGCTTGGCAACCTTAAGCTTTCGTTTAAGGCCTAAATCGAAAGTTCTGTAGGTCCGTATAAGAAATATGAGGATATGATGTGCATTAATTCCATCACACCTTTTTAAAGCCATTCAAAGCTAGCGCATAGTTGCAAGTACGTAACTCCCTTATGACATAGTACATGGCACCTCCACAAGGACTAGACCACACACGATCAGCTGATGCTATCCATGTCGGCCATTGTGATGCGCACGCGATGATAATTGCAATTTGCTGGCGTGCAGAGACGTGAAGACTACCAGGTGTAGGTCTGTAAGCGTTAAAGATAGTAGAAACGCTGGCAAAAAAGCGAAAAGTCACGTGATATTTAGATAGTTTTAAGAATTTTATGTAAAGGTGTAAGAGTTGGTAATTTTCGTACTATTTGATAACCATGTGGAGTTGGAATAGCAAAAAACCTTCAAATACAACAACTTTCCAAAGGAACAACATCTAAATCTCAACAACAAATACTTCTATTATAATGGTCAGCTGGTCGCCGGCTTAGTATTGGAAAAATAATGTATTTTTGTAATTAGTAGACATGGCAACAAAATCAAAATTAAAGAAAACCGGCCAATTGCGAGTTGGACTCGCGCACGAAGGGTTCCGTACCATTATCTATAAAAACGGCAATAAAAAAAACACGTTTGTTGTATGGGAGCCCACTAAAATATTTATTGTATTCTGTTTTTTAGTATTTGTTGTTATAGCGGCAACAGAAATACATTATCTGTGAAAATTTCAACTCTTTAACTATCACGGTTCATGAGATACAGCCTGGTGACAGACGAACAGACAGACAGACGGACAGACTCTAATATGGTTCCGTTTTACTCTTTAGGTACGGAACCCTAAATTCCATATACAAATCGTAGCCAAGTATTTTTACAAAATATGAAACTATCGTATTATTAGTAGGTAAATAACTGTGTTCCAAGGTATAATCAGTGGCGGGCATTGGTTTTATTTTGAGGTAGGCAGTAGATACTTACTAATGTGTTTTATTGAAGAAAATCAGTAGTTTTCAACAATAACACACAATTATAAGTACCTACTGCCTACCTCATTTCATTTAACTGGTAGGCACTGCCTAATTGCCTATATGCACTACACGGCCCTGACACAATTATAAGTACCTATTGCCTACCTCATTTCATTTAACTGGTAGGCACTGCCTAATTGCCTATATGCACTACACGGCCCTGACACAATTATAAGTACCTATTGCCTACCTCATTTCATTTAACTGGTAGGCACTGCCTAATTGCCTATATGCACTACACGGCCCTGACACAATTATAAGTACCTATTGCCTACCTCATTTCATTTAACTGGTAGGCACTGCCTAATTGCCTATATGCACTACACGGCCCTGACACAATTATAAGTACCTATTGCCTACCTCATTTCATTTAACTGGTAGGCACTGCCTAATTGCCTATATGCACTACACGGCCCTGACACAATTATAAGTACCTATTGCCTACCTCATTTCATTTAACTGGTAGGCACTGCCTAATTGCCTATATGCACTACACGGCCCAGACACAATTATAAGTACCTATTGCCTACCTCATTTCATTTAACTGGTAGGCACTGCCTAATTGCCTTTATGCACTACACGGCCCTGAAGGTATTAGATAACCTAGTACATGAAAAAGGTTTCAAAACCGATATTATTAAGTCCAAAACAAGTCTACTCCGCAACCAGAATCTCAAAATGGCTGGTTTCAAACAATCTCTTTGCAAAAATAAACTCGCCAACTCACGATCTACTTTCAAACGCATAATGATTGATACCCGCAGCTATAAATCATACAAAACAGCGGATACTCGCCACGGTGTGGTACCGAACCCATAATCTCGGTACCGATACTATGAAGAGGTAAGTACTTATCAGATAAAGAGATAACACACCCACTGGAGCACCCATTAATAAGAGTAATGAGCGATCTTGTCGCTGCCCCAGAGCAAAGGCGGGGTAGAACTGTGACCAAGAAATTTAACCATTTTTGAATCGCTTGTTGTAGTACCACAAGAAGCCTACTACGAAACCGTTTCGTTTGTTTATACATAATAACCTATCAAATTTAAATAGCTAGTCACCCGTATGAAACCTTTGACAATTTATGAACCATTCAAAACGGTCGTGTTTTTTACACGGGTAGTTTGAGTTGGTGTTATTTTGTCAAAGGATTTATAACAAATGACCGGTTTTTTTAAATTTGTTTGACGACCTCCGTAGCCGAGAGGCGAGCACGCCGGACTGTAAATGGCGCCGCCATCTCTGAGGTTCCGGGTTCGATTCCCGGTCGAGTCAATGTAGAAAATGAACTTTTCTATATTGGCTCGGTTCTGGGTGTTGTGGTACCGTCGTTGTTTCTGATTTCTATAACACAAGTGCTTTAGCTACTTACCTTAGGATCAGAGCAATGTATGTGATGTTGTCCAATATTTATTTATTTATTTATTTGTTATGTTTTCTAAGTTTACTAGTTTGGATGTGCTAGGACGCCCTGGCAAAATACATTGTCTGGTAGCTTGTAACACAAGAATGTTAATTACTTGACTGACTGTGTATGCAAGTTAGGGTTTGACTAACATTAATTTTGACAAAATGTTTCAAGTCAACACTACAAGTTCAAATACTGATTATGAAGAAGAATTTCAATAATTTATTTGTATAATATTTGATAAACATAATCAATTTTGAAAATATGAATTCCTATCTTAAGTATAAGACCGTATTTAATTAATACGAGTGGTTAATGATGATAATTTTTGGACATTACACTACTGAATTATGGCTACTATCTATTGCAGTAAATGTGTTCATACTCCTCAATACCTTGTTTTGGTTTCATTTTCCCAAAGCCAACCCTTCAAACCCCCACTTTATTAAATAACATATTACGCTAACTGAAGATTACTGGTTTACTCCACTACTCTATCGACCGAGTCCTGTCAATCAAATTTCAACTTAAATCCACCACTAATAAAATCTATATCGCATATTTTTTCTAAATTTTATGTAGGCTTAAAAGGCACGTACAAGAATCGCTCATTGTTCTGTGTGGTAACTATGGTAAGATTATAGGCATTGAGATTCTAGCTGAATTTATGCTTGCAAAAAGTTCGCAATTTACTGTGACTAATTTCGTTAAGGGCGTTGCTTTGGTAAAAGAAATCTGTCTGTAGTAGGTTCATACCTGACTTTAAAGATACAATATATTGTTTTAAACTTTCATGGTCACTAACATTAGAATAGTTTGTTACGGGATTGCTACCATGTACCTTATTTTTGAGTTCCCGATATTTCGGCACTGTTGCAAGCGCCATGATCACGGAGTTACTCCGTAAGTCCGTAACTCAAAAATAAGGTACATGGTAGCAATCCCGTAACAAACAATTTTAAAGATACAGACTTATGGGTAGTATTATCTATATTTTGATACTTACGTACACCATGTCAAGCTTATTTTAGAGGTATTTTGTACCTTTATATACTTCAGTGTTTTGATACACCTGCCTGCGCCATAGTCATGGGCTATAGTCATAAAAAACCGACTTCCTATAAAACTAAAAAGCAAAATATAATATTAACTAAAACATAACTAATAACTTCTTTTTTGAGTAGGTGCGAATGAACACATTTAACTCTCAATGACTCACTGGCGCCGAAATAACTAATTAAGTATGGTAGACTCAATATCTGAGTCAATTTGACAAGTTTTGCTTGATTTCCCTGTGATTGCGTCATCAGATACTACTTTGTGAAGATGGAACCGCTTTGGGAGTAAATGAAGAAAAATGTTTTCAAATTCTGGAGCCAAATTTTAGATGATGTTATAACGTATCCAGGATACATCACTTTAATGGAGGTCAGCGAGTTGATTACGCGTTTGTGATGATCATAAAACAATTTCCAGGCAACACCAATAAACGTCAATCTCAATTGCAACTAAACGCTGCGGCATCTCATGCAAACTGTTTCATTGTAGTAATTTGAGACAATTTATTTAAACCAGTAATGCACTATCACTGTCAGCCAGGTTCATGCCACACTTGGCTACCTTAATAATAAAGATGCCTCAAAATTTAATATTATTTTTATACTATGTATAATTAATGCAAACTAACGATTTTCAAATTGTTTCCCTTATTAGTGCTTGCGTTTCGTTTCTTGCCAAATTTTATTGCAAAATGGCCTAAAATAAAGTAATCATTACGTGGTTGACTCAGAAGCTTGATTTTTTTACACTACCAGGCGATAGTTAACCTTTGACATCATTTCCAACGTGATACCTTTACCTTTTAGTAGAATTTTAAAAGAGGTTCTTGACAGCTAAACAGACAGTTTATAGATATCTTGTAAGAGATCCATTTCTTTCTTCTGCAGTTAGGAACCCTAAAACTACGCAATAACATAAAATAACCGACCTGATCTCCCGGATACCTTTATTTATCGAAGTATAAATACCGACAAGTCAGACCCTGATTCTAATAAACGCAATATATCATCCACGTTAGTACCTTATCAAATCTGTACAATTCGTGTATGATATATTTACTCACCTTAATTTTAAACATCTTTTTAGAAAGATTTTTTTTTTTGTTTCCGGCACTCCGCTTGTGTCAAAATATCACTGCCTTACAATTTAACTATATCGGTCTAGTGAAATTATAATGGCACTGAAACTAGCCCGTTAAATTGTAATTAATGCAAACGATTAACAATAGTCAGTGTAATTATAATGTCACTAGTGAAATTATAATATCACGGCTTTAATAATATCCCTGCAACATATGCACAATTATAAGCCTCGTACTAATGTATTGTCTGGATAGGAATCCTAGTGAAACAAGGCTTAGGACTCAAAAGCTGCGGCTTGACAATCAGTTTGAAATGATAACTGGACAAATCAAAAGAGCCGACGAATAACTCCAATTTGTCGTCTTAGGCAGGGTTGCACCACTTTAACTTCAACAAACGTCAAAAGTCTGTCAAACTCCATATACGGGGTGTCAAAAAGGGCTTAACGAAGCCTTAAACCACGAATTCTATACATAAAACCAAGTAGAATGCAAAGAAAATAATTGCTGGGAAATGACTTTTATTTTCGGGTATCAAAAAAAAAACTTATTTCTAACCCGCAATGTATAGCGCGCACGCCACAAACTATGACTGTAAATGTAAGCGGATCATGTTTCTTTGTAATAAAGTTTAGTATTATCAAACAGAAGTCAATTATGTAAAAAATCTTTAAAAAAAAATTGTTACTTTGACTGTCAATAACTCGGTAACCCATCATTTCCCAGATATAGTGTAAAAGAAAAAAATGATCATAATAATATGTAGAATATGTGGTGTTCGGCTTCGTTAAGCCTTTTTTTACACCCGATAGAAACACCGGTTATAGTTAAAGTTATGGTTAAAGTAAAGGTGATGCAACCCAGCCTTATAAATCAACCCTGTCAGGCCAAGGTCAAGAGACGCAATAAAAAAAATATTGTTACGCGGCCACCGGTGGGTAATTGAAGCTTGATAGGTTAGGGATCATCTTTGTTGGCGGTAAAAAACATTTTTAAAATATTGATAGAGGCTTGTTGTAGTTAAATTAATAAGATTCCGCGTGTGTATGTGTATGATTAAAACCTTATAATACTTTATAATTAAATATTGCTACAGCAGATGTTTTCTCCTATGGGTGTCGTAAGAGGCGACTACAGGAGAACCGCCACAAGAAGACGGGCAGCAGCATCTCCTCACCACCATTGGCCAAACTGCGATCGCCAACCCGCCTGCCAAGCGTGGCGATTATGGCAAAATCCTCCTTTTGGAGAGGCCTGTGTCCAGCAGTGGACTGATATAGGCTGGTGATGATGATGATGACAGCAGATATAGCAAAATCTATAAGATACTAAAACGAAAGATACTTACTATAATAAGATGATGAATACGAAAAAATACTGATTGATTAATCATCACCACTGGGAGTTTAAGTCCTAATCAGACAAACATTTAATTTATTATTAAAATAAAAATCCAAAATATGACAAAATAGTTTAGAAGAATTCCTTCCACTACGAATTTTCTTATCACTAATTCCAAGTATTTGATATGCCTCTTATACTCAAGTGGTGATAAGAATCATCTCTGTCAGCAATCAGACTTGAAAATCATGTGACATGAAGCACATGTGAATCCTAAACCTGTCATCAAAACAATGATAATCAAGGTCGTCTTAAATCGTCAACCGATAAGCTTATCATTGATGTACAAGAATAGAAAGCTCTAACGTCTTCTATTTTAATTCGGGGGCGATAACAAATTCAATTTAATTTAAAATGTACGGTCTTTTCTTAACGGTCAAATTAATTGTCTCTATCGTGTCACTTTAAGACTATAACATTGGTGGAGCCAGTATTCTCCAGTACTCATAGTACTCATTTTCTATGAACTCTTTTTTTTAGCAAAACTTTCTCGAACCGAATCGATGCTAGCAAAGCCACAGTATCAATCAGCCTTTTTGGTATTTTCATCTGGTCCAGTCAGAATAAGGTTGTATACTATTAAAAAAACCGGCCAAGTGCGAGTCGGACTCGCACACGAAGGGTTCCGTAAAATTTTCCATAAAAACGGCATAAAAATAACGTTTGTTGTATGGGAGCCCCTTAAATATTTATTGTATTCTGTTTTTTAGTATTTGTTGTTATAGCGGCAACACTAATACATCATCTGTGAAAATTTCAACTCTCTAGCTATCACGGTTCGTGAGATACAGCCTGGTGACAGACGGACAGACGGGCAGACAGACAGACAGACGGACAGCGGAGCCTTAGTAATAGGATCCCGTTTTACCCTTTGGGTACGGAACCCTAAAAACTACACATTCGGAAGTGACCATACGGAGGGTGTGGCCATTTCTCTCAAAGAGCAAAGAAGCTTCTCTTTGAGAAACAATTCAAGACTTGGGCATCCCGCATTTTCAACAAAACCGCAATTTACCCAATCCTAGTCGTCCACAAATGTTCTCAGTCATTTTCCCTTTCACTACCACATCGGCCGGAGTAACCTCGTTAACGGAATAGGTTGCTCGGCGGTAATAACACGCTGGGGCCTGCAACCTGTAATCTTGGCCACTCCGGCCCACTCAATCGAGTAAGCGACAGCGTTTATGAGCAGTGTCCGATCACACCCGACACTTTGAGAATCGACAATTTTGCTGTAATCCCCGCTGCAAAGTGGTTTCGAATTCTTCGCATGATCAAAACCGTTTATAGGTTTATTAGATTTGTTTTATGTTCTCTTCTAGGCTACCTTTTGTTTGTTACCATTTTTAGTTACAATTTCGGCTTGTTTGTTTTATGAGAAAACTAACAAAACTATTTACATAAGGTAATTAATTGGTTAATGTTTTATTAGATTCCAACATCTTTACATCTGTATAAAAAAGATTAAAACAAAACAAAAAATGTAACATTACATTTGTGATGTGTTAAGTATTTAAGTACTTACAAGCGTGTCCTTTTAATTTGTTCAAATAATATACCATCGTGATTTTTTACAGGAACCATTACAGTAGCTCTTTTTCAAGAGTTTATTCTACTATTTTGTCGGCGTAAATAATATGTTTACCCCTTTCATAATTTCGGTATTTCAGTATTAACATTCTCTGAGCTAAGCCACTGAAAGACAGCTGGACTGATATGGCGAAACTATACCGGTGGGTTTCTTTTTGACTATCAAACCTTAAAACTAGATAAGCATTAGGAATTACCACATAAGAATAGGCACCTATCTAAAAGAATAATACATGCCATCAAAAACAAAACTTGTAAAAAAAACCAAGTCTCGCAACTCACTTCTTCTACCGTGAAAAGCTATGAGATCTATGTAATACCAATTCGGTTAATTTAAGCAGTCTCTACATAAGGGACCTTCTGTCTTAAGTTATTACGTAAGTAGCTAACCTAAGAACATCTTAAAGTGACCATATCAATATTAAAAATATTTTATGTTTTAAATAAATAAATCGACTTGGCAATCGCATGATAACACAGTGTATCTCACAACGAATACTTATTATATGAAATTAGATTATTTTCGATTGCCAAGTCAATCTATTTATTTAAAACATAAAATATTTTTAATATTGATATGGTCACTTTAAGATGTTCTTAGGTTAGCTACTTACGTAATAACTTAAGACAGAAGGTCCCTTATGTAGAGACTGCTTAAATTAACCGAATTGGTATTACATAGATCTCATAGCTTTTCACGGTAGAAGAAGTGAGTTGCGAGACTTGGTTTTTTTTACAAGTTTTGTTATAGCCGCGGCGCGGGAAAGCCACCTCCGCCGGCCGCGGTTATGATTATTAGTGTTCTTTCTTTCATGACAATTTCGGACAATTTAGTTTACCTAATAAGTACTTTGCGGGATTTTGGTATAACTTCATAAGACATGCCCCATTCTTTTTTTTTGCATTCCGTTGATTGACCATTTTTACTAGCTTTTATTTATTACAAGCTTTTAGTTAGTTTTACCTGTCCCGTTGTCTGTAATCAAATCTTGCAAGTTAAATTTGATTCCCTTCCCTTTACCGATTGACCTGAACTTTTGCAGATATGTGTGAACCGCGTGACTATGCAATATTATGATGAATGTTACTGATCTGATGATGGAGCTGGAAGGTGGACATAGGAACTCTGTAATGAAATGACGCAACCCCATCGAGTTTCTTTGCTTTAAGATGGTTACTAGGGTCTGATCTGATGATGGAGCTAAAAGGTGGTCATAGGAACTCAGAAAAAAAACGACGCAACCCCATGGAGTCTCAGCTTGTTTGATTCATCTTGACAAGAACTTTGGTGCTAGTTAGTAACCACAGGGTCCGATGATGGAGCTGGAAGATAGCCATAGGAACTCAGTAATTAAACGAGATAACCCGATCTAGTTCGGGATCGCTTGAATCGTATTGGCGAGTTAGTGCTTTGGTGCTAGATGGTCACTAGGTTCTGATGATGGAGCTGAAAGGTAGCCATAGGAAATCAGTAATTAAACGATATGTCGTTTAGCCCAAACTCTATCGGGTTATGACCCGATAGAGTTTGGGCTCGTTTGATTCGTCTTGACGAGTATTTTGGTGCCAGGGTCTGATGATGGAGCTGGAAGGTGGCCATACGAACTCAGTAACTAAGCGACACAACTGCGTCGACTTTGATTCGTTTTGATGGGTGGACTGTATTTGATGGGGAGTGAGTGTGGTGACAGGCGATGGTTTGGTGGACGAGAATGTGCGACCCCATTATCTTTGGGAAAATAAGTTCGTTCGTTCGTTCGTTCCGTTTGTTATGAATGTGGATTCTGACTATGATAACATGTTTGCTACGTTCTTTAAAATATGCTAAATGTTCTTTAATGTTTCATCAAAACACAAATTTTATTTAAGTTTGTTTGCGCTACGAACTACGCCGTAGTCGCCGATGGCGTATTTTTGATGCGAGATTTTCGCGTAAAAAATTCTAAAAAGTTAATATTTTCGTTTCATTCCGTTACTTGGGGAGCACCATTTCATCAAAGTACGACATTGATGCCGCAATTAACAGCATAATCGGTGCTGCTGCAGCAGCCTTTGGCAAATTCAACACCAAGGTCTTCCGCTCGCATGACTTGAAGTTAGCCACTAAAGTTGCTGTTACATGGCTATCGTGCTGCCTAATATTTTGTACTCCGCCGAAACATGGACACCGTATCGACGCCACTTTCGCCAACTAGACTGTTTCTATATAAAATGTCCGATCGTGTGCGTAATACTGAAGTCTTGAGACGAGCCAATGTAGGTGGCATTGAGTCGTATCTTATGAGACGACAACTTCGCTGGTGTGGCCATGCTTCGCGTATGTCTGAGGAGAGAGTGGCGAAGCGCATTTTTTACTCAAAGCTTCAGGAGGACAAGCGTAAGCATGGCGGACAACTTTTGATGTACAAAGATGTGCTGAAGCGCCATATGAAGGGATGTGACATAGATCCTTCTCTCTGGGAGGATTTAGCATCCAACCGTGGAGAGTGGATTACGCGCGTGAATGTCAAAGTCGCTGACTCCCGGCGGCTTTCTCATCTTGACGCCAAGCGCGATGAATTGATAGCCCCACCACCTGCGGCTATCAGTTATAATTTAAATAACGGTGTGCTAACATGTCCTCAATGTACGCGTCCCTTTGTCAATAAAGTTGGGTACGTAGGCCATGTTATGGGCATGGGCACACGAACGACGACAGCAAAACGGGGAGTAGAAGTGGTCGCTGTAACCGAACCCGGTTAGGAGGATTATTAACGAGTAATAAAGGCATGTTTAAAAAAAACCTTTTTAATTTTATTAAAAGTTACCATTGAACATAATCCATAACCGCAAATGTAACTTTGTAATCCTATATATTTATATGGGATTACAAAGTTATTTATGCAGTTTGTGTATCTAGAAAACTGGACTAAAATTGTAAAATATTTTAATTTTTCCTTGATTGATACACTAAACACTAATTGAATTCAAAATTTGAAGCTTCTATGTCTACTAGAAGTGCCTTAGAGTTTTGATGATCGGTCAGTCAGTGAGTGACAAAATTAAGAACTTTGACTTGTTATAATTCTTACCCTACTGGTTCAAATTGAATGAAATTTGAAATATACCGTGTTTATACAATGCTTGCCTGGTTACTAGAAATACAGGCTTCTAGTTAAATCCACAACGAAGTTATAGGGGGTCGAAAATGGGCCGAACTGCTTCGAGAAAAGTATAGTACGGCCGTGCCGCTTTTTTTTGCTCGACTTGGCGGGGGCACTGCCGTGCCCCCAGATTATAACATAATTTATATTCCTGTCGTTATCCTTAAAGCTTTTATACTTAAACACTACGCCTCATAAAGGGCATATGCGGTGTAATCGACCACTCATTGCCAATTTATGAGTGCTCCGAGCGATGGACGGCTAGCAGAGATTTGTGGTAATTTTGAAAGGAGAGATTACTTTTGCCTTATATGGATTGCCGATGCCTGAAGTGCAGAACATACCGCGAACTAGGCTAACTTAGATTACGTCGAACAACTAACTATGCAGGCTTAGTTATGCGAGCTAAAAATACAGAGTGAATTTACAAGATCTCGATTTTTTTTTACTAAGTAATCTAGCATCTGACCCGCACATGCGTAATAAAATAATCTTAATCTTTGACTACCGTCTGGTGTAATGGCTCGCACTCTGGACTACAAAGCCGGCGGTTTCGGGTTCAATTCCCGCAGATTCGTGCTTAATAAAATAAAACGTTTTTCAAAAAACCTTCTTTTTAGATAATTTAACCTACAGAAGTATCAGTAAATAGATACCTAGGTAAACAAAAACACGATGGTGGATATTAGTTTATAAATCCGGTGTATTTCATTACCTCTCTTATTCTAGACTTTAATTTAAATAACATAATTCTTATAATTCAAACAATATCCTTCATCTTTTTCCCCTTCGTCTCAGGCAGAAGGAGACACAGTACAGCTCCAACAATAGGCACCACTGCAAAAATGGCCGACGATATCCAATGAGATTGCATATTGGCGATGAAAGGGGCCACCATTGCCCCAACTTTCGATCCACAGCAGACCACACCAAGCCCCATGTTCCTCAAAGGGGTGGGGTACATCTCGTTAGCATGGATATATAAGACACAAAAGACAGCGATAGAAAAGATAATCGAGATTCCAGTGGTAACAGCACAGCCCCAGTGACCGTCTGGGATGAAGATAAGGATGATCATCATGATGGCAACCATGCCCAAAGTGCAGAAGATAGAATTCTTTCTTCCTGCATACTTATTTATTGGTATTACCATAATGTTTCCTATAACCTGTAAAAAGAAATCGATGTTAGCGCTTATTGTATAATTGTAATGAAAATAGGGCGAGTCCTGTTTCATTAGCTAACTTTCTTTTAGCGAAGGATTCTATGGGATAAACATTTAAATTGCAAAAAAACCCTTCCCATACTTAAGTATGGGAAGGGCTGTTAACAGCCGGTTAGCTACAATAGGTTGTATGGGAATATTTTATTTTTTTCTTAGATATCGAGTTAAGTAAAATAGTAAAGGTAGTTCGTATGTATGTAAGGAAACATTACTCAAAAGGAAGTAAGCTTATAACAGACGACTATAATTACTCAATTTAGTTTTGTCATAGTTAAGCTAACCGTAGTTATACTATACATACACGTATAACTCTTTTTAACACAACCTAATAAATATGTAGAAGATAAGTCCTTTCTCTAGACCCAACAGACAATACGTCCTTTATTGGTGGGCTACGATTTAATTGTAAATGTTTTGAGAAGAATCACTGTTACTTACTTGAAACAATCCCATTAGAGGAACTATGACGAATATATTCAGTCCAAGCAAAGTTGCATAGTGATTTATGCCGAAATAGCAAATTCCTGATAATAACCAAATTAATAAGCATATTATCGTCATTTTAGCTATTTTCCAGTCGTTGAACAAATCCTTAAACGACTGTTTCTGGACTACTTTGTGTTGAGATTCTAATTCTTCGATAGCCTTGCTCACAGTGTCTCTTATGTGAGTGGTTTCAAGGCGATTGCTAAAATGAGACATAAAATAGTGTATATAAAGATACAAGTAACAGCAAATATCAAACATCAGGATTGTACCAGCGACATACAATTTGGAAACTCTCGTCATCATTTCAATCGCTTCCTCTGTCCTTCTTTGTGATACCAACCACCTTGGTGACTCTGGCATCGACAGCATTAGCGCAAATATTACAAGTGATATCAGTCCGAAAATAAAGAGGAATGTTTGCCAAGAAGAAGAATAGTATGCTACTGCTGCCAACATCATTATACCGAAGCCGTCAGCTATCAAACTGTTAGCTCCAGCTAGCTCCCGATATTTTGGGCCAACCATCTCCACGTTGTATACCGTACTGAGAGTCATGATTCCTCCTGCTCCGAACCCGGCAAGGAACCGAAAGAAATTGTACAGCCAGTAGTTTGGAGCAAATGGAGCAGAAATCATGAAAATCCCAGATAATGCTATAGAGAGTAAGAATGCTATGCGACGACCGAATCTGAAACACAAAATAATTTGATAGTTACTTTTAAACAATTGTATTATTACTTTTAAACAATTGGCGTTAAGAACGAATAACGCTCATAATATATTCAATTCATTAATAAAGCTTATTATATACGTTTTAATAAAATATAATAATGCTGATTGCTGCTGAAGGCTGATTTCTTAAATTACAATTGTCTTAATTGAAGATAAATAACACTTGAAAAAAAATCATCGACCTCAGGTGGGACTCGAACCCACGTCCCATCGCAATCCGGGCGAGTGCTTTGACCACTAAGCTACCGAGGACGTCACGTGACAAGATGAAATTCCTCAAGTGTTTTTTCTCGCTGTCAAAGCCAGCGTATTCTGATCAATGTTGTAGCTATATGTATAGCTGAGTAGTATACTACCGTCAACACCCTATAGAAATATTTTTACAAATATTTGACTATTGGTTAAGATCAGAAATGCTTAAACATTGTAAATTTTTGTTTTTAGCAATTCCATGCAAGGTTTAATTGAAGATAAATAACATTTGAAAAAAATCATCGACCTCAGGTGGGACTCGAACCCACGTCCCATCGCAATCCGGGCGAGTGCTTTGATTTAATTATTACAATTTACAATTGTCTTGTAATCCAAAATGGATGAACCGTTTTTTGCGGTGTTCGCATAGATAGTTAATTAATAAATTCGAAACTGGGGGTCTAGTTTAGGAAAATAATATGAATAAAATTAAGAGGAAACGAAAAAACAAAAGCGTCATTACGCGGGAAAAACGCTTTAGAGAAAAGTAGTGTTTCTATTTGAGGGAGGCTTACGTCTAGCAGTGGACTGCAATAGACTGAATAGATAGATCGATAGAAGTGATTGATTTTTTTACCTATCAGATAACCAACCCAGCAAAGTAACTCCAAAAGCCAATCCCAACATTGTTATTGTCTGTGTAAAGCTTGCAAGCCACGCTCGATCGCAAATCAGACCGAACGTGGAAATGAGGGTATCTTGAAAAACTGAACTATGGTACTCGTATTCTAAACATTCATCATAGCATGTGGAATCTTGTACTGGTCTGTTGAAGCCATCTTCGAATCTTGTGCAAACAAATTCTGTTTTTGATGTCAAGAAAACAATGCTTATCATGTTCCAACTGGTTATGCATCGACTGACCACAGCAGTGCCACAAAATAGACCCTGCATATAACCAAATGCTCCCATCGTCTCAGATACGTAGTCATCCTCAAAAGTTTTTTTCTCAGCTTGTGACTGCGTGACTATATATCTGTTTATTCCTGTTTTCAGCTTCATGGTTTTTTCCTAAGTTATCCAAATGTTATCTATAACAAAAACGATATTATTTTGTTAAATAGACCAATAAGAAGCATATAAAATATTAAAACCGACAAATCTTGCAATTGTATCTCTTAAAGCGTAATTTGTAGTAAATTTTTTTAATGATTTAAAAATTAGGAAAGACAGAGCTACGGCTTAGCTTAAACGAGGCTTCGATTAAAATCTGAAATTCAGAGTTCTATTCAAATGTGAATAAGTTGATAATTCATTGTTGCCAATTAAATTAAGGATGCAAGCTGATTTAAGAGTCAGTCAATAAAAATCCAATAAACAAAACCAAAAAAGAACAAAAATCCGAGCGAAGGATCTCATTTAGCTTTATGCTTGATCTAGATAGTTACAACATAATAATAAGAGCGTGGCACATTGATAAAACAATTAAACCTTGGATAAACTATGAGACAAATCGGAGAACATAATATCGCTCAACAAAACAGGAAAAAACTATCTTCATTCTGACCAGACTGATGAAATACTGATCGTGAACGATATGGCTTAAGGGCCACTAAATTGAAAAAGCACTAGGATTTGAATTAAACGCTAATTAGAATAAAAAATATAAATAAAGGTTCTATACATCCTTGTTTCACGAACACGAAGCTAGTACAGTCAGCAACCCAAGTTAATTGTTCAGCGATAGCAGCTCTAAGGCGAGGCGTTCTTATGACAGGCGTCGACGGGTCGTCGCGTCGCCATTTATAAAACTCAATTACGCGCCTCCGCTCCCTAATAATGATAATTGATGACGGAATTTGCGAGCTTTTTGCGGAGATCCGAGCCGGCTATAACTCTTGTGGAGTGCGTTTGCGTTGTTGAAGGACGATAAAAAAGTCGCATGCGGGATTTTTTATATTCATATCATTTAAATTAAAAATCAGTGCATCCTTGGTGGATTCTTCAAAATCCACAAAGTGGATTATGGTCATTTTAACATTATCTAGCAGTCTTAGCAAAATACACTTGATATGCAGGAAGTAACGGATAATCATAAAGGTGTTTCGTCTTGATGATTCGATTCTCGGTTAAGGTCATTACAGAAAACGATTTTTTCTAAATTGGTTTTGTGAGCTGGGTAAACATCCCAGGAAAAACTGTTTGGTATCTTGTAACTTCTTATTTCGAGACCATTTTACATTGAAACCAATGAATTTTAGTTTAGGGTTAGGTGTGGTAAAATCTCGGGCCATACTTGGCGATTAAAATACGAGTAGCGTACGAAAACGCAGTACGTTTTTAATCTAATGGAACCACACCACGCAGCCTCGCGATATTTCTTCATAACGTGGCCCTGTTTAATTTGTAAATCGCTTGACGACTGATTAAAAACTCTTTTGAAAAATTTACGAGAAACCGACGAAGAGAGGGGGACGTCTCACGCACGCTAACTTCCCTGTTTTTTTTTCTTTTTGTTTTTTTTTAAGGGGGAAAAGCGCGGGCTAAAATTTTATTTGTAAAATGAGTGACAGACAATTAATTCCTTTGCCGTTTTTTATGTATATTGATTTCGATTTTTCAATTGATCTGCTTTATTGCATTGGCTTTTCCGAATTACGCTAAAAAGGAGTGTTTTGGAATGGTTCATTATTGTGCATTGGAATAAGGTAATAACTTTTTGTATCCTCAAATACGTTTCCGTGGAATTCTGTATTAGCTCAGTGAATCTCCTTGAGGTTCGATATTCGTTCAGGTTAACTCTGAAAACTATTTTTTCTATTTTCTATTGGGTCAGAATAATCTATTATATAAATAACTCACCGATACAAATCGTAACAGCAAATAAGTTTTGAGAAGGAAACATTGTTTTTGATAGTTTTAAGTTTTAATGACAGCCATCCCTAAAGTAAGTTATTGCATTTAAGCACCATAAAAGCAGCCCCTAAGATCTATTATAGATAACCATATAGTTAATTAGAATCATCATCATCATCATCATCATCATCATCTCAGCCTATTGCAGTCTACTGCTGCACGCCTCCCCCAACTCTTTGGAGGAGGTGCTAAAGAGCACGATCGAATTAATTGGAATGCAACATTTTATTGTCGTTCTATTTATTTTTAGTGGTCACTTGTCACAAACAAGTACCTATTGCATACACTACTCATATTTTACAACATTTTCCTAGAATAACCTAATAATTCGACACGTAAAGTACAGTTTGCCGCAATAAATGTCTAAATGAAATATGCGTTGCTACTTCCGCGACTAGCTCCAGCCGTAAATCATTCAATCTTCTTTACGAGCCATTCGCTCACTCGTTCACTCTGAGGCCGCGTCTCCGAGAGGTAATTTTTGTTATTTATGTCTTGTCCTCACGCCCTCTAAAGATTACCACTTTTACTGGCTTAGCGAGCTGAGAAACGAGGCTTGTGCGAGAAAGTTGAGCAACGATCGGTGCGGTCAACATGGGGATGGGTGATCAGAGTGATCGATATAATTGGTCATCCATCAATGGTTGTTTGACTAGCTGGTTTATGTATGGCGTGATGAGCGCAAAGGGGTTTAATTAATTCAGAAACCGATATTTTCTTAATTAGCAAAGTCTAGGGGTACCTTCTTGTAGATGTCAGTTCAGATCTCCGTCTGCTCAGCCTAATTTAGACCTCTTCAGAGGTCTGGGTCTAAGGTCCTGGGTTCGATTTTCGGTCGGATCGATTTAGAAAACTAGCTTTTCTTTGGTGTCTCAGGTCTAGGTCTTGTGTGGTACCGTCGTTATTTCTGATTATTAATCACAAGTGCCTTACCTAGGATAAGAACAATATAACTATGTGATGTTAGCTAATATTTATTGATTAATTCAACAGAGTGCTTTTAAAGGCTTGATGATGATGACGACTTACTTCAAAACAGATCAAAAAACCGGCCAAGTGTGAGTTGGACTCGCGCACTAAGAGTTCCGTACCATTATTTATAAAAACGACAAATAAATAAGTCGTTTGTTGTATGAGAGCCCCCATGAGAGAGAGAGAGAGAGAGAGAGAGAATATTTATTTTATTCTGGATTTTAGTACTTGTTGTTATAGCGGCAACAGAAATACATCATCTGTAAAAAAAAACAACTGTCTAACTATCACGGTTCATGAGATACAGCCTGGTGACCGACGGACAGATAGACGGACAGCGGAGCCTCAGTAATAGGGTCCCGTTTTACCCTTTGGGTACGGAACCCTAAAAATACTCTAGACATTGTCATAAGACTTTAAGCAGCTGATGTATCTAGCCTCGTCTCAGCCGTAAAGATTATTGCTTTACATTGAGACGCATCACTTGGAGCAAGGTCTAACTTTATACGGGGACTACATTGTAGGCATACCTACTTATTGTAAGTTATTGTTGATGCAAGAGCGGTATGGTGACGACATTTTTCAACCTATAGGAATACAAAGCTTGTAGTTTCAAAACACGCAGATAAGTTTAACATTTTACTTCAAAAAGTACCGACTGCTTATTTTTGGTCATTGAAGCGATCGTTGATAACATAAAGATAGTATACTACGTAGAATTGATAGTTTTGGCAGTTAATGGTGTGCCAAATTATTTTTATACAGAATCGGTCAAGCCGTTTCGGAGGAGTATTGTAACAAACACGTGACACAAGAATTTTATATATTAGGAGATAGAACTCTTTTTGAAACTAGATTTAAGTCCCTTCTTAATGTTAACTAACAATCTCTGACTTTAAATAAAGTATCACTACATAGTATAAAACAAAGTCGCTTTCTCTGTCCCTATATCCCTATGTATGCTTAAATCTTTAAAACTACGCAACGGATTTTGATGCGGTATTTTTTAAAAGATCGAGTGATTCAAGAGGAAGGCAATTTATATGTATAATACATGCATAATATAGTAGAGAAACACTAATAACACGTACGGAGCCGGGGCGGGTCGCTAGTATACTTATATTTGCTTTTGAACAGAATATAACCTAACATTGTCTTGACTATTGATCCGTACTATCAATATAAAGTATAATTTTCTATTTCTCAAATGATAATAAGTAGTCTTGTTAACAAGTTGTCGTTAAGCGACGTAAACAAGACGGTTGCTGTCGCTCTTCACTGATACCGACGCCATAACTCTCCCCTATCGGCCACTGGTTCTTTGAAATCTTCCTACAATAACACGAATAAATCTCGGATACGTAGATGTATGAACGGTATGATTATCTGATGCGGTAATTAAATAATTAATAAATAAATATTGGACAACATCACATACATTGCTCTGATCCTAAGATAAGTAGCTAAAGCACTTGTGTTATGGAAATCAGAAATAACGACGGTACCACAACATCCAGACCCGAGACAATACAGAAATACGTTTCCTACATTGACCCGACCGGGGATCGAACCCGGAACCTCAGAGATGGCGACGCCATATAGTCCGGCGTACTCGCCTCTCGGTTACGGAGGTTGTCAGGTTACATAGGTAAATTGGTTACATAGGTGCTTATTTTCAAATAAACTATTATTATTGGAGCTGCGAATTACTTTTATATACGTGTCAATAAAAACTAGTCGCTATTTAAAAAAAAACATTGACATTTTTAATTTCACGGACTGCTTTAAACGATCAAATTTAGCGGTTTTTTTTTAAATCAAAGTTATAAGAGTGCCTAGGCGTAATTCGATGAACCTAACTCATACAAATCACAGCCACCGCATCCACCATTCAGATCTCCGTCCTATCGTAGCGTTATCGCGACGTCCACACAATAACCGTTAATTTTAACAGCCGAAACGGTAACGTTAAATTTACAGGCTCATAACAGTTAGGGACGAGGTGTCTCTGACTATACGCTGATAACAGCAAATGATTGTGACAGAGACGTTTTATGAGATGTTAATTACAAGACATTTAGCTATTAACATATTTATCTCACACGTTTTAATGTAAGTAGGTACACTTAGTATGAAGTGTGATGTTGTTGTCGTTTAGTTCTGTATACAGGGTGTACAAAAGAATGGGACACTCCTTAAAACCACGTGATCAGCTGGTCATATACAACCACTTTTTCTATGGGAGCAACATTGAAATCAAGATTTTTTTTTAGCTGCTCCATACAAACTTACTCGCATACCTCGATGATAATGTATGGGGCATCTGAAAATAAAATCACGATTACGATGTTGGTCCCATAGGAAAAGTTGATTATTTAGACTACCTGATCACGTGGTTTTAAGGAGAGTCCCATTCTTTTGTATTATATATATACCAGTAGCTTTGCTCGTTACAGAGATATATTAATAAATAATAATAATAAATATTGGACAACATCACATACATTGCTCTGATCCTAAGGTAAGTAGCTAAAGCACTTGTGTTATAGAAATCAGAAACAACGACGGTATCACAACACCCAGACCAGAGACAATATAGAAAAGTTCGTTTTCTACATTGACCCGACCGGGGATCGAACCCGGAACCTCAGAGATGGCGGCGCCTTTAAAGTCCGGCGTGCTCGCCTCTCGGCTACGGAGGTCGTCGTTTTTCAAGCCCATCATAATATTAATATATTATAACATTTTATCGTAGGAATTACTTTTAAAATAAAAAATAAATCAGTTTTTTAGATAAAATCTTCAAACGTCAAAGTCCATAAAATAACACCAATATTATAAAATTTAATAAAAATTAAGTCAGACTAACGATGTGTAAATTAAATTAAATTCTTGAACATTAAAAAACATCTCTATCAAAAGGCACAAATTAGTCGTGACGAATCGAAATACTTTTATTATGGGGACGGCTGTCGCCTAATTAATAACGAATATTAAAGCAGACATCAAAGCGTAATTAAAAAACAAAACGTTATAAGAAAAAATATTTTTTTGACACAGAAAAACGAGCTTTCGACGGCGCTCAGCGAAATTAATTCTTAAGGGCGGCGATTTATCTTCGAGCTTCAGATTAAGGGTAACCCGTAGACAGATTTGCATTCTGACCATTAAGTTTTTACTAGAAGAATTATCTAGTTTTGCACAAGAAAAATTTAAATTGCTAAAAAGCTATGAAATATTATTTCACTGCTTTACTCAGTAGACTCGACAACCTTTTAGATTTTAACTAACCTGGGGTCATTAATCTTCTCTTCAAAGCATAAGTGTTAGCAGCAGGTAGGTATGGATAGATGCAAATATAAGATTGTTAAAACTACTTTTTCACTTTCTTAAAAGGATCAAGCTTCAGTCACCCAAGACAAATTCTAAAACCAGCATTTACTGAACACTAATAACAAATATTTAACCCGGAAAAATATTTTAATTTTAATCATAACAATTACAAACTCATGTTGGTAAATGCTCAGATTCAGTTGTGAAACTTAAGATTTGCAAATATACGGGATTTTACCATTCCCGACGAGCCGAAAGTAGATACTGCATATAACATGAAATTTAAACAGATTTGTCGTTGTCGTATGAATTTGCATCTTTATATGTGGTATTTAAATGACACTTAAATAATATGATACCGTTGACCTGATTTATTCTAAAGCCGTAGGCGTAGAACTGTTCAATGGCTAATAGTAAAATGAAGGTAATGCATTCATTTTGACAAATCCGAAAGCGTATTGTTATTTTTTTTTTACCATATTAATAATTGTAAATATTTTTTCTTAGATACCCATTCATCTTTAATGATTTAAATGACTATTTTTTTCACATGTATTAAAAAATAATATGCTAATAAACGCACAAATCAACTATTTAATTCCACTTAAACCGAATTCGTCTCATCGCAATAAATAAATATTATTTTGGGAAGTTTTACTTTAAAGCAGAGTGGTAGATATTGTTTGCTAATTATACCGTTAAGTCACATTTGCATACGACAAATTGGGGGCCGACATGCCGTTTGCATTCTGTACAACATAATATTAAAAGACGAAACATGTCATTACAATGAAGTCTAGCGATATTTTCAAAATATATTGCAGTTATCTTTATGTAGGTACTTTCGTTTTATATGGTTTATTATCATCAAATAAGTCGTATCATAGGTGGTATGTTTGCTTGTATGTGTATATAATTTTAATGCCATACCAGCTGTTGCGGACAAAGTCAGAATTTCCAAACTAGCTTCCTCGATAAAGGCACAACAACTCACTAAAGCCTATCGCAATCGCAAACTTCTAATCGCATACCGAACGAAGATACAAAAACATCATTTGAATAATAATTATGTTTTAGTTTTTCTTTTTACCCAGAATAATCTTATACTATTACAATTATTTAGATGGGTTATATTTCTTTAAAAATAAATTGTCAATTACGGGCGACCCTTAACACAGCTATTTGTCTCAGCAGCGTAAGATTAAGAGCGCCACGAAAAAAGCGCGAAGGCGGATTCCTTTTAATAGGTTAACTTTTCATCTGCTAACAAATTAACAAGGGTGCGCCTCTTAATGCAAATAAATACTGATTAATTCGACGAATTACTTTTTTCGGGCGCTTCTTTTAACGTCTTGTTGGGTTTGAGATGAGACGAGAAAACTCATTACTGAGCTGAATAGTATATTTGTGGGCCTTCGAGACTGTTACAACGGGTGTGTCTGTCGCATTTAACGTCAAAACAGTTAATCCACACTATCTTCCTTCTCCTGTTGCCTTGTCCCATTTCCTACTCTGAGTACAGGTGCTGCCTTGCAATTAACTATTATTGAGTACGTAATTGTGTGACTACAATCATGATTCCTGATACACCGTACCTCTACGGCTTTCTGTAAAAACATGGTGTAGGTATAATTTATTTTGTTTGGTGTGCAATAAAAAGTACCTATCTATCAAGTGTAGTTGCTACTTTTGCCTTCGGACGTCAGTGACCTAGGACTTACAGAGCATTTAACTTTTCTAGGACTGAAATAATAATAATAAATTGTTTCCACAATCACACCAATTATCTAGCCCCAAACTAAGCAAAGCTTGTGCTATGGCGACTAGATAACGGATAAATATACTTAAATACGTTTATAAACATCCATGACTTAGGTGCAAATGCTCGTGCTCATCACACTAACATTTGCCCCTCGCGGGATTCGAACCCGCAACCGCCATACTACTAAATGACCTTACTACAAAAAGATATACTAGTGTGTCATCACCAAAGACATTGCACAATACAATATTTTGGTAATCACTTGTCTAAAGATTAGTCAACCAATTTGAAAGGTTCGTAAATAATATGTCTCAAATGTCTGATGTGTCAACATTTTAAATTGGTTGACTAATTTGAAACAAGTGTTCAACCCTATAGTCATCTTTTTTGTAGTAAGGCCAATAGTATTTTGAACTATGGCTATAAGACCAGTGTTATTAGATTAAGCAGGTTTTTTCATGATGATAAAACCTTCTGTTGTAGTTCGTTCTCCGGAAGGTTGCGGGATTGCGGGTACGAATCCCGCAAGGAGAAAAAGTATGTGTGATGAGCAAAAGAGTCATGGATGTTTATAAATAGCTTGGACCTAAATAATTGTGGAAAAAAACTGTGATAAATTAATTCGACGACCTCTGTAAGTATCCGAGAGGCGAGCACGCCGGACTATATGACGTGACCATCTCTGAGGTTCTGGGTTCAATCCCCGGTCGGGTAAGTGTAGAAAACGAACTTTTCTATATTGTCTGGGTCTGGGTGTTGTGGTACCGTCTTTGTTTCTGATTTCTATAACACAAGTGCTACCTTAGGATCAGAGCAATGTATGTGATGTTGTCCAATATTTATTTATTTATTTAATTAATCAATACTGAACACAAATATTTGGCTACACCGATAACCAATCTTAATAATAAAAATGAATCAATTTTTATTATCAATAACGAACGCCATAAATCACAACGTAAAGCAATGAAGTTGACGCCGATAATAATACTTAATAGTCTTAGTGACAGTGATAATAATAGATTTACGAGTGAAAGCCGCGATAGCGCATACTAGAATTGTTATTGAGTAATAGCAGATAAAAACCGGCCAAGTGCGAGTCGGACTCGCGCACGAAGGGTTCCGTACCATTTTATATAAAAACGGTGAAAAATCACGTTTGTTGTATGGAAGCCCCCTTAAATATTTATTATATTCAGATTTTTTGTTTTTGTTGTTATAGCGGCAACAGAAATACAATCATCTGTGACACTCTCGTTTAACTCTCTAGCTATCACGGTTCATGAGATACAGCCTGGTGACAGACGGACAGACGGACAGACGGACAGACGGACAGACGGACAGACGGACAGACGGACAGACGGACAGACGGACAGACGGACAGACGGACAGACGGACAGACGGACAGACGGACAGACGGACAGACGGACAGACGGACAGACGGACAGACGGACAGACGGACAGACGGACAGACGGACAGACGGACAGACGGACAGACGGACAGACGGACAGACGGACAGACGGACAGACGGACAGACGGACAGACGGACAGACGGACAGACGGACAGACGGACAGACGGACAGACGGACAGACGGACAGACGGACAGACGGACAGACGGACAGACGGACAGACGGACAGACGGACAGACGGACAGACGGACAGACGGACAGACGGACAGACGGACAGACGGACAGACGGACAGACGGACAGACGGACAGACGGACAGACGGACAGACGGACAGACGGACAGACGGACAGACGGACAGACGGACAGACGGACAGACGGACAGACGGACAGACGGACAGACGGACAGACGGACAGACGGACAGACGGACAGACGGACAGACGGACAGACGGACAGACGGACAGACGGACAGACGGACAGACGGACAGACGGACGACGGACGGACGGACAGCGGAGCCTTAGTAATAGGGTCCCGTTTTACCCTTTGGGTACGGAACCCTAAAAATGTCATAGTAAATATGCTTGAAACATTATTTATTACTTTTGTTATTAGTTTTGGTTATGTAATGTTGAACAAAGATAGTAAAATGATTTTTATTTTGTTAAGTAACTGCGCGAACTAGCTCTTGTTAGTGTTTTTGTCTAATAAATATTAGTGCTTTTGAACTTGTCAGCCACATGCGTAATCGAGACTATACAGAAAATCCATTGTAAAGCGACTGCTTAACAATGAGACTTCATAGGACCGCTTAGATGTTGAAAAGATGGATGTTAATGAGGCTTAAATGATTTATCTTCTTTTTTTCAGACCCAAGGTCAATTTAAAAAACAACCTTTCTAAATTGATTTAATCCGTAACTCCGAACCCTGGGGTCTAGCACGAAAGTGTATCTTTTGTTCGGTCGTATAAACCTAACAAATTAAAATGGCCAGTCTTATGGGTCAATCCTTTGATAAAATATACGTTCTTAGTTGATATACCCTTAATCCGCACTAAGCGCTTCTCATCATCTTTTATAATGCGCACAGCTAAAGAGTGGAATACCCTGCCTGCGTCTGTATTTCCGAGTGCATATAACCTGACTCTCTTTAAGTCCAGAGTGAATAGGCATCTTCTGGGCAAGCTCGCTCCATCGTAGATCCCATCTATGCTCTAGAGCAAGATTGGGGTCAAGAACAATCCCATCTCAAATAAAAAAATATATATATGACCAACTCAATCTAGCCGTGTAAAAAACCCGACTATTTTCAATTGTTCATAAATTGTCAAACCTTTGATACGGGGAAATTGATGTTTTAATTTGATCGGATAATAAGACCGACCGAACGATGCGCTTTCGTATTAGGCCTCCTGGACCCTTTTGCGTTTAGGTTAATTCAAATAAACTAAGATTTTGCTTTTTGATAACTTGTTAAACTCCTATTCCGACATCCCGCAACTGAAGTCCTACTACGGAAATGTTTAGTTCGTTCGGACCTATAAAGCTAACAAATTAGAAATACCATCTACTTATTTAACACTACACAGCACGGGTATTATGCAACATGCCTTTAAAACGTCGGGACAGATAATAAATAAAAAAGATATGTTGCATAATACCCGTGCTGTGTAGTGTTTAATAATTAAAAAATGCAACAAGAAAGTTTAAAATGTTATATACCATCTACTTGTTTCAAACCTTTGACCACAGAACAAGTAAGACTCGCTACGCGCTTCGCTACGCGCCTTTGACAAAATTTACGAATATGAGCAATTAAAAAGTCGGTATTTTTACACGACTAGTTTTAGTTGTACATATTTTCAAAAGCTGGACACGAGTGAATGGTTATTTTAATTTATTAGGTGTAGAACACATCCGAAGACCACAACACCCAGACAAGACAATATAGAAAAGGTCGTTTTCTACATTACCCCGGGTATCGAACCCTGGACCTCAGAGATGGTGACACCAAGACCGGCATGCTCGCCTCCCAGCTACGTGGTCCCCTCAGAAAACGATGATGATTACAACTAGTAGCGTCACGGAAGTTGAGCGTTGGGCGAAAGATGCGCAGAAGATCATTACGTGATTAGTCGCGCGCCGCGGCTGCACCAGCCGTGATTGGTTGTTCGCTCCGCGCACACGTCTCTGATACGATGATCGTCTCGTAAGATGCGCAAAGCGATCTACATTCTTTGGTCTAGCGCTCAACATGGGTGCGTACTATACGTCTGAACCATCGAAATATTTTTATGGTAGGCCTGCTGATTCCGAGCACCATTAGCCATAAAGCATTTTTAGTTCGCGGGTCGCGCCGTAAGTCACGTTTAATGGCCCGCCGCGATACCCGCGAGTTATGACCGAATGCTCTTATCAGCCGATTCATTTTACTTGTTTCGGGGTTCTTTGGGGATGAGGAACCCTTAATGAGGTATCTAAGACATTGGAATTAATTCAATTTCAGATACCTACTTAGTCTGAATTCAACGAAACATTCAGTTATCCTAGTTTAGCTATAATAATAATAATTCATTTATTCATCAGACAACATTGATCCAATAATGGCTATTACGCCTTTTTTTACTTGTTACTTAATACACCGTTCTAAATATTGTTGTTCTATGGTTCAAGTGTGCTAAAATGACAGAATAATCTTTACTCGGCAAAATGCTCGTGTTAATTACTTTAATAGATGTTGGTTGGAAATATGAAAAATTGACTTATTTCTAAATTAAGCAGTGCAGTTTACTCTCAAGTTAAAACTTACTCCATCTTGATCGAATCGGGCCTTAGTAAAATATATGGGTATACCAAAGGATCTTTGTTCGCTTGTGTTGTTTCGAGTCGGGGTACGCTTGACCACATGGTCCTAGAATTATTTGAAGCGATTGCTTTCTGACCTCACCTTTAACAGAGGAACCAGGCCTTTTGGACCATGCTGCCTGACAGTGTTATCGGAAAATTTTTCGGAGTATGTTTATCATTCCATGCATCCAGTCACTTGTCTTCGACTCATTCACCCTCTCTCGGTCGTGTCATTCCTCACACAATCCTCAACAATTCTTAGATCGTCCTCTTCCTCTCCTCAATTCAATGTTCTTCTTCTTACATGTCCATACAAAGAAACAGATTCCTTCCAACATCTTTTCTGTTAAAGTGGCACTTAATTTCATACTTTCTTTAATATTAAATAAATAAATATAAATATTGGACAACATCACATACATTGCTCTGATCCTAAGGTAAGTAGCTAAAGCACTTGTGTTATAGAAATCAGAAACAACGACGGTACCACAACACCCAGACCCGAGACAATATAGAAAAGTTCGTTTTCTACATTGACCCGACCGGGGATCGAACCCGGAACCTCAGAGATGGCGGCGCCATTTAAAGTCCGGCGTGCTCGCCTCTCGACTACGGAGGTCGTCGTCGTAAATTATTTGCTTATCTTGTCCATTCTCGTCTACACATCTACCGTAGCATTCTCATTCCTGCTTCATGCAATCCTTCCATCTTAACGCAGCGGACGTATAGCGCACTACGCCTTCAATACAATAACGCGTTTAGGGTGTTGTTCGGCCTGCCGCGCCACTGTAGCGCGTCATCCATGTTCGCCGAGGCGCGTACTGACTGTTTCTACACGATCCTAAGAAAGCGCTGCGCGTCGCTGTGGGCGCGCGTACGTGGCAGCTCGAACAGCCAGCATCCAGCGCGCTGGCTGACCGGTGGGACTCCCCACTGCTGCACCGTTGGATACAGACTCATGCCCCCTGTCACTCGATATGAGTGCCTATAGCACGGGAGCCCCGTCAGACAGAAGCCATTATAATGTTTTTTTTTTCCTGCATTATTGTAATTACTAACACTAGAATAAGATTATCATGTTACTAACACTTTTATATGGATTTTTAAAGTCTGCAATAAATGGATTTATTATTAAACCTACGTGCAGTTAAATTCGCAATAACAAAATAACGTACAACCCAACAACCCGCATCTCGGTACACATACCGCTTAAAACATACACAGAGCCCCGGAATAAGCCGCCATGTTTCACTCGGGCCTTAACTTTTGTGAAAGCTGTCTCCTAGAACAGTATTTCATGTTAAATGGCCTAGCTTTTTGTCGTTAAATTTGTAACTTATTGCTGGTGGTTAGGGCTGTCAAAGGACTATCAACCTGCAGTGTTTTATACAGGGTGTACAAGAGAATAGGACACTCCTTAAAACCACGTGATCAGCTGGTGATATACAACAACTTTTCCTATGGGAGCAACATCGAAATCGTGAATTTATTTTCAGATACTCCATACTAATCATCGAGGTATCCGAGTAAGTTTGTATGGAGCAGCTAAAAAAATCTTGTGGTCGATGTTGCTCCCATAGACAAAGTTATTGTATATGACCAGCTGATTACGTGGTTTTCAGGAGTGCCCTATTCTCTTGTACAACCTGTATAAAAACCAATTATTGATATTCGCTCAAGCGCCCTGTGCCTAGACACTTGCATAAAGGATTTATCTTCAGAAGTGTGGCAAACTACGCAGTTAGACCCCGGTTTCACATTTGCATCACACATCAGCATATTAAGTCATTTCTATATTCTATCTTGTAAATCAAAGTGCTCTACAATCTCTGCATCCTTTATCATAATTATAGTATTTGTCAATTGAAAATACCATGAAATTTAACTAAGGTGTTCTCATTTTGTAAACTCACTTTTTATATTTTTTGTTTGTTTAAATAATGAGTTATTTTGTTTTATCTTTTTGATAAAAGTTTTACAAAACACGGGTATTTATGCAACACAATACCAATTTTACTTATTTTACGAACGATTTCATCCTAGTTGCTTAAACGAGTATCGTGTTCAACTTCTTCTTCTTCTTTCGTGTCGGCAAGAACACGGGCTAAATCTTACTTGCCCTGAAGGCGGCTACCGTGGTAGCCCTGTGGTTACTGACAAGTAGGTCCTCACGCGAGCAGGTGGTCGGGCACGCGGGACAGTTAGTGAGGTGAGCCATGGTTTGCAGGGGTTCTCCACATTCACAGCTGGCGTCTGCGCTACTTGAGTACCCCCACCGAAACAGGTTAGCTTTACTTCGACCAACCTGGGTCCTCAGCCTGTTTAGACTTCCCCAGGTTGGCCAAGGTTCCCTATAGCCTCGTGTTCAACGAGAAGTATAGTAAATACGAAAATTAAAATAAAAAACCGATTTTCCTGGAACACATCAGAATTTCCCTTCCCGTTTTTATTTACGTGTTTTAACAGTGTAAACGAGACAACTGTTTTAAGAAAATCTTCTCTGTCACTAAAGCACAACTAAGGATAGATTTTTTTAAACAATAATACAATTAATTTGTCGACAAACGATTGTTTACCAACCCTAGTGTGTGTGATGTCGCCATGAATTCGGGCCAGTGCGGAAGTGTGTAGCGATATATGTTCGCTTTGTTATTTAATAGCTATTTGTTACGGTTTTGGCAACAACAGGTTGACACAATCGATATTACACGAGGCGATTCTACGTTCTGTTTAGTAGAGTGCTATAATCATGTCAATCATATTGTTTGATGGTGTCTTGATAAATAGTTATTCGTATTTTAAATGTTGGGGCTAGATGGACCGATGACCTGAAGAAGGCAGCTGGCAGCGACTGGATGCAAAGGGCGGGAGATCGTGCGCTGTGGCGCTCCTTGGGGGAGGCCTATGTCCAGCAGTGGACTGCAACAGGCTGATATGATGATGATGATTTTAAATGTTTAGCTATGAAGTAGGTACAAGGTTTGATTCAGGCTTTTTTTACTAAGTTCCTTTAAGAGTTTTATCTGCTCGCAGCTGCAGCAGCAAATTTAAAGTTATAAGTATAAATATTAAGCAAAGGTTGATTATGTTATATTATTATTAGGTATTAAATTAATGTCACTAATGAAAGCAATCCCCTACTTATATGCCTATAGAATATTAAAGAAGTAACGGCAGTCCATTAATGTTTTATCGGAATATAGGGAAGTCATACAATTATGACTTCTTTGCTTTTCACCTTACGGTAATTTAATAAACTCAAATGTTAAAATTTCAATATAAACGAAATTCTAGAGTCCAATAAAATGTAAACATTCGTATGGTTTTTAAAGTTATCCTCGTGTAAAACCAAACATAAAACGTCCAGACTAAGGTTAAACCACTGCCACTGTACTAACGTACACAAAACAGTGGTTTAACCTTAGTCCCGTACAATAAAATGCACTCTGAATAAGACAGTGTGTGGTTCACTGCCATTGTGGTAGAACCTGTCTTACCCATTGCACATCAACTTGCTAATCCTTTGGACTATGCCTATGTTCTTTGTTCTACTATCGTTAACTTCATTCCTAACATAAAATCTTACTCTTTTTCTCTCTGTTTGAAATTGTCCCAGTTAAAATCTTCTGCATGGTGAACCTATAACAAATTATGAGCAGGCTTGTGTTTTCAACAGGGATATTTACGAGGTCGCATCGACTGAGCTGTTTGCGACTGCCTTTGCTTTATTGAGGTCAAGGGCGCTTTACTTAATAATAAAATCATTTTTTTCAAATAGGACATGGAGTAGGTACTGTAACTCAGTATCTAGTTATAGATTCGCACTTCCTTGAATTCGAATCTTGGTGGATTTTAAAACAATCCCATTGTTTTTGAAATGAAATAATTTATTTGCCTAAAAACATGGTACAAAGGTAACAAAATAATTATAGTGCCAACATGTTTTGTCTGGATAAGACATTCAAAATTTTAATAAATTTTACTAATGCCATTAAATTACAAATCAAATTAAATAATAAGGTTATACACATGGAATTCATACAATATTGATATATTTATTAAAATAAAATGTCAAAAATTTAGAAATTAATGTCAATAAAAGTAATCTAGAGAATATTATTATTTATAATTTAAAAATTCATTAACATTGTAAAAGCATTTATCGATCAGCCAAATATGCTGTCTTTTTGTTAAATTGGTAAATGAGCAAATCTGTGATAGTATCCGGTATTCTATTAAATATTTTAATAGCCATGATGAAACAGTTTCTACTGCATAAAGCTGTGTTTTTTGCCGGAAGTTTAAGCCTATTGGGATACCGTCTAGTGTAAAGTTCATTATCTTTAAATTTAGTAAAAAGATACGGGTATTTTTTTACAAACATAATTATTTTTAAAAATGAATTATAACTTTTAGGGTTCCGTGGCGATTATTCTATATACATATTAGTACACGTGCTTGTATTTAGGTAAGCTACATGGTTGGTTCGGAATGGTTTAAAAGTCAACAGGTATAGGTTGCCACATTTGTGTTTCATGTTCCTTTTTAACCTACAACAGATAAATTTACGGAAATGGAAAATAGACTGATAAGACAAGAGCCTATTCTACCCACGTTGTTTAATTTCATTTTATTTAAATAGTAAGACAAAAAACAGTTGATTAATAACACGTGATACAACTTAAGCGCTTAACTATTGCTTAAAGCGTGCATCTATATTTAAAAACGCACTGGTGAGTTCTAAATATACTCTTACTTAAGCAGTAAATAACTTTTATAAGTAAATTCATTTGACTTTAAAGATATTTGGTTATGAATTAATAATATCAAATTGATGAACAAGAATTACCTACCGAGGATCAGCTCAGTGGATTGAATTCAGAGAGGCCTAGTATTTCCAGCAGTGGACTGTCGTCAAGCTGATTTTGACTAGGTTATCGTAATCTTTACAGCCTTTGTGACAGATTAGGGAGCGTCAAAACGCGAAATACGGACAAAATAATACCTTCCTCCCTAATTTACTTCATGAAATTAGACATATTACATTACATTACAACTTATTAATTTACTTTAAATTTTTTCTTTACTTTTTAAATAAAAAATATTAAAACTTACCATTTCCACTGACCTGTTGAATCTGATTTTAGCACCAATCAGATTGCACCACCTTAATTTTGATTTCTGTACTAAGTAAATACGTTTTTGGAATATTTTACATAAACTGTTCACGTCACAAACTTTTCGGTAACACTAAATGAAATGACTGAAAACCATCAAATTGTTAGCGCAGGTGTTTCAGATATTCATTTAGCTTGTTATGGTAATGTTCAAAAGTAACAAAATCGCATATTGTTTTGTTTTACTAATACACTTCAAATGTAAAACAAGTGACACATAAATTATCTTTGGGTTCTGGCTTGTTTGTTGAGTTGGATTCTCGCATCTCTCGCTAGCTGGTTATTAACTATAAATTTAAAAAATAATATTAACTCAGACTATAGGAAATTATACAGGGTTACATTGCAACTGCACGGTAGTGCCAATTTTTATAGGACCACTCAGTATCAGTAACTAAATCGATCTATGATATGAACGATCTAAAAAACTTTTTTTAAATGTATTTATTACTATCCGCTGTTTAACGATGGTACGCGTGGATATTCTTGTCTCATTTATTTTTATGAATCTCAATTCATTTTTATATAAACCTAGAACTGCAAAGTTAAATTCAATAATAGCCACAATGGCGCGCGAAAACAAACCTTAGCCTTTTCGATGTAGGGTACATATCTAACAGCAGGAGCGCCCGCGCAAACCAAAGGTTTAAATTGCCAACAAATACCTTATGCAGTGCACCTCTAGATCTTATTTCTAAAATTTGGCACTTCCTTGCAATGTAACCCTGTATAGAAAAAGTATAAATATATTTAATCGAATATGACTTTCTGGATTTTTCAGAGGGTTTTTTTACTGAATAACTGTAAAAGGCCCTGACTTTTTTAACCAGCATGTAATATTTCTGCTTGCCACATCGCGTTATAGACGTTTTTTAAAAAGCCATAACACAATTTCGCGATGTTTTACAGTAACCTTCAAGCGTATTCAGCAGTATTTTACTTCTTTTAGTTCTTTGTTTGTGCCTAAAATATATACACGGTGTTACTTTGCATCCTTGCCATATTCACAGAGATGAAAGTAGGGAACCTATTGTTTAGATAAACTAGAGACTCCCATAAATAAAGCACACTAAGTTTTTAGTAAATTTAGTTTTGCAGTACACATAGGAATAAACCGATTTTGTCTCGAACGGTACGCGATCACTAATCAAGTAATACTACAAACTCTTTTGTGCCGATGAATAAGAACAGTGATGTGCATAAGTTTCGATAATTAGTGTTGTGTTTAATAGATTGTCAATAAAATAAAATACTCAAGATTTAAAAAAAAAATTTTTTGGTCTTTCTTTTTTTACTGATTTGTTATCATTGTCAGTGATATACTTACCTCTGTAAATATGGCAAGGATTCAAAGTAACACCGTGTATAAACAACAAATATTCTGGTTGTATTACTGTTTTATAAATTAAGCCATTTTAATTCTTTATTAAACAATAGCAAGCATGATTGGTCACATATAGCCATGAAGATGGCCCATTAACGGTAATTTTAAAAAGTTCTCAATGAAAATAACAAGATTTAAAACTCAATGAAACGGGAATTAACGCGATCATAATTTAGGTACAAAATGTTACCTCTTTTGCCTGACGTTTTGATCGGGTTACACCGACCGTGGTCACAGGCTGACCACGCGACGCAAGGCGAAAGTTTCAAAGTAAAAAGAAAATAACAAGGAAAAAACCTGGAATACATTGGAAAAACTTTTTCCCACTATTTTAATTAACCCTCTGATTTTAGCGCCAAATCACTGAAAGCGTTAACAAACCTAAATCGCTGAGTCGACAGAGAAAACAATTTTCGTCAAAAACAAACCTGTTATGCGAATACTTAATTAAAACGCAAATTTGATACCCTGCCCCCTGTAACGTAGGGACGGACCCTAATTTATCGATGATATCAGCAGCAACCATTGTGAAACAATTTGCTCTTAATTAGGGTCGATAATTAACGAGATGCTCAATTGAAATGGACACGGTGCATTAATTTCGATGGATGGTTGATTGATTCAGTGAAATTGGTTGGTTGGTTGGTGAAAAAATCATCTGTTTTGAATGGAGAATAATATGCTTCTTCTCTAGCTTAAAGCCAGATTATCTAGATTTAAATTGCTTAGGACGTGACAACCTACACAACGACACAAAATAGTAGCGCGCCTGCGCTATACGTAATTTGTGACAACGAGTATTGTGGACTTTTCAAAGTACAAGCAAAACGATTAGACTGAGTTAAATGTTTTTGCTTTTGCATTGCAATTGCAATAAAATAAAACAAATTACAAATCAAAATTATATCTTTTTCGAAATTAATGACGTATTTCACAGTATAATAACTTGTTCAACATAATTAAGGTTCACAATAATATGTCTATCTATACAGGATGTTCCAGGAACTTATTATCCGTCAAAAATAAACCTTTTCGATTTGATCCATACTTTCAGGGACACCCAGTATTAGCAAAACATGTTTATTTTATTCTTCTATAAGGTGTAAATTTATAAGTAAACTATTTTCTAGTGTGTGATTCTACTGCTCAAATAGAACAACTTTTTGTAAGAGACAAACTTTAATGTCGCAGAAAAAAATCTACTCCCCCATACAAAACGGCAGACCAGCTGACATCAGTTTGTATTTAGGGTTGATTTTTTTTTACGATTTCGAAGTTGGTCCCATAAAAAAACTTGTTGTATTTGAGCAATAGAACCAGCTCCTAGAAAATAGTTAACTAATAAATTTAAACCTTATATAAAGATCCAGTGGCTTTAACTTCAAAAACAACATTTCAACACTTTTAAATCACCATCACGAGCGCCTCCATAAAACGTAAAAAATATCTCTATCGCACCATTCTAATCCGCACTAAAAGCTTTTACTATGCAAACTAGATAATCGACAGTCATATCGATAACTCCGGTGCACGTATCGATACCGCGGCAGCACTATCAGCTCTCGGTTTTGCATAATAAACGTGGGATTTAGCATAAAATCACTTCAGACTACTAACAGCTAACCTATTTGACTTGCAAAAAATAGCCCCCAGCGAGCTACGCGATCTCTCATTCGGATTCACTTTGAAGCGATTCTTATTAGCAATTTCTGATGCAATCGATTCTGAATGATGGCTATGTATCGGTTTTGTAGAATATTGATTGCATCGACTGAGGGTTTTGTAAGTAGTAATAAGACTAAATAGTTTTATGATACTTACTCTGTGGTTTTATTGACAAACGCCGAGAACGTTGTCAAACGTTTTAGTCGTCGTTACAATTTAATTAAAATTTTTAGACTGGTCATTCTGGTCTAGACTTCTATAGGTACCCGACAAGCTGCTCGAACTCAAAAGCCAGGCGGTTCCGGTTTTCGTCTAGACTTAACTCCTAAGGAATAATAACCGAAATTAGCAAATCTTGCCTGCCAAATATCCCTTGCTTGTGATAAATGCTACTAAATAAATGTGGGCGAAATGGTTACCCATCTACTCACAACCGCGAAGTGGGTTGCTTAACTTTGATAATCATTCCCAAAACGCTGCTGCCACTGAGCTACAAGTACTTTCGTCTTATGCGCGAAGTAAAGGGTGACCTGCCGTAGTTGTTACCTAAGCTGTTTACGATATTGATAAAACATTGACAGGCCTCATAACAAGCCGTACTGACCTGTAATTTGGTGATTTTTTCACATCGCCCACCACCTCTATTATTTGTAAACGGCGTACATTAAACGCAATTAAAGGGGACCGAAATTACACCCTGCGATACTCTAATAGGTGGTTACCTCCTAATTTGTTACTAGAAATCGGTCGCCATAACTTGAGGCTTGTTAGACGTGAATTTGATGTCGTTTTGGGTTCGTTGGGAGCTGGAAAAAACCTTAAACTAGGTTTAAACAATTTCGGAATTTTATAAATTTTTGATTTTATTTTTAAACTCATCAAACCAGTTAGCGATTGAGGTAACGAGAACGAGATAGAATATCTACATCCACGTGCAGCTATTTTAAAGCAATCATTACAATAAGTACATTTTTAAACGATCTCCTAGATTATTTATTGTGTCATAGATTAATTGATCTGCTCGTCTGTCAAATAAACTGATGAATTGAGATTATGCTGCGCTATAGTTTCTATGCAGATGAAAATAAACGGAAATTAATATAGCTTTATCTTTGTAGCTTCCACTACGTTAGTCGATTCATTCTTATTGTTGACGACCGGATCAGCTTCTGTTTTAAAGGCTATGGGTCGGTAGTTCGATTACCGGTTAGGGTCAAGTAAGAAAATTGACTTTTCCAAGATTACCTCGGATCTAGGTGTGCTAAGAAAAAATCGTTTCTTTGAAAATTCAAATGAAATGAGGAGTCAGAAATGAGGAGATCCGTGAACGAACATAAGTCGCTGACACAGCCCGACGGATTAGCAAGCTAAAGTAGCAATGGGCGGGGCACATAGCACGTAGAGCTGACGGCCGATGAGGCAGAAAGGTTATTGAATACCTAGAGGCCACGTTACCGGCAAGCGCAGCGTGGGACGTCCACCCACAAGGTGTATGTACCTGGTAAAGGTAAAGGTTGCAGAAATCTAGAAGTCAAGATGGGGAGATCTATGTTCAGCAATGGACGTCCTGTGGCTGAAATGATGATGATGATGATGATAGTTTTGTTGTTTTCATTGAGTGAACAAGTCAATTTCAAAAAGTCAAGGAACCTCAAACTTTTCAATACAGACACACACTTGGCCGTTATTTTTAAGTGCGGTTGAATGACGGGGGTCTACCAATGTTGCACTCTGTTATTTCGGCCATCGATTGGCTTAATGTATGCGTTATAAATAATTGCAAAGGGTTCAACATAATTGACAGTTAATTCGAATGATCCGACTGACGGTTGTTAACTACTAGTTATTACAGCTTAAATGTTAGTTAATTGTATGCTGATATTGGTAGATTATTAAAAAATACCTACCTGCTAATTATACCGGCGGCAAGTATTTCAAAGTAGGTAGGTATGCTTATAAGTTTTTTGAATATTTAGCAAGAACAACTCCATGAATTTAGGTGCTATGCAATTACTAATATTCATGAAAAAACTTGAAAAGCACATAAGTTATTACTACACTATATAAGAAGCTCTATTCTAAAACTTGATGAATTCATGTACTTGGTGCTTGAAGTATGCTAGCAAATAATTCTCTTTGCATATCAAATCACAAATGTCTTTCGAAAATACAATACAAAATGATAAACTTTGTTGCCAATAAAACAACTTAATGCAAAGCGGGGACTTTTTCAACCGACTTCAAAAAAAGATAAGGTTCTTAATTAGACTTAATGTTGTTTTTAACAAATCTCTTTAGTTTTCTGTTCTATCTACTGCCAGAAACCTTACGCATATCATCGCTGCAGCTTTTCAAATTCAGTCATTTTTTCAGTCTAAATAGGCACTTATACATGTCCCAAAATTGTAACTTAGCCCTTCCACTGCTTCAGGACTACATATAGGCTGACTTTCGGACGGGGCGCTCTACCTACTCTATGTTGGGACAGAACAAACGCACCGATCGTCTATCTTCAATTTGCATGCAGCGTGTGTTGTTAATTACTGCGACAACTAGCTAGGAAGGAGTCAGACAACCTTAAAACACTTCTGAAGCCCGTAATTGTATAGTAGTCACAATCCAGTGTCAGCCTGGTCCCAGTAACATTACGATAAGTAATTTTATACTAGTCACAAATCACAATCCAGTGTCGGTCTGGTCCCAGTAACATTACGATAAGAAACGGGACTATCGTAAACAAAAATAAGCAATAAACCGGTTCGTAATGCAACTAAAAAAAATGAAATATTTTTTTGTCCAATTTTCATTCGCATTACGATAATTTTATGTTTTTTTTATGTAAATGTTAAAGGTTACAAGAATACCGTTTTAGATAGTTTAGTGTTACCGGGACCGGATCGACAATGGATGGCGGCTTTTGCTAAAATACGGGAATTAGGATTCTGGTCATTGGGCACGTGGAAGGCAGAAAGAGCAGAGGCAGGTCGCGTACATGGATGGATGTGGTGACAGAGATCAACAATACCAACATACAAGCGTCCATACTTCTAGAAGAGCACACAATGACCTGGAATGCAGCTAATCGTGCTGTTTGAAGTGGACACGACACGACCCTCAGTTATGAAGTTTCGACAAAGTATTAAGAAGCCAGTAAGAATGGTTTTGCACTACGTCCGATCCAAATCCGAGAAACACAGGTCCAAAGTAGAAGTAGTACTATTTGTATGAACGCTCTTAGACCGTTTACGCACTAAATCCGATCCGAATCCGAGAACCTTTACACAAATAGCACTACGTTCACTTCGGACCGGTGTTTCTCGGATTCGGATCGGACGTAGTGGGAAACCGCTCTAATTCGTCTTTTTTGTGAGTAAAACACAATTACGTGACAACTTCTACATATCAGCTTACGCAATAGTTATCATTATTTCTTAAGAACGGTCCAAAGGCCTACAAAAACGATTATTTATAAAGAAAAGTTAACGATTAGGTGTCAAATCCTACATCATAAGTGTAGCGCAATCGGTACTCAAAGGTTTCTTTTGTGAACGGTACATTGAGTTTGTACAAATTCAGTGGGCGCTCCCAAACTTCAATCTCGGGTTGCAAACCAATGGCGGAGGATTAGCATTTAGCGTTTGACAACAAAAGGGCTACACAATAGAGAGATTTGAGTATTATTGCAGCATGACGTCTGGCGGAGTTTATTACTTTTTCTATTAACTAAATATTACGTTACTTTACAAGTACTTAGGTGCAGTCAATTTTACCCGCCCTAAGTCGGGGGACTATTGGACACAACCATGATGTTAAAAGCGGCCTACCTTTTCTTCTTTAATATTTATTTTTGTTGTCTATTCTTTGTTCATTTAATCTGTAGACTGACCTTATCTTTTAACACCCAAATACCCTATAGAGTTTTTATACAGGCTGTACAAAAGAATTTGACACTCCTTAAAACCTCGAAATCAACTGGTCAAATATAACAAAATTTTCTATAGGAGCAACATCAAAGTTGTATTTTTAGATATTTATACAAACTTGGAGTAAATTTCTATTTTTTTAGTTGAACCTCTATGATGTATGGAGCGTCTGAAAAAAAACACGATTTCGAAGTTGCTCCGATAGGAAAAGTAGTATATCAGCAGCTGATCACGGGATTTGAAGGAGTGTCCTATTCTTTTTTACACCTTATAGAAGACTAACTGGTAGACTAACTGCCTTCGACTAAGATTACATTGTATTTTATTTGTTTTATAATATCCTCATCGATTCGAAGCAAAAGCTCATCAAAGTCCCCCATTGGACGAAAGGTTTAGGAAGGAACACATACGGGACAAACAAGTAATTACAGATTTCTAGTCTTAAACTCTAGAGCTAGAAAAGGCCTCCTTTTACGCTTACTGTGAGTTTTTATTCCATATAAACAACTTTGAAACCCGTCCCTTTTTGATAATAGGTCAGCTTTCTCACACAACGTAATCCAAAAATTGCGTGACGTAATTTAAGGATAATCCTCGAATATGTTCGAAAGTCGCAACATTATCTTCCATTCAAGCAAGACCCGTCAACAATAACACAGTAGAGCTTAGACCAGTAGGCCAGCTCCCAGTAAAGTACAGGATGGCGAAAACTTTAGTATAGAAATGCAGTATTCTCAGATTATAATTCAAAAATTTATAACAAAACCTTTTTTTCTGGCAACTTTTCGCGATTAATAACGTTGAAAGCGTTGAAATAATAAGTTTATATACTAAGTATTTAAATAGTTGCTTTATTTGATTAACTTAATTGTTGCTGAGCAATTTAACACAAGACCAAGACAGTTGCCACGACTAATACTGAGTGGAGGCCTTTTTTGGCACGGCTTATATTGTAACTTTTTTATTGGTTGTCAAATTTTTGGTGTGCCAAATAAATATATTTCTATTCGATTGTATTCCATCAAAAGTAAGATCATAATATAAGTACATGAATTCCCTGCAAAAATGACATTGATTTTCAGGAAATAATCATCATTTCTGCATTGTGTCGTGGGGTGTCGGCACGTTAAAAGCATTGCACCACCTCTTCTCTTCCTATGGGTGTCGTAAGAGGCGACTACAGAAGAACCGCCATAAGAAGACGGGCAGCAGCGTCTCCTCTCCACCATTGGCCAAACTGCGATCGCCAACCCGCCTGCCAAGCGTGGCGATTATGGCATAATTCTCCTTTTGGAGAGGCCTGTGTCCAGCAGTGGTCTGATATAGGCTGGTGATGATGATGATGATGATCCATCATTTTTGATGAACCCCTAAAAGATACTTTAAGAAACTGCACTCGCCGATTTCCCAGTCTGCACGTGTGGGTTTGAAGAGCCTACTTATTAAACCTGTAATGTGGTATTAAATAGGGTGACAACACACCCCATCTGCCCCGCGACTTCACCGCATATAGTCATACGATACATGTTATTTGCTGTCACTTCTATTATCCTGACACAAAGCTATTATAATCTTCAAACTTCTGAAATGCTTAATGATTTTAAACCTTAACTCTATAGAAATAAAAGTAACAGTTTGGGATGAAAATGGGATATTGTCAAATTAGGGACGGACGTTTGGACATTTGATGCGTGTGATTCGGATTACATGTTTACAAATAGGATTTTAGATGGAAAAGATTTGTCCAATTGAGTTACCTACTCCATACATTAACAAAGGAAACAATCTCATTTATTTGGACTTTATTTCAATGTTAGTTGCCTGACTAAATAGCCATGTGTGTAGCCAACGTAGGGTAGGACGCCCCCCAGCCCGATGGACTGACGACCTTAGGAAGATGGATGGCAGTGGATGGATAAAAAAAAACTGGGAGATCGTGTTCTTTGGCTCTCTTTGGGAAGGCTTACGTCCAGCAGTGGACTGCAATAGGCTGAATAGACAGAAAGTGTAGATAATCACTGATTTACTTAGTTAACTGTTATTTTAACTTAATATACTTTTATATTATTGTTTAATATATAAAATATTATCAACACAAAAAATTTATAAAACAAAAGGATCAAAAGTGTAGTACAATACATCTTTTTATTTCAACAATTTCCAACACATACAATAGCATTAATTTACCACGTTATTACAGAAGTACGACATACCAATTAATCACCCCCACCCATAGTACATTAATACATAGCTTTTATATTTGTTAATTACCTACAGAAATTATAATTCCACTATACAAAAAACACGCTAACCTCGAAATAATGAGTCAATGTAAAACAGGAATGGTTTCATAAACAACTGAGATTTTAATCACTAACCTTGTTAGTGAAACGAACAAACCTATTTAATTTTAAAGCTGTCGTGGGCGCCCGAGTTTTGTTCGATTTTCAGTGGTTTTCAGTGATAAAATGTCGTGGTTCTTGTAGTAGTTTTAACGAATTCTAGCCTGTCTAGCCTTACATCCGTAGGTCGTGAATCACAGCCAGTATCTCTGGATTTTATCAGAAATTTATAATATAGCATTTTTTATGACTACAAAAATTGTAATATGGTGTTCTTTCTACTCATGAATATAAACAACTTTTACTGTGGGACCATTGGTAAATTCATAATGCAGTCCCTCTCTAAATCCTGTGCCCTTCAGGGCCCATGATGTCTTATAGTTTTAACAAATTTAAGTTCATTATGAAAGCAATAAACGTTTGATTCAGACGAACACTGCATTTGTATCATTTTTCTAGTACCCCTGTTTAAGTATTGCAGAGACATGATTGTAATCGCTCGAAAAGTAAACTAGACATGCCGTGTGCCCGCGTCTAGGATAGCATTGACGAGCATAACCCAATTACAAGACTAGAAATCAATAGGACTGTTTGGCCTTAGCCTAAGGAAACAAGACTCAATAGAAATTCTATTGCTACGCGGTCATATAAGTCCGCTAGGAATGTGACAACTTACTAGTACTCATTTGAAAGCAAAAGCCAACAATAACAGTTGAACTCGCCGACCGTCTCCGGCGCAAGATTCGCGACTTCGTCAGCCGTCGCCAGCAATGACAGTGTAATGGGTTGTAGTTCCGATTTAAACAGCAAAGTCCAGTCAATCACTATATTGAGTTTCCACGATTAACTTACAATAGACTTTCGTAAACACCAATAATACAAAAACTCATCTGCTAGTATCTAATAAGAATTAACAGTTTTAATCAAAAGGTAGGTAGGTAGGTAACCCGTAGATCCACTCAACTCTACAACAATAGTTGTACAGTTGAGTAAGTTAAATCACTAAAAATGTTATTTTTTGCTTATTATTGGCAACCACAAAGGCGACGCGTGATGTTGCGATAACAAACACGCGAGTCCCTACGAGCCCACATCCCCGTCATAATTCCAATCGACATTTTATGTTTCCTGCCCATTCATTCCCGCCTATTCAGGTTGAGTAGCGATCTCATCACTCTGTCAAACCGACAATGGGATCACAAGGTTTCGGCTTACACAAACAACATACAATGGCGGATTAGGCGGAATCGCCGCGCTCCAATCCGGGAATATAAAAAAAAAACTATTTGGCGGGAACTTTGACAGCTGTCAGGCTCCTGTTTCACGTTACGGCTGAAACGTGTCGATTTTCTAAAAGAGATTTGGAGGCGTGTCGTGTTTTATTTGCCGGATTACGTTGGAATATTTCATTTTTATTGAATACAACAGGGAATAATTGACTTTTAACCAAAGCTTGGATATTTATTGAAATGCGACACCCTACGTGTGAAAATGTATGCCGATATTTGACTTGCTTTGAGCTAATAGAATAAGTATTACATGAATATCTTATTACCTATGTACCTACTTACTTTAGTAAAATTATTAAATATCTTGGATCAGAAATTGGCAACCTTTGCATAAGTTCATAAAATAGAAACTAAGTTTAACCAATCACACCAATCCTAAATTAGGCATGGTTTATTTTACGCAGGTCTTAGGTACCTACTTATATTTTTTGTATTGAAAAGGTTACATAATAATAATTGTGTTCAATAGTCGAAAAAAAACGTAGTGATATACATATAGTGCTTCGTACCTCTGGCTCGGTCTAGGCTCTGCCGGAATCCGTAAGCATCCGCAAGCATCCGTTCAAAATCAACCTTTTTGCTTGGCGATGGATTGATTCCGCGCTAACCAAGTCAGGTTCCCGGTCGGGTATGGTCCGAGCCTACCGTCAGGGTCCCTGCTGAAAACCAGCGTCGTGATACGTCCCTGACTGTCACGACAAATGCTGAGCGGGGGCCTTTTTGACACATAATGCTTTTTATTATCCTGTAAATGTTTTTTTCCTTTTGTATTCTGTGTGTGTCAAATAAATCTTTTTCTATTCTATTCTATTCTTGATATCTAGTTCCCACTCGCGCACTAAGGGTTCCGTTCAACCATATTTATTTCATTTAATTCTGTTTGATTTTCAATTTTTTGTGACCAGCGACCTTAGCAGTTGATATTAGTTTTATGATACCTCTTTACAGAAAACGGACACGGTTCGGTTTTAAGTTTTCCCTAAAATATGTACAAAGGTTTTGCACACGGCCAAATATCCACTTGTCCTCCATACAAAATGTTTACCAAATGACTTACGTTTTAACTGTCTGATGCCAATTACCATCTGCTCTTTGCATGGAAACTACCTACTAACGACATGGTAAACCGTCCTATACGGAGCATAAATCGTGGACGAACAGACGAACGGCAAAACAAGCGTATTGACGGTATATATTAACAATAAATCTAATTTATTGGACGTCCCGAACGGAGGCGACTGCTCGTTGTGCATAACAACACGTAGGTATGGAACCTCATCGTATACGTTGATGCATTGACTTATATATTACTTCGTAAGGACAGGGCGGACCACACGTCTGGGTGTTGGACCTAAAGAGACCCGAAAATGACCCGACCGACGCCGATGTGACGTAGTCAGTGGTCGGCGGTCATCGGGATCTGACATTTGTATGAAAAAATAAAAATGCCTAGATGTTCACTGAAAGGTTGCATAAATTACGACAGAAAGGTCATTAAAACAAATTCTAATATTACTTCTCACCAATAAGCCGCATATTTGATAAACACTAAACTTGTTTACATTACTTTAACAATTTTCTAACTTCTTTGTCAATTTTACGAAGCAACGCCATATTTACCGTGCAAAACAGATATAACTTTGTAGCGGCGTGCATTCGTTGTATGGTTATAGTATAGCCATAATAGTGCTCACAGTGCACGTAGTGCAGTCCAGTACATGCGATGTAATATAAATATTGTATTTTATGATGATTTATTGAATACTTATTTTAAGTTTACGTGATAAAGCACTATGAGTCAAAAATAGAAAACATGTCAAATATAACAAAAGGCATAAGTAAAAAATGATGTTTTATTCGAACGGCAGTGAAATGTAATTAATAAATTTATATAAATTATCTGATATAGTTTTTTTAGAAAAGTTTTAAGGTATGATTCCGTATACTTATAAAAATAAATTGTATCCACAAACACCCAATTATCTAGCCCCAAACTAAGCAAATCTTGTGCTATTGCCACTAGATACAGATAATAAACATACTTAAATATATTTATAAACTACTTAAATACATTTATAAACATCCATGACTTAGGTGCAAATGCTCGTGGCAGCTCATCACACTAACATTTGCCCCTCGCGGGAGTCAAACCCGCAACGGCCAGGTAATGAGTTAAAGTATTTACTAATTACTTACATACAAATAAACAGAAACAATAGTATTGATATTCATTATAAAGACACGAAAATTAACGAAGTAAAACAAACGAAGTTCCTAGGTTTAACTATAGAACAAGACGTAAATTGGAAAACGCATATAGATAATGTTTGTACAGCAGGCGCAGCGAGAGAGCTGCGCGCGAGCCGCGCGAACGCGACCTTTAAACTGGCTCGAACGTGAACCAGAACTGCACGCGCGCAGATCGCGCGCACTGTACAAGCCTTACATGAGTTGCGCTAAATAGGCGCACCAATCGGTTCCAGTAACGGATCGCGTGCCGCGCGCGTACAGCTCGCGCGTGACCTGCACATTCGCGGCGCGTTCGCCAGATCTGGACCTATCCTTATAGAGTCAATAAGTTTATTTATGATTTAAAGCAGGTTAGATCTGTAACAAAAACTGCAATTGCTACCTATCATGCATTGTAGGTTTTAAATTACGCTACAGTTTACTGATGTGATGCACTAATATTAATAGAGCTTTTATTGCCCAAAAATATACATAAGAGCAATATGCGGAGTTCCTCCACGAACATCATGTCGTCTTCTATTTGCACAGTTGCAATTACTAACATTGACGTCCCTGTATATATTTGAAACATGTGTATTTGTTATGCAAATTATGCATATTTTTAATATGGAATTTGACATTTATCCACGGAACACAAGAAATCAAAATATCCTGTTACTACTAAAACTCCAATAACAATGCAGTATAAAAAAGCTGTATAACAATGAGTATAATTTTTTTTTCAATAATATACCTAATGAATTCTAAATAATAATCAATTTAAAACAAAATTGAATAAGTGGCTTATCTCACATACCATAAAGGAGTTTTAAAATAATAAATATTAATTCTAACATAATTATGATATTACTGACATCTATGTACCTAATTTAATTTAATGAAATTTTTGATTAATTTAATATTATATTTAGTTTAATTTTATATTTAATTTGCATGCCTCGTGTTGGCTAAACATGCTTGGTACGTTCATTTAAAACACCTATGCATAGCGTGTTTAAGCAAATAAAGATTATTTTATTTTACCTTAATATATGTTGACGTATTTAATTTGAAAAAGCAAAAAGTTATATTTACTCTATTACTACTTTAAATATAACATCTGTGAAATAAAAACTTTTTTCTTAGTTCCTCTTTCGTTATAAGCCGCTCTTACAAGGTTACATAAGGGTAATTTTGTGGTTACTCTATGATACTATTTGACAGTTGACATCAAAGTCTAACAGATGGGGTTAGTGTGTCATGTATGGAGAAAATGCAAGGCGATTTGTTCTGTCAGCCGTATCTTTACTTTTTACATCAATGCGTTGATGACTGTTTATGACTATTGTTGAAATAGTTGATGCTATTGACACAATGATAATGATAAATAATTTATTTCCAAGAACATGGTAACACAAGATCTTAAGCTATGCACAAGTACAACATATTCTGCCATTATTTAGCGTACAATATTTACAAGCATAATGTATTCTAAATTTTAAGTTGCATTTTATAAACTAACATGTCATGCAACACATACCTCTTTTTTATTAATAAATAAAAAGAGGTATCTATCTATTTAGCCTATTGCAGTCCACAGCTGGACGAACCTAAGCCTTCCCTTAAAGAGCGCCAGAGAGCACGATCTCCCTCTTTTGTCATCCATCCACTGACAGCTATCTTCCTAAGGACGTCAGTCCAACGGGCTAGAAAAAAGAAAAAAAAGAGGTATGTGTTGCTTTAATACCCGTGTTGTTTATTATGCATGATGCATGGCATAAATCATTGAACGTAGGTGAGTAATAAAAAATTTAGAGTCTTATAAACTATAAAAGGAATAATAAAGTAATATCTAACAGGATAAATAGTATGAAACCCAACTTCTACTATAACATAACATTAAATACAAATTCTTTAGTCATAAAAATATGTAGGTAATTTAAAAAAAAATACTCTTTTTTGTCAGATGCTGCCAGTTTTATTTAAAAAGCAAATAAAACTACTTCATGGACTTAAAATATCTGTCTTATTTGATACTTTCTTTTTAAAATATTTGATTTAAAAAATTTAAGCCACAACTTGCCCCAGGCCTACATTGTATTTAAGTATATGTATAAACATAGCAGTATTTATTGAAGAAATAATACTATGTCCTAATTATTATTTCAACCTTATAGAAATTAAGTGCCACTCCATGTCGTCAGCTCTGCTATTATAAAGTCATTAGTGTCGGGACAGCTTTTATAATTACTGAGAAGTATCATATGTCCTTTCCGGAGCCTATTATAGGATATGATGTGGTGTAGCTGCGAAACCGGTACTTTGGAAAAGTATCCATGATATGAGCTGATAAACAATCTGTCTGTAAGTATTTAACGACCTACATGGCCGAGAGGCAAGCACGCCGGACTATGGATATGGCATCGCCATCTCTGAGGTTCCGGGTTCTATCCCCGGTCGGGTCAATGTAGAAAGGAATTTTTCTATATTGTCTCGGGACAATATAGTGTCAAAACAGTTGTGACGTGGTTTGGAGGTATTCATATGATTAAAAACTCCAAAAAACAAAAACTGACTACAATTAGACTTTCCTTTTAATTTTTTAGTTTCTTCGTAAGTGTACGATTTTATTATTCGCCTACAGCATTTACCACTTAATCACTGTTTCAAACAACTATTGATCCAGGGATCATAATAAAATAAAATCGATACCTCATACGAGTAATAACAGGCCGTGTCAACCTCGACTACTTAATTCGTACTTGCTCCACTCACTTGTTATTATGTCTCAATTAACTATTATTTAGCATGAAGGTGACAGAATTGTTATGCTGAAAACAGGTTTTCTACCTACACCACTTTTATTCCATATTTAATGCTTTGAAGAACTTAAATCGATGTAGGTATTTCTTGTGGTATTTCTGCTCTACAATTGTTTCCTTGGCTATTAGTTTGAGCAATATCACGTGAGGTGCACATTGCTAATTTATTTTGTGAGGCGTTTAGTTTCGTAAAGTTTTAGTATATTAAGACAATAGAGACTATCTCTGACATGAATTTTGAATCCTGGGTACCCCGTCGTAAAGCAATAAAACACGACGGGCTTACTGCAAGGTCAGGGTGAGAAGTGTAAGGTTGGGGCCGAGGGCAAAGGCCGGGGATCGCGAAATACATCAACGCGCCAAATTTTAACGACAAATTTAAGAAGTTAGAATCTGTAAGCCAACATTTCTTAATAGAACATTTTTGAAAACTAGAGACCACGAACACAGAATAACGGGCTAGCTAGTATTTATTAAAATAGTATTTAGGAGGCCTATTACAAAATATTGACAGTATGCAATTGTTTGGTGATTACTAGTAATTTAAAGATAAATAGAAAATTGGAGGCCGCTACCTACCATCAAAACTTTGAGTAGTAGTACTAGTAGTAGTAGTACGATACCTACCTACCGATATTTTATTAAAATGTTATTACTCACTAAGGGTATGGGTTGACTTTATTCATTGCAACGATTTCAGCACCAAAAGACACATAATCAACTTTCCTACATTGTTTAATGACCTCTTTTAATAATGACAACACGTCCCGTTTTTAAAAACTTTTAGACCACTCAAATGCTCGCAGGTTTCCGACTAAATTATAAGCAGTCTAAAACCCACATAGCCGAATAAAAATACAAGACTACCTAGCTGTTAACACGGCATGAATATTCATAAAAGTTAAGTGTTTATGCACTCGTAGATTGATGATAAAGAAACTCAATGCTTTGGCAACATTTTTACACCTACGTTTACAAGATGGAAGACAGGCACGCGATTTGCACGACCTGGATGACAGCTGCGCCTTGGTTTATAACCATAGACTTAGAATTCGCTACGGTTATAACTGTAAGCCAATACAAGCAGGCTAAAAAATATGCCAGTTACTATTAGATTGGTCCTGAATGAACATGAGTGCCAGGAACTAGCAAGAAAACGTGTTACAAAGGGCCACTAAACCACATGAGTAAAGATTCCGTTTCTTTACTCATGTGACTAAACGGCAGTCGTCACCAGTTCCACTGTCAAGACCATATAGACTTAGGATTCGCTACGCTTAAGACAATATTAGAATGCATTGACATTGAAGTTTACACGGTCAATCCTCGAACCAATTTTTTCTGCTCTCTAGCTACCACCTTGTCCCAATCGAAGTTGGAGTACGCTTGACCGTAATCCTAGATGCTGCATGTCTAGTTATTAAATTTTTATGATTGCTATCAGAGCTCCGTAACGCTCACACCTCTTTGTCAGACCATTTTGAAAGATGACTTTCTATAGCCGCGGTCCAAAATGGTTATTCTAGTATTATCTAAATTTAATGTACAGGATTCTACCCAACACATTCAAGTACTTACATCAATCCATTGAAAAATAATTTTATCAACACACGGACTACAGAGTAGGTAATTTCACCACGACCGATGTCCTGGTCAAGGTAGCGGGAATCCGCTGGATGCAAATGTCCAAATCCCAGAGCTCACTTGGCTTATTCTTCTCCAATTCTAAAGACTGATGATGATGGAGTAACTTGATATCACAACATCAACCTTCGAGTCTGGGCGCGTATGCATAACAAGTAAAAACAAAAGCGGAAAAAACATAAACGATATCCGCCCAACACTATAAAGACACCCGGTCATCAGTTACCCAAATCGCCCCCCTAAGGGGTGAGTATACAGTGCAAGGTGTCAAGTGGGAAATGAATTTGTCAGATTGTGATTCTTCGCAGCCCGCCGGGCAATATATCACGAGGTCTGTGCCTCGGTACACGAATTGGGGAACTCGTAAATCACCTTGCGAAGTAATGTTATAATAATTTTCTTTTGGCAGTCAATGGTGGTTCTAAATTGACAACGACCCGGATATTTGACAACCTCCAGTTTTATTAGAACAAAGTGTAAAATAAACCTAAAATAATGCCGATATTCGTTCCACTGCATGGCACAGGCCTCACCTCTACTATGGAGTGGTTTGGGCCATTACTCCAGGGTCCAGAGTGGATTGGTGAAGGGGGTTTGGTAGGCAGTTTAGTCGCTGACTAACTGTCAGATGTTATAAAGCCGCCATGACTAGGCTTCACGACCAGTATCAAGCGATATTAGCCGGGACCAACTTTTGACGTGCCTTCCGAAGCACGGAGATGCTCGTGTCGTGATAAATGTTACTAAATATGGTTGAGTGGTCACACATCCACTCACAACCGCGGAGTTTTTTGGGCCATGTACCTATATAAACTAGGTGACCATTCACATTTTCTATTATAACTTGGTGAAATATTTGGATTAATAATTATGTCACAGAAAGATATTCGACAGACGTCCAGAGAGGCAGGCCCAAAAAAAGTGTAGAAAATGAACTTTTCTATACTGTCTCTGGCCTGGGTGTTGTGGTACCGTCTTTGTTTCTGATTTCTATAACACAAGGCTTTAGCTACTTACCATAAAATCAGAGCAATGTATGTGATGTTGTCCAATATTTATATTTATTATTATTAAAACTTGCTAAGTAAAAATCTAAAAACACTCCTACATCCTAATTCAGTTTCCTTCTATTCCTACTAACCTACCTATTTCGATAGGATAGTGTATATTTTACAAAGTAATACCTCCGTAAATTAAAGCTTTTAAAAAACATACTCCCTAAAAAAAAATCTTGACGTCGTCACCTCATTTTAAAAGGATTTCCCATTAGATTTTACGCCTGTCCACACGTAAAGTATCCTCTAAAATGGTACCGCGGCATAGGAGGGTGCGTCCGAAAGATATATGGCGTGATGAACAACTTCCTTCACAGAACAAGCGCCGACGCCTCGCCCTCCCGGTTCAATACAAACAGTTGGAGTTGGGTGACCACTCCAAATATTATTTGCATGATACCTACCTTGTCAAGTTATAGCTCGGTGGCGACAACTCAGCATTTGAGTATTTTGTGGCGTCAAATCTAAAGGCAGATAACAAGGATCAACATCGTACATGATGAGTAAACAACTATTTAAAAATTAAACCTAAATTGTTATATTGCTAGATCTGTGAGTTTCTGTTAACAATACCGCACTGTCTTTCACTCTGAACCAACTTTCAATACTTCATAGCAAAAATATAGGCTAAGTTCGTTAAGTAAGTAGAGACAAGCGGTGAGTTCCTTTGAATTTGGACTCATTTGGAATTTGGACCTCCGTAGCCGAGAGGCGAGCACGCCGGACTGTATATGGCGCCGCCATCTCTGAGGTTCCGGGTTCGATCCCCGGTCGTGTCAATATGGAAAACGAACTTTTCTATATTGTCTCGGGTCTGGGTGTTGTGGTACCATCGTTGTTTCTGATTTCTATAACACAAGTGCTTTAGTTACTTACCTTAGGATCAGAGCAATGTATGTGATGTTGTCCAATATTAAAAAAAATATATATAATATTATGCCTGTATGCAGGATAAAAGGACCTTACTGAGCTTGAACCACGGCCTGAGCAGACCACAACCCTGATTTTCAGTGGCTCTAATTTATACTATTTTTTAAATTATAATATTAATATTATTTAGTTAGCCTTCAGTGAATAACTCAAGGCCATCTACCTCTATTACGTTAAGAACAATTCCCACTTCCCCAACATTAACCACAAACAAACCATTATATCTTGCGAACTTAAATCCATCAGCATACATCAGGCGTACGTGGTGTGGTGCGGCTAATCTGGCGTCTCGCTCGCTCGCATAAATCAGAGTGGGACGACGTTTTTACGGGCTCTTAATCAAGAAATATAGGATTGCACCGACGATTAAGCGCGCGATTTAGCGCTAATGCAGTTGTCGGTGATGCACGGCGAGCTCGCGGCAGCGCTGACGGTTCCGCAGGTTTTGGGAATACGTCCACACATTTATTACACGATTCGAATAAAGCGACCATTTTCAACACCGTTTAAAATACAGCAGAGCGTAGAACAGAGCAACTATTGTGTACTCTTTGAAAAGAGTAGGTTAAAACTAGGACGTCCACTCACAAGGTGGACAGACGACCTGGTAAAGGTTGCAGGTAGGTACTGGGTGCAGGCCGCTTCCAACCGACCAATTTAGATGCCATTGAGAAAGGCCAATGTTCAGCAATGGACATCTTATGGCTGATAAAATTATGATTTTGAGGTTTATACTTGCTTTATCATACTTAAACATCGATTTCGGTAAGACAGCGATGGAATGCAATCTTCTTTAGTCAGGGGACCTTACACGAAAGTGTATCTTTCGTTCGGTCGTATAAAACTAACAAATTAAAATGGACAGTCTCATATATCAATCATTTGATAAAATATGACCAACTCAATCTAGCCGTGTAAAAAGCCGACTGTTTTCAATTGTTCATAAATTGTCAATCCTTTGATACGGGGGAATGGATGTTAGAATTTGATCGGTTAATACGACCGACCGAACGATACACTTTCGCGCTAGGCACCCAGGCTCGTGTCATGATGTCACTTACCTAATATTCTTTATTGTGATGACGGGTACCACTTACCAGCAGTGACTGTCCAGCAATATTAATATTCAATTCTCAATTCAGACATGTACTTACTGATGATAAATAGTGATATTGTTTGCCAAAAGAAATCGTTAATTCGAATGTAATAACCACCGCAATACGCGAAAGCAAAGAAAAACGCAAATCATACAGTGATTGATGCTCCACTTAACCCCTTCTTTTTTGTTTAACCCCCGAGCTTAACATTTGCTGACTAAATTGTTACCGAGAAAGAAGTCCGAAAGCAGTATTGGTGTGGGGGCGGTGATATACTGCCCCTGGGTGCACCTTATTACCTCCGGCGTTGTTGGACAATGTGCACTCCTTACAATTTATGTGCTTAGTTTTCTTTCTTCCGAGGTTTTATTGCTGCTTCTGAATACTGGTTTGTTTCAACATTATAACGGAAAACTGCTTTAGCTTCTGTTATGGCTGTAATATTTTCTTATGAATGCTCCAGTGAAATATGATCACTTTTGTTGTTAGATGCGGGTGATTCGAGCTGGTAAACCACCACTTGCTGTTGGAATCTAGCATTTATAGATGCTAATTCACTACTTTTCCAGCGTTATTAATTTGTAACCTATCTCTAAGTTAAGTCATGGACAGAAAGACAAACAGACATGGCGAAACTATAAGAGTTCCGTAATAACACAGTACCCTTATAGTTCCGCCATGTCTGTAAAAAGGTGACGAGACGACACCTTTAGATGCACATATACCTGACCCTCGCAGCATATAACCACATCCTAAAGTTCATCCAAAAACTAATAACACGTCGATCTGACAAGGTCTGACACTATGAGCATAGGTCTGACACGTATAGACCCAGCATACAACCACATCTTAGTTCATCGAAAAACTAATACATCGGTCTGACACGTAGAAGCTGATCTATGCCCTTAACGCTCTGTCCACTCCATCAAAAACTAAGTAAATAATCCTCTAAAAGCAGAGTCAGAAGTAAGGCCGAATTTGTCGGCGGGTGATTCAACTGACGGATGCCCGGCCCGCCTCGCATATTTCACAGGCCCGGCGCCTGCCAAATTTATGGTGCCAGCAAAAAATGTGGACTCCCTTGGAGGAAATTTCCCCAGTTTTATTCGACCGATATTTTATTTGGGGGAAATGACGCGTCGAGAGCCCGATGACTGTAGGATTTATCTTGCAAAGGATTAAGGGTCTGTGTTAGTTCATTGGTTGTCAATTAATTGGGATGGAATCGAATAACATTTTGTTATCAGAGGTTTTTATCTGTGCATTAAACATGACGCAAAGCTAAAACGAATAAAGTCTTGAGTGTTTTATGCACCGAAGACGACGTAAAATACGTGACTTTAATATTATTTAAATTGAATATTAGTTGAAGGTAGCATAATGAAAGGTTATAGACATTTGCTTAATACTCTACATAGTTCCATAAATCTTATTGATCTGGAAACTTTTGTGGTGTGCATAAAGAGTATATTTTATCTTAATTGCGAAAAATAGATAGATTTATGTATGTTCAGTTCATCCGGTTCCTAGTCGCTATAGTACCTATGTATAAGCTTTGCTTAGTTTGGGACTTAATAATATGTGTAATTGTGAAAAAAAATTAAAATAATTTCCAATAATATTTGCGTTGGTAGGTTCTTCAGTCAAAGCCGGCTGGATATAAAATATGTATAGGAAAACGACTAATATTACCTACTTCTAGGGCTAACTAAGGCATTCACCTGATATCCTCGCGATGTCTCCTAGGAGGTACTCCAATCTGGTGTCCGGTTCTGGTCTCTGGAAGCGACTCGTTGTTTTGCTGTTTTTGATTATTTTAGCGTTATATTTAATTTTCGGGAAGGATTTTAGAAAAAAGAGCCCGCGCGCTGCGTTGCAAGTCGAAGACAGAATATATTACATATTAGTTTAGATTTTTCGAGGTATTTTCATTTTATGTAATATCATTATACGCTTCAACTTTATCGATGGTTGTCAAGTCGGTTATTCCTTTATCACAACCATCCAACCAGTTCACCTCTTGATCTTTCCCATATTCTGCAACGGCATATTGTCAATTCAAGTCAAGCGCACGAGTGCATTAAGTATGTTAAAAATTCTTAGATCCTCTAGGATCTATGTACACCTTACACGCCACTATTCTAGGTTACTTAAATATTACAAGCGCCTACATTTCACTATCATGTACCCGGTCTAAAGTTCCTCCTCTATGAAATATGTATTCGTGGTTACAAAGAATTCCCTCTAGTGGCTGTCTGATGTAAAATATTACCTGAAAAAGGTTATTTAGTACTTTCTCCGTGTGTTTGGGGCTACATGAGCTGGGAACTTTGTGAGTTACCGTGGGAATACGGGCAGTAACTAATACCGGGATAACTTGCTCAAACATGTTTATTGAATCTACCGAGATTGTTGAAGCCCCAATGATATATGAGATCCTATTTTATTAGTCAACTTCCTTATAGGGGGAGACTCTACTGCTCAAAAACAACACCCTTTTTCATGAGAGCAATTTGCTTTTGCAATCAAACAACCTGCTGACACCAGTTTAAATGAAGATGTAATGAAAAAAATTGATGTCGATGTTGATCCAATAGAAAAGGTTGTGGTAGGTTAGCAATAGAATTCACCCTCCATCAATACGCTATGGGCCTGCGTGGTGGAGTATGGTATGGATCAAACCAGTTCCTAGTCGAGATGAGGCCTGTGCCCTGCAGTGAGTAGTGAAGTAGGTATGTAGGCTTACTTTTGGGATATGTGTTTGTTCTAGATTATTTTCAATGTAGTGCAATTCTGGGATCTTCGATGCAAAAATACCAAATGCGAAAAAGAAAAAAACACAAATTTGTCGTATAAAAAAAACATAAAATGTATTTAGAACAATTTGCAAAAACAAACCAATTCTTTATCCCCAAGTCGAAGATTTATTGCGACACCCATTAACGCGTTGAATGGAGCAAAACAACTATAAATGACAGAGATACGGGCGCGGGCGCATAATAATATTTCTTCAAAAACGACTTGTTCAGACAGTAGCCGTTCTCGGCTAATAAAGCAGATAAGGAAAGCGATATTTCACGGTTCGCGCGGGCTCTCGCGAGCGACCGAAATGAGCCATCCAACGTGGGAAGTGCTACAATTTATACACAGTTCTAGGTTATGCGGTGGCGCAAGTCGCAGCCGGAATAGTGACTACATGACTAGACACTGTTTGCAGCAATAGTGACCACAGGAATATAAACTGTTTGCAGCCATAGTGACCACAGGACTAGAAATTGTATGCAGCAAAAGTGACCACAGGAAGGACTATTTAAAACTGTTTGAAGCAATAGGGACCACAGGACAATAAACCGTTTGCAGCATTATGGGTAATGATGAAGATCCTACACGTCATGCAGAAGAAGGGGGCACCTTTTTCATACCACCTAGTAAGTATATAGGATGACATTGCAAAAGGGTGCCAAATTTTAAAAATAAGATTTAGAGGTGCACTGCTTATAGTATTTTGTTGTCAATTTGAACTGGTATTTGAACCTCGCGCGGACGCTCCTACTGTTAGAAACGTTCCTTACATCGAAAAGGCTAAGGTTTGTTTTCGCGCGCCATTGTGACTATTTTTGCATTGAACTTTGCAGTTCCAGGTTGCACAGAGATAGTGCGTGCGTATTTTTTATGAATAAGACAAGATTATCCACTCGTAACATTTTTAAACAGCGGATAGTAATAAAAAATATTTAAAAAATAAATTTGTTTTTTAGATCGTTTATATCGTAGATCGATTTAGTTACTAATTTTGAGTGGTCCTTGAAAATTTGACACCCCCTTGCAATGTAACCCTGTATTAGGTACCTAATTTTTTTGCTACGCTATGCAGTCGCTTCTAATGATATTTACATAAAACTTAGCTCCAGCTGAAAATATGGTTCCAAAAACCAAATAGGAAATCTATCTTTGAGTCTGTCATCCGAGTGCTAAGACTGTCTCCGTCACATTTAAAGGTACAAAAAACTAAACAATTATAACACATTTTCTAAAGTTTAGAAGGCTAATGTGATGACAAACTAACGCTTAACTTTACTTCAATAATGTACTTACCTACATGGACTAGCAAAAACATTTTTATTTTTTACGAGAAAAAGTTTTTTTGTTTTGATGATCACATTCCGCCTCCTTCAATTTGGCAACTATTTTAAAAATTAAAAGTAACCTAATTAAAAAATTGGATTGATTACGTTAGGGTACGTCCAGACGAATGCGCAGCACGCGTTCCGTTACTGCAATCGTTTGGTGCTCCTCTTTAGCGCAACTCCTGCCAAGGTTGTACGTACGGTGCGCGCGATCTGCGCGCGTGCATTTCTAGTCCACGGTAGCTCACAGGTCGCGCGCATCGCACAAATATTAAGATGCGCGCGAGCTGCGCATTCGCCAGTTTTGGACGCAGCCTTACGTACGACCGCACTCGTTTTAGAATCAAAACGAGAGGTTCCCGCAGTGACGCTACATTCCATACCTTACGCCTCTCCGCTAGTTACAATATTTTACAGCGAGCAGACATTTTTATAGGTATTTAGCGAAAACGTCTCTCCTACAGGCAATTTGCAACTTGTTTGCGTGGCTTATAAATTGAGGCGGGACGAGAATTACGGCTTTATGGCGGTGACGTCAGCCTTTTATATCAATTATTGTTTTGAATGTTATTTTTCTTATTTTCTGTTTTAGTTTTGGCTTGCCTGCTAAGATTTGTAGGGAGATTAGTTGGTTGGATGTAGAAGAATACCAGCGTTCATACATTGACAATAATTTTTTTTTTTTTTTTTAAAACTCGTCTGCTACTACACACAAACTAAGCAACGTTCTCACTATAGCGACTAGATGACAGATAGATATGCATACACATATACATACCCTTAATAATTAGAAGTTTCTGTTTAGCTGTGTTAATAAGTAAATATTGGACAGCATCACATACATTGCTCTGATCCTAAGGTCAGTGGCTAAAAAGCACTTAATGTGTTTGTGTAATCAGAAACAAAGATGGTACAACAACACCCAGATATGTTCGTTTTCTGCATTATCCCGACCTGGGATCGAACTTGGAACCTTAGAAATGGCGACGCTAAGTCTAGCGTGCTCGCCTCTCGGCTACAGAGGTCGTCGAAAGCACTTTTACACGTCCTATTATCGTTCTGATTACCTGAAAAACAGGTAATTCTTACCTAGTTCAGAAATCTGAGACCTCAAATATGCTGTAATATTATTGTGTAACTAATAAGCGCCAATCCCTAAAAGTGCACTATCTCCTGTAATTTTTGGACTACCGGCATGTAGGTATGCAGTCATATATAAAAGCCCATTGTTGCATTTTATTACATAAATCGCCGTTTTATTTACAACATATTTCAATGAAGCTATGGTCAACTACTACGGATTTATCGCTCGCGTAGCGCACTTGCTACGCGCGCTACGTTCGTAGATCGTAGCAGATTTTATCAGTGCAATTTATGTTTAAGTGCAACGCCATCTGTTGGCGAGATAGACGGTCTTGTTTGCAACTGTTCGCAGTAGCTACACATCTCACTTGTTTAAAGTGTACGTTCACTTTATTGTACGCTAACTTCTGCACGCAGGTTCGCCCGCGTGTAAATTTTGAACTAGCTGACTTGATCGTAATAGTAATATATCGTATAGTATATCGTAATAGTATCGTCTTTAATTTTTGACAACTCAACGGTGATATGCACGTTATTTAGCTCTAATTATATATAGCATAGCAGCCCGTCCCGGCTTCGCACGGGACAATTATCGCTAATAGTTTCGGCAGCGCATTCGACGAAAGACATTTTAAGACTCATTTTTCTACACTTCGGTTACATTGTTCAAATTTTACCAAGGATCCCTAATTTTTTTCAAAATGAAATGTAGCCTATGTCAAATTGGAAGAATGTAGCATTCTATTGGTGAAAGAATTTTTTAAATCGGCCCAGTACTTTTTGAGCCTATTCATTACAAACATACAAAAATAGGTACAAATCTTTCCTCTTTATAAAATTAGTATAGGTCATACACCGTGAATTTTTAATTACTCCAGAAAATTAACTAACATACTCAGATATCGATATACATCGAATTTGGCGAATAAAAAAAACGGAACGGCGTACGGCGTTGGCGTACGGAAGGAATAACTATGAATGAAAAAAAAATCATTCATAGTTATTCCTTCCGTACGCCAATATTACGCGACCAAATTAGGTGGATTTTGGTTCCGTTAATGTTGGAATGATAATGATTACTATTTGAATTAGCAGGACTTTTATGGTGCATATTTTTTAAGGAATGTTAGGGATCTTTTAAATAAATTTCTCATAAAAAAAATTTTTTTTTCGCCAAATTCGATATCGATATCTGAGTATGTTAGTTAATTTTCTCGGGTAATTAAAAATTCACGGTGTATAGCCATTTGTCTTAGGGACAAACCTGATTACGCATTTTCGGCGGGCAAGTGTTCCGGCACCCAAAATATTTGCCAATTCAAAAAGTTTGTGTTCTAAATTAACCCGAGTGTAAATAAAATTTGAACCGCTTGTGTTCTTATGATATTCTATTGTAACATTAAGTGATGTATGTTAAGAAATTGGATAACAAGATACATTGCCAAGTTAAAATTAAAATCGCATATTAAAACAACTTTAATGAAAAAAGGATATTATACTGTAAATGATTATATAAATGATAAAAATATTTGGCAATAAATACTGCCCTGCTTGCACAGGTGCATTTATCTTGTAAAGTAAACTATATATATTTAAAAAGAGGCTGACAATAATGACGGAGTTTCTTGCGCTACTTCTTCTCGGCGCTAGCCCAAAATTGTCCCGAAGTAGTGGTAGGGAAAATAATATTGGGACGTGTAAAAGCGCTTAGTTTAAGCCTATTTACAGAAATAAATTGGGTTTATTGGTTTATTGGTTTTATTAGTTCCTACCACGCATCATAGTCTACGTCAGTCCACTGCTGGACACAGGCCTGTCCCAATGCAAGCCACTGAGACTGATCCTTGGCTATTCTTTTCCACCTTCTGCCTGCAAACTTGCCTGCAAAACATTGCTCCAACTTGTGGTAGTGCGTGCTACACTGCATTTGCCTAGTTGCCTACCAAACTTCCACTAAACTTTAAATCTTCTTCTTCTTGTAGTGCCTTTTCACTACTGGAGGTTGGCCGTCAGCTCCGCGAATTTCTCCCTATCTCTCGCTAGCCGAAACAGTACAATCCACGCTGGCAATTCCAGGCCAATCTCTGATATTTCTTAGCCACGAATTTTTTCTTCTTCCTACGCGTCTTTTCCCCTAAATCTTTCCCATCATTATTATCTTTCCCATCATTATTCGAACTTTTAATGGGTACTTGAATATTTGGAACAACAACTTTATCATTAAATATTTACAGCACTCGCAGACATTCTTCACGTTTTAATAAGCCCCACAAAATGCTGACGTGTCTCAATTTTACACCGGGTTGTTCCCACAACGGCACTCGAGCGGTGGGGCTCGGCGATATTTTTGGGCAATATCGTATTATGGGGCCCAGAGGGAGCGTGAGCAACTCGATACACGCGCTCCGAGCTCTTAGCGAGACACGTTCGAGCATCGAGGAAATCACTCGTAAGCCTGCGCACTTGATGAGAGCGAGAAGCGGGGGATTGTAGAAGTGATATCTTCAAATTAATGAGTCAGAATAAGCTTAAACAATACCAACAATACCATCGATCCAGTAAGTAATATTGCGGCAATGGCGAAGAAAACTAGATTTATTCCGATACGTGTCTCGCTCTCGTTGATTTTGGTTCCGACAGAAGTTCTTATTTGATCAGTGTTTGTACAACTGCTGTTATTGATCAAATAATTACCAAGTTTAACGTTATTCTAATTGTCAAACGTGTATCAGACTTGCAAGCACAAACTTAATTAAGCACAACAAACAATCAAACACGCTGACCCCATCTAAGCTTACTTTGTCTGTGCTTCCCTATTCCTACCTGGCAATTAAGATAGAAAAGATCATAAAAATACACCAAATGCTCCTTAAAGTAGCGGAATGTGGGAATTCGCTAACATCTTTTAGTGGATTTTCAGGTTGATTAATTATTTTATCCATTTACGTAAAAACGCATGTTTACTTATTAGTTATTAACCGTATGCCAAACGAAGGGTATGTTTTTAGATTTCTTGAGCTAAATATGCAGGGCAGTATTACGCGTCATTTTGATATCCCGAGAATTCTTGCGCTATATGTACTGATGCGGAGCAACAGGCGTTGGCTAGGACGACATAAGCCAGCTATAATCAAGGTATTCGGTATTAGCAATTCAAACTTGCGTATATAACTTAACCCACTACAACACCTGTCCCTGCTGATACATTCGACGACAGTCTGGTGTATTGGTTCGCGCTCCGGACTGGGGGTTGGGGGTTCGAGTCCCGCAAGGGGTCGTTCGACCGTCGTCGGGGGGGGGGGGTAATCGTTCGACAAGCCGACGACATTTTCCAAACACGAGAAAACAAATTTACAGTATACGAGTTCTCTCCCTCACGCATTTAACATAAGGATCACAATAGAATAACAGGATAATTCTGTAAATGGATAAAGTGACGTGGCATTATTACCCTGACGTCTGCTGTCACGTGTCAAGCCCTTCGATATCACGCAGTTTGATGTAAAATAGATTTTTCCACCCCCTCAGCCTCCCCGTATCGAATTTTTATAACACCCCTCATGAGCGTTTGGTTTTCCATTACAGTGTATTTTACTGAAGTCTTCGGGGATGAGGGCGGCTTGAAATTTTTAAAACGTGTTGAAAGTCTATTGTATATTGTGTTACTAACTCAATTTAATGTTAACATGACGTGTTATCGAGAAAAAGAGCCACTGATAACAATATTATAATATATAAATAAATATAATTTATTAATAACTAGCTGTTTCGCGCGACTTCGTCTGCGCAAATCTATTTTCTTGTTACGCTCGTGGTGAAGGCGAAAGTGAATATATGCCGCGTGTCTGCTATATTCAGTTTACGCCAAGACGTATTTTGTGCCTCTGAAAACGCTGTGGTATTAGGGGCGCCCTAATAGGTACCACAGCGTTTTCAAATTAGTAACGTGAAGTGTGTTTAGTTAGTAGCGTTAAAAAGCAGTTGTGAAAGTGTCAATATAACCGCAACTGTACAGTTTTTCTTTTCATCGACTGATTTGAGTGAGAGTTTTCAAAGTCGACCTTGGTTCGCCTCTGTTTAAGTTTGAATGAAATTCAAATACCATCAAGTTCAATATATTATTATGCTCTACCCTAAAATTTCATTGATAAAACATCCATTTTAAAGATGCACTATGAGCTATGCATTTCAAGAATAAGATTCAAAAACAGCACCTATACTTTACTCTACTCTACTTCATTGTTTAAAAAAAGTAACATATCATACTTACTAAAAAAACCGGCCAAGTGCGAGTCGGACTCGCGCACGAAGGGTTCCGTACCATTATCTATAAAAACGGCAAAAATCGCATTTGTTGTATGGGAGCCGCCTCAAATATTTATTTTATTCTGCTTTTTAGTATTTGTTGTTATAGCGGCAACAGAAATACATCATCTGTGAAAATTTCAACTGTCTAACTATCACGGTTCATGTGATACAGCCTGGTGACAGACGCACAGACAGACAGACAGACAGACAGATGGATAGCGGAGCCTTTGGGTGCGGAACCCTAAAAATGGTAACATTCTCGTACGTGTACAATATCAGCCACACCGTAAGTGTGCAAAGTAGAACGAGCATTCCGCATTACTTCCGCCATTATAAAAACCCCATCAAGTTAGGAAGCGACTAACAAAGCGGCCGCAAACCGACACGAAAAAAGCTAACAACATTCGTTGAAAATAAAAAGGCGAAACGAAACGCCGACGACACATTCGGAGCGCGCCGACAGGCGGCGCTGCGGAAGGCTTTACTACTTCCGGTGACAAGATGGCCGGGCATTCAGCGCGCCCGGAAACTGTGGCGGGCGCCCAAACACGATAAAACACGTCCCTTACAAACGCACAACTCGCCTTACCCTCCACTCGATTAACTACCTTATCATCTACCCAACAAAACTCAGATTTCCCCGGCAGATTTCTCACGAAGTGTGTTTCGACGCTCAAAGGAAAGCAATGAGAATACGCCGTTCCCGTCAAGTGCGATCGGTTATTTTCCCATCGGGTATGATGTAAAGTTTTCCGCTGTCAATGATAACGGGTAATGGGCACCGTTTGCCCTTTCACGACCGAATGAACGGTGACTAAACAGTAACACAGATTTTAGTGGCTCATTGAGGGGGAGATTATTCTTGTTTATGAAATGGGTGAACTTGTTAAGAATGAGAATATTGGACCGAAACATAAACATGCATCTTTTCTTCTTCTGATGCTCAAATATAAAAACTTAAAGAGCCAACCATCTAAATCTCAAAAAAAAACTACCTAATTATGCTAAAATGACGGATCAGTTGTAAAAGTTCTATAAAAGATCTTCTCTCTCTTCTTCTTTTCTCTTTCTATACAATTTCTTCTAATAGTTTTTTGGAAATTCGAAGTTTAACCTCCTCTCTCAATAAAGTTGTGGTATTTGTGCACAATAATGAAACATGATTACTTTTGCTCTATCGTAAAAAAACACAAGAGTATTGAATGATAATAGTCGAATATTAGTACAAAACTCTAAAGTTTAGATTGTAAGCAAAACGATAAAATAATTAACAATTCGGGCTCGGAATTAAAAATAGAAACCCTAGGCGCCACCAGACCGAATCGATCTAATCGTGTTTTTTTAAATTAATATAAATGCTTTGCATGATTTGTAACATATTAATATACACAATAATAGTCTAAAAAAATTGTTCAATAATTTAAAAAACCATACTACAAATAATCCTTTAGTACTAAATCTGGCAACTCTCGCGTCCTCAATTCATTCTCAACATCGCAACCAACTTGATTTAATTTGAGTTTATTCATTAATATCAAATGTATTTGCGTATTAATTATTTTTATTTAATTCAACAAAATTTTAATAATGTCAAGTGATTATTTCTTTGTGAAATGGAAGGATACTCTCACACATTTGGAAAGTTTAGTGAAACTTGATTTAGAATATCAGGTAGATACTCTTAGTCAAAAGTAAAAAACAACGAGTAGCTGTGCTGTTACCGACGACTTGGTTCGCGTGGGTTTCAATTTAATTCAGAAACCTTTCAAGGGCACAACAAATCACCAAAGTTTCATTGCAGTCTAAACTGATAAAACTTTTATATACCTATTTCAATATTTGAATTACTTATGTATCCTGATGTAGCTCGACTAATAAGCAAGAAGTTTTAGCGGTTGCTTTTTTAAGGACTGCTGCACTAGCCGCGCGCAAGTTGAGCGCTAGGCGATAGTTGCGCAGAAGTCCATTACGATTACGTGATTGGCTAGCCGCGAGCCGCGCCGGCACCGCCGGACGTGATTGGTTGTTAGCTCCGCACACATGCGTTTTTGATACGATGATCGTCTCGTAAGATCCGCAAAGCGATACCCCAGCGCTCAAAATCGATGCCACGCGGCCACGTATTGTAGATATCGCGTTTTGGCAAACACGATCGAGTATCTTCATTGCTAGAGCTGCCTGAGAAACTTCTTACTTGTTGACCATTGACGTTGACTGAGTCCCCATTACAGCTTATCGTGCTCCTAGGATAAAGCACAGTTTCGAACGCCCTTTATAAGATTATGTACATCTATCTATACTCTTCAGGATTAGCTACGCAAAGCAACGAGATTGCGAGCATGTGTCTTCTATACAAATAGTACCAGAGAAGTCACTTCACATCTTATTAACATTTTGCATTAGTATTAACGTAGTGATGCTATTGTGTTTCAGAGAACTAAAGCTCACGATGCTAAACGCTGTGAAGCCGTTATCCGATTATCTGGCGTGCTAGGGGAATACATAGTGGTCTTCAATAATGCCCTGGATTGCTTGCAGAACAACTTACAAGTCCAGAAGACACAATTTCTACGAGAAGTTGTGAGAGCCGTGACTAATAGGTGTGACTTTATCGCAAAGGATCCTGAAAAAGTTCAGCTTAGTTTAAAATCTTTTCATTTTCAAAAACCCAAGATTGTGTATGAAATCAAGTTATTTTGTCAACAAACAAACTTATCTTTGTCATCAGCGTTAATGATTCCAACTTTAATTAGACTTTTGAGGTACTTTACTTAGATCACATAGATAGGTCTCAAGAGCTAAGTTTACATTCTACACATTTAATAATGCATTCACCGCATCGCATTCCATTAAATCGATAGGAAAAAACGAGCAACCATAAGAGATGAATTTCCATGGATTCTTAAGCTTAAGGCATTGACGAAAACCACCTTTTCAGAATGATAGAACTTAAACACGAAATAAGAAAACTCGAATGCAGCAACACACAATTTCTAGGTCACGGCTTAGCCAACCACAAGTTAACGACGCACGATGCTGAACTAGACGATGTGCCGACCCATGTCGAAAGAACTGACAGTGTAAAGACTGCTATAGCTGAGGCTTTTGTAAAAGCAGAAGAAAAAAGGGAACTTCAGAGGATAGGTATGATTTGTCAGTCAGCTGTATGTATAACACCGCAAAAAAGAGATTAAAGATAAATATGTTATGTTGTCCTCCCAGACGTATCCGTCGATGGCGACACCCTGCAAATCGCACTAGACGTTCGCATTTTTCCTAGCATGCGCACGCACGTGACTCGCGAAACCAAATTTAGATTTGAAGGTGCGGTCACAGACAGCGCAGTGAAGCTGTCCACTGGTGTTGTATGTGTAAACATAGGAAGGCTTAGGTCGAGATTTTCGAAGTTGGCGTTTGGCGTCGAGATCTTCAATACGGGACCGTTCGAAACATTCAACACCCGAACTGACTGCTTTGCGCCACTCCGGTCTCCGAGTTGCCAGCTCCTCCCACGAATTAATAAAAAAATAAAGATAAAGCACGTTACCCAAATGACACACTACAGTGAAATTGCACTTTTATTTTGGGATCTACGATCATGGTCCAGAATAATTTGACTAAAAACGGGACTAAGCTCTAGCCTCTAGAGTAAAGAAATTGGTGGTTTGAATCGACAGTAATATCTCTGTCATTTATCTATTCTTTTTTGATAGCCGAAGAAGCTGAAGAAACAGAAGCCCCAATTGAACCAGAGCAAAATTGGTGGGATGTAGATAATCCCGATGAAGAACAAATATCTATAAAAGTTGATGAAAAGCCGGAGACAGAGGAAGTTACACAAACAAGGCTAATGTCTGTGTTAATTCAGGCGCATGAGAGATCTAGGTAATGTTCTTATGCTTACTGTCATATAAAGACAAAAATAAACGCACTTCTTTTAAGTACAGTAAAGTTGGGTATGAAATAATAAAAACATATTTGAATCTCGTTTTTTTAAGTGCATTCATTTAATTTGACTAACACCTGTGTATGATTCCTTACTCTATTGATACAGAACGATCTACTGTAAGACCGACCAGTCAGGGAAATCCTTAGGAAGTTGACAATTTAACGCTCGACAGATTGTAATCTGTTTCACTTCGATAGATTATAATCTACCGAAAAATAATGCGTTAAATTGTCAGCAGTATGTTACGGTTCACAATATTGCAAAAGTTTCAAAATCTCGCGAGTTAGATTATATTCTAACAGAGTTTACAATTTTATGTTGACTACATTTTATCAGACAAGTGATCAGGCAAATACGCCACAACAAGCTCAAAAGAGAATTGTGGGAGAAAGAACTGAAAGGGACATTGAAGCCACCAGCCAGGCTGGAACTAAGAGAACGAGCCGCCAAAATGATACAAGAAGCTTGCAGGTAAGGTATCTCTATCAAAAAATCGACCTAGTGTAAAATGGGCAAGCATATAAAGACATCAGCGACAATATTTATATATTTTCGAATCGAGCAAAAAACGCCGAAAAAACACATGGTTTTTATTTTTATTATACGTCGTTAAAAGCAGTCATGGTAGTATACATTTTGGGATTTTTTAAATGTATACAACTTTATACATGTATACAAATTTAAAAGATATAACCCTGTGACAGACGCTAAAGTGTAGAAACCAACTCATCTGCTCTTTCTTATAGATAATGGTGCGCGCGAGTCCAATTCGCACTTGGACGATTTTTTATTAATTTAATTACCGGGGTAGTGCTCAGACTGATTGGCGACTTGGGGACCGTGAACTTTGGCCAACTTAATAATTTTGATTTTTTGCAGAGCGTACTTTGAAATTAAAAGAAAGAAGAAGTCTGAATGTCAACAAGATGAAACATTGGGCATTAGATTGTGTGGTAAAACCGACTATGGCTACTTGAGCAAAACTGCAAATGTAAATAATACCTGTTTTCCGGATTTGAAAAAAAAATCCTAGCTAAATTTTGGAGTTTAACCTCTTTATGCTACCAGATTAAACAACATCGATGTGATCGACGTAAGGAATTTGAGAAGCAATGGGAGGATTCTCGTAAAAGACTCGAAGAAGACTTCATGAGACGCAGGGGCGAGGATTTTGCAGACGACTATCGTGATTTTATTCGTGAATGGTTCAGAAAATGGTAACAGTTCTAAATAGCAAAACATTCTTATCATTAGATTGTAAATAACTAGCATTCGTTTACAGTTGAACATAAGCAAGGAACCTGTCTACAACCTAAGCTATATCAGCGAGGTAACCATGAACTCTTAAAACAATCTCAAACCTGTCAAATTTGTACGTCATTAGTGTCATTACGTACAAAATTTGACAGATTTGAGTTTGTTTTAAGAGTTCATGGTCCTATCTTACCAGCTTCAATGCTGCGAAAATAAATCCATAACAATATAACCATAAAAAATATTTATGCCTAATCTCCGTCACAGGTTTGACGACATCCGTTATTTCTACGATATACCAAGAGATGAAGAAGGTGGGTCTGTATTAATAATGAAAGAAGAAACGCCAGAACCAACCGAATGGTGGGAAACATACCAAACCTATTTAGAAGATAAAAAGGCAAATAAAAACAAATCAGCTCTACAGGTAAGTACGATACATTAAATAATCTTCCGTGTTGTTCTGAAAATAATTTTAAACTTTTGTTTTTAGCTAAAATGGGCACAAATGGAGGCAAAGCAGGAAGAAATTATGAGAAAAAAAGAAGAGAAGATGAAGAAAAAACTCGAGGATGAACTGATGAAGAAAATCATGAAAAACCCAACACTGCATCCAGGCTTTAAATATCCTGAATCCCAAAAAACTGAGCACATATTAGAGGTAACTTTCAAAATTTCAAAAACGCTTACCAAATGACAAACACATACCTTTAAGTAAATAGTAAACAACTAAAAAAGACATGACTATTTCCTGTATAGTCAGGCATTCGTATGTATATTTAGGTTCTTTTGCTCCCGTAAGTAGCACTTATGTTATTAATAACTCATTTCTTGCCCTTCTTATTTAAATGATACTGGCTAGATATACCAACCTCAATACCTACTACCTACCTTATAAAAACTAATGTAAACTTACCCAACCTTAAAGGTGATAGAAAATTACCGCAAAGATTGGGATGAATTAGATCAATTAGAAGTACTAGAAGTCAAAAAGAAGTTTGTAACAGACATAGATAAAAATAACGTATACACAACAGTTAAAATGGACATAATGCAATCAGTTAATGAAGATATGAGGTAATTTAATGTTTTTAATAAAATTCGGAATTTAAAAATAATAATATTTTAAATTGCAACTAAAAAGCAGCATTTCTTATTAAATAGAGAGGAACTAAAGATGCTAAAGAGAGCTCTAAAAATTGATTATGAAAACAATGGCGAGACATTCCCAGAGCCTATGAAGAATCCGAAAAAACGAGCTAAACGTAAGAAGAAGGTTAAAGCGAAAATGAGCGAGAGTATTGCTGAAAAAATGGAGGTAAGAACCGAAACCGAAAAAAATTACAGAAAAAAGGATGTAAACACTTTTAAGAGTTTTATATTTCGGTTAGGAGTAATTTATTGAATGGTATAGGATTTGGCGTTTAAAGGGATACTGAAAGAATATCGTCCGACGACACTTGGAGACTTTCTGGGAGATCATAACTATGCTGGAGATGACCAGCGTTGTAACTACGAGTAAGTAATTCGGGTATTACACAATTATTTCCACGATAATTTTTTGGGATAGTATAAGTCTATGACTAATATAATCGCAGCGAATTTTCAGGTTTGTTTACAATATCCTTACAGAGTAAGTGGTAGATAGATTAATTTCAAAGCGCGCGAAGTAACTGACCACTGATCAATTTTGATTTATTTTTTATTTTATTTTATTGTCACCTACCTACCTGTCTACTATCACCTTTTGCTTTTCTAGATCAGCCGCTCAATTCGGCGGCGAAGCAAGAAGCATTTGGTGGGACAGATGCCGAGAAGCAACTCATGGCTACCACAAAGTACTTCTAGTAGGACCGAGGCAAAGCGGGAAGACTTTAATGGTTCATGCTTTAGCTACTGTTACTGGTAAAATAACTTTTAGATCTTCCTTCTATTTCTATACGATGCCGCAAGTGTTATTATATTTGAATCTATTTCCATCTTCTTCTTCTAAGTGTGCCTCTCTAACTCCAACTAGTGAAGGTCGGCTACTAAGTAGTACTGCAAAGCGTTGACGGTCCCTTGCCAAGTGCAGAAGTCTACCCGCGTTTCCGAATCCCGTCATCTCCTTGACGTTATCCATCCATGCCATCCTCTTCCTACCAACCTCTGTGCTTCCCTCGACCTTTCACATTATGATGACTTGTGGCAGGTAATATTTGTCATGTCTGATGATGTGGCCAAGATACGCTGTTTTCCGCCTTTTTAAGGTCAACAAGCTCCCGGTTCTTTTTTACTCATCTCAGGACTTCTTTATTTGGGACTCGATTGACCTAGCTGATCCCAAGCATACGTCTGTATGCCCAAATCTCGAACGCTGCCACTTGACTACACATATTGCCATCAGAGCCCCTTAACCCTTGGGCAAGTGGCATGTACTACCTACAGCACAACTTGCCATTTATTAGTGGGGGTTGCAATTAAAATAGCCACATATAATCTTTTCAGATGCCGTACTATTTGAGCTGGACACTTCAAACATGCTTAGTGTTGCGCAATCATCGGCTGAGCTGCAACGATTAGTGCATACGGTACTTATATGCGCAAGAGCAGCACAGCCGACTGTTATTCACATCAAGCACATTCACCGCTTATTTTACAGAAAGGTAATAAGACCGCGGATTGATGGCTATAGAGGCAGATAAAAAAATTAACTTATTTTAAAGCTGCGTCATTCTAAGCGCGAGAAATGCAATAGCACTATTTCGGTGCCTGAGTGGGGAGAAAAAAAGGTTTTTTGCACCCAGAAATAAACAAATTTGGCCTTACTACAAAATAGATAGACAAGCGTTGAACACTTGTCTAAAATAGATCAACCATTTTGAAATGTTGACACATCTGACATTCGAGACATATTTATAACAAACATTTCAAAATGGTTGACTTATCTGTAAACAGGTGTTCAACACGTGTCTACCTTTTTGTAGTAAGGCCGATTCTTTCCACAATCACACAAATTATCTATCTAGCCCCAAACTAAGCAAAGCCTATTTTCATGGTGACTATGATAAATTTCAAAGTTGGTCCTAGTTTATGTCACTTGATATTATTCGTAACTAGCTGTTGACCGCGACATCACTCGCGTGATCTTTAGTTTATTTAATGTACCTCTTAGGATCATTTATCGAAGATAAAAAGTATCCTAAGTATAAGTTAATCCAGATCATATTTTATGTGAATGCAAAATTTCATCCAAATCCGTTCAGTAGTTTTTGCGTGAAAGAGTAACAAACATCCATCCATACTTCCAAACTTTCGCATTTATAATATTAGTAGGATTACATTACATTTAACAGTAAGGTTAATCTCACACTTGCCTCACAACACCAATCCTCATAGGGTCCACGTGGTAGCACAAGCCTCAGTAATAGGGTCCCGTTTTACCCTTTAGGTACGGAACCCTAAAAACTATTAAGTGAATAACCACTATTCACGCGTTTGCCTGAATAGTGGTTAAACACGTAATAACTCACAGCCGTTTGGCTGTAATTGTAGAGACCGTAATTTAACTTTTATTATTTCAGGTACCACCAGAAGAAGCTCACATCGATTTTGCGCTTATTAAACGTCTATTAGTACGGCACCTTTTGAAGAAGATAAATAAAACAGACATAATTACCGTAATAGGTAACTACGCATTGCGCATGAACACATATGATGATAAAAAACCAGTTAACTATTTTGGAATAATAGTTTGCGCCCCGGACTATCCCACAAGAGATATCTGCCTACTAATATAAATAAATCAATCAATTAATCAAACGTTCAGTTCAACAACCGATCAGTCAGTTATCAATTTTAAGTTCCCAATAAAAGCCCAAAATGCAATCAGCAATATGCGGAATTCGTGGGCAAAAGCTTGTATAAATGAAACATTATGAGTTGTTAATAAAATCCTGGTAAATTGAAGAATGATAGTCAAATTCGCGGACATATTAAATGATCTTTAATACGACGACGATTGATTGACTACCTCCGTAGCAGAGAAGCGAGCACACCGGACTATATGGCGTCGACATCTCTGAGGTTCCGATTAGATCACCAGTCGGGTCAATGTAGAAAATGAACTTTTCTGTATTATCTCGGGTATGGGTGTTGTGGTACCGTCGTTGTTTCTGATTTCTATAACACAAGAGTTGCGTGCTACTTACCTTAGGATCAGAGCAATGTATGTGATGTTTTCCAATATTAAATTATTTAATATGCTGAAATCATGGGCAAAAACTACTACTACTTTAACTTGTAAATAAAATCCTGTCAAAATCCCGGAATACGGGATCTCTAATAAAATATTCTTACCCAGGCAGCTGTGCAGACCCTTGGCTGACGAAGAACGCCCCACTCCTGAAGCAGTTCCCGGTGGTTGTCCTGATCCCGGATACCACTTATTCTGCCGTCTTTAAACTGCTGAACCACTGGATAAACGAGTATGTACTATTATTATATTTATAGTATATATTTTTCAAGTGTTATTTATCTTCAATTAAACCTTGCATGGAATTGCTAAAAACAAAAATTTACAATGTTTAAGCATTTCTGATCTTAACCAATAGTCAAATATTTGTAAAAATATTTCTATAGGGTGTTGACGGTAGTATACTACTCAGCTATATAGCTACAACATTGATCAGAATACGTTGGCTTTGACAGCGAGAAAAAAACACTTGAGGAATTTCATCTTGTCACGTGACGTCCTCGGTAGCTTAGTGGTCAAAGCACTGGCTCGGTATGCGATGGGACGTGGGTTCGAGTCCCACCTGAGGTCGATGATTTTTTTTTCAAGTGTTATTTATCTTCAATCGAGTATGTACTACACAATTTATAAATGTTAATTAGATAAGTAACGCTACATACCTTAAAGGAGTAACTAAGTACATACAAGAAAATAATTTGATTCAAATGTTATTTTTATTATTATATTTACTTACTATACCTGCTAATTTAATAATACCTAGAGCTTTAGCATGCTAATAGATATGCGTTACTTACAAGACAAGCCGACCATAAGTGTAAACTGACCTGTCAAATCACAGCACGGTACAGGCGATAAAGTATCACATTGTATGCCTAAATACGTCCCATTGCAGGGCATAGGTCTCACCTCAACTATGAGAGGTGGTTTGGGCCATATTCCACCACGCGGTCCCAGTGCGGATTGGTGGAGGCCTTATACTGTTAATGATGAATGTAAAAACCGTACATTGGTCCTATTACGAAAAATCTGAGCAACAAACCCGTGTAAAAAACATGGCTATTATAAATTTTCTAAGGTTGTGGACATAAGATGGTAATTTTAATAGGTGATGATGATATAAACATCTATCGTGTTTATACGTCCGACCGAACGTAACATTTTCGTAATTGAACTCCTGGATTTCCTCTACTTGGCATCACTAGTTTTTCTGCTCTCTCAATTTCCAGAAACCATTATATTCCTCGCGATTTGGACATCAACAGCCTCGCCCACGTCCTCCAGGGCTACAGCTACGGACAGCTCAAAGAGGGTTTGCAGAACTTCTTGTCGCCGACACGAATTGTCAAGTTAGTCACTTTAAAGGTTCCGTGCCCAAATAGGGTCCCTTTTACTAAGACACCGCTGTCCGTCTGTCACCAGGCTGTATCTCATGAACCGTGTTACACAGTTGAAATTTTTACAGATGATGTATCTCTGTTGCCGCTATAAAAACCAAGAATTTTTTTGCTCGTTTTTATAGATAATTGTGCGAACTGCGAGACCCTTGGTGCGCGAGTCCGATTCGCACTTGGCCGGTTTTTAATTTGGTTCTACAGGCATACGTAACTTAGTCCTTTTAATTTTTCGGAAATTCTTAAAGAGTACCACACAGAGGCCCTCTTGCGCATGTCAGGACAGGATTAGCGAATTTAATCTCGAACTATCTAATATCACGGTATTAAAAATCATTCTATAGCTATTTAAACCTTGCTTTTAGCATTTCCATGCTACGTTTAGGTATTTATGATTTTTAATACTTGAAAAAAATAGTCCGCCTCAGATGGGATCCCATCTGAGGCGGACGATCTTTTATAAGTATTAAAAATCATACATTCTATAGCAATCCGTTTGTATGACAATGACAGAGACAGAAAGATGTCTAACTAAGTTAATCCGGTGGTACGCAAGTCGACCTTAGCAGCAAAATTGGTTCTTTGGGATCAGATAGGCATTTACACTGTGCACTATTGTTTTCAGAATAGCTGCCCATGGACTGTTCTCTATGGAGATTTACAATTACTTCATAGAAGACGAAACGAAAGTAAAAGTTGTGAGTATCAAATACCTACGTTCTGCCGACGTCCTATACTATGAGAACAAAGTTCTTGCAGTGAATTGAATCGTTTTCTTTTCCGATTAATTCAATTACTTGATTTTAATAAATAATGCTGCCGAAAAAAGTCAACGGTCGTTGTAGATGAGGAAGCATTTTTTTTAAACATTTTGATAATGGCTTCGTACAACAAAAACGGGTTGTATTCAAATAGGAAGCCCCTTCCCTTATTATCTTGTAAATTCTTAATAAGGGAAGTACTTTAAACCGAAAAACATTTACATTCATCATCAGCGATTGGAAATCCACAGCTGGACGTGTGCGAATACATGAGAACTAATGTGAATAAATGCGAACCACCCCATAGTTGAGGTGAGGCCTGTGACCTGCAGTGGTACGTATAAAAGCTTACTTTATTTACTTACCTTTGAATTACTTTACGTGTGCGAATTAGAATTCGAATGCTTTGAGAATACGCCTGCCGTGTGGTGCCGGCACTTTAAAAGAATTGCACCACCCCTTCTCTTCCTATGGGTGTCGTAAGAGGCGACTACAGGAGAACCGCCATAAGAAGACGGGTAGCAGCGTCTCCTCTCCACCATTGGCCAAACTGCAATCGCCAACCCGCCTGCCAAGCGTGGCGATTATGGCAAAATCCTCCTTTTGGAGAGGCCTGTGTCCAGCAGTGGACTGATATAGGCTGGTGATGTGAGAATACGCCTCTTGTCCTCCGATTGATTTATTAACAACCGATGCCATATGTAAATCTCATAGACTTAGAATTGGCTAAAGCTCATTCTATATCAAATTGTTACGTTGCCAATTTGATGTCAAACGGTCCTGAATCGCGGACCTTTTTATTACAGGAGTACGATAAGTACCAAAAATGGTACTCCGACAAAACGCAATGGGGCCAGAAAGAGAAGAAGCACGCAGAAGAACAGCGCGAATTCCGTGTCCTATCAGAAAAGTACGTTGAGAAGAATAAGAAGAAGCAGCCCTCAGCCGCTAGCAGCGCCGCCACTATGCAGAGCGGGGAAACCTTATAATGGAGCCGAGATGATGATAGTGCACTTTTGAATTGTTCGGCAACTTTCAACACGTCCAATAATTTCTTTTTTTCAAGATAAATATTATCATAAAATCTTAAATGTACTGTTCAAATATAACAACTCTTTCCCTAGGACCAAAATTAACACTTCAAAAAAAAGTTTTCATTTATAGCGCCGCTACTATGCAGAGCGGGAAAACCTTATAATGGAGCCAAAATGAAATGATAGTGCACGTTTGACCTTCAACACGTCAAATAGTTTCTTTTTTTTTAAATCATCATCATCTTCATCATCCCAACCTATTGCGGTCCACTGCTGGACATACGAGTAAGCCGCCCCCAAAGAGCGCAATCTCCCGCTTTTTGCATCCATCCACTAACAGCCATCTTCCTAAGGTCGTCGGTCCATCGAGCTTTTGAAAGATAGATATCATTAAATCTTTAATGTACTGTTCAAATATAACATAACAATGCTTTCTCTAGGACCGAAATCGACACCTCAAAAAAAAGTTGTTATGTATCAGGAACTTGCAAGATCCGAAGAAGACTACAAAATAAAGTACTCACTGTGAATAACCAGCTTTTATTAATCATTTCTCTAGTTTTGCTTCTCACAATGATAACCAGATTGGCTGGTTGGTGGCCTGCATCCAGCGCCTTCCTGCAAGCTTCACCAGGTGATCTGTCGTCCACCTTGTGGGTAAGTCCTACGTAGCCTACATTCTAGAACCTTTCTGTCCCATCATTTAGACTTATTTATGAAATCAGGTGACATAAACACAGGATCGAAAAGAGGCCCTAATAAGCTTGTGTTAAATATAATTCCAATATCTGCTAAATACAATAAAAGCTGTTTAACAATGTGTCTAAAGATATATAACACTGATCAAATAAACTATAACAAAATTCCTAATGACATTAAAAATCAAAATATTAAAATTTTTAAATCAAAATTGTATAAGTGTCTTATAGAAAAGAGAATTTATGACATAAAAAAAATATTGACTGTAGATTTTAAATACCTAATTATTACTAATTTACTGACATTTTGCTTTTATTGGAATATAATATAGTATTGTAATTTATATTTGTTCAGATTGTATTATTTACTTCTTTAATTTTGCATGCTATTTTTGATAGCGAGACATGTGCTCAACTAAATTGTATCATTCTTAGATACCGTATTTTACAAATAAAGTTTCTGATTCTGATTCATCGGCCGTCAGTTATACGTGCTTTATGCCCACTCCCACTTAACATTACGTATTTTAAAAACCAATAACTGTAAACCACCACCTTAACCATTACGTAGCCTATCGATTGCTATCTTTAATATACGACCGCACAGGGCCGATCTAAACGCGTAACCAAACATGATTTTTATGCTGCAAACGGCAGATAAGCCAAAATGGCGGAGGGCAAATAAAGAGGAGTGGAGTGTCGATGCTACCAGAGATTTTATCAGGGGCCGAATGGCGTGTGTTCGTGGACCGCTGAGCTGGCAACTTTTATTTCTTTATTGCGTAAAAATGCTAACTTTCACGGGCGGGGTGGGGTGACAACGATTTAAACTTTCAATGGGATAACCCTTTGTTTGATAAATAAATAAGTGCTAGTCAACACACTAGTTGTCAATAGTTTTCATGGCAAAGAATACGGAATCAACAAGAAAATATTATAACTCATGAAAAAAATCGAACACCTTAGGTAGAAAACGAATTTTCTTGCAATGGCATTCTGCGTTTTCTTATATAAAGTAATATCAAAAATAGTACATACTAATGTTTGTAGACTTACTAAGGTGATATAAAAATATATCCGGTGATTAATAAATGCTATAAAACCAATAAACCAGAGGCCTAAACAGAGAGACAGGTTAGTAGAACTTAAGAGAGATCATCATCATCATCATCTCAGCCTATTGCAGTCCTGCTGGACGTAGGCCTCCCCCAAAGAGCGCCAAAGAACACGACCTCCCGCTTTTTTCATCCATCCACTGCCAGCCATCTTCCTAAGGTCGTCGGTCCATCGAGCTGGGGGTCGTCCTACACTACGTTTGCCTAGGCGTGGTCTCCACTCGAGAACCCGAGAGAAAGTAACGGACATAGTCCAAAAATGTAGCGAGCTTAAGTGGCAGTGGGCTGGCCACATCTGTCGCAGAACCGATGAAAGGTGGAGTAAGAGAGATAAATTGAAACAATTCTCTATTGGACACCATATACAGTAGTTACAGTTGATGTTTACAGAAAGATGCACCATTGAGGAGGCCTTATCGCTGAATGCGATCTCTTCCAAACAACCTTCAGGTATAGGACAAATATAGAGAAAAGAAAGTGATCTTTATGCAGCAGAAAAATATATCCCAACAATTGTTTCCCACATGGTGACCCCAAAGTCCACCCCTTTAATATTCGTGCGGCGTATTTGGAATTAATTTCAACCGTTTAAATATTTTCTGGGAGAGATAGGACCTCTAATTATTGTTTGACTTTCACTCCACGTCGAGAGGCGGTTTGTCTAAAATTTTATTGAGGTTTCCACTCTCTGGGGCCGTTGAAATAGTGATTAATTCATGCCTAAATTATGCATTGGGATGTTTATCAAGTTAATTATTTGTGTAATTCATGAATATGTAATTAATTTGAGAGAAATAAACGTCGTCAAGCGTGAAAAATGAAAATAGGGTTTAGAATATGCATCAATTTATTAATTTTATTAACAGATTAATAAAGACAGTCTATTTTTGACAATAAAATAAGTTCTAATACTAAAAATAGGGTAATCATAATTACTATTCATAAATCCAAATAATACAATATAGTAATCTATCATCCTGTTTCTGGTTTCAACAATGCATAGGCCTTGACCTTGCCGCCTCCACGCGTGCAGCACCATCCACGTAGACTATCACATCCGTGTACAGGATGTTTCAAACTAAATTTTGCTTATAATTATTTTAATTTTTTAGTTTTTGAATAATTAATAATTACCAAGTTTTATTATACATATGACATGTAGTTATTGGATACTTTAAGTGGCCTTCGGCTTTAAGACGGTTAAAAAAGCATGGTGTTTATCAAGTTAATTATTTGTGTAATTCATGAATATGTAATTAATTTGGGATAAAAAAACTTCGTCGAGCGTAAAAAATGAAAATACGGTTTAGAACATGCATCAATTTATTGTTTTAAACTTTCATGGTCACTAACATTAGAATAGTTTGTTACGGGATTGCTACCATGTACCTTATTTTTGAGTTCCCGATATTTCGGCACTGTTGCAAGCGCCATGATCACGGAGTAACTGAAGATCTTGCGGGTAAGTTGTTAAGGGCAAACATATCGGTCTACCCTCTTTCGCTGTCTTTTATTGCACGCGTCGGTACCATTGTCTACAAACTCACTATTTTCTCGCACCTGTTCTCGACACACAACACTAACAGTATCTGACCGCGACACAGCAGTTTGTTGTTTTTTCCGGTTTTTGCACATACGAATCACTGGATTCCAGACACTTGACAATTTAAACCCATCCTCGCGATTGAAATTTTTGTACTTTGTAATTTCAATCGCTTCCCTGACCATTCTTGGTATGTAGTGGCGTTCTGTCGAAATGATCTGAGGGTTGTGAAACTCAATCCAGTGATTGAGACCTGATTCCAACAAATGTTCCGCGATTGCCGATTTCTGTTTGTCGTTGTTTTTGACCGCTTTTATGTGTTCTTTCATTCGGCACGCTATGGTACGTTTTGTTTGGCCGATATATGAACTGCCACAGCTGCAGTCAATCTTATAGACACCCGGTTTCTCCATTGGGAAACTATCTTTTGGAGATCGTAGACATTGTGTTACTTTTCTTAAAGGAGTGAAGACAGTATTAAGTGAGTATTTATGAAGTACGTTTGAGATCTTGTCTGTCACTCCTCTTATGTATGGCAAAAACACAGGTTGCCTGTCTACTGTGTCTTTAAAGTGTCTTGATTTGTGTCTAGATGGTAGCTGCCCTCTATATCCATTATTCTGTAAGACTTTCTGAACATGTTCCAACTCTTGGTTTAAGTGTTCAAGGTCACACAAGTCATAGGCTCGGTTTGTCAGTGCAGTTACTACAGAATTAAGATGTCGAGGGTGGTGATGCGAGGTTGCGTTGAGATAGCGGTCAGTGTGAGTGGATTTTCTATAGACAGAGTGACTCAGTGAACCGTCACTCCGCACTTCAATCTTCACATCCAAAAATGCTAGGCTTCTGTTTTCTTCTATCTCGCAGGTAAAATTTATTTTTGGATGGATACCATTTAAATATGACAGGTGAGTTTACACCAAAAGTGCAGTGAGTTGCTTTCTAAAAGTGATTTTGATACTTGTGATCGTGTTACCTACCTACAAGCTCAGCGCTCTAGAGAACTTAGTGCTATGAAACAGGATCGTAAGTTCGAATCATTACTACTAAAACAAAAGCCAGCGGCCTACCACGAGAACTCGATCGCAACTCGAACGGTAGTCAACATGTCGAGTGTCGAGTTGTCTGCTGCTGCACAATCAGTTCTAGAAAAAGGGATGAATTTTGCCATTACACCTAATCGTATTCCCTATGAGGAGGTGATTGGGTCGGTTGAAGAATGTATCGTGCGTAATAAAATACCATCTGTAGACGCGGATACATTAAGACAGGATATTGCCGTAATATTACGCCACGTAGCACCACCAAAACCGAATATCACTTCTTCCGAATCAACTGCGCTGAATGAACTCCGAAAGGATGAAACTATACTGGTTCTGAAAGCTGATAAAGGGAACGCGACTGTTATAATGGATGTCGTTGAGTACGATAGAAAGATCCAAAATCTACTCAGTGATGTCAATACATACAAGAAGGTAAATTACAACCCGACGGCGAGAACGGATCGAAGCACTCGCTCACTCATTAGACAGTGCGAGGACGTTTTCGACGACGAGACTTTTAAATACTTACTGCGGCCTAGAAATGTCCAGCCCCCGAAACTATATGGCTTGCCTAAAGTACACAAGCAGGACGTGCCACTACGACCGATTGTGAGTCAGATAGACTCACCTACGTATGACCTGGCCAAGCACGTAGCTCAAGTCTTGCAACCATTAGTAGGCCGTACGTCATCTTTTGTCAAAGATTCTCGTCACTTCATTGAAATCCTGCACCAAAACAAGGTTGATGTGGATGAGTTGATGGTCAGTTTTGACGTAGAATCACTCTTCACAAATGTCCCAGTAGCAGATTGTCTTGAAGTGGTTAAGGTGAAGTTGGAAGATAATGACATCCCGATGGAATATGGCACACTTCTACATCATTGTTTGTCGAAGAATTTCTTTGTATACCAGGGTCAATACTATCTCCAAATAGACGGAGTCGCGATGGGCAGCCCCGTAGCTCCAGTTATAGCTAATATTTGGATGGAGTTTTTCGAAGAAAAATCCCTGGCCACCGCCCGCACCGAAATCAAACTATGGAAGAGGTATGTAGACGACGTATTCTGTGTATTGAGAGGAAACAACCAAGATGTAGAAACTCACCTGTCATATTTAAATGGTATCCATCCAAAAATAAATTTTACCTGCGAGATAGAAGAAAACAGAAGCCTAGCATTTTTGGATGTGAAGATTGAAGTGCGGAGTGACGGTTCACTGAGTCACTCTGTCTATAGAAAATCCACTCACACTGACCGCTATCTCAACGCAACCTCGCATCACCACCCTCGACATCTTAATTCTGTAGTAACTGCACTGACAAACCGAGCCTATGACTTGTGTGACCTTGAACACTTAAACCAAGAGTTGGAACATGTTCAGAAAGTCTTACAGAATAATGGATATAGAGGGCAGCTACCATCTAGACACAAATCAAGACACTTTAAAGACACAGTAGACAGGCAACCTGTGTTTTTGCCATACATAAGAGGAGTGACAGACAAGATCTCAAACGTACTTCATAAATACTCACTTAATACTGTCTTCACTCCATTAAGAAAAGTAACACAATGTCTACGATCTCCAAAAGATAGTTTCCCAATGGAGAAACCGGGTGTCTATAAGATTGACTGCAGCTGTGGCAGTTCATATATCGGCCAAACAAAACGTACCATAGCGTGCCGAATGAAAGAACACATAAAAGCGGTCAAAAACAACGACAAACAGAAATCGGCAATCGCGGAACATTTGTTGGAATCAGGTCTCAATCACTGGATTGAGTTTCACAACCCTCAGATCATTTCGACAGAACGCCACTACATACCAAGAATGGTCAGGGAAGCGATTGAAATTACAAAGTACAAAAATTTCAATCGCGAGGATGGGTTTAAATTGTCAAGTGTCTGGAATCCAGTGATTCGTATGTGCAAAAACCGGAAAAAACAACAAACTGCTGTGTCGCAATCAGATACTGTTAGTGTTGTGTGTCGAGAACAGGTGCGAGAAAATAGTGAGTTTGTAGACAATGGTACCGACGCGTGCAATAAAAGACAGCGAAAGAGGGTAGACCGATATGTTTGCCCTTAACAACTTACCCGCAAGATCTTCAGTTACTCCGTGATCATGGCGCTTGCAACAGTGCCGAAATATCGGGAACTCAAAAATAAGGTACATGGTAGCAATCCCGTAACAAACTATTCTAATGCATCAATTTATTAATTTTATTAACAGATTAATTAAGACAGTCTATTTTTGACAATAAAATAAGTTCTAATACTAAAAATAGGGTAATCATAATTACTATTTATAAATCAGTCTTACAAGTTTGGCTGTGTATTTCACATTATTACAATAAAAAATTCTATCAACATTTTTAATGCTAAGTCATAAAAATAAACAGCAACCACACAGAATATTAATATACGGACAATATTTTTATTGGATTAGGAATTTTATGATAAAATCAAAATGGTAAAAATGACAAATTTTCACAAATGATTTCACGCTGCAAGCATTCTCGCCTCCTTGCCTCATGGACACGCGTTTATTTTTGAGTAGTTTATTTTTTTATTTCAGGTAAGTTTAGTTATAGAAATGAAATTGATGTTTTTTATAAGTTATAAAAATAAAAATCTATTGGAATGATTTTGAACTCGGTGGAGAAAACATGACGTTTTTGGATCGGTACAGTCAAAGTACTTTATTTAAAAAATCTCAATCTTGATTATTTTTATAGTTACTTAGACTTGCCAAATACTGTGTCATGCAATAAAACTTCAAAATCAGACATTTAAGGCAGCTATAGGTTAAGCTAATTAGCTGTTTAGATTATCATTCGAGCGCGTTGAGTTGTTTCAAACTACGTTCGTTCGTTCATTTCCGGGTGCAACAATCCAGGAACATATTGAATTCGGAACAACGGTTCTAATACTCTCTTTAAAACGGTTGGTTTCTCATTCATTGTTACATACTGGCTTTCATTGAAATAGATACCTAACTAACCAAATATACAGTAGTAAGGTAAGAAACCTACAATTTTATATACACCGTGTTTTTTTAACCGTTTTAAAGCCGAAGCCCACGTTATGTAACCATCCTAATATACCTCTAGGAAGTATTATTTTTCTATTATCAACCATATCATTTTAAAGTAAAAAATACCAAATAATTCAAGATAGTAATGTACTATCCTGTTTCTGGTTTCAACAATGCATAGTCATTGACCTTGCCGCCTCCACGCGTGCAGCACCATCCACGTAGACTATCATATCCGTGTACAGGATGTGTCAAACTAAATTTTGCTTATAATTATTTTAATTTTTTAGTTTTTGAATAATTAATAATTACTAAGTTTTATTATACAAATGACATGTGGTTATTGGATACTTTAAATGGCCTTCGGCTTTAAGACGGTTAAAAAAGCACGGTGTATATACAATATAATCGGGTAAGGAACACAACTTTATCTATAAAGAGATAATCCCCGCCTGTTTAAAGGTTGTAATCAAACCTTGCATATTTATATGAAAATGGAAAGCCCATCTTAAATGAAAATGTAGACTTATTGATTTCTTTCGTATTTAAGGTTATTAAAACCGTGCTTTAAGGATTTTTCCCAGTCGTTTTTTCCAAACATATATTTATATTTACAGCAGAAACAAACTTCTTGCTTATTTATATGTTTTGATTTACAACTGTAGAAGGTCTACATTCTTTTAATAGTTGAACTATGTACGTAAACCTAGATTTTAATGTCATTCTGTATCTGTCCGTTTACAGTTGATAGTGAGAAAATTCCGTTTTAGAAAATCTAGATTTAACAGAGATGTGCAAGTGACCCTAAATCGTGTTAATTCTATTAAGGGCTTACACATCTCTCATATAAACTCTACTTTAGATTATATAAACTCAAGATTAAAACATTCTTATTAAAAAATATATATATATAAGAGTTAAAACGCCGGTTTTGCTACTTTTTCTATGAGACCTGTTCTCAGAATCAGACTTATTAAGATTTTTAGATTAAGATTGAAGAGTAATGTAGGGCGCCTTCAAATAAGTAGCGTTTGAATGCGCCCTTGGGGTACACAAACTTAATTTAACAATTTCAATTATTTTTTAACATTTCTTTGGTCAGTCACTTTACTGGTCACTGTTTGTTTTTCCATTATTGTATTGTCTTCACCATTCCCACACTAAACTAAACTAAACCCAACCTGTATACTATACACAGCAAAATTTTGTCTATACACACATGATTTATTTGAGATAGTCGTGGGTTGAAATTCGAAAATTACGATTCTGTATGTAGGATACAGGATGTATAAAAGAATAGGACACTCTTAAAAAACACGCGATGAGCTGGAGGAGCTTACGGATTCCGGCTGGGTATAGACAGAGCCTCAATAATTCTTTTCAGGACTATCGCATAATTTAAACAATCGTGTCTTTCATTAATGATTTTGCCGAATAGTTGACTCTATACGAGTTAGTCTCTATTTTTATAAAATTGTTCTTTTTTTAACGAATTTGAAATTAAAATAAAACTGCGATTAGACAGTTAATACCTGTCGAAATATAGTAGTAAGATACCCTAGTACTTTACCCTAGTACCTTACCCTAGTACCTTATCCTAGTACCCCACCCACGTACCCTACCCTAGTACCCTACACTAACCATACCCCAGTACCTTACATTAGAGAAAGGTGAACCTAGAACTGACCTAGTACTCCCTAATGATGAGGCACTGCTTGTTACACTAGGGATGCGCCGTGGCCTCGCGCTGGCCGGCACGCGAGTCGCCTGGCTTCACCACCCCCTCCTGGGGGTACCCTGAGTTTGGATACCAGAATAAGGCTAGAACCTTGGTACCCTACTCTAGTACAATAACCCACTACCCTACCCTAGTATAGTACCCCAGTACCCTACCCTAGTACCGTACCCCAGTACCCTACCCTAGTACCGTACCCCAGTACCCTATCCTAGTACCGTACCCTAGCACTCTACCCTAGTACTTTACTCTAGGACCTACGCGGACACGAGGGAAGCTATGTCCAGCGTCGCCGTGTCCTCATGCTGGCTGGTGCCGCGTTGGACAGCAGGCAAGTCTGCCGGCTTCACCATCTCTACCTGGAGGTAGCCTCAGTAGGGTACCAGAATGAGGCTGGAACCCTGGTAGTACCATACCCTACTACACCCTAGTACTGTACCCCAGTACCCTTCCCTAGCACCCTACCCCGGCACCGTACCTCACTATCCCACCCTAGTACCGTACCCCAGTACCCTACCCAAGTACTTTACTCTAGGACCCTACCCTAGTTCCTCACCCTAGTATCCTACCCAGGTAAACTACCCTAGATCGCTACCCTAGACCCCTACTCTAGTAACTTAGTAGATGACCGATCTAGTTAGTACTCTCTAATGATGCGGCACTGCTTATTACACTTGGGATGCGGCGTGGGCTCGCGCGCGGACACGAGGGACGCTATACGCAGTGCGGCTGTACCTGCGTGCTGGCTGGCGCCGCGCTGGACGGCAGGCAAGTCCGCCGGCTTCACCACCCCCGCCTGGAGGTAGCCTAGTAGGTGGGGTACATGTTCCTCGACGATCTTCTCGCGTTCTAATGATACTTCTTTGCGCCTGAGACAAAGATAATAAACATTTGACAAACTCATTGGCGTTTTGGCGTCAAGCTCTATTCATAAAAAAATGTACTATCTTCTATCTTATTTTTATACACTGCCACAGAATTTAAAATAGTACTAAGGTACAGAAGGCGCACTCTGCAAACTGATTTATATAAATATAAATCTTTTAGCACAAGAATAGCGTCAAATTCTGGTCGTATTATCATCGCTTACCTACTGTTAATTAACTCAATGTTCGCCCATGCCAGCAAAAATGTACCCAAAAACTACGCGCGAGTTTCAATTTCTATGGAATTCCCAAACAGCGCGGTCGCTTACACAATTTAGGGTTACAACTTGCGAGTTTTGTGAAAGTATCATGTCACTCGGGAGTGAGAAAAACTTGAGGTTTGAATCACTTTTTTTATTATGACAGCCAAATGGAATAAATACAGTATCATTCTTTCCACTCATTTTTGCGAAGAAAGTAAGCGATGCGCGTGAGCAGTGAAGAAAGTGAAGCACGTATTAACCGAGCGACGCGCGGCAAGCTACTGAATATACCAGTACATGCAGCTCCTACTACTCCTAGAGTGTAGAGTGCGCCAGGCCTGACACTGCCAGGAATTGGAAGACGCAACGTGAGGAGGGAAAGTTGGAGGTTGCTGCTGGATATAAACAGCTTTGGCTTAGTGGGGCGTTCTATAGTAAAAGGGCTATGTCCAACACTGGGCTTGTTAAGTGCCTGGTGTAAGGTTAGCTCTGTTATTTCTTGTAGATATCACTTCATATTCTAGAGATTAGGCGGCTGGTTAATTCTTTAATTAGATTTAGATTCCACTACTTAAAGTCACTGGCGAGCGCTTTGTTTGGCTGTCGAATTTTAACTCCTTGATGCGCGCGGTTTTCTACGACTCCATTATGATGTGTATGACGGACGTCACACGAGTGAAGTGCGCTCGCAAAACGCAGACAGCTTCGGATCAGGAGGCATCGTCTCTAGTTTCCATAGATAATATGAATTTAGAAACGACAAATTCGTTCCAAATTGCGTGGTTTTATCTTACATGAAAATTAAATAAAACCGACCAAGTGCGAGTCGGACTCGCGTACTAAGGGTTCCGTACTTCCGTACCATTTCCCATAAAAACGGCAAAAAAAATCACGCTTGTTGTATGAGGGCCCCCTTAAATATTTATTGTATTCTGTTTTTTTAGTATTTGTTATTATAGCGGCAACAGAAATACATCGTCAGTAAAAATTTAAACCCTCTAGCTATCTATCACAGACAGACAGACAGACAGACAGACGGACGGACAGCGGAGCCTTAGTAATAGGGTCCCGTTTTACCCTTCGGGTACGGAACCCTAAAATATATCTATTTCGGTACGAAACAGGGCTTCTAAAAGTTTTAAGTGTTGCACTCACCAGCTCTTGTCCACATCCCAGACATGCTTGGCGCGGTTCTCTTCTATCTCCCTGTCGCTGGCGCGGCGGCGCGCATTGTCCTGCATCTGTTGAAGCAGCTGCTGCGAGTAGACGCGGCTCTCCTCCTTGCGCTTGCGTTCCTTTTCACGCTCCTTCTCGTCGTCGGCGGCCATTTTCGCTTCGCACTGTGGATAAAAAAAAATAGATTTTTAATACTTGAAACCGTCAACACCCGATATAAATATATGTACGGTAGTGAAATGAAATGAAATGAAAGTATTTATTCTGTATGTAGGCCCTCCTCCGGGCACTTATAGACGTCCCAAAATATAACTTAGTCCTACCACTGCTTCGGGACTACATATAGGCTGGTGATGAGAAGAAGCGGCGCAACAAACTCAGTCACCTTTGTCAGCCTGATTTTACAGGAAATACATTTTACTAGACAATAGTAAGTGCGAGCTAGGCAGTTTAAGTCCATACACTCTTGTCGTTTAAATAATCTTCTAATTTGTAACATCCTTTTGTCATAAGGACTTTTTTAATGTTGATTTAGTAATATATACCGCAACATTGATCAAAAAATATGCTGGCTTTGACAGTGAGAACCACTTGAAAGATTTCGTCGAGTCGGCTAACGTCTCGGTAGCTTAGTGGTAAAGCACTAGCCCGGTAAGCGATGGACGTGGGTTCGGATCCCACCTGAGGCGGACGATATTTTTTTATGTATTAAAAATCTAAGATAAACATAGCATGGTAATTGCCAAAAACAACAATTTAAATAAAAAAAAATATTTTTAATACATACATTTTATAATAACTCGGCCTATTTCTGTCTCTGTTCCTGTTTAGCCCTGTTATCATTCACCTGATCCCCGAATTTAGCCTCCCTCTCCCTCTTTTCCCTGTATAGCGCTATTTAACCTTGTTATCTCTGACCTGGTCCCGCAAGCATTCTGTTTAGTTTTATTATCAATCACCCGGTCCCTAATCTTGGCCGCCCTCTCTCTCCGTTTTCTATACCGCGCCGCCAACTTAGTTATCTCCATGTGTAACCTAGTAATTACCTTTCACCTGGTCCCTGAAGCATTCTGTTTAGCCTTGTTATCACCCACCTGGTCCTTGAACTCGGCCTCACTCTCCCCCTGTTCACTCTATCGCGCTATTTAGCCTGGTTCTCACTCGCCTGGTCCCTGAACTCGGCCTCACTCTCCCTCTGTTCCCTGTATCGCGCTATTTAGCCCTGTTCTCACTCACCTGGTCCCTGAACTCGGCATCTCTCTCCCTCTGTTCACTCTATCGCGCTATTTAGCCTGGTTCTCACTCACCTGGTCTCTAAACTCTGCCTCCTTCTCCTTTTGTTCCCTGGCCAGCCGTTTCCTGGTCTCCATCTGCGCGGTGAGCGCTTCCTTAGTATCGGTTCGTACGCGTTCAAGCTTGGTGCGCTCGGCGATGTCGTCCTGAACGTTCTTTTCTAAGTATTCTTGTTCTTGGAGCTGCTTTATTATATTCTCGCGTTCTTGCCGTGCTGCCTAGAGTGATGAAAATATAGGCTGTTTAAAAAGGTAGGAGACAAAGTCGAAAATAAATGTTAATTATGTAATAAAAAAAAATGCACTTGCTGTAACGCCGTAAATAGCGTTAGATATTTGGTTTTTATTTTTAATTTAGTTTTTCAAATAATTATACAAAGACAACAATGTTTTTCTTTTTTATTTATTGTTTTATTTAAAGTAAGGCTCACCTTTTTTTTCACAAACTATTAATTGTTAAACTTTCTATGCTTACCTCATCGGCTAATATTTTGGCAACTACTTTCTGGTTAAGTTCTTCCTTTACACGCATCTTACGTTCTCTTTCTGCGACACTGGAAAAAAGTTTTTTTTTAATATTAATATTTATTTAAACAATAAACTTAATTAAATGAAACTACTTTTACGGATTTATTAACATTTTATTTAACCTGACGTTTCGAACACTTTACAGCGTTCGTGGTCACAGGTTAGTTTCATTTAAATGTATCGTGTTCGCGCAAATAAAAGACAACAATATGTAAACTTAATTACTTCGGGTCTATGTGTACTAAAAGACGTCACTGGCAAAATTATTTGGCTGGTACCTCTTAACGCAAGCATGTTAATTTCTAATTTAAAAACCATCACAATAGGAATGACGAGTGGCCAAAGAAAATGAAATTATATTTAGTCCGTCAGTTAATTTATCAAGACGTAATGGAACCTTAGATAGTGCGACGCCATATAGTCCAGCGTGCTCGCCTCTCAGTTACGGAGGTTGTCATAATAATAACCCGTCAGTCCAGCTTACCATTCCTGCTAGTCCCTAGCCTAGCTACCTTTTACGAACAACTTACGCGGCCGAGCTCTGCCGCTCCTCGATGACAACTATCTGCCAATCCTAGCTTACGAAGTACTTACATGGCCGAGCTCTGCCGCTCCTCGATGACAACTATCTGTCAATTCTAGCTTACAAGTACTTACATGGGCGAGCTCCTGCCTATTGATAATGGCCTGTCAGTCTTAGCTTACCATTCCTGCTAGGGAACTACAGGTTGTATAAGAGAAAAGGACACTCCTTACAATTACGTTATCAGCTGTTAATATACAACAACTATTCTTATGAGAGCAACATCGAAATCGTGCTTTTATTTTTAAATGCTCTATACACTATGGGACGTCCACCCACAAGGTAGACAGGCGACCCGGTAAAGATTGCAGGAAGAGGAGGAGGAGGGGAGCCCTATGTTCAGCAGTGGATGTCTTGTGGCTGAAATGATGATGATGATACATTATCAGGTATGCGCGTAAGATTTTATGGAGCAGGTAAAAAAATCCCGATTTCGAAGTTGCTTCCATAAAAAAAAGTTGTTGTATATGGCCAACTCCGAGACTACCTCCTGACGACCTCCGTAGCCGAGAGGCGACTACGCCGGACTTTGAATGGCGCCGCCATCTCTGAGGTTCCGGGTTCGATCAGGTCAATGTAGAAAACGAACTTTTCTATATTGGCTCAGGTCTGGGTGTTGTGGTACCGTCGTTATTTCTGATTTCTATAACACAAGTGATTTAGCTACTTACCTTAGGAACAGAGCAATGTATGTGATTTTGTATTTTTTTTTTAAACTGGCCAACTGATCACGTGGTCAAGTAACCAACCACCTTTTCTATTTTACACCCTGTATAACGAACAACTCACATGGCCGAGCTCCTGTCCGCGGCGGCTTGCCTCTGCTGCTCGATCTGGCGCTCCTCGATGACAACTATCTGTCAATCCTAGCTTACGAAGTACTTTCATGGGCGAGCTCCTGCCTATTGATAATGACCTGTCACTCCTAGCTAACCATTCCTGCTAAGGAACTACAGGGTGTACAAGAGAATAGAATAGAATAGAATAGAATAGAAGATCGTTTATTCAGAATAGGACACTCTTTAAAACTACGTGGTAAGCTTGTGATATACAACAACTTTTCCTATGGGAGCAACATCGAAATCAAGATTTTATTTTCAGATGCTCCATACATTATTATCGAGGTATGCGAGTAAGTTTGTATGAAGAAGCTGATTTTTTTTTATCGAATTCGATGTTGCTCTCATAAAAAAAGTTGTTGTTTATAGCCAGTTGATCACGTGGTTTTAAGGAATGACCTTTTCTGTTTTACACCCTGTATACCGAACAACTTACATCCAGGGGCGTGCGGTGCATAAAGGCAATTAGGCAGTGCCTACCTGATAAATGTAATGAGATAGGCAGTAGGTACTTACAAATGTGTGTTATTGGTGAAAAGAACTAATTTTCATCAATAAAAGACATTAGTAAGTATCTACTGCCTACCTCAAAATAAAACCAATGCCCGCCACTGCTTACATCGCCGAGCACCTGCCTATTGGTAATGACCTGTCAGTCCTCGCTTACCATTTCTGGCAGGTAGGGAACTATTGCGAACAACTCACATGGCCGAGCTCCTATCGGCGGCGGCTTGCCTCTGCCGCTCGATCTGGCGCTCCTCGATGACGACCATCTGCCGCTGCTTGAGGCGCCACGCGTCCCGCGCCTTCTGGAACGTGACCATCTCGTGGCGCATCTTCTCTGCCTGCTCTTGCTTCTTTTTAAGCTCCCTGGTGTAAGAAAACTAAGCTGACAGATGCACTACAGTACTGTAGAGGTTTATATCGGGTGTAAAAAAAGGCTTAACCAAGCCGAATACCACATATTCTACGTATTATTACGATCATTTTTTTCTTTTACACTATACCTGGGAAATGACGGGTTACCGAGTTATTGACAGTCAAAGTTACAATTTTTTTTCAAAGATTTTACAAAATTGACTTCTGTTTGATAATACTAAACTTTTTTACAAAGAAACATGATAAAAAATTTCAGTGCTTCTTTCATAAAAGGCCTTTAAAGGGCACAGCCGGCAATGAATCGTGCGCAGTGCTCTCGCGCCACCCGCTCGCGCCGACCGCTTACACACACAGGCATAGTCTGTGGCGTGCGCGCTATACATTGCGAGTTAGAAATAAGTTTTTTTTTATGATACCCAAAAATAAAAGTAATTTCCCAGCAATTATTTTTATTGCATTCTACTTGGTTTTATGTATAGAACTCGTGGTTTAAGGCTTGGTTAAGCCTTTTTTTACACCCTGTATCTCGATGAATAAAACCTCTACGTCTACCATGGTATATAAGTATTAGAATTTGGAACAATCTTCTTGACGTGGAAAAAACAGTGTTTCTGGATTCGATTCAAGTAACGTGGTCCAAACCGAAAATGAAACGTCTTATAATCTAAAATAGTAAGAATTATATGAATCAAATGATTCAGGATTAGGAAACATATGTAGTTTTCATATTAGGTTTCAAAGTTAAGTGGTTAATCTGTAATACTAATGAAAGAATAAATATTTAAAAAGTCATATCAATATTCCTCATTTTAATTAATTTTCCTGCACATTCGTGTACCACAGTACCTACACCCGGAGACAAAAATGGAAACGGTTCGTCCATTAATCACGTGATGTTTTTAACTCCCCCCTCCCCCATGGTGATACGTAGTACCCCCCCCCCCCCCCCCATCCACTACCCAAAATCACGTGTATTTTTTGGTACAAACAACGACAAGGTCACGCATTGAAATCGCGCGAAGAAATCACGCGTTCAAGGAAAAAATCAATACAAGTGATATCTGATACAACCCCCGTTCCCCCTAGTGATATTTCGTGATTTCCGAACGATTCCGATTTTTTTAATATTTGAGAGACAGACAGACGGACGGACGGACGGACGGACGGACGGACAGACAGACAGACAGACGGACAGACAGACGGAAAGACAGAGGGACAGACAGACGGACAGCGGAGCCTTATTAATAGGGTCCCGTTTTACCCTTTGAGTATGGAACCCTAAAAAACGAGATCACAGTTAAAGCCGTCCTCACCTCTGGTCCTCATCAGCCAAAGTCCTCATGATTTCGTCCAGCATCTTCTTCTCAATCAACGTATCCTCGTACTGGCACTGCTTCTGCCGCTGCCTGTTCACCAGTTGCTGCTGCAGCTCCTTGCAGTATTGCGTGTTGCGCTCCATCTTCTCCCTCTCTTCTTTCTCGTTCGCTTCGTGGTCATTGTACAGAGCGTTGCGGAGGACCATGTTCGCGTGTTGCTCTTCGGCCTGGGGGTTTGGTGATGTTTTTTTTTATTATTAAACAATGATTACCTCTTGAAGATAAATAACACTTGAAAAAAAAAATCATCGACCTCAGGTGGGACTCGAACCTACGTCCCATCGCATACCGGGCGAGTGCTTTGACCACTAAGCTACCGAGGACGTCACGTGACAAGATGAAATTCCTCAAGTGTTTTTTTCTCGCTGTCAAAGCCAGCGTATTCTGATCAATGTTGTAGCTATATGTATAGCTGAGTAGTATACTACCGTCAACACCCTATAGAAATATTTTTACAAATATTTGACTATTGGTTAAGATCAGAAATGCTTAAACAATGTAAATTTTTGTTTTTAGCAATTCCATGCAAGGTTTAATTGAAGATAAATAACACTTGAAAAAAACATACATATATACATATAGCTACAACATTGATCAGAATACGCTGGCTTTGACAGCGAGAAAAAGCACTTGAGGAATTTCATCTTGTCACGTGACGTCCTCGGTAGCTTAGTGGTCAAAGCACTCGCCCGGTATGCGATGGGACGTGGGTTCGAGTCCCACCTGAGATCGATGATTTTTTTCAAGTGTTATTTATCTTCAATTAAACCTTGCATGGAATTGCTTAAAACAAAAATTTACAATGATTACCTCTTTTTCCGCGACCACGGCCTAGATGCAATTAGGCCGAAATGTCAAGAAAATTATTTATAAAAAGAGGTATGTGTTGCATTATAATACCCGTGCTGTGTATAGTGTTAGTTAAAAAATGCATTAAGAAGTTTTAAATGTTATAAACATTGATTGTTAAATGAAACATATTGGTTTATTGCATACCCAATATGGTACACAAGATGCAATTGTTTTTTTTTTAAGTCTAAATATTATTCTGGATGTAATGTTTTAGACATTATATGTTGGCTTTACTTTCTGAAACGTTTTTTTTTTTCTCTTTTTCGTCTAGTTTTCTTGTATTTTGCATTGTTGTTTGTGTCTAATAAACTTTCTTTTTCTTTCTCTTACCAGTTTAGTGTAGAGATCCCTAAATAATGTAGTTTGTAAATTGGTTATGAAGCAAAAAATAAAATAAGGACTCACCTCAGTTTAGTCTATTGGAGGAAGCATTAAAAAGAACAATATACATTTTATTAAAAATGTCTTACATTTCACGCTTAATTATTAAGTGAAGTATTAAAGAAATACTTCACTCAATCGCGATTTGTGTATAAATACATTAGCAAGCAGTTTATCAGACAAATCAAATGTGCAAGGGCGTGCGGTTCATGTAGGAAATTAGACAGTGCCTACCTGATAACTAAAGTTAAGTAGGCGGTATGTCCTTACAAATGTGTGTCATTGATGAAAGAAAACCACTGATTTTCATCAATAAAACACATTAGTAAGTATCTACTGCCTACCTAAAAATAAAACCATTACCTGCCACTGCAAAAGTAACAATAGCCACAAATGCATATATCTCAATCACAAACCTTCTCCTGTAGCCGCTTGTACTCATTGTTCTGTATCTGCTGCCTCAGGTCTCTGCAGACGTACCCGGCTTGAAGCTTCTTCGCCAGCTCCCTGAGGCTCGGGTCTCGTTCCCTCAGGTAATGCCGGCGTAGAAGGTTACACGCTTCTTCGCGACGAACATTGGCTACTTCTTTGCCTAATGCTGTCTCTTTTTTGGCTCGGGCATTGACGATGGCAGCATGGTCGGTCCTCTTAAATAGAATGGTTTAAATTAAGTACACATTTAGTCTATTCAACTACTAACAGCATAATAATTCACTTCATTTCATCAAGAGGAGCTAGTCAAAAGATAAACTCAAAAAAATAAATTAAACATTAAATTATAATAAAAATTAAAATAAGACCTCCTGAAATTCTTTCTCCATCTCCGCCTCGCGCTGTATAAGAGCCAGACACCTGCCCATCCTGCCGTCTTCCATGCGACTGTTCAGCCACTGGATGTCGAGAGCTAGCTGAAATGACTCCAGCTCTTTACGACGCGCTTCAGTGATGAAATTCCTTTGCAACTCCGTCTTATGCTCCTGTAAAAATTATTATTATTCTTCTATGGATGTGGCCAAAGGAAGTTATTTATTACTAAAGGATTTACTACAATAAATCACAGTGCGGTGGAAGGAGTCGGTAAAAATCATGAAGAGACCGCATTAAATTACAATATTTGGTGCATTATTTAATTTAATAACAAGGCAGGTAGTTTGTCCAACTAATATTTGCCTGTATCCTATGATAAAGATAATTATCGGGGAACAGCCCCGATAAATATCTTTACAGTCCTTATGTTTGTAAGTCAATTACTATTAATAGTCTAAGTTTTAAAATTAGGATCTGTCAGACTCAAAATTGCAATTATTCATTTCTGCAGATTTTACATTGTCCAATAATATTTTTTTCTTGCTGGTTATGATAAGAAGCAGCGCACCAAACTCAATCCCCTTAGTCAGCCTGATTTTATTACAGAAAATATAATAACAAAATAATGTAAGTGTGAGCTAGGCAGGTTATTAAGTCCAGGCACCTTGTCGTTCAAGTAATCTTCAACTTTGTAATATCCTTTTTCCATAAGGATTTTAACGTGGTTTTTAAACTTATAAACAGGCAGGTCAACAAATAATTGTAGTTTGTGCTACCTACTTTATTGAAAATTTTAATACATCTTTCTTCGGCTAGATCTTTTGGGATCTTAGTTATCCCTAACTTATTCCCGTAATAGAGTAGGTAATGGTTTGTACAAGATTAAACATAAAATACTAAAATTCTGTATTAAAGATTGATAATTGGGAATGAAAACATTGCAATAAGACTAAATTACTCACCATCTTTATATTGTTATGCAGTTATTATCAAAACAATTCCACAAAGCAAGTGTTTACGGTTTGAAAAACTGTGTAAGCAGTAAGCACAGATGTAAGGAAGAAGGAAAAATATTTATCAAAATAATAGGTAATGCGAATCCAATGTTTACAAACAAAACACAAGCTGCAAGCAAGCAGATAGATTGATGACAGCCGGAAACAGTCATGCCATCCCCAAAGTAAGGGTTTCCCTAATGATGTCCCATTTTTAACTGTAAAAAAAAACAATTTTTGTACAGTTGTTTGGTTTTTAGGGTTCCGTAGTCCTGACAAGGAACCCTTACAGTTTCGTCATGTCCGTCTGTCTGTCTAAGGTTTTCCTTGGAGACTGTTGAGCTGTAATTTTGGGGAGCTACCCTAAAAATAATATTTTTCAAAATTTTATTCTACTACTTGGTACACCAAGTAGTAGAATAAAATTTTGAAAAATATTATTTTTAGGGTAGCTCCCAAACATGTAATGTGGGGATGTTTTTTTTTTCATATTCTACCTCATAATGTGGGGTATCGTTAAATAAGGTCCTTTAAATGATTTAGGGGTTACTAAGACGATTTAGGGATCCGTCTGCGATATATTAAACTTTCAAGTGCCAATTTTGCTCGAGTAGGGCGGCATCCCCCCTATAAAAGAGTTTAGCTTTTAGAATTGGCTTGTAAAATTCTGGAAAAATTCATGATAATAGTGTTTTTCATGAACTTTTAAGGAAAATCTTAACGGATAAGATAGCTTATTTAAGAGTAATAGTAGTTCAACTTAGTCGTTCAAAAATTCCTTAGAGGAAAACATTGTGAAAGTGACTTAAATTAGGTAATTGCTGAAATACATTGTTGTAACGACGGTCAACTGCGGAACCCTATACTGCGCGTCAACTTTTAAAAGATAATCAAATAAGAGAAGACGCAATGATCTACACAATAACTATAAATAAGTCTTCGCTGTCCGTCTGTCTGTCACCAGACTGTATCAGATACGTATGCTGTATGAGATTCTCATAAACCGTGATAGTTAGACAGTTGAAATTTTCACAGATGATGTAGGTAACAAAAAACTTTAAAAAAATTAAGGGTGCTCCCATACAACAAAAGTGAGACAGTGGTATGAAACCCTTCGTGTCCGATAAATCATAATTATACAGATTTACCCTTTGGGAGTTGGGACAAAGCAATAAATAAGGTTATATTATTATTTTTATCGTGTTACCTGTGCAAAAAAATATTTTAAGTTAGAGATTGTGGTTAATTTACTTTTTTTGTGTAAATACCGTGATAAAGCAATAAAGTTCCTTTCATATTTTTAAGTTGTCATTTTGTCTAACCTGCCCTACTAGCCTATTTGCTAAGCGCAAAACAACAAACTGTGTGTTTTAATAACATTTACTCATTGACTGCTCATAAGACAAAACTAAAACTTATTTACTTCAAATTAGGGAAAATTTTACAAAATGGCAACCTTAACCGTAAATCGGTATGACTGACGTTTCCTTGTCAGAAAAGTATTTTTTTTTTTAGCAAAATAAAAAAAAAGAAGCTGCTCTTAGCTTTTTTATATTCCACTAAAACTAACGCCTATTTTGATCTTTATTGTATTTTAAGCTTCTTGTCAATATTACACAATCTATCTACAGGTTTATTGTTTTATTATTTATTTTGTTTCAACAAAAAATCACAAGAAATGTAATTCTGATTAGCACTGCCATCTACTCAAATTTCATAGAACTACGTTCCAAGTAAAATTTCACAGGAAGCCATCAGCGGGGCGCTAGTGGCCGATTTTCCTGTCACTCGGCGAAGTTCAGCACGGCAACAGCACGCATTTGGAATTTGACGTGTGACATCAAACAGCTGCAGCCAAATTCGGTTGCAGATTGGTGGTGTATCGAAATATAGACAGTCGGTAATGAAAAAGTGATTAAAATGGCAGAAAGTAAAGGTGCGTTAATTGCGAAATCAGTGCAAAAACATGCCGGACGAGCGAAGGAAAAGGTATTTATAGTTTTTGCAAATTGTTATGTTTTGAGTGATATAATGAGAAGGTTTTGGTATTTTGAAGAAACTGGACTGCGAAGTGCTGTGAAAGTTGGTCTGGGAGAGACGTGAGACGCGTCGTATCGGTTCCTTGAGTCCATGTATCCGGTTTTCGTTAGCCTGGAATTTCACCTGTTGCTCTATAATTCCGCACAGGTGACCTACCTGTATTTATATAAATTCTGTTTATCTAAACCTCTTCTGATACCCATTGAGTGCATATTTAATATGTCGATCCCGCGCTTCTTATTCCAGGGTAATTCTGATAGCTATTTATAGTCTACAGCAGATAATTTTGGATTGAACTGTGAATGTTAAAGGTCCTGATGACACAAATATTTGTTCTAATAGTTCTGGCTTGATCATCTATTCATGAAACTAGGCTGTTTTATATTAAGAAGCATTTCTAGGGAAGTGGTTGGATTTAAAAATAACACAGGAACGGGGACAGCCCGACACCGCTCTACTTTCACAGAAATAATGTTATTTTAACCTGTCTGTTTGTCAGTTGCCACTATTTTGCAAATCATAAAGACAGATAATCGTGCAGTTATAATTAAATGTTTGAATGTTACTGATAAAATATATAAAATGTACGTCCAAATATGACAGTCCAACATTGCAAATACAATTATGTACAATTTACTTTTCAAAATGATGAAATCATAATTTCAGAAAGAAAGTAAAGCAGAAAACCTTACATTGATTCCATTATTTACTTATTTAAAGATGACAGTACCTAAGTACTTATTAAAATGCTTTAGTTCAAGTTTAAGTTCAATCTAGATTTAAGAAAGTGCTGCAAGTACTTACTTCATAGTATAATCACCAGTCGGATTAACTCATGAAATAAATTAATAAATGACAACATATTATTTCTATAAGAGGTTACCAACCTCTGTTCTATCAGTGCAATTATATTCAGTATTTCCTCTAATTTATTCATACTGTATTGATTATAATAACTACAGACTATGAGTAGAGTTTTTACAATTCTATTATTATTATTATTTTTGTACGACAATAACTACAATCCTATTGAAAAAGAATTAACTAGTCATCATCAAAGCGGTCTCATGAGATGTATAGCAATGGAATTTCTATAGCCTCTATTTTTGTTTTATCAAAAACATAATTGCTTTTAAACTAAGTACCTACCTTGTTTGTTCTGTAGAGTGCCTAGAAAATAATGAATTTCTAAGCAAAAACTAAACATTCCAAAAAATAAATGTTTTTTGACCATATTTTATCTGATGAACCATAGCTTTAGCTTACCTGCAGAAATAATTCATAACATCTGTTTTTTAACAGATTGAATACAGATTTTAATTGAAATATAATACTTACTTTGTTTTCTTATTATTTAAGCCATAAATTGTTTCTGCCCCACTGCTGGAAAAAAGCCCCAAACTTGACAGTTGGTTACAATCTTTAAAGAAAGTCAACACGCCATTAATTTTGAGGTCTCCATCTCGGATGACGTCTATCAGTAGTGTCTGCCTGTGCATCATGACGACTCTACTCCACTATTTTGCATCCTGTGAACATGGCCCATTCATTACCACTTCAGCTTGACAGCTATTTTCCCGACGACAGTGATCCCGGCAGTCTCGGTTCTTGATCGAATAATAATGTTGTCTTTTTAACTCCTAGAATGCACAAACTTGGTCATTCACCAGAAAAAAAAAGTCTATGCTTAGGGTATGTGAAACACAACACAACATTTATCATGATAAATATACTGAAATGATTGTACATGTCTTTGCAAATGTAACTGAGGTTCTAGAAGGTTCAACGATTCGGGGTCATCACTCGCCAATCACGGGAAAGTGGTCAAAACGCCTATCCGTTTAACGTGTAAATGCCCATGGGCGCTGCATTCCAAAAGTTTTTTTTCTTACATTCCATTTTTAAAAATTGGAAAGACATTTTTTCTTTAGCGAGGAAAGTCGCAGGCGCAGCCAGTAACACAATTGATTCACGCAACCTGTTGTAGTGGAGTGGGCTAATGACCTAAGTTGGCAGTGGGCCATTCGCTTTTGGAACGCCTGCGCAGTAATCGCATTTGCCGCACAACCAAAGCATTCGGATGTGCGTAAACCAGAATAATTAGCGTTGCTTTTAGTATTTGTTATTGGCCCTTTCTGCAAAAAGAGGAATAAGTAAGAATATGCAGTCGTCATTTCATTTTGCGCAATCTCGCCTCCATTGCTGTTGTCAATTATATTTAATAATTATTAGTAGTAAATAAATAAATTGTGCCTTGCCAGCAATGCCAACATTCACACCAATAATTAGAATGTTGATATCATTCACCAACTAAGACATAATTTATTTAAACTCGCAACTAATTTTAGGTCATTTGATAGAAATATTGGGTGTTCGATTGCTTCAAAATCAATAAAAAGTTAGGTAGTTGAATTAGGTTACGTCATAATGTATTGGCTCTTCATAGTTTCATACTAGCTGACTTGACTAATGCTTTCAACAAGCCTATTATTTAGCCCCAAATTAAACAAAGCCTGCACTATGGCTTATAGCTTCGTGTTTATTACACAAAAACTTGCCGTAGCTTTGCACCCGAGTCCGCTTGTTTCGTAGTTCGCAAATCATGAACTAAAGATCAGACTATCTTAAGGATAACCAGCTTATCCACTGATTAAGCTTTCTCCCCCTAAGGCCCACACCACACCAGGAGCTACGCTTGGCTTCTCAGTCCGAACAATATAATATTTAAGTATACACTGCGGCACCAAACGTTCGTTTGGTTCTCTAGCTAGAGGATTTCATCGGTTATCTAGCACGCAGCGTAGCTCCCAAGCAAAGCTTCCGTCTGTTAGGTTGGGTCATTTAGACTTTACCAGATTGAAGTCCAACGACGGAAAACCATCAGAGAATTTATCAATTTTCACCATTGCAACTCCTCTAACTGAAATCTGTAGCGTAAGAATTTTCTCTTAACTTTACTCATAACCGAAACGTTAATTAATCATTAAATCATCACCTGCATCGTCATTATAAGCTATCAGCCCACGTCAGTCCACTGCGAGACAAAGATTGTTAGGTAGGCTTTTCCCCCGACGAAGCGATTCTTCGTCATCCCGCTAATAGCGGCCGGACGGAACACGCGGAGGTTTTAGTGGGTATGCTTGGCGTGTGGTGACGAGAAGTCGCCGCCACTCGTTAAGGAAAGGGGTCCCACATAACCTGCTGGCGTCACCACGACAGCAGGTATGCGTAAAGCAGGGGGGTGCGGTGCATATAGGCAATCAAGCAATGCCTACCTGGTAAATGAAAAGAGGTAGACAAGGCAGTAGGTATGTACATGCAAATGTGTGTCAAACACTTCACTTCAGTAAGTATACTGCCTGCCTAAAGTACCAAAGCCCACCACTCTGGCTTGAAGCATTTCCTCCGTAAAATAGGCCTCTCCGGCTCTCCCAATGCTAGCCACTGAAACCAATCCTCGACTATCCTTCTCCTATCGCTGCCAGCAGCTTTCCGTATTTCATCGCTCCACCTTGTCGGTACTCGGTACAAAAGAAAAATATAATTAATCATTTCAACTGTATTTTAGCAAGTGGAAGTGCTAAATAAAGTTTAACAATATGAAGTTACCTCTACTTTACCTTACCGTATTACGCTATTATATGTATCTTGCCGTTTATTTCTTTAGCTGAAAGGTATTTCATAAATTAATGGCTTAACCCCACTAACCTTACTCATAAACAGTTACCAGAATTCCACATATTATGGCACGAGTATAAAATTAACAATCTGTTTGTTTTCATGCGTCCATGACACACTATTTCGAAACGTTTGTTTCATGTTCTTAAAGAAAACCTTCTTAATAATATTACGAATGATTAGGTCACAAAAAGGTCCCCGGTTCAAAGTCGAAATCGAATTTCGATTCTTTCATCTATCCTCATGAATGTTTATTCCAGGTTAGTCAACCTTGAACCGTAAAAAACATTTGAAACAAGCATTTTCACAATACATGATATTTGTTTAGGCCTTTCCGTTACTATTGTGTAAAAGAAATGTTTCTTGCTATCTTATCTTAGATTAGGATTCATATTGGTTTTTGGACCTTTGTCCTAATTAAAGTATTGACAGTTGGATGTATTGTTATATCCTTACCACTTATGATAGGATACTTAGATACACTTTCGTACACCACATAGGAAATACAAGGTATCGGTTTCGAAACCATAAAACACAATTTTCATCTTTACAATATGAGACTTGTCCCAAAAATATGCAATGAGCCCAAGTTCGAGAGGTTTATTAGTAGCCGTTGAAGAGTTCCGCTCCATCATCAGATCAGCTCGAGTGTTTCAAATTTTGTATTGTCATGTCATTCAATCATCGAAACGTCTCGTCACTTACAAAGTTTCAAAAACATACGTCAGTTAAAAGTATTCAACATTTGATTAGATTCTTAGTATTGAAGCCAATCTGTATCTATGAGTTTTTAACTCATTAATTGCAATCATAACAATTTATTTTTGTCTACTCCATGCAAATACTGTGTGATGACGTTTCCTAATTAAACGAAATTCCGTACATGCAAATTGATATCGTAACAATACCGATTGTTTCATATCAGTCACATATGTTCTGGTCGCTTTAACCCTGATAATGACGCTGTTATCATTCCCAACTCAAAAGGAATGGTTTTATGATAGCAATCAACATAATAATTGGCCATGCTAATTTTAATAGAACTGCTGCAACCAAGATTTCGTACATTTCTTTCTCCACGCGCTTTGTCCCATTCCTAGAATGTGTACCTTTGAACATGATCCTAAAACTAATCCAGCAACTGCAAGTCTAAATATTACATTTGGAGCGATTGACCTCGAATTTCTGAAAACAAGGGAACCAAACCATTTTGGAACAGCCAGTATTTACGGAATGTACAAGTTTACTGGATGGACTGGATGTTTAATAGAATGTGCTTTTTCTTACTGCTGAAAAATGGTATATGAATGACACCTATGCTATCTCACACCCAGAACTATCTTAGACAAAGGTCTCAGATATCATCACTTATTTGAAAATGCAGCTTAGATTGTAAGACTCCAAAGACTGAAATGCCAAGCCCCAGTGTCTGGTATTAGCGTATTATCCAATTCTGTAGAAGATCGATTCCACAAAATCTAGAGGTAACTGCTGTGATTCAAACTCACTTGTGAAGTGAGGCTCCGTCCCCGATCCAACCACCAAGCTATTCGTACATTACCACAAAGGTAACATTTTTCATATACATATTTTAAATGCATTCATACGATAAATGAACTCGAGTGAAACTCTCTTAGCTATGATCTATGATATGCTTATTATCGAAAACATTGTTTAGTAACTTTCCCATAGTGTTTATGGCGGTTCTAAGTTACTTTTATTACCGTTTTCACCTATCAACGAGATGCGGTCAAACATAAAGTTATAAGTACCCCATGTGGAGTAAAAAAAGTAGGATAAATATCTAGGCTAGTAAACACAATACTGCAATAGACTAATAAAATGTAGCAGACAAGACAACGTACCGTGACAACGCCGCAATCATTATGAGTGTTATTTGCACTGATATGACTGTTACAGATAGTGTTGGCATATTTGTTTTTCCGAATATCGGGACATAAGGCTGGACAGCCACCAGAGCTGTGCGAGGTAAATGTGCGGTGCGAAAATGTGTAGCGAGAATGTGAAACGGTGTGATCCTTTCCACCAGAGCTGTGCGAGGAATGTTTCATGTGATAACGTGTCCAAATGAGCGGTGCGAGGATAGGTAGCCGACTCTTTCCGAACACCATCTATTGAGTGACTGGGTAGGCACATATCTTCAAATCTTCGCACACATTCCTCGTAAGTCATAACACCTCCTTCGCTCGCATTTCTCGCATGAACAAAAACCTCACTCTGCTAAGCCCATATCCACCAGAGCTGCGCAGAGCGAAGCTGGACCAATGAAGTGATTCTATTGGTGCTTACAAAACACATTCCTTGCTACGCAGTTTAGCACAGCTCTGGTGGATGCTCAGCCTAAAAGGAAAAAAAAATTGTCCCAATAGTCATAGTAGTAAAGTCGTAAAAAAACAGACTGGCTTTAAATGCGTGTGGCGCCTGCTCTCTTCGCTTGATCGCTCTGCGATTCTTCGTACGACACCGCTGGACGCTGGCTAATACTTTTTTTTAATGTGTGTACTTGGCGTGTAAATTGTGCTAATTCAAGGGATACCATATCAGGCTTCTTGTCTAATGTATTCTTCGGACTTGTTCTCAGAAGTTTGTCCTACTAAAAGCGTGACATTTGGCAACACTAGTTTTAGACGTAACAGCCGCAAAATAACTTATCACACTTACACGACTTAGTTTGCATTTTATTACAACACAGTACCTTTGACGCCTCCTTGGCTTACTTGACAAGTGAATTAAATATCAAGGTCGCCGACACTGACTAACGTCACATCACAACTCAACTGCATTACGAGAGTAAAGTGAATTCAGGCATTACGTCAGTCACAAACTAGACAGAAAATTTCAGCCAAAACCCCGGCGCCTTGGTATCTAGGCTTCCTAATTATAGTTTTGACGGCAGTCTTGGTCTAGTGGTTTCGTTCCGGGCTTCAAAACCAAAAAGTTGCTGGTTCCAATATAGCGAGGGTCTGTACTTGTGTTATAATGAGCGCGTATTTGTTGTACTTAGGTATTGGATAGATAGTTTAGGGTTAGACAGCTGCTTTATCTTATAACTAGATTGAAAATAAGCAGATAGTTTTTGTTAAGTTTATGACATAAAGAAGTCATCTTCCAAATCGACCGCCAAACCACATTGTTAGAGAACTACTTCTTTCAGCTCCCATTTTTGGAATCAAGTTTACGAACAAGATAGTTAATTTTCTAATTAGATCTACGAACTGATCCCACGAGCTCGTTTTCCATTTGCCTTATAAGATTTTATAGCTCTGCTTAGTTATAGTCGAAGATGTAGAATTAAGAAAAGATCAAGTTTTTGTTGATGACAGTCATGCTTGTCCATATTGAAGTGCTCTAATATTTTGAGTTCCTATTTTTGAGATCTTGGCTTGTCAGTTCTTCGCTTACACAAGCTTACTACGCTACAATATTTAAGTTTGTTTGTCCCTTATGCTTCAATCATTTGCGATTAAGAAAAGAGTTGTTATGTGCGCACGTCGCAGAAAGATTCCAAAATTAATCAAAACCACGCAAGCGAAATCGTAAACACCAGCTCATATCTGACCAACCACCATTTAAGATATTTGTGGATAGAGACCTATTCTCGGAAACCTTGCTCCAACAAAGATCATGTCTGTTGCATGAGAGATGTCATTCTAATCAAGAACAAGCTCATCAAAAATAAAAAAACAATAGAAACTTGCAAATTAGATAAAGGTCACGAATATGCATTGTAAGAACCAAGCCTCATTATCATTCAATGTTGTGAATCTTCAGACACTGTAAAACCCGTCTTCAGCCAGTATCGGTGCGTCCAAAAAAAGGCATTCTCTCATGTGGTGACCAGACAAGAGGTGTGAAATTGGCAATCACCACGTGATACGGTACCTCAGACCGCTAGTAACAAACAATTAAATTTGGAAAAAGTGATAGCACCCACCGGCGAGCGGCCGTATCTATTATTTATCTTAGCCACTCAATAGTTTGAACCCTTCTCTGACCTCGGACCGGTTTAAGACATTCCTTGGTCGACTAGTTCTTCCTGCATTTATCAAATATGGATAATCTTGTTATCATTAATTCTAATACCGAGCTGCTATGAGTCATGGTAATGAAATATCTTCATGTTTGTTTTCTTGTTATCGTTTGCGATTGTTATATCAATTTAAGCTTTTGGAATCTATTTAATCATATTATATTCTTTTTACGTAATATTATAATGAATTTCATATTTTTATCTATCACCAGTTCAAAGTTTGTAAAACTGTCAACTTACTTTTTTATTGATGTAGATACAGCTTGAAATATATAGCTGTGATACTGATATTTCTACTTAGACCCTTCAAAATTTCTTATTTTCATCGTAAATTTGATGTGAATGTTGCCTGCACCAAACAATCTGTTTAGTCAGAAATCCGAATAACCTGTAACGTTTACTAAAGTGCAAAACCAACAGTATACTGTGCAGAAACTATGCACTCGTACTACATACAGCTCAATCTTCGTTAATCTGCATACGTCAAGTGCAGGATGCACCTCCCATTAAATAGGTAGTTCTGATCTCTGATAACGAAACCTTGACTCGATCTCCGACGCATTAGTTTCGCTTGTTATTTCCTTGTGTTCATCATTTTTATTGTAAAGTTCTTGTACATTTTGAATGTTACTGTCTAATAGTTCACTCTTTTGAGATTTTTCAGATTTGTGAGAGGAAAGAAATGCAAAAGTTACCATATTATCATCATTATTAGCTTCATTAATTGTAAAACGTGATATAACTCTTATACCTTTTATACTTTAAATATGAATTTTAACTTTCTATTTTACTTTTTTTACCAGGTTCAATCAAAACTCACCTTTTTATTTACGTTTTATTATCGCGACAGTCATTTGTTTTCATGTCTCTAAAACACCCACATCGCAGCTGGAATCAGAGCGTAAACAACCTTTTTTCACGATCCCGTAATAAAGTTGATCCTGACAACTTGTTTACTTGCGTCCATCAATGTCCGATGTCGGAAACCTGTGCCATTTAACTAAAATAGAATTACGTTACGGCCCTTTCGAGGTGCATTGAGGTTTTTCATGAATTTAAACATTTTTGTCGCTGCTTTAAGTGAATCAGGTTTATCTTTATTTTAAAGGACAAATAGAGCATTCACATTATCATAATACTTATTAAATATTTTCCTCTTCGTGTAGACCCACTTCGACTGACTTAATCCGTAATTTTGCTTCACCACTGTCATCTAACTAAACTACTCAATAACCTTAATGGTGTCAGAGCAGAGTGCATTATACGTTCCATAATATAATTACTTGTCCGTCGGCGCATGTTTTGCTAAGCATATCATGAATGCCATCACAAAAACGTACCTTTGAAATCGCATCAATGCCAACAAGTACATCTTCTACACCAATTTAAACTCGTCAACTTATCTTGCGGTTGAAATCCACTGTTGAACATAACAAAGTTCAGTTTGGTACAGCATACTAGGTAGAAGGTTGCGGAGGTCGGTACGTGACAATGCTAACTACAAACAGTTGTGCTAACTGTGCAGCCGTCATGGGAACGCCTCTGAATGCCCCAACGACGCCCATAACTCGTGGTTTTATTTGTGTCTTTCCGCTGTTTTTGTGTTGTTATGATCTGTCTTCACGTGCATCATTTTAACGCACTGCAAATAATCCTTCCCCAAATCCAAAGAGCATAACAGCATTTGTAAATGCTATTGCTGGTATCTTAAAAACCGGCCAAGTGCGAGTCGGACTCGCGCACGAAGGGTTCCGTACCATTATCTATAAAAACGGCAAAAAAAAAACACGTTTGTTGTATGGGAGCCCCCTTAAATATTAATTGTATTCTGTTTTTCAGTATTTGTTGTTATAGCGGCATCAGATATACATCATATGTGAAAATTTCAATTCTCTAACTATCACGGTTCATGAGATACAGCCTGGTGACAGACGGACAGACAGACATACAGACGGACAGCGGAGCCTTAGTCCCGTTTTACCCTTTGGGTACGGAACCCTAAAAACTAGAAATAATATTACCTAAATATGTTTAGACAGCTAAAGAGTAACGTGGAATCGAAAGTGGTCATTCCTAAAGTATCTTCTTTCATTTGTAATGCAAATCCACACCTACACCGTCAATGTATGGTCATTTTTAGCTTTGTCAAGATAAGAGACTTTCTATGTCCCCGATGCGTCGACGGGCTCCGACTGCCAATGGTCAAACAAATACCACACATATGGTAATTGCCACTGTTTTACTTTGCGCACATGACGTTTCTAATCTATATCCTTCTGTCTCATGGCCTAGTCATGCGCTGCTTTAAGTGAATCAGGTTTATCTTTATTTTAAAGGACAAATAGAGCATTCACATTATCATAATACTTATTAAATATTTTCCTCTTCGTGTAGACCCACTTCGACTGACTTAATCCGTAATTTTGCTTCACCACTGTCATCTAACTAAACTACTCAATAACCTTAATGGTGTCAGAGCAGAGTGCATTATACGTTCCATAATATAATTACTTGTCCGTCGGCGCATGTTTTGCTAAGCATATCATGAATGCCATCACAAAAACGTACCTTTGAAATCGCATCAATGCCAACAAGTACATCTTCTACACCAATTTAAACTCGTCAACTTATCTTGCGGTTGAAATCCACTGTTGAACATAACAAAGTTCAGTTTGGTACAGCATACTAGGTAGAAGGTTGCGGAGGTCGGTACGTGACAATGCTAACTACAAACAGTTGTGCTAACTGTGCAGCCGTCATGGGAACGCCTCTGAATGCCCCAACGACGCCCATAACTCGTGGTTTTATTTGTGTCTTTCCGCTGTTTTTGTGTTGTTATGATCTGTCTTCACGTGCATCATTTTAACGCACTGCAAATAATCCTTCCCCAAATCCAAAGAGCATAACAGCATTTGTAAATGCTATTGCTGGTATCTTAAAAACCGGCCAAGTGCGAGTCGGACTCGCGCACGAAGGGTTCCGTACCATTATCTATAAAAACGGCAAAAAAAAAACACGTTTGTTGTATGGGAGCCCCCTTAAATATTAATTGTATTCTGTTTTTCAGTATTTGTTGTTATAGCGGCATCAGATATACATCATATGTGAAAATTTCAATTCTCTAACTATCACGGTTCATGAGATACAGCCTGGTGACAGACGGACAGACAGACATACAGACGGACAGCGGAGCCTTAGTCCCGTTTTACCCTTTGGGTACGGAACCCTAAAAACTAGAAATAATATTACCTAAATATGTTTAGACAGCTAAAGAGTAACGTGGAATCGAAAGTGGTCATTCCTAAAGTATCTTCTTTCATTTGTAATGCAAATCCACACCTACACCGTCAATGTATGGTCATTTTTAGCTTTGTCAAGATAAGAGACTTTCTATGTCCCCGATGCGTCGACGGGCTCCGACTGCCAATGGTCAAACAAATACCACACATATGGTAATTGCCACTGTTTTACTTTGCGCACATGACGTTTCTAATCTATATCCTTCTGTCTCATGGCCTAGTCATTCCCATCTGTCACATGGTGTTTTGTGTGGCAGACAGCTCCGCGCCTCTCTCGCTTTATCTTTCAATTGCCGTCGATAAATCAAGGTCGAACAATGGTCCCCGTAATATTACAAAACGCGAGTAACATCATTGCAGCCGTGAACAGATGTTCGGAACAATAAATTAGACGTTTCGCTGCTCCGGTTTATTTACATAGTACCCATGAATCATCCACTATTACGCTGGAGGCTCGCTCTATCGTCGCATCCAAAATCACGATTTCGATGCATTAAGATTATTTGAAAGAAACGTGTTGCTTTCGCCTGTTATTCGTAGCGATTCCGATTCCAAGGCCTTTTTAACAGCCTCCTAAGGGTCTTCGACCGGTGACATCATTGCGATTCCGATTTTGTAAATTTTTAATATAAAACGTCGCTGGCTATGCGCCGTGGGTGTTTCGTCCTTGGCGGCTTATGCACCCACATTCAAACCGGTTCGTTCCTGTCCCACGCTACGCCTACCTCTATTATAGAACCAGCACTTTCATTTAATCAGATTGCTTAATAAAACTGAGATTTATGTGGGGAAACCGATAGATGCATCTCCCTTAAATCCTAATTGTATATTCAACCTCTGTAGCTTTCCAGATATTAATTATGCATTGTGTAGTTTTAAGAAAATTTTATCCGCTGTTTATCAGTTTATCTAATATCATCAGTCAAAATTATCTTGAAATCTGCAAGGTTATCATAACCAGAAGTCTCCGAGTTCGAGTTAAATTTAACGGTTATCTGAAGGTTTTCTAGAAAAATTCTCGTGGCACACTTAATCAATTCGCTTGTTGTTTCGTGAAATCGATTGTGTGTTACAATAAGTATAAATAGCGTGCCACAATAGTTCGGCACACATTTCGCCACAGCCTGTCGCCAGCTTCCTCCGGCGCCTGCCAATTGTAACGCTTTTCAATGCCTATCATACCGTTTCGCTCCATTATTACGAATATATCATATCAAAATCGATCACGCGTTGCCCTCGATTCACCATTGCGTGAACCACGACATACTTTTAGGCAGAATATCTCGAGTTACCAGGGAATTTGATTTTGTATGGTTAATCATATCGTCGACATTGTTCCATTCCAAGGCACAGTGATTGCTTCTAATGGACAACCATCGATTTTGAACTATCTTCCCTAAACTGGTTTTCGGCTTTCGGGTTTGTGCTAAGACACAGCAGACTCCAGTTCTCCCCTGACGCCAGCAAAGCCAAAAGGAAGGTAGTAGTAGCATCTACTGTCTGGTCTAGTACTTCAACAAGTAAGGGAATCCTCCATAAACGGCTATAATTTTAAAATTAGTTGAAGATAAATAACACTTGATTAAAATCATCGACCTCAGGTGAGACTCGAACCCACGTCCCATCGCATGCCGGGCGAGTGCTTTACCAACTAAGCTACCGAGGACGTCACGTGGCAAGATGAAATTCCTCAAGTGTTATTTATCTTCAATTAAACCTTGCATGAAATTGCTAAAAACGAAAATTTAAAATTAGTTTTCAACAACCATTGCAACAAACAGGGTTGCCTATTACCATTGATGGATAGACGAATCATTTTTTTTTATCGGATTTGTAACACTTTTAATTTTACGTTCACGTCCTGGCTACAAGTACTATTAAAAATCAAAATTTTCAACCAAAATTTTGGAATCTTATGATTTGTGATATTATATCCCGGAAATATAACGACTCGCGAAGATCGGCACGCCAAACGAAGCCGACGGGTTCCGAAAAGGCAATCAAAAAGCCGATGATTTCGCGCCGCCTCCCGCGCATCGACCGCGCCAAATTCCGATCTGACCGCGGAGCGTGTGGCCTCCCCGCACTTTCTTCTCACTACTTGTACTTTCTCGCGGCTTTGGACCGGACACGTCGCTTGTACTGCATCGAAAATAAGACCTGTTTGTTATTGAACATGTTGAAGTATGTTTTCTAAAGTTCTGACTAAATGGTCAACTGGCTGACATAGCCCGACGGATTAGCATGCTAAAGTAGCAGTGGGTCGGGCACATAACACGTAGAACTGACGGCCGATGGAGCAGAAAGGTTCTGGAATGGAGGCCACGTATTGGCAAGCGCAGCGTGGGACGTCCAAGGTGGACAGACGACCTGGTAAAGGTTACAGGAAGCCGCTGGATGCAGGACGCTTCCGACCAGCCGATCTGAAAGTCACTGGGGGAGGCCTACGTTCAGCAGTGGACGTCCTGTGACTGAAATGATGATTATAATGAGGTCAACTGGCTATCCACAATTCCACATACCAGAACCCGCTGCCAATTTGTTCCATTGTTGTTCAATTGTTTGAATTTTTGAAAACTTACACTTGGGTTCAGCCAAATGAAGAATTCCGAATGCCAATTTATCGACTTATCGTTTTAAGTTGAAGGCTCCGTGAGCAATTATTACCTCAGCTTGTTTTAATCGTACTGTATTTGTATGTGTATTTTATCTATTATCTTTATTTCCCGTATGTTATCAAAATCTTAAATAAATTCTCTATTTTACAGGTAAGATCGTAACGGCCAGTTCCTAGTGTAGATTAATGTAAGTTATTTTATTTCCCACATTGTATTCACAGTCTGACGTATCTCAGTATTTTTCCAAGTTTTATCTGATAAAATCAACGTAACACCCATATTGAAGCGCCACAGCATCACTGATTTGTACACGTATACTAATTACTGTAAGATGATATTTTTTATGATCGAGCTACCGATATAAGCAGACAAATACGATGTACATAGCAACTATTGCAGCTTAATTGAATTAGTCGGTAAATAACAGCAATTGTACAAATAATTATTTGCCAATTTTAGCGAACCCTTACCAAAGATTTATAGAATTAATATCATAGTGGTCTATATTAGAAGATTGATTTGTTGTTCAGGATTTAACAGGAAAGTTATTTACTGAATTACTGATAAGAGGAAATTTACTATCATATATTTTGTTAAATCTATTTGTTTTCCTCTTGCTTTCTTTTGACCTACACAATTAATTGGATTATTTTTAGCCAATATATATTAATGAGCTTGATTTTGATACATAAACAAAGGTCTTAAGAGTCCTTTGTTAGTCATCATGAGGTAGACACTTATCATTTATTGTTTCATCATGCAAAATTGCAAATGACTTGTGTGCAATTGTCACATTTGACATTCGCGATAACACTATCTAGTATCTCGATGTTTGTCTGTTTGATTTCAATGCACTGTGTATTACTTCATTCATTTAATATATACTTTTGGATATATAATACACATTGTATGTTCTTTATTTAGCTTTTTGATATCAACAGTGGTCTTATTGAATCCAAAATATAGATTGTCCCATTTTTTTGATTGCGAAAATCTATAATATACGAATCGCATCAGTGTTGTCCAATCCCAATCCATTGTAATTTCTTTGCGATTAATTCATCTTTTTTTGCTTGGGTTTATTTAATTACAGTTTTGTTTTTATCTTCCATTTAGAAAATCGCTCAGGAAATAATTTCACACTCTAGGTAAAGACAAAGACACTCTATCTTCGTTATTTATGTTTCCTGCTTTAAATTTAATAGTGATTCTTAGTACAGGATTATTGGTAGTACAGTTTATATTAGCTCTAGTTATTAAAACTGGATAAAATTATGAAACTTCGACGTAAATTATTGTTGAGTTGCTTATTAATTCGGATTATACTGTTCTTCAGTGGTCTCTGAAATGAAAATATCGTTTTGATACACTTGCTTTATTTCAGCGCTATTTGCAACAACGAAACATGTCCCTTAGAAAACCGCAATGAAAATTTATCTGACTCTGCAGTCAAAAAGTAACCAATAACTAATTTTAAGAAGCTTCAAACCAGGGTGTTGATTAGCTAGGGTCGGCAGGTGAATGTCCCCATCCCACCCACGGATATTTGCGAAAATCGCTCCACGCTTCTAAATATGGCGGTCTCTCTGACCACACACTCCCGCGCCGTTATGGTCATTACTACTTCAACTTGATCAATATCAAGGATCTACACTCTACAGATTAGCTTTAAACTTGAATTCCTGTTATCTAGATGCCCATGTTTATTTCATAGCCCTACGGTTACAGGCGTTCCTACATCGCTCGTAAAGATTTACCGCTGAAGCGTATCTTATCTACTACTAAAATTTCCAAGATTACACAAGTTTTTAAGACGTGTTGCGAAATAGCTGTAACGCAAGTGGCCAGTTCCTAATAAAGAGATCACGAATGGCTGACGAAAATGGATATATCAAGCATAAGTTAGAAACCGCGTGCTAATGTGTTACACAGTAACTTAAAAACCTTGTAGGTAGAGAAAATTCGAGTGTCGAAAACATCACCTCTGTTTTGTTAAGGTTATAGACAGATGTATTATCTGATGAGATCAACTAGCAAGAACTTATCCCAAGGGTCTGTTCCAAAAGGCATCAAAATAACAAGATTAGTGTTATAATACTAAAGTAATTGAAGGCCTCGATAATTTGCCAATTATCCCTTTTTGTTTAGAATACTGTTGAAATTTTGTTCCTCATTGAAAAAGGGATGTTCTCAAATTTTGCGTCAGTAGAAAAAGTTTTTCTAATTTCGCAATGCTGCTTTCCGCAAGCCGTAGCCGCAACATTCCAACCTTTCTCTTGTTATTTCCCTACTGGCGTAGGTTCTAGTGTAATCGTATGAAAAACTATGTCAATGAAACGTTAGTCATCTTTCTGTTCGAACTCTTTTCAAATGTAGCCACGAAAATAAAATGTGCCATCCGTTTCACACAGTCAGCCTCATTATTTATCTTTCAGCTTTATCGTTTCAGTTTCCGCACTAAATATAACGAAGGAATACACACTTTGTATGAAAATCAACATTGAACTCGTAAATTACATCAAACCTATAAACTTTATGGATGTGAAATCACTGCAGAAAAGACACGCAAATCTCATTAACCTTGCACTTCCCTTTTACCTTTGATTTACGTCGGATAGTATAGAATAATAGGCCATAATTCATCCGGAAGCATTCCCGTGACGTATCGAGTTCGTCGTCAACTAAAATTACGTAAGGATAAGCGCAGACGCAACTTATATCTGTCTCTACTTACTCACGATGCCTCATCTCCTCAAAGGCGGTACAGAAAAACGAACCTAAAAAACTAATAGGCAAGATTGAAAATCGCGTAAGGCGTTGATCGAGTTAAGACTTTTTAGTGGTGTTTCAGACATGGCCGACCGCCAGGCCGGGATGATGTGACTATTCCCGTCTGGTACTGGATACTGTGTCTGTCCTACCAAAGCGCGAACTTCTTTTTGGCACGTGTCTTTCAATTCTAGCGCCGTTTTAGTGTCTTTGACACTTAATGTGTCCATTACTGCTCTTTTATAAGCCAAGACTTTCATATGTAGTTCTTTAAACTTTACTGATTGTTTCTTTGCTACGCTTGCCCTCCAGTCTCTATGATGAATGCTCTATAGCCATCAGTCGTGCCCTAATTTAACACGGAACTATCAACATTAAAATAGTCATGAGGATAATCGAATTAGTCGTCATTAACTCCTTAATTGTTCTCATTACCACTGTCATGTAGCGATTTAAATCAAATGTAAAGTGATCTTTATGCGTCATTACTAGCATTAACTTTGGCGCTATTACGTGCACATTAAATTCTTTACTAGCTATATTTGGAAGTGTTTGTTTTAAGTTTTGGCATCGTGTATCATTGTCTTTGTAATCAATAGGTTGACATCATTTAGCGTATAAAATAAAGCTGCCTCTTGTAAATGTGTCGTTACTCGTTTCTAGACGATGGACCATAAAAGGGCGGTACTCTCTATCTTTCTCAAGATAAACAAGTTTATTGATATTGCTACCTCGGACGACAAAAAGCTTTGGAACCTGCCTATGCTCAGAGTCAACAGGCGCTTACCTGATCCAACCGAACAAGTTTTGTTGCATACCATTTTTACTATGCTTCTTATGCGTTGCTTTTTATAGACGCGACATTCTCTAATACCAAATAACCCTAATGACATTCTGAAGATAATTTGTAAAGATAAACCCTGAAGTGGTTTTTGTGTAGTTGGAAATAAAAATGCTGCAGTTGGTATCCCCTCACAAATTACAATTCAGCTTCAGACCTTTCGTTCTGGCTGGGTTCTGCTTAAAACAAGTTATATTCCTGTGTAAATCCTCGTCGCGTTCCATATTTCATCACGACGTTAATGTTTAACAACGAAGCATAAAATATGATCGCTATCAGTTCTTAATCTATTCTGCACACAACAATTTGGAGTAGAATTGCGATGGCCGTCAAATCGCGTAAATCTAACGAAGCCAGTTTTAGGTCAAGAAGATTTTCAGTTAAATAGTAAATGATTTAGTTAGTCACATAATGTTAAGTAAAATTGATCAAATGCATTCTAAATTTTAATTACCATCATTTGTACAGTTTCTTCTAATTTTTGTTGTTGTTGGTCACTAAACTATATCTTATTCAGTGTGCATTTGCTAGTCCGGGACTAAGGTTAAACCACTGTACTAACGTACAAAAATCAGTGGCTTAACCCTAGTCCCGGACTATCAAATGCACTGTGAATAGGACATTATGTGTTTCTTGTTACGATTACGAATATTTATTTATAAATACAACCTTGCTATTTTTATTTTTATCCATAACTCATTGGGCTGTTGGTGATGATAGCAAACGACTGCAATAATATGTTTACGATCCTCTCAAATTTCACTGCGCAAATTTTTATTAAGCTCTATTAATGCGATAGCTCTGAATAATCTTTGCCTATAAAACATTGTAGTCAATAAAATTAACCTCATCCCATGAATCGCTTACAAACTTTTAATAGAATTTATAAAAACAATTGTAAGTATAAGCCGGCCTTGCTATTACATCAATTCATTAGCCCTTAGTTTCACTTTTGACCGTCAGTTCAGACAAGTTTATGGCATTGTTATTTTATTATGTCATTTGTCTCGTCCGATGAACTGAGCGATCCGCTGCCGAACGAAAATGAAAACAAGGTCGACACAGAGACTGAGTATTTGGGCTATCGTAACACCATTGTAATCCATCTTATCCGCTCTTTAATGCTCTTCGAGCCTCAATAAGCTCGACACATTGCACTACTACTACGCAAGTATCCCGAATTTAAGGTCATTTTAATGAATTCCATGGCATCTACAATTTATTCTGTCAACTAGCTTAAATCTGTATTAGCAACAAAAGCAAGAGCTCCATCGCATTACTCACGACCCGAAAAAGAAATGAGGTCAAGAGCTTCTTTTATTTATGGATTCTCTGCATGCTTTTCAATGTGGATGATTAGAGTCGATTCAATGTCATCATAGTAATAACAGATTTATCTCTAGTAATTTTATTATACTACTTAGATAATTTCAATTTGTATTATACAAACAACTTAGTTCCTAGTGGCCCAGTGGGTAATTTGTTGTTTGCAAGCGTCTGTTTTCGCAACAACATTCCTAGGAATGCGGCAAGTGAACGTCAGCGTGGCTTCAGGCATCCCGAGCAATGCCTTTGGCTCAACTATGCACCTAAATGTCATAGAGGCAAGCGTGACCTCCCTTAGCTATGGCGCAACAACCTATTGTATAATTTGTAACGTCAATTTGATAGTACTTCTTGTATTATCAGCTGAGCAAATTTCTTCTGTTTTATATTTCATTAACTCATTTAATAATCAGTTTTGTGTAATTTGGAAGTACTTAACCATCTGCTTTTTCTCTAGTATCGTGTCCTACTCTTTCATTGCCGTTACGATCACTATTTATTTATTGTAAACGTATGTTATATTGTAGCGTAATTGGATTCATCTACTATTGTTGTTATTGAAAACCCAACTCCATCAGCAGTATCAAGTTCCTAATTACGCAGTCCATAATACATTTCTCTATCACATTGGAAAGCCAGATGTTTGTGTGTGGATCTCGTTAGACTGGCCGCTGCCCTGTCCCTTTTCTTTTTGCGTCGAGTCAGTTCCGTCTGTATTTTATCTCTTTCGTTCCCCCCCCCTCGGCCCGCGATTCACCTGCGCCCGCGACGCGACATACATCTCGCGGTCTTCCGTCCATTGCTTTCTATTTTCACTGGTCGCAGTCGATTTGTGTGTGTAATTTTTACACCTACATTTATATTTTTTAATTCTACTCGTTTAACATCAACATTTTAAGGTGCCAATGAAAATAAACCCTGCATACTATTATTCGCCGTGTCAAGTTTACGGCCAGCTATTGTTTGAGATTGATGCTTTCGCAAAATTTTTCCCATGTGTCTAATACTCCATTGTTTTGAAACTCTTACTGTGCATGATTAATCACTTCAACGAGATCTTAACATTTATTTTTAATAAGATCGTTCATGCTTTTCTCACCTCAATTTATTTATAATTGACCATCAAATAATTGTATTACAATGACTGGTTGTTGTTCTATTAATTCTTATTATAAAAGAGCAAGTAAATGCATGACCTTGTTCAATCTCAAGTTCACTTTGTGTGTCTTATTTGTATTACTACTTAGCATCGTGAAGAGGCTACATGAATAAGTATTAAGTATTGTATTTAGTGTTAGAAAAGGTGGCATGTTCAGAATTTTTATCCAGTAATAATTTGGTCGCATGTATGTATTTTCAATTCAAAAGTAAACTTAAAATTTTGGTGGACCAGATTTATCTTAGATTTGCGTTACCATATATCTTGTTTTATTTCTATTTTATTCATTTGTTGTTGAATGGTAATGTTTTAAAAAGTAGGTATAATGCATTTTTTATTTATGTTTTATTATTTTCTGTCTGCCTTTTTTTTGTATACTTATCTTTAAAGGTTGAACTCTGTCACAGTCCAGTCGTTTTGCAGGTCGTTTATCGACAAAGGGCGCAATTGCTTTCGAATATTAATTGGAACAGCATTGCGCGTGCGCAGAGCCCACATTGAATCTAAATTCATAAATTCAATTATTCATCGATCCGGTCTAGAATCAGTTACAGCTTAGCCTGCGGCTCCTGCTGATTTGGTGTTGATTGGAAACTCTGGTTTGCTGTGATTCTAAAATTTAAATAACCTATTTTACGGCAATCAAAATATTTCGAAACATTTCTACTGGAAATTTTGTCCAAAAGAAGACAACTTTTTTTATTGAGGAAGGATTTTTTCCCTCCAACCAATTTCATACAACTGTTGCCAAATTCTTCTAATCTCGGGATTAGTTAACCTCTCCCAATCGTTTCCTGGACCTACCCTATTACCGGCTTTACTCCGTAGTTAGACTAACATTTTACGGAATTTAATAAAGCCCAGTTGCTTAAAACAGGCAAAATGCTGGACCATCTTTAACCGTGACACAATTTACTTCTACACCTACAATGTCTCGTGCTGTTTAAAATGTAAATTTTCGTAACCCATATTGCACACACGGTACTCATATTGGCCAAAATTAAAAAAATAGCATATTGCAATTTAAGCAATCCGTGGAATTGAAGGCACGCATGTTTCGCTTGTATTGCAAAACCACGCTAAATGTTTTTGTGTTTAGTGCACATTTTACACAAATTGCATCGTTTTAAATATGATATCATCATATTTACTTTACTTGTACACTTGAGAATTGAAAAGATGAAATTTTGTTGTTTGCTATCAAATGTTTTGGATAGTAATGATGATGTCATTCCTAGTTAGTGAGGATTCCTTTTTATGATTGCCATTGAGACACCTATCACATAAATGTTGGTGTAGTAATAATATTGGTACTGATAAATATATTTTAAATTATTATCATTATTTACGAGAATAAATGCAAACGATTTTTATTAAATCTTTACATTGGCTTATTAACTCTACACTCAGACGTACATAATTGCATGGATTTTAGCCACGAGAAGACAATAATTCGTAAGAGGTGGGGATCATCTCAATTGCCGTAAAAGTTTACCCTTTTGATAGGATTCTGCCCTTTATTGGCATTTAGCCTAGTATCAGCACTTCAGCAGTAGCCACTAGCCCACTTTGTAAAATGCATTTGAGGAAGAAAGAGTAAATTCTAAGAAAGTCCCGAATATGTATGCTCATTTTCTTCTAGAAGTATAATTCTTCACAGATTTTACTTGAGTTACCTATTGTATATACACATCGATTGTGTATGTAAAAACTATTACAAATGTAATATTATAATAGGTGAACGATGTCGCAATTGTCCGTCAGCCCGCAACCACTCAATGGTCTATTCAAGTCCTCGACAATGGTAGTTCTCAAAATAAACTGAAGTTGAAGACCTATATTGGGACGAAGAAGATCTTAGGCTATTTAAAGACTCATGATATTTACAAGGACTGCTAATAATAAGTTGTATAAGTATATATCAAATCAATGAGCAAAGTAAACATGTAGATTTTTAAATACCTTTGCTCAAAGTAAATGATGAAATACTACTATAGTTTCTTATCTGGCACTATGTAAGCGTAAACAATAGATTTGCTATCTATTGCGACGAGACTTGCCAAAACTTGCAAAAGTGTTGTGTTACCCTATAGAGAAGGATTAGCTAATAAGCATAATAAAAACTGCAGCCAAATTTAAGTTACCATCTCTATTATTAGAAATTTATCAAATAGAGACCTGCTATTTGAATTGCAGATGTATAATATGATTATACTGATTATGTTAATAAGTATTCAGTCAACCAGTTTCACTTGACACTGAATTTGCAAAATTTGGAGCAAGGTCATTGTTCATTCATGCATTTTGTTACCGCCTACTACTGTTTATTTAAAAAAAAAATACTGGTATGATTACTTCACGATGCCTAAGTGACTTTAGTCATTAGATATTTCTGAACTATTCATAAAAAGTGCCTAGAATGTCCATATTTCTTGTGCCTAATTTGTGTACACTAATTTCTAATGCAACGCGTGTACTATATCTATCTTGTCTCTGTATATTATGTCCATAATAGTTGTATACTTTTGTAGCAAACATCTAATGAAGTCTTGTAATCCAAAGAGTGCCAAAGAGCACGATCTCCCGCTTTTTTCATACAGCAACCACCATCTTCCTTAGGTCATAAAAATGGTCCTTCACTGCTAAAAGTTTTAAATTATTTACTACTGGCGAGTAATATAAATGATGTCAACAACTGCGGCTGTTAAAATACTTCAATTAAAGGTAAAAATAAAAAGCTTTTAGATTATTGAAAGTGACAAAAACGGCTAGCCATCTACCAGTACTTGCATGGAAACAAAACGTCTAGTAAAGGGGCCAGAGACAAATACCCTTGGCGAGCGGCGTCGGGTGACCGTGCGCATCCCTACAAATGCGATCTCGATGCAACGCGACCTCTTTGTCAACATGCTTACTACAAAAACAAACGTGTTCTACTCTAGATTACGCCTTGTGCAATTGTGCCTTATGCCTATGTGAATAGAGGTGAAGATCTTGAGCTTCTTTTGATATTGCTTGCAAACAGCTACTTTAAAATAAGCAAGACTAAAAATTTGTGCATGCAGCTCTATCATTGATGAAAGACATATAAATAGAATATAAAATATCTAATAAAACTTTACAATCAATGCCTTACTTAATCAATGTAAATTAAATTTACAGAGTATCCTTGCAATTGACTGCAGCTGACAGTTAATTAGCCACAACAAGCAAGTCAGTTAACCCACTAAGCGCAAAAACGAAATAATTTTAATATCAAGATACTACAGTAGCCGCTAATTTGAATTCTGTGACGTTTACGAATTAGAATTGTTACAAACTCAGTTAAATCATTATATAATCTAGTACCAAAATGATTATTTACAGTACCTACAATGACTTCATCTCAGTCATTGGTAACAAATATTACTTGCATGATTTATGTCCTCTGTAGTTCCTAAGCAAGATTCGTAATATAAAGCATATCATATCCCTTACTTACTAAACAATTGATGCGCAAATATGCTTTAGAATGCTATCATAGAGTGCAAATTATTCAAGCAGAGCATTTTTATTCAAAAATTCGTTTATAATTCCTCCATCTTTACCCAATGTGCAGGTGTTGATGCCCCCATCTCCAGTAATAGTAGAGCTAATAGGTTGTTTGGTGTAGCAAATCGTTAACGCCTTCGTAACGATCAAGGTCGATCTTGATGACGTAGCAGATGCACGGGGTATGCTAACAGTTATAGCAGTAGTAGCCGGTGTTTCTATGATTCACAATAGATGATTTCGTGAGTTCACAAAATCTTATAAATGGGATACAAATATTAGAGATAAAAAGGTTGTTTTACTCAAAATTGTTTAAACAGATGCCAAAGTAGTTGGACTTAATGTAGGGGCTGACATAAGTTAGGTACGCAAATAAGTTGAAAAAAGCCATTGAAAGCCATGACCTGAAGAAGGCAGCTGGCAGCGACTGGATGCAAAGGGCGGGAGATCGTGTTCTGTGGCGCTCCTTGGGGGAGGCCTATGTCCAGCAGTGGACTGCAACAGGCTGATATGATGAGACAAATATGATTGGGTGCAAATAAATTGCTATAGGTAACAGAGAAAAATATATAAAGACAGGGGATCCAGATAACTAGTTAGTCAGTTGTCCTATATGTAAGTATAGTCTACTTGCTGTTTCCTGCGAGTTCGTTCGCGTAGTCTTCAGTTCATTACAGAAACATTCACTGGCGTGCGACAACAAGTTGCAATCGTTTCATTACAATCTGATTAATGATATATAGGAAAAACGTTTAAAAAATACAGCTTTTGTAACATTTAAGAAGGTAGTAATTAATGCCTAGATCACAGATAGAATGACATTTTGATGAGCGTATTTATTCCTCGAAGAAACCGCTCTAGTCTAGTCAGAAATAAAAAGTGAGACCATGTGCTCGTCGTGAGGCAAATATATAACAATCACAGTCATCTCTTAAAACAAATGCTTCTCAATCGACGCGGCGGTATAATAAAGCGCGTTTAAAAAAGACAGTACTTTTGGCAACGTGCCGACTCGAGCAGATTCCGCTCTGCGCCGGCGCACGTATGTCAAGCGTTCTCAACGTTCGCGAATCGCGACTCGCATATTGATATAAGTTTTATACAGGCAGATGATCTGGACTGGGATTTTCAATAGGAAAAGAACACATGCGTCGTCCTTCAATATATTTCGAATCGAATGTTATTACTTGGCTTCTTAATGACAGATCTTTATTCAATTAAAATTATAGTAAGAAAATTTGCTTTGAATAATTTCCTTTGAAATGATATACAAACACGTTAAAGAATATTTCTGTCGTGAAGAGTTTGCAAAAGAGCTTTGTGTAGATGAAACACGCGTCCTATTTTCTAATCTTAGAGAAATTTATTACCTGCTTCTTAAGTCATTCCGATTCGGTACATGTCGTTCATTAACTCTATGAATTTGGTATGCCGCAGTCTTTTATTTTCACTAGGCTTATCATGAATCCATGACGTCACTTGTCTTTAGAGTCCTGAATTCGCTTATCGCAAAAGTAAATGTTTACAAGCATACTTTCATAACTTACCTATATAAAGTCTATACCGCAGTATAGTCTCATTAAATAACGTCGTTAGTTTTAACCTTGCAGCTTCAGATAAAGAGATATGCTGTGTCAACAAGTTACAAGTACTACAGCTAGGCGTGGTAATGTCATAATTATGAAATATTGTTAAGTGAAACTGCTTCACATTATCTAACAGACATAAAAACCATCAAATCAGCCAAACTCCTCAAAAATTTCCCCAAATTAACATCCACTCGGCTCAGCTGTTAACTGCCTGACTTTTGCCAAGAATTATAAGTATTGTCAAGTAGAGAAATTTTAAGAATAATAAATCAATTTATTTCTGCAAATAACGCCCCAAATTTAACCTGTATCCGCGTGTGTACGTCAACTTCATCTGACAGTATTTGGTTAACATACAATATGTGAACTGTTGATTTGTGTTTGCAAACTAGATTTCTGAAACAACACCTGTTTGTAGTTATTCTTGTCTTTTACCGTTGGAACCCTAAGTGAACCGCAAAGACGGAGTCCATTTGATTGATGGCCGCATTGTGGAGTCGACAATGGACAGTGCTGCGTACACGCATAGACTATTTACATCGGCCCGAACTCTGCAAAAAAGATATTTATTTATTTAAATTCAATTGCACACTGGAGTGTGTCAGTTACAGTCAATATCAGATATTCAATATCAATCAATAGCCATTCATCCCCTACTTCTGGGTAGATATACATACATTGACTCCGTCATCCAAATTAGTAGCAAAGCATGATAGTGGATCTGAATTGGATTATCATCCAAGACGACCAACATTTTAAGGCCACCTTCTGCACTTTAGATATAGCTAAAAAGAAGCTGTAGAGATGAAGTGGTGCAATTTTTATTTGTCTGTTCTCTGCATTTAAAATTACGACTAGGACACGATGGGGCTTGTTTTAATAGCCAGTATAACAATAACCCTAGCAATATTGTGATAGATGTCATAATATTACAACTTACCAGCATTATTTTGCCATCCTTTCTCGTAAGTTTCGACCATTCTTATGGCCTGGCCACTACTTGCTTGTTTGTTCTTCTCGTTCAGTTTATAAATAATTAGGCTTTCAAAATTGTAATTTAAATTTACTTTAGCCTATGCTAGCTAATGCTAATGATCTGGGTCATGTTCTCAGGCTGTGGTACAAGTGAGACATTATCGCGAACTGCTGTTCAGAATCCGAATACACAAATAGCCTTTTAAGCCTCTACTTGTGTCGAAACTTTCGCCTCGGGGAGCGATAAGGTTTGTTAGAAATCAGGATTGTTATATTTGTAAGATTTTGTAACCCTCTGTTCAAGTAATTCTTGTAGGAATCTATTAATGGTTTCAGGCTTTTTAACTCGGTTTTACTCTCTTTTTAATTCTTATGTTTAAAAAGGCGTTGTCCCAGATGAAACTATTTTCCATGTCAACATTTTAGCCAGTGCATTTAAACAAATGCCTTCCTCGGGGTATTTTGGTTCAGTGATACTAATGACTATAGTTGATCTACGTAAATTTTATAATAGTTCTACCATCTATCGTTATGATCTCAATCTTTACTGTGAATGAATTTTGTATATTTATTGACCCACTCTTTAATACCCTTCGTAATCTCTACCTGTATTGCAGTAATTATGCGGTTTTCTGTAATGTGTAACGTTATTTGCCAAGATACCTGTACCAATCGATATTGAATAACGATATCGTATTCTCGCAATCGTTAGTGTTCACTAGCACTTGCGGTTGGTAGTGAGCACTTGTATCCTGAGAGCTAGAAATATCTAGCTGTTATTATGAAACCTAACCAACCGTCGGTCACGTTTTCAGCAGTTTATTTGTTCTCTGACGACTATTTGTGTAAACAACTTTGTATGCGCTTTGATTTGCATCTTGACTGCAATCTTTTAAAATATCAAAACTTATTGTATCTTCTTTATGAGTAGCTTGTACAATTTTTATTAAAATAATAACTCCGCTTTCTTGATTAATAACAATTCATATATTTTACTTTAAAAAATCTTTTCTTTTGAATAGAACAGGATAGTGTTAATCGAAGCATCATGTTCATGAAAATCTTCATCATTCCAATGCCATTATAATATCACACACGTAATTTCTAGTAATAAAAATATAATATTATGTTTACAGTAATATCACAACAATTAACTACCGAAGCAGTTAGAATGAATTGCAAATTGACTTCTTGTTTAAAATTAACACCGGCTAATAAATTAGTGTAATAGTTGCTCAGTTCAAGTATGTTTAATATTAGCTTTAGCGTTTGCTAATCTCAGGCAACAGAGTAAAAGATTTGTGATTTAAGACTCTGTAGCAATATAAACAAAACTTACGCTATTAAATGTATGAGTCCTTCCCTATTTACCTAATATGCGACTAAATTATACTGGCCGTTTTCTTAAATTTATATAGCTACAATATGATCTTTAGCTTTATTTGTTGTTTATTCACCTTCGTGACGTCTTTACTTTATACGACCACGTGTTTTAAAATTGACTGTACTTAAGGAGATAGCCGTAGATTATTATGTTGAATTAAGTTCTTTAACCCTCTCACAACACAACAGTTACGAAGCGATTGGCAAATTCATTCAGATCTATCTATTGTAGTTTAAATTTTATCACGACTGTTGCTAGTTCATCATCGCTATCGCTTGAGGTCTGTGTATTCACGTCTCGAGTTTTTATTGCATGATTGTCGTCAGTTGTCAACTCGCCTGCAATTACGTGGTCGCCACGGCCGTGGAGTCAACCTTCGTTTCAGTCTTGCTAAGATACAATACGCAAAATATAGGTTTACACGTGTCATTGATGGGTAAGGTTAGTTTCAGCCTTTCAGGGTTCCGACAGACTTCAAAAAAAGAAGGAGGTTCTCAATTTGACTGAATGTTGTTGTTGTTGTTTTTTGTATGTTTGTTACGCGATTACTCCGTCAAGTATGGAAATTTATTTTTTTCGTTTGAAAGAGTATACTCCCGAGGTGGTGCTATTTTCACCAAGTCAGATTCTGATGATGGGATGCGAATGAACACAATTTAACTCTTAATGGCTGGCACCGACTCCAAAAAGAACTGATTAGATATGTTTTAGTCAATATTATTTTTCGCTTTTTAGTTTCATTTTAAAGTCGGTTTTTAATTTTTTATAAAAAATATTTTATTATGGAAACAATAACAAAGCGATGGCTTCGCAACATGATTTCATTTGGGTAACGAATAGGCAGACCACAACGTGTTTGTCTAGTACTTAGCGCACCGTTCTATAAAACTGGGCTGTCATGTTACAAATCCCGCAAGGAGCAAGTGTCATGCATGCAAGTCAAAATAACGTATTAATGTATGTCTATCCGTTTTAGCACAGTATTTATACTGTAGTTTCTGTCACCGTTTACACACTGCATAGTTAGGGGTTAGTGGAATTGGTGTGATTGTTAAATAATAAATATTACGCTAAAAAGATATACTTAAAAAAATTGGTGTGATTGTTAAATTATTATTATTACGCTAAAAAAGATAGGCCTAAAAAACGTAACTCTACTAATGAAATCCTAGATATTTGCTTTGAAGCGAAAACTACGGTGATGTTTATGATAATCCATAAACATAACGATAAAAGATGATTAAATACTAGAGACACTTTATATAATATCTAAAGATAAATACCACGTATTCAGTCATCTTTTCCAAAACGTAACAAACTGTTATTCATTTCGCGTAAAATGCTATAAATTGTTCTTTCGTGGAGCGCATTTGCGCAGTTACTTTTAAATTATGTTTGTATGCAAACAACTTTTTTTAATATCTTGCATCTGTCTTCGGATAAATCACAAGACGAATAGAAAGAATAAAAACGTAAGAATCAGAGGTAATAATTGCTTGGCTTTCGTGCGTTCGAAGATGGGAAAGCAAGTTTGACCCTGTCTTGCAAGGAAGCGCAATTACTAGATTTCATACACCTCCGCTTCACACCTAATGCTTTTAATTACGATTGTCTGTGGTTTTCCTTCCTAAAACAATTGCTTAAAAATAGCATTTTCGGATACAACTTAATCAGTGATTTCGGTGTCTTCTAATTTATTATATCCTAGTTACAGTTTAACCTTTTATTGGTAAAGGAACTGCAATTTCTTTTGCTTTGCTCGCAAACACGCGTTTAACTTTGCATCACCTTCGTGATGATTCACAGCACAATTCATTATTACGTTTGCTAATACGTCTTCGTTTTTGTTTTCATGCTCTTTGACTGTAATGACTTTGCTTTGATTGTTTATGTGTATGCGGTAATTAATTACTTATGTATACTTTTTAGTCTCTTGACCAAATACATCACTAGTTTCTTTACGTTAACAATACCATCTGGATGCATGTACGTTTCATTTATTAGTGTTAAGTTACTTTGGTAATAATGAGATAGCTTCATCTGGAATATTTTCTTAACATCCCACCATAAACGATCTTATCTCATAAACACAATATATTGGCAAAGAAAATTGTTGTGTTAGTGACATGAATCATCGTAGAACTATTGAATTATCACATCACTGATCATTTTAGCCATTGTTACTGTCACGAAGAACATTTTAAATAAACAAGCTTACCCTTTTATTAGCCATGCAGTTAAATGCAGCTGATCGTATGGAAGTGTGCTGTTCACTAAAAGGATTATTTGGTAATCCGACCTGTGGAGTAAGGTTGCGTCCACGCACCGCTCATACGGTTAGTGCAATAGGCGCTGAACGCTCTATTTCTCCTTCCTTGTTTGATATTTACACTCTTGCATAACACATGCTACATTGAAATATGGTAGCTGACCTGACAGACCTTAACAGTTGGTAATTCAGTAGAAAAAGGTTGGACGATTTTTCCTTATCGCTACGTTACGTATATCAAGCAATAATACATTAATAACATTACTATTTACGATTATTTTCGTGATCATTTATCCCTGAACTTAATTAGTGTAAGAACTAATAAGTTATGATAACTCAATTTGCAAAATTATAGCAATTCTAATTATTGCGATTTTATGTAGTGTATAGTCGCTATTCATCAACTCACACAAAAACAAATTTCCTCAAATTTTCAAGTTCAAAATCATTTAGAGAAAAATATTTTTTTGCTATAGATAATAAGCAGTTATACAATGAGTTTTAATCGTATTGCAGTATTCACACGGTTTATATTTATTAAGGAAGCTTCAGAAGATGTCACCATCATCTCTAAATATCAACGGAAGTTCTAAAAGCCATTATTAAAATCACCGCGCTTGTCCGTATTATCTGTATCGTCCATGTTTTATTGACCTCTTCCAGCAGCAGATCCTCAACTTTCGTCGTCCTGTCTACCAAAGTCATAGGTTCTCTACACATCATCGGTTCTTTGCACTGTAATCGTTAATCCGTATGCTCGGAATAAAAGGGAACATTTGAATAACAATGGCCCCGTCACAAATTTGTGACGCGAACTTAGCGAGAGGATCAGGCTACATCGGTTCGCTGCTGCTGGACGCACATAAACCTATAACATGGTATGAGTACGACGTACGTACGTGAACCCGATCCCCGGAAATTCCGTTTATATTCTGTAAATCCCCTGCTCATTATTTTGTTGTAGTACCGTCGATGTTTCTGATTTCTATAACAAGTGTTTTAGCTACTTACCCTAGGATCAAAGCAATGTATACGACGTTGTCCAATATTATTATTCTTATTTTATTTAACTTCATCTCTCGAAGTTCAGCGTGCATATTTAAATCAGAATGCACCGTTAACAGACGATTTTATTTACCTAATCCATGTTTAAATGTAAGCAATAAAAGTCTGCCATTACCATAAACTGCAGTCGAGTTGTAGATAGAATCGGCACAAAACGCGTATAAGAAAGATCTATATGAATATGTAGATTAGAATAATACATTCAATTGCCAAGGGGAAATTATAATTTATGGATTCGTGTCGATGAAGTATTAATTGTGTTAATTTATCTTTCATTACGAGATGAGTAAGAATGAAATAATCAAGTTTGTGTTCAGTGAATGCAAATGTGCCTCCCGCGAAGATTTTATGAGATTTGAAGCTTTTAAAATTATTCGATCTTTCTGATTTCTGATTTCTTCTTTGATGCTTCAATTACTACAAAGACGCCGTTAAGGTTCCATTTCTTTTCTTTCAAAATGTCTTCTGGGTGGTCTAGCTTTAGTACTCTGAGAAAGACCGTGTCCGCCTACTTATAATATAATTCTTCAGTGACCCACATTATTTTTAATTATTGCTCTATCTGTAGCATCTCAAGCCTATTTTAGTCTACTGCTGGAGGAAAGCCCTCAAAGAGCACGATCTCCCGCTTTTTTGCCATCTTCCTAAGGTCGTCTACATACAATATAATAAATAATAAATCCTTTATTTGCTTAAAACATGGTAGTGTAAGATGATATTATATATAATTGAGCACTACTTGTTTTGCTACTTAAAAATAGCACCCAAACTTGAATGTACATATTTATTTTATCGCAGAAGAAAGACGCATTTACCAATCGTTCATTTACCTACGCCCGTCAATCTGTCTAAAGATATACGAGATAAACATTCATATCTTCTTGAAAGATAGGTAAAACAATCAAAACGTAAAAACGCGAATGGAACAACTAGAAAACAAAGCGGGTTATCGATGTGTTATTTTTAGATAGCAACCCGCATAGTCGTAAAGCCACACAGCTCAGGTATAAGCAGTAACTTATATCTGTATAAAAATGAGAATAAAAAGGTAGTAAAAGCCATATCGAAATCATACTTGTATGTAATTTAAGAAAGATTTAACTTCTCAAATACAAAAAAGTACGGGATCAATATACGGTACAACGTTTTTATATTTGAGCACGAGAATCAGCCCCTAAGAGGTTCTGCGTATTTGGATATTACATGTTAACAAATAAAAATTAATAGACATCTTTTCACAATACCTGTTACCTTATTAAAGAGCAATTTACTTACTCTGGTACTACCTCATCATCAGCCCACACTAGTCCACTGCTGGACATAGGCCTCTCCAATTGCACGACACTCTGCACGATCCACGGCAACTCTCATCCAGCTCCTGCCAGCAACCTTGCGAAGATCGTCACTCCATCTAGTCTGAGGGCGTCCCACACTACTCTTGCCGACACGCGGTCTCCACTCAAGAACTCGTTTACACTACACTACGGTACTACCTACCTTGGCTCTAATTTGATTCAGATACTACGTGTCATCCATTTAAAATTGTATGAGTCAGATTATTTACTAAACAAAAATATTTTTCTTGGCTGGTTTTTTGCCGTTTTATTGTTTAATCTATATTAATTATTTTCTCTCTTCTCTTTAAATCTAAATTTTAGTGTTGACACATTATTCTTCGATGGGTATCTTAAATAACTTTTTTAGTTTAAAATGGAATTGGTGGGGTCCCGTGAAAATCTAAACCATCTTGGAACCCTAAATAAAATGTGGGTGATGAAATTACTGTTTTAATCACTTATACTGTGGCATGGGTGCGTCCGCGCACGGTTGATGCATCTTTTACATATTCATAGTGTCGTCCGTCCGTCTGGCCAGCGATTTAAGCTGACTCCACGATAACTCCTAAACTTTATGAATAAATACACGAATTCCATTCCCGTCCGTTCACCCTAAGTGCGTGAGATGGCAGCGGATGTATAGAAACTTAATTGTGACCCTCGTTTTTACATCGATTACTGTTTTTAATTTCCCGGTAACGATTGATTATGTTCGCGTTCGAAATGTTAATCGTCTTAATGTTACTAAACTAGCTAGTTTTTTTTAGAAGGAACGAATATGATAATGTATTTTTAGATCCTCGGCCATGCCATTATCAAAGACTGGCCAAGCCAAACTTTCACTAAATAATATTCAATAGGCTTGTTCTTGATCACAAGCTCAATTGAACTGTCTTTTCGGTGCTGGAATTCGTTCGAATTCCTACTCTCTGTTTTAACTCTATATTTTTCGGAATCTTTGTACGGATTCGAAAAATTTAGAACTGCTAACCCTATAACAGAAAACACTGTGAGGAAACCTACTCATTCAGACTCACAGGATGTGTCCTCCCAGTCATGGTTCAAAAATGGTTCGGTTTCCTTGTCTAAGAGACCCCACACACTAGTGTCTTTCGAGCGTCGTCGTCGTGGCAGCGTCCAATCGGCGTTGACGCAACGCTTGCGCAGCAGCATTTACTTAACGCTGATTGGACACTGCCACGATGTAGTCCTAGTGTACGCTCCCCCAGGAGACCTAACGACTGCGGAGGTCTCTTATCATCGAATCATGGTCAATCTTACCCTGACTACGAACGAGACAAAAGTTGCCAGCTTGATAATCTGCCTGTGCCTGCTAGATTACAGACACTGCCTTTGATATGATAATAGATGTATAGTAGAAGTACAGTTGATGTTACAGAAATCTTTCTGTAACATCGACCGCCTAAATTGTGTATCTACACATTTTTTATTTGAGATGGGCTTACTCTTGACCCCAATCTTGCTCTAGAGCATAGATGGGATCTACGATGGAGCGATAATTTAGGCGGTCTTACTTAAGATATGACTCGTAAGATGAAACAAAGCTTTAAGCATTTCTCGCAGTAAAAAAGCTACATAAGTGAAAGTATGCGGTTACGAAATTATCTGTTAGAAAAATATCCACATTATTATGTTAGCAAAATTATCTCTAAGAGTATAATTTTATTTACACATCTTACAATAGTTAGGCACTTGTGTCCAGAATGGTGAGAGAAATTGAAACAAACTTCTCAAGAACAGTCGGTTTCTCATCGTATAATTATAATACATTCAAGTTTCTAGATGTATGCAGATACAAACAGTAAAATAGAATTGAATGTATTTATTTGTCTTAAGGCAGATTACAGATAAGTATAACATAATATGCAAACTTAATGCTATAAGACAAAATGGTCTATGGCTCAGTGGATGCAGGAAACCCGCAAACTCTGTTATTCTGCCATAGCCATTATACAAATTGTTAAAAAAGGAATTATGAATTCTTCACTTACATCTGAATTTTCTGAGGTTTTGTGGCGACATTACTCCTTAGATATTGTAGAAATACAAACTGTATGTAGACATTATTACTTATGTATTGTAGAAATTCTTGCTACCGGTTGAAATCATTCTCAAGCATGCGTTAACAATTATTTAATTAACGCGTGTTTTTTTTTTATTGCATTCACTGCATGCTTAAATAGTTGTAAATTAGGCTAATAACATATTTTATCTTGAACACATATTGATAGGAGTCATTGAACTAATGCAATAAAATTACGTGTAATCCGCATAATCTGATAACTACAATAAACAAGCAGAAGCAATCGATAATGATCCTAATCGGTAAGGCGATAAGAACTATGAAGATTGCGATGAATGTATTTTCAACGCGTGCGTAAAGACAATGGACGCAATTAGTGAGGCGCAACTATCGACAGTTGACCTTATAAATCACTTCGACGATAGTTCCATCGACGTATGGGGGTAAAATCTGCAGCGCAATGCTCCGTGCAATAAACTTCTACTTGGAAAGCTTTACGCAGAGTATTATGATAACTGTTATTACTTTATATTCAGATAGCAGCCCGTCCCGGCTTCGCACGGGGTAGACAATTATCGCTAATAGTTTCGGCAGCGCATTCGACGAAAGACATTTTAAGACTCATTTTTCTACACCTTCGGTTACATTGTTCAAATTATACCAAGGATTCCTATTTTTTTTTCAAAATGAAATGTAGCCTATGTCAAATTGTAAGAATGTAGCATTCTATTGGTGAAAGAATTTTTTAAATCGGCCCAGTACTTTTTGAGCCTATTCATTACAAACATACAAAAATAGGTACAAATCTTTCCTCTTTATAATATTAGTATAGATCAATAAAACGTGAAATGAGAAAGTTTTACTCCTAACCTGGGCCTTGGAATATAATATGGGCTAGTTTGTGTTCTCTAATTAAATAACTTTTGTAAGCCACCATTGCTATAGGTAGTTTCTTTTTTTTCATCTTGTCACTAAATAAAACCTATAGGAATTGTATCTGTGTAAACTGCACTTGTTGTCTTACTATTTTTGTAATCAGTATTGCCTCTTTCGACAGTAATTAGATACTTAACTGTCGATTCGATATTAATAAATAGTTACCGTTAAGGCTTGTAAGAGTTGGCTCGAATCTCAAATATACTGCTACTTACTGTGGTCATAAATAACAAATTCAGAATCTGATAGATTGATTGGTATTTGTCGCATTAAAATGTAACCTCAAAATATGGTTCCTAATAACTAAATGCTAGAACTCAATGAAACGGGAATTAACGCGATCATAGTTTAGGTACAAAATGTTACCTCTTTTGCCTGCGACCACGGTCGGTGTAACCCGATCGAAACGTCAGGCAAAAGAGGTAACATTTTGTACCTAAATTATGATCGCGTTAATTCCCGTTTCATTGAGTTTTAAATTATGCAACGCGAAAGTTTAACAGTAATTAAATGCTAGAAGCCGGGCTCCGCAGTACCTGCATATAAAACAAACTGCTCTTGTTGAGCCGCTAACATCACAATAAGTAGTATCGATATACTCTGCAGACCAGAAATGTTCCCGCAACACTACGTAATTAGAGGCCTCGGTCAAAGACAATCGAAAATGAAAGGAAGCGAGTGAGGATGTGACGTCACACTTGTATTGGAGGTAACGACTCACCTGATAGCGACTTCCGAAAATGGTAGAGCTCGTATTAGATGAAGGAAATATGATTGTATGGAATTTAAGCAATTTTGCTAGCATATATTCTGAGGCGTACGGAAGTTTGTGTACCAGTTAATATTTTAATTAAATTAGAATATTACGAGGAATAATCTAAAGAAGAAGATTTATTGTCCTATAATTTAGGAAATTGTTTTAAAAGTGTAAAAAAAAATACATGAAGATATCTATCTATCGTATTGCCACATCCACCTATGGATAGCTTTGCTTTGCTTTTTACGATGATTTTTAAAATTTAATTTCAAGCACCTAACTACTTAACTGGTGCATGTATTATAATCTAATGTTACCTCTTTTACTTTTATTTATTTATACCTCTACTGCTGTGCTGTTGTTGTACATTTATAAATGAATAAATGTACCCTACCAATCCAAGTAAATGAAAATGTAAGTAGTAATTACCAATTATTTGTATCTTTTTCGTTCTTTACTTTCATAAAAATCTTACGTTCCTTCGTAAAGAGCAGAATAACCGTCTTGTGGATCGACATCATACCCATACGTGAAACAATGGCGGGGCCATTGCACAGGGGCGATGACACACAGGCACATAACCTCATGTCCGATTCACGGATAAACTGCCTCTATTAGTACAACCTGCTAGTCATTCTTGTTATAATCATAATATTATAAAAAGTTACGAAAGGTGGCACAGAAAGAGTCCTCGAGCAACGAGTCATAAACGTAATTCAAAGAAACGCCTTAGGACTATACCACATTGGGATTCATTGGTCGCGCACCTTGTTACGTCATCAGACCAAATTTAAGGCAAATAAAGTGTTCTTTTGAAGTTGGAGTATCTTTTGGTATCTGATCTGCATGATTGGGCTCTGTACTGATTGCGGAATTTAAGTTCTCCTTGTATCATACTAATGAATCGTAAGCAATATTTTATGATATCATATAAGGTAACGTTTGCAAGAGAGGACCTTAAAACCTTTTTAAGTGGGTCATTAGGCCAAACCTTCAATTACCCTAATGTCAATTTAATTAAATGATGGATAAAAGGATCAAGAATTTAGGGCAGCATGAGTTTTACAATCTATCATGTTTAATTCATTATTATTATCACTTTTAGCCGCAGTAGTTTATATTAAAGAATTTGTATTATTTAAACAGATCTTATTTTCATTTCTATCCACGTGGTTGTGATGACGCAAGTGAAGCAAGTATATTTAAGTACACAAGTCATGATTGATTGAGGGGATCTCTATATACAAGTTTCTACCGACATCCGAAGATGACACCATAAGGTTTGCAATCTTGAAACTTGTCATTAGATTACGTGCGTATTTTACAACTTACTATGATTACTGGACTTAAAATGAATGGGTTTAGCTCTATGTCAGGTGATGGGAAAATATCGTAATGTCATGAATTCTGTGATTTTGTTGAGGGAATGGCTTGTGCAAAGGAAACGTTCTGAAAATAAGTCGTCTTATATATTCTTAGTATTGACTATTGCATTAAATTAAATTCGGAGACCACTATTTGCTAAGTATACCCACTAGCCTCTAGCTTTTAGCTATGCTGCAACTTGTATCCACCCGCGTGGACACAGATAACTCCTGGGGCTCTTAAACTTTACATAATTCTTAACATTGGCTAATTACATAAACGTAAACGATCAGTTGTTTGTACTCATCTTGGTGTCACTTCATCCCATATATTCATGAGAGTGTAAAAAGCCGTCAAAACTCTTTCGTAAGTCGATTCATCAACAGGCGACCTTGGAACAGACAACCGAGGCTTATTGTTTGCAAACTCAGAGGTGGTGCACTTGCCTGCTAATGTGTGGTCCAAATTAAAGCAATATGGGGTTTTTGGTCTGCTTTACGCAAGATAACGACAGGACCTATGTTCTGTCCGCGACCACAGATCGTAACATCAGCCAACTTGTCTTTAAAAGGGGGGAAAGAAAATATTGGACGATGTCAACCATCTGCATCCTAATACCCATAATTGGTTTAAAAGTGAACTCTTCTATCATCATACTGATCATCCCCTGTATTGAAAAGGAGTATCCCAAGCATGTATCTCATAAAAGAGTATGTAATGTAAAGGAGCATTGTATCCGAAGTTAACTTAACCACTAAAATCTCACCGTTACGCAAACAGTTACTTCCAAATCGCGTTCACAGTTTATCACGTAGGTGGCACAACTAGCAGTTTGTCTGTCTGTCTGTCCACTTTCGCTACTTCCCACGTGTGCTCTAATCATGCGCATGCTAATGCACCGGTTGACAGATATTGTTACGTATCAAGGCGGCTGATTAATTAGGATATAATTAGTGCAACGACCTTGGATACGCTCTACTGGTATACTTTGACGTTCGGTAGTACGCTGAACTGAGTAAAAGTTACGTTAGTTAAATTATTTCGATGTTTGAAAAAACCAGCCTGCCAACCAGCAAGGACTCGCGCACGAACGGTTCCGTACCATTTTCTATGACAGACAGATTATCTTAGCCTGGTCACAGACGGACAGACAGACGAACAGCGGAGCCTCAGTAATATGGTCCCGTTTTTTTTCCTTCGGGTACGGAACCCTAAAAAAGAGCACACGCATACCATACTCAAGTTCTAGGTCCGGTAGTAAATTTGTAGTCTCACCTTGTTGCATACACATATTAGTTTATTTAACTAATGATCTTTATTTGCCTATGGTTTTGAATCTTTTCTAATTGAGATGTAAGGAAGACGATCGACGGAAAAGACCAGCGGTTCTCAATTTTTATGGCTGACGGAACCCTTTTGGAAAGCGAAATTTTTGACGGAGCCTTTATTTAAATAATTGTGTAAAATATAACAAATGAAAAAAAAAACCATTTCTAATGGGAGGTATCAAATTGCTTCTTATTCTTCGTCACTTAGTGGATATCAAGTTTGATAAAAGATAGTTGAATTCTTTTTTTTCTTATTATAACAAGTACTCTCTCAAGGCTCTGCGGAGCACAGTTTGAGTATAGCTGAAATAGACGATTAGCCATGAAGCGACCTAGTTAGCCAAAATGCCAATATCGGGTAGGTTCTAATTTTGACCAATGGCCCAGAATCAAGCATTGTTTATATCCATTATATTATGTATATGCTGAAACCTCTCGTTTCTGGTATCTTCAAAAGATGAATGTCAATACTAATTTTATAACTAATACATAGATTGACTTGCCCTCAATACAATTAACATATTTGTTGCTATAAATACGTTCCCGGTAACTCTATATTTATCACGCCGGAACTCGGCAATAATGTTGCAATTGTTATATAATAGATTAAACTATGCCCTTTGCAAAGTGCATTGAGATGCGTTTACATGATGCATATATTGGATTGACCTGAGAGTCATATCATATATAAAGAGAGCTGTAAAATCCACTATTATGTATTTGCTAGAAAAAAAAAAATACTAACTCTTCTTCTTTGCGTGTCGACTCAGGCTTTCATATATGTGAAGACCAAAACTCAGCCACCGATATAGCACTATCGGTGGCCTTGCAAAGATATTCGCGTGAGCAGGTGTAGGGACACGCTGGGCATGTCAGAAGATGAGCCATTGTCTGGGGGGAAATACCGCATAGACATGCACCCTCCGAGCTGTAACCCCACCTGTGCAGGTTCTCCCTGCTCCGGCCTACCTGGGTCCGTAACCTATTTATGTACTTCCAGGTTGCCCAAGGCAGATCATGTCCAGGGGGGAGTCGATCTGATAGCTCTATGTTCGGGTCTATGGGGTATTTCAACTTCCATAGCTTTAAGCAGGCGTCTTTAGCATCCCCGTCCAGAGGAGGAACTTTCTTGATAAAGTTCTGGCGACTTTTTAGCCTCTGGGCTACCGGCACGTGGTGGTATAAGGGGTACCGCGGGTCCTTTTCTTTTTTAAGACGCTCTAAAGCGTCACATCCCTATGGCTAACTACTAACTATAAGCGTTATTTTCATTCGACCAATTTCTCCCGTATACAAATCTCCAGCAGCCATATATGGAATTCAATAGACTACAGCAAAATGATTCTCTGAAGGAATAAAGGTCTGAAGTGAAAGATCGAACACAAAAGCGAGCCATATTTCATTGACTTGAATAACAAATAAATTTACTTACGCCTGACATTGTATTGCCATTGTCTAGTCTCGGGAGTTTTCACCACAAGTATCTGAAATATTTGATGTCTCTAATATCCGAAATCGATCGAGAACTACATTGACGTTCAAAGTTTATACACTTTCAAGACTATGCTTAGTTAAAATATCAGCACAATTCACATAAAAGCTTTATAGTCGTTTGTTACCGCCAGTGAAGCTGCGGTTTAGCCTAAGATCCTCTACAGCCAAATTTTTCGACCCTGGAGACACGTTTTTAGCCCGGGCAAAATTCTTTTATTTTAGTCGTTAGCCCTGTCAAAGGCTTCTGGTTGCTTGGTTAACTCTGACATTAAAGTTTAGTCACTTGCATTACATACCTCTCACCACGGCTCCGGCCGCCGCCACTGGGCAGCGCAGAATTGAGACATCCGTGGTAGAACGGGTTAAGCTTACTTTACAAATGGGAAAAGTTTTTTTCAGCCACAGGGCTTTCAGGACGTCCACTCCTGAACATAGGGCTCCCCAAACGATTATTAGATGTCTGTTATTGACAGTTATCTTTCCCTTGTCCTCAGCTCCTCCAGAACCTAGGCAAAGTGGACCGAACGCTAGATGACATCTTCGAGGAGCACCTGCAGAACTTCAACCGACAGCACCTGCAGGCCACGAGGCTACAGAAAGAGTTCAACAACTACATAAGATGTATAAGAGGTGAGCAGGGCACTTCAAAAAATGAAAATATTTGATGATGTTAGTTCTTTGAAAGGGTTTTAATAGAAAATAGAAGAGATAAAAAAACATTTATTTGACACATAAGCACAATTACAAACAGAATCAAATATAAAAAAGAGTTTAAAAAAGGACCCCGCTCAGCATTTGTCGTTACAGCTAGAGCCATAACGACGCTGGTTTTCAGCGGAGAACCCGCAGGACGTGGGACGGGTAGTGTCATCGGTACATCGGATCACCAAAGAACTCCAAATTCCTCCGGCCGACTTTGGAGTCAGTCGAAAAAACCATGCAGGTTCCGATGAGCCGATGCAACGCTGCTCACATACCTTTACAGGACAGGAGACGAAACGGAAACAGACAACAACAAAACAAATAATCGCAAGGACAATACAGAACAAGCACGCGATATCAAAAAAATAAATAAAACAAAACTAGCAAAAAATAAAATAAAAACAATACATAAAAATTTTATAACTTTAAACCTACCGAGACTGTAACTATTGTTATGCCGTATGCCGTCCCGGCATAACAATAGTTACAGCCTCGTCTAGTTTAATAGACAGGTAAAGGACTAATTTAAGAAAAGGAAGAGGGTACTAACTCAAATTAGGTTTTAATTTTAAAATTTTATTTTAATTAATAAAAAACTGGAAACATGCTCTTTGCATCTTAAAAATAATTCGAAGAGGTCTAATCAAATAATCAAACTAAAATTAGGCAACAGTTATTTGGGAGGTGACTTCGTATATCGACAAAGAAATGCCGCTTACCGAACAAAGTTGTTCTCATACATAACGTCATGTCTATGCTGATCTTTTATCTAATCTTTGCCTAGCAAAGTATGGCTTCTAAGCCATTGTAACTGATCCTTGTAAGGATCTACCTATAGGCCTTAAGGGGTGCACCTAAACGCCTTTGTGACACCGTTATTCTAAGTCCAAGAAGTCTCATTCCTGCTTAAAATTGACAAATACATGATGACAAAGGATAATAATGAAGACGAACGTCCCGAAAGGCGTAGTAGTGCGTTAATTAGCCTTTATTTACGCAAAGGGATCAAGATTTGTCAATTCATAAAACTTTTCCAAATTGGCTTTGCTTTGAGTGTGCTTACGTTTATGGCAAAATTTTCCTATTATCTGGCAACGTAACAGCTCGTTTTTAATTTGTATAATAACAGTATATCATCTAATCTAGCACGTGGAACTGACCTACCAGCAATCGCTGCGTAGAACGTCCACCCATGGACATGGACAGATGCTCTGTTAAAGGTTGCAGGAAGCCGCTGGATGCAGGCCGCTACCAACGGGCCAATCTGGAAATCATTTAGAGAGGCCTATGTTCTGTAGACTGTAGTGAACGTCATTTCATACATAGGTGTTGTTGAAAATGATCAAATTGTTCGATTTCTTTTTTACAGCTGTACAAACAGCGTCCAAATCGCTGATGGAAGCGATCACAGAGGTGTACGAGAGCGGCTGGTCGGGCCACGACCTGCTGTACGTGCAGGCGCAGAACATGGAGATGCTGTGGCAGGACTTCTCGCACAAGCTCGGCGACCAAGTGCTGATACCGCTCAACACCTACACCAACCAGTTCCCTGAAGTTAGAGTAAGTTATTCATCGTGTGAAATAGAATAGGCTACTTTTATTTATATCCAATTTGGACGATCCATAAAATCATGTATACAGGGTGTACAAATGAATGGGACACTCCTTAAAACCTCGCGATCAGCTGGTGATATATAAGGTGTAAGTGAATTAGTGTCAGATATTTTTAGGAGTAACTTAGACTATCACATGGATCACATATAAGATAAATTTAAAATTATAGAACAAACTTTAATTCACGCACCAAGTAATATGATATTATGATGAACAGTGTAATATGATTATTTGAATGCATTAATGTAACTCTGGAGAGGTTATGAATGGGCTAGCGTTGTATGAGTAGTCTACTTGTGGTGTTTGGGTTCATGTACAAGATGATGTAGATTCTTTATTTTAAAACTTTTTATTTTTTCGATTTTTTTAAGTTTGTTCTATAATTTTAAATTTATCTTATATGTGATCCATGTGATAGTCTAAGTTACTCCTAAAAATATCTGACACTAATTCACTTACACCTTATATAACAACTTTTCCTCTGGGAGCAACATCGAAATGGTAATTTTATTTCTAGATATATTCTTTTAAACTTTCATGGTCACTAACATTAGAATAGTTTGTTACGGGATTGCTACCATGTACCTTATTTTTGAGTTCCCGATATTTCGGCACTGTTGCAAGCGCCATGATCACGGAGTAACTGAAGATCTTGCGGGTAAGTTGTTAAGGGCAAACATATCGGTCTACCCTCTTTCGCAGTCTTTTATTGCACGCGTCGGTACCATTGTCTACAAACTCACTATTTTCTCGCACCTGTTCTCGACACACAACACTAACAGTATCTGACCGCGACACAGCAGTTTGTTGTTTTTTCCGGTTTTTGCACATACGAATCACTGGATTCCAGACACTTGACAATTTAAACCCATCCTCACGATTGAAATTTTTGTACTTTGTAATTTCAATCGCTTCCCTGACCATTCTTGGTATGTAGTGGCGTTCTGTCGAAATGATCTGAGGGTTGTGAAACTCAATCCAGTGATTGAGACCTGATTCCAACAAATGTTCCGCGATTGCCGATTTCTGTTTGTCGTTGTTTTTGACCGCTTTTATGTGTTCCTTCATTCGGCACGCTATGGTACGTTTTGTTTGGCCGATATATGAACTGCCACAGCTGCAGTCAATCTTATAGACACCCGGTTTCTCCATTGGGAAACTATCTTTTGGAGATCGTAGACATTGTGTTACTTTTCTTAATGGAGTGAAGACAGTATTAAGTGAGTATTTATGAAGTACGTTTGAGATCTTGTCTGTCACTCCTCTTATGTATGGCAAGAACACAGGTTGCCTGTCTACTGTGTCTTTAAAGTGTCTTGATTTGTGTCTAGATGGTAGCTGCCCTCTATATCCATTATTCTGTAAGACTTTCTGAACATGTTCTAACTCTTGGTTTAAGTGTTCAATGTCACACAAGTCATAGGCTCGGTTTGTCAGTGCAGTTACTACAGAATTAAGATGTCGAGGGTGGTGATGCGAGGTTGCGTTGAGATAGCGGTCAGTGTGAGTGGATTTTCTATAGACAGAGTGACTCAGTGAACCGTCACTCCGCACTTCAATCTTCACATCCAAAAATGCTAGGCTTCTGTTTTCTTCTATCTCGCAGGTAAAATTTATTTTTGGATGGATACCATTTAAATATGACAGGTGAGTTTCTACATCTTGGTTGTTTCCTCTCAATACACAGAATACGTCGTCTACATACCTCTTCCATAGTTTGATTTCGGTGCGGGCGGTGGCCAGGGATTTTTCTTCGAAAAACTCCATCCAAATATTAGCTATAACTGGAGCTACGGGGCTGCCCATCGCGACTCCGTCTATTTGGAGATAGTATTGACCCTGGTATACAAAGAAATTCTTCGACAAACAATGATGTAGAAGTGTGCCATATTCCATCGGGATGTCATTATCTTCCAACTTTACCTTAACCACTTCAAGACAATCTGCTACTGGGACATTTGTGAAGAGTGATTCTACGTCAAAACTGACCATCAACTCATCCACATCAACCTTGTTTTGGTGCAGGATTTCAATGAAGTGACGAGAATCTTTGACAAACGATGACGTACGGCCTACTAATGGTTGCAAGACTTTAGCTACGTGCTTGGCCAGGTCATATGTAGGTGAGTCTATCTGACTCACAATCGGTCGTAGTGGCACGTTCTGCTTGTGTACTTTAGGCAAGCCATATAGTTTCGGGGGCTGGACATTTCTAGGCCGCAGTAAGTATTTAAAAGTCTCGTCGTCGAAAACGTCCTCGCACTGTCTAATGAGTGAGCGAGTGCTTCGATCCGTTCTCGCCGTCGGGTTGTAATTTACCTTCTTGTATGTATTGACATCACTGAGTAGATTTTGTATCTTTCTATCGTACTCAACGACATCCATTATAACAGTCGCGTTCCCTTTATCAGCTTTCAGAACCAGTATTGTTTCATCCTTTCGGAGTTCATTTAGCGCAGTTGATTCAGAAGAAGTGATATTCGGTTTTGGTGGTGCTACGTGGCGTAATATCACGGCAATATCCTGTCTTAATGTATCCGCGTCTACAGATGGTATTTTATTACGCACGATACATTCTTCAACCGACCCAATCACCTCCTCATAGGGAATACGTTTAGGTGTAATGGCAAAATTCATCCCTTTTTCTAGAACTGATTGTGCAGCAGCAGACAACTCGACACTCGACATGTTGACTACCGTTCGAGTTGCGATCGAGTTCTCGTGGTAGGCCGCTGGCTTTTGTTTTCGTAGTAATGATTCGAACTTACGATCCTGTTTCATAGCACTAAGTTCTCTAGAGCGCTGAGCTTGTAGGTAGGTAACACGATCACAAGTATCAAAATCACTTTTAGAAAGCAACTCACTGCACTTTTGATGTATTTCGTATAACTCACACTGAAACTGGTCAAGTTGGTACCTACAATTGCGTATTAATTTTCGCAATAATTTTACACTCGCATATCGCAGAATACTTGCGGAGCCGTGAATGTCAGGTCGAGGTTTTATCCGAACACACACTGGGATAATGTCCGTATCCCGACACTTCACTAGGAATGACAGGGACTCCTTCAAACATTCACACTTTTTCCGCGCGCGTTCTAGGTGTTTTATTGTTTTTGCTGTTTCCGGCCCGTACCGGTTAACAATATATTCTTTTAAACTTTCATGGTCACTAACATTAGAATAGTTTGTTACGGGATTGCTACCATGTACCTTATTTTTGAGTTCCCGATATTTCGGCACTGTTGCAAGCGCCATGATCACGGAGTAACTGAAGATCTTGCGGGTAAGTTGTTAAGGGCAAACATATCGGTCTACCCTCTTTCGCAGTCTTTTATTGCACGCGTCGGTACCATTGTCTACAAACTCACTATTTTCTCGCACCTGTTCTCGACACACAACACTAACAGTATCTGACCGCGACACAGCAGTTTGTTGTTTTTTCCGGTTTTTGCACATACGAATCACTGGATTCCAGACACTTGACAATTTAAACCCATCCTCACGATTGAAATTTTTGTACTTTGTAATTTCAATCGCTTCCCTGACCATTCTTGGTATGTAGTGGCGTTCTGTCGAAATGATCTGAGGGTTGTGAAACTCAATCCAGTGATTGAGACCTGATTCCAACAAATGTTCCGCGATTGCCGATTTCTGTTTGTCGTTGTTTTTGACCGCTTTTATGTGTTCCTTCATTCGGCACGCTATGGTACGTTTTGTTTGGCCGATATATGAACTGCCACAGCTGCAGTCAATCTTATAGACACCCGGTTTCTCCATTGGGAAACTATCTTTTGGAGATCGTAGACATTGTGTTACTTTTCTTAATGGAGTGAAGACAGTATTAAGTGAGTATTTATGAAGTACGTTTGAGATCTTGTCTGTCACTCCTCTTATGTATGGCAAGAACACAGGTTGCCTGTCTACTGTGTCTTTAAAGTGTCTTGATTTGTGTCTAGATGGTAGCTGCCCTCTATATCCATTATTCTGTAAGACTTTCTGAACATGTTCTAACTCTTGGTTTAAGTGTTCAATGTCACACAAGTCATAGGCTCGGTTTGTCAGTGCAGTTACTACAGAATTAAGATGTCGAGGGTGGTGATGCGAGGTTGCGTTGAGATAGCGGTCAGTGTGAGTGGATTTTCTATAGACAGAGTGACTCAGTGAACCGTCACTCCGCACTTCAATCTTCACATCCAAAAATGCTAGGCTTCTGTTTTCTTCTATCTCGCAGGTAAAATTTATTTTTGGATGGATACCATTTAAATATGACAGGTGAGTTTCTACATCTTGGTTGTTTCCTCTCAATACACAGAATACGTCGTCTACATACCTCTTCCATAGTTTGATTTCGGTGCGGGCGGTGGCCAGGGATTTTTCTTCGAAAAACTCCATCCAAATATTAGCTATAACTGGAGCTACGGGGCTGCCCATCGCGACTCCGTCTATTTGGAGATAGTATTGACCCTGGTATACAAAGAAATTCTTCGACAAACAATGATGTAGAAGTGTGCCATATTCCATCGGGATGTCATTATTACTGCGAAAGAGGGTAGACCGATATGTTTGCCCTTAACAACTTACCCGCAAGATCTTCAGTTACTCCGTGATCATGGCGCTTGCAACAGTGCCGAAATATCGGGAACTCAAAAATAAGGTACATGGTAGCAATCCCGTAACAAACTATTCTAATGTTAGTGACCATGAAAGTTTAAAAGAATATATTGTTAACCGGTACGGGCCGGAAACAGCAAAAACAATAAAACACCTAGAACGCGCGCGGAAAAAGTGTGAATGTTTGAAGGAGTCCCTGTCATTCCTAGTGAAGTGTCGGGATACGGACATTATCCCAGTGTGTGTTCGGATAAAACCTCGACCTGACATTCACGGCTCCGCAAGTATTCTGCGATATGCGAGTGTAAAATTATTGCGAAAATTAATACGCAATTGTAGGTACCAACTTGACCAGTTTCAGTGTGAGTTATACGAAATACATCAAAAGTGCAGTGAGTTGCTTTCTAAAAGTGATTTTGATACTTGTGATCGTGTTACCTACCTACAAGCTCAGCGCTCTAGAGAACTTAGTGCTATGAAACAGGATCGTAAGTTCGAATCATTACTACGAAAACAAAAGCCAGCGGCCTACCACGAGAACTCGATCGCAACTCGAACGGTAGTCAACATGTCGAGTGTCGAGTTGTCTGCTGCTGCACAATCAGTTCTAGAAAAAGGGATGAATTTTGCCATTACACCTAAACGTATTCCCTATGAGGAGGTGATTGGGTCGGTTGAAGAATGTATCGTGCGTAATAAAATACCATCTGTAGACGCGGATACATTAAGACAGGATATTGCCGTGATATTACGCCACGTAGCACCACCAAAACCGAATATCACTTCTTCTGAATCAACTGCGCTAAATGAACTCCGAAAGGATGAAACAATACTGGTTCTGAAAGCTGATAAAGGGAACGCGACTGTTATAATGGATGTCGTTGAGTACGATAGAAAGATACAAAATCTACTCAGTGATGTCAATACATACAAGAAGGTAAATTACAACCCGACGGCGAGAACGGATCGAAGCACTCGCTCACTCATTAGACAGTGCGAGGACGTTTTCGACGACGAGACTTTTAAATACTTACTGCGGCCTAGAAATGTCCAGCCCCCGAAACTATATGGCTTGCCTAAAGTACACAAGCAGAACGTGCCACTACGACCGATTGTGAGTCAGATAGACTCACCTACATATGACCTGGCCAAGCACGTAGCTAAAGTCTTGCAACCATTAGTAGGCCGTACGTCATCGTTTGTCAAAGATTCTCGTCACTTCATTGAAATCCTGCACCAAAACAAGGTTGATGTGGATGAGTTGATGGTCAGTTTTGACGTAGAATCACTCTTCACAAATGTCCCAGTAGCAGATTGTCTTGAAGTGGTTAAGGTAAAGTTGGAAGATAATGACATCCCGATGGAATATGGCACACTTCTACATCATTGTTTGTCGAAGAATTTCTTTGTATACCAGGGTCAATACTATCTCCAAATAGACGGAGTCGCGATGGGCAGCCCCGTAGCTCCAGTTATAGCTAATATTTGGATGGAGTTTTTCGAAGAAAAATCCCTGGCCACCGCCCGCACCGAAATCAAACTATGGAAGAGGTATGTAGACGACGTATTCTGTGTATTGAGAGGAAACAACCAAGATGTAGAAACTCACCTGTCATATTTAAATGGTATCCATCCAAAAATAAATTTTACCTGCGAGATAGAAGAAAACAGAAGCCTAGCATTTTTGGATGTGAAGATTGAAGTGCGGAGTGACGGTTCACTGAGTCACTCTGTCTATAGAAAATCCACTCACACTGACCGCTATCTCAACGCAACCTCGCATCACCACCCTCGACATCTTAATTCTGTAGTAACTGCACTGACAAACCGAGCCTATGACTTGTGTGACATTGAACACTTAAACCAAGAGTTAGAACATGTTCAGAAAGTCTTACAGAATAATGGATATAGAGGGCAGCTACCATCTAGACACAAATCAAGACACTTTAAAGACACAGTAGACAGGCAACCTGTGTTCTTGCCATACATAAGAGGAGTGACAGACAAGATCTCAAACGTACTTCATAAATACTCACTTAATACTGTCTTCACTCCATTAAGAAAAGTAACACAATGTCTACGATCTCCAAAAGATAGTTTCCCAATGGAGAAACCGGGTGTCTATAAGATTGACTGCAGCTGTGGCAGTTCATATATCGGCCAAACAAAACGTACCATAGCGTGCCGAATGAAGGAACACATAAAAGCGGTCAAAAACAACGACAAACAGAAATCGGCAATCGCGGAACATTTGTTGGAATCAGGTCTCAATCACTGGATTGAGTTTCACAACCCTCAGATCATTTCGACAGAACGCCACTACATACCAAGAATGGTCAGGGAAGCGATTGAAATTACAAAGTACAAAAATTTCAATCGTGAGGATGGGTTTAAATTGTCAAGTGTCTGGAATCCAGTGATTCGTATGTGCAAAAACCGGAAAAAACAACAAACTGCTGTGTCGCGGTCAGATACTGTTAGTGTTGTGTGTCGAGAACAGGTGCGAGAAAATAGTGAGTTTGTAGACAATGGTACCGACGCGTGCAATAAAAGACTGCGAAAGAGGGTAGACCGATATGTTTGCCCTTAACAACTTACCCGCAAGATCTTCAGTTACTCCGTGATCATGGCGCTTGCAACAGTGCCGAAATATCGGGAACTCAAAAATAAGGTACATGGTAGCAATCCCGTAACAAACTATTATTTCTAGATGTTCCATACATTATCATCGAAGTATGCGAGTAAGTTTGTATGGAGCAGCTAAAAAAAATCTCGATCTTTCGATGTTGCTCCCGTAGAAAAAGTTGTTGTATATGACCAGCTGATCACGTGGTTTAAAGTAGTGTCCTATTCTCTTGTATACCCTGTGTATATAAATAAATAATTAACAAGTATTGGACAACATCAGTACATCACATACATTGCTCAGATCCTAATGTAAGTACCAAAGGCACTCGTGTCTTAGTAATTAGAAACAATGACGGTACCACAACACCCAGACCGTAGACAATATTGAAAAGTTCGTTTTCTACGTTGACTCGACCGTGAACTCTATCCGAATCGAACCCGGTAGCTCAGAGATGTGTAGTGGCGAGGTGATTTGCCTCTAACGCATTGGGTTCGATTCCCGGATACACAAGGATAAATTGGCAGGTGGTGATAGTGACGTAGCGCAAAAGGGGGGAACTTAGCTTAAGGTGATTGAGGAGTGGAAAGGTATACCACGGCTCTTAGGACAATCAACTGTTCGAGATCCCTACAAGCATCTTACTGAAGAACTTTCTTCTTTTGAGCATTACTTCTCTAGCAAATCCTCATCCCCGACAATAATGGCAACCGAACGAGAAACAGAAGTTCTTCGGTACAAGCTGCCCTGTGTCTCATTCTTACAACTTACTATAACTGTTATCAAGACACCCGTGAGGTGGAAGGTCGGTTCACGCTGCCCACCTATAACCATCGGCCATAAAGATACCACACTCATTATCTAACCAGATTGCTTGGCTTACCTCTTTTGGGCTATGTCCGGTTAGAGAAAGTGACAGAAATAACGTTTATGTAGGCTGTGGTCCTCTTAGACTTTTCTGAAAATTTGATTTTTATTCTTAAACCAGAGTGTTCTTAATAATGTCTAATATACTTCTAATTAGTGAATTCGTAACTGCTGCTTGCTTACACAGTTTGGCAGTCAGGCAGGACAGAAAAAAAAACAACAAAACATCTAAAAGATAATTGTTTAAATCGTAAACAGAGCATTCATTTGTTACTTTTGTGTAACTTGTGTTACAGAAAAAAGTGGAGAAACGAGGACGCAAATTGGTGGACTACGACAGCCAAAGGCATAGTTTCCAAAACCTACAGGCAAACGCAGCAAAGAGAAGGGACGACGTTAAGGTAAGAGGACCTGATAACGACATCATCTGCGAATAAAATTTGTTGAGAAATCAACAAATAACCTTGTATTTAATTCAGACCGATTAAGACTACAATTTAACCTATTAGCCAAACTACAACTTCCTAAGATAGCTATCTACTTATATTGTTTTTTTTAGTTTAAATTCCCTTTTTAACCCTCAGCAGGTACGGCAGTGAATTAAATTTTGACCCTTTATCTGACAGACCCCCATATTCTAGAATAGAATAATTTTCATGTACTATCTATCTGACGTAATAACAAACTACCTACATGTGTTTTCTATTCTAGGTGACGAAAGGTAGAGAACAGCTGGAAGAAGCCAAAAGGACATACGAAGTGTTGAACTCGGAGCTACACGACGAACTACCGGCGCTGTACGACTCCCGCGTCCTGTTCTACGTCAACAACCTGCAGACACTGTTCTCAGCTGAACAGCTGTTCCACTCGGAGAGCTCGAAGGTATGGATCAGATAATATCTAGGTTAGGAGCATTACTGAGGTGCTCGTAGCTCAGTGGCCGCAGCGCTTTGGTATCGATTACTAAACGCAACGATTGTGAGTGGATGGGTGACCAATCCGGTTATATTTAGTGACATTTATCACGAGCATCTCTGTGCTTCGGATGGCATGTTTAAAAGTTGGTGTCGGCTGATATCGGTTGATATTAGTCGTGTAGACTAGTCAGAGGCCTTTTGGCGGCTTGATTACATTTGACATTAAGGTTTAGTGACTGGCCTTACAACTCCCCTCCACCGCGGGCCCGCGTGGTGCAGTATGGCCCAAACCACCTCATAGTTGAGGTGAGGCCTGTGCCCTGCAGTGGGATTTTATCAAGGCATACTTTTATCAGACGTCCACCGATCAGAGGAGCAACGATAGGGTATTATTATCATCATCATGTCAGAATATTGCCGTGCACTGCTGAACGTAAAACCAAAGAGAACGATTTTCCACTTTTGTCATCCAGCCACACTGCCAGCCATCTTCCTAAAGTCGATAGGGTATGGCGTTCATAAATGACTTTACTACCCAGCATTCAGAGCCTTATTCCAATACTGTTGTCTTTTATTTACGCGAACACGATACATTTAAATGAAACTACTTTTACGGATTATTTCGCGATTTATTAACATTTTATTTAACCTGACGTTTCGAACACTTTACAGCGTTCGTGGTCACAGGTAGACTAAGGTGTTATTCGTCTTTACAATATTTTGAAAAAACTATAAACTACCGTCACTCAGTTAATATTAATTTGTGTTCCTATCTACGCAAAAAGAGCTAACTGTATCTAGAGGTCTTGCAGTGCGGGGCCTAGCATGGGATTTCGTTAAAACAGGATCCCATGCTGGTGGTATTTTCCAACCATCTTCTCTGTTGAAATTCGGGTGTCTTCTAATTTCAATTGCCTCCCGTAACATGCGAGGAACAAATCGTCGTTCTCTTGCAAGGACTTTAGGCTGGTCAAATCGTATGAAATGGTTGGGTGTATCTAAGGCATGTTCACACACTGCAGACTTAGTATTCCGTCTATGTTTGATGTCGGCTATATGTTCTTTTACCCGCACGCCTATACTTCGTTTTGTTTGACCGATATAGGAGAGCCCACAGTCACATTCCAGTCTGTACACCCCCGCATCTTGAAGAGGTATGTTGCACTTGACAGGTGGTAAAAATTGGTTAATCTTTTTCGGCGGCTTGAAGTAGGTTTTGATTGAAGCGCGCTTCAAAATGTTTCCAATCTTGTCAGTGACACCCTTCATATAAGGTAGTACAGCAGGTTGGCGTTCGACGGTGGAATGCTTGACCCGGGGTCTGGAACGACGTGGTACCGGCAACTGGTTTTCCCGTAGTACCTTCCTGACATGCTGGAGCTCGCCAGCCAGGTGTTGGTCGTCACAGATACCCCTTGCTCTCTGAAACAACGATTTGCCTACGGTAGCCAACTGTCGAGGATGATGGTGAGAGGCACCATTGAGGTATGTATCTGTATGGGTGGCTTTACGAAAAACTGTATGACTAAGAGTATGATCCGGATTCCTAGTAAGTAAAATGTCTAAATGTCTACTGCAAGACCTCTAGATACAGTTAGCTCTTTTTGCGTAGATAGGAACACAAATTAATATTAACTGAGTGACGGTAGTTTATAGTTTTTTCAAAATATTGTAAAGACGAATAACACCTTAGTCTACCTGTGACCACGAACGCTGTAAAGTGTTCGAAACGTCAGGTTAAATAAAATGTTAATAAATCGCGAAATAATCCGTAAAAGTAGTTTCACTTATTCCAATAACCAAAGCGATTCACGATACCCAGAAAATCCTGGTATAAGAGCAACGCCCGCATTAGTCAGAATAGCTAAAAAAGCATGTTCAAGGCTTTGGCCATCTTCCAACCCAATTGTAACAGTCAGTCAGACAGACAACCTGTCCTGTTGACAATTTAGGCAACTTTCGTACTTTTGGGCTTCTTAAATTCAGCATTTCGGCATGCCTCGCAAATACTACGAAGTTTCGGCCAAATGTCTTGCCTTATTATTTGACAGTCTACCTGTCGCAATAACAGATTACCTCGTAGCATTCAGCAAGCTCCATAATTTATATCGTATGTGTTATAATAAATGTATCTCTTGCAGGTGTTCTCCGAGCTCGAAGCCATAACAGACAAACTGGCCAATGACTGCCAACGCGGGTCCTACAGCAAGAAAGCCAACGCCATCAACAACATCTCGCCAACAGCAAACAACGCCAACGTCAACGCTCACAACGGAAACGCACCATCGCCCACCAACACGGTTCAGAGTGAGTTGATATGTTGTTGATACGAGTGGCTGTTCCGCTGTCGTGTGTTGATATCAGTGTTGAAAGGATTTAACCTGAATGTGTTGATGTAGTTAACCCTTAATCAGCAAAATAAGTATGAAGGTTAAACTATCTTATCTCTGCGATAAAATAAAAAGAAACGGTAATCTCGTCTACAGACAATCAAATTGATTTTATATTGTTGATGGCAGTGGCGTTTGTTAATGCTATTGAGTCATTGATATTGATCAATTGAATAGAATAGAATAGAAAATTGATGCGTTTGTTGTGTGACGTTTGATGTTCTTTAAGCTTTATTAATCAATAATATCTAGAGGCAAGTTAGGAAGATTCAATGGGACGATGCGATGGGACGTGAGTTCGAGTCCCACCTGAGGTCGATGATTTTTTTCAAGTGTTATTTCTAAGTTCAAGTGTATCTTTTATTAGGAAGATTCAATTTAACAAATAACAACATATAAGCCTTTTTTGTTGTTATTTTAGCTTCAGAAAGGTTTTTACTACGCCGATTTGTGATGTAATGATGATGTGGATGGCCAAACATATTTGCCTTCTGAAATGGCCTCCGACTAAAATAGCAACCTGTATAACAAGCACAGAAAGTCTTATTATTATATTATTAGAGACAACAATAGTATACAATCTAACAAATGTGTTTTCAGCCTTTTTTATTAGTTGCGTGCAAAATATTTTTGATCTGATCCGAAATAATTTCCTGGACAATTTCAAGGATATTTTCATTGTTTGTTAATTAATATTGTGTTTTGTGTCAATTTGAAACTTACTGGTCGTTGATGTTCTCGGTTATGTGGTCCTCAAATGTTATAACTAAACTTCATATGCACCCCGGATAGCACAAAACAAAAAGCGCTAGGAGAAAACAAGATGTTTCTATAACGTATATTTTTAATTAGACCTAATTTACCCTGTGTAAAAATAAACGATAAAATAATGTATCGAAAGAATTCCCATTATGTTTTGATTAAGCACTAAATGCGATCAGTTGGCAAGGAAGCGAATGTTTTGATGCAATAAATCTGGGAATTTTTTTGAGTGCAGTAATGTATTGCTAATCAATTTATTTACCGCTTCATTGAGATGTTTTCACATCCAAATCTAGCAATTAAAATCTAATACTTTTTTTCCGTCCGTATTATATGGGTAAAAAAGTTGGTAGTTGTAAAAAACTTATGCCGAAACTCATAAATGAGTTAGCTGTCCAGTTTACACCAAATACGCGGACACCTACGCGTTCAGGCCTAGCACGCAAATGTATCTTTCGTCCGGACGTATAAACCTAACAAAAAAGAGATTAGTCATGAAGGAAGTCAAAGAAGATTAAAGAATATTAGTCATAGTAAAAGTAGCTGATGTTCTAAAATAATAATATAACAAATGTTTATCAGATTATTTGCAGATATACTACTAATATATAAGCTTTCAAAGCTTTATATAAGATTTTTTGTTGAGGTTTTTATTTATTTATTTACTGATTTTCACATTAATTTATTGAAACCCGATAACCCGAGCGAAGCTATTTGAAGATGAAGGAAAAAATAAAAGTTACTTGGCTTCACTCATTGCTTATCGGAAAAAAAAATAGTGGCTTTAAACGTTATTATTTATAGTAACTTAGTAGCGCATCATCCATCTGTCTGTGTGACTGTCACGTCAAATCCCATGATCGCGCGTGCGAACGCTCTATGTCTGCAGGACGCACCGGTTTGAACTCGTCGCTACAAATGCTATTACTATCTGAACGCCAATGCGCACGCCAACGCGCACGCAAGTTTAACGCGTTGGTTTGGTCGAGACTTTATACGGTTAAGAATCAGACTAAACAAAGAAAGTTAAAAAAAAAACTTATTTTTGTCAGTTAGTCTGTCATAGGCAAGAAAAAAATATATTTCATTTTATCTGGCTCAGAGTAAGTATTAAGTCCCGGCCAACAGGCGCGTGCGCAGTGGCGTGCTTGGTGGCGAGGGTGTGGGCGTTCAGATCGTGCCATAGCATTTGTATCGACGAGTTCACACCGGCGCGGACAGCGGTGGCGTGCAGCTTGACATTCAGCTTTTGCACGCGCGGACATGACATTTGACGTGACAGGCTCAATAGACAGATAGTGCGCTACTACGATAACATAAATAATTACGTTTAAAGCTACTATCTTTTTTCCGAAAAGCAATAAGTGAAGCTAACTACCTTTTTTCTTTCCTATATCTTCAAATAGCTTCGCTCGGGTAACCGCGTTGGAAATAAATTAATGCGAAACTCAGTAAATAAATAAATTAAAATCTCTACAAAAATTCTTTGTTTATTTAGTAAAACGGTTGAGCTTTTATATTCGTAGTATATCTGCAAATAATCTGATAAACAATAGTTAAATCATAATTTTTACAACAATATTAGATACCTTTATTATGACTAACATTCATAATCTTCTTTGACTTCATTCATGACTAATTTCTTTCTTGTTAGGTTTATACATCCGAGCGAAAGATACATTTTCATGCTAGGCCTTCTGAACGCCTAGTGTCCGCGTGTTTGGTGTGAACTGGCCTGCACGCCCACGCCCACGCCACCGCGCACGCCCAAGCCCACGCGTTGGTTTGGCCGTAGCTTTAGTAATCCTAACAAAACATCGAAATCTTTTCAACGGTAGCCAAAGTCAAAATCTTAATTCCCTTGAGCTAGGATTGAGAACCAATGAAAATTAACGCATTGAGTGCGAAAGAGGTCACCGCTGATCCTTAAACATAGATTTTCTATTGTCTTGTTATTACATCATCAACAACCAGAGATTAGTTAAACCCCCCAAAACACATAATCAACAACCAGTAAGTTCCGAAAGCATGTAGTGAGCATGTGTGTGTGTGTGTAGCGCCCCCCTCTCCCGCGCTCAACGGGGACGCGCCCCCCGCCTCGCCCCCCGCCACGCCCCCTGCGCACACGCCCCCCGCCTCGCCGGGACCCGCGCCCCCCGGGCCCCCCGCGCCCCCTGCGAGACAGAACTCGGAGGACAAGCTGGCTAATGATGTGGAACACAACGACAAGAAGGTGGAGGAGCTCTACGATATACCTGTCGGTGAGTATGCGAGCCTGGTACTTTTGGGATCAGAAATGTTTACTTAGGCTAGTTTTTAAGTAGGTTGTAGGTTATTTTTTCGCTCGGATCATAAACAAAAAAAAAGAATTGATTTGTAATTTGACTACTGCCCAAATGGTAGCTAAAGATTTATAACTTAAATTGTCATGTTTAATCATGTTCAAGGTAAGAAACCTTAAATTGTTCCAAAAAATGAAGTAGTATGAAGTATTTCTGTGATAATCACCAGCTTATAGCCAAATGTAGAACATCGATCTTTCCCATAGAAAAACATAGCAGTACAAACAACAAATATGCTTATATTTGACCGTATGTGGTATTTACTAGTAGATAGAAGATATGATTGATGTCAATCCTCGCCATATTTAGGGAGTTGATTAAGTATCTTATTCTGATCAAGAATCAGTGAAAAAATTACTTCAAAAAAAATTAATTAATTTTTACATATCTATGATTTTTATAATCGACCACTTTCGATACAGAATAGTCCCCTAACGCAAACGGCTGCTATCCGACGTGATAAGCGAGCGATCCGATCCGATCTCGATGGGTGCCGCAGTGTAAACTTATTGCAGTATTGCGAGCCACAGTACAGTTGATGAAAATATTCGGTATAAATTCCATTTTTTTGTATTTAACGAATTATCCACAAAAAAATTTGTGGAAAATTCGTTTACATAAGTCATAATATGTCACCATGTGCTGTGTGGGGACGGCCGTAAAGAATACACTTTCCCACCGCCAAAAGGAGGCGTGTCGTAAGAGGCGACTAAATCCTGTAGCACGAGACGGGGAGCAGCGTCTGCGTGCGAAATAATAAAAAAACAGCGCTCGCCAACCCGCCTGCCAAGCGTGGCGAGTATGGGAACAAACCCCCGATGACAGAAGTCACTGGGGGAGGCCTTTGTTCAGTAGTGGACGTCCTGTGGCTGAAATGATGATTATGATGATGAATATGTCACCTCATTAAATATGTCGAGGATTGAAATCAGCACCCTGTATTAGCTCATGTGCTGAGATGACGTCAAACTGAAAGATGTGTTGAAGCTAGATAATAGGATAGTTGACACCACCAATCAGTTAGGATACATTTAATGTTTTTTTACACTAAATAAAGAATTTATTTGTGAATGGTGGCAAACCCCTAATTTTGTGTGCTTAGTAGTTAGAAAGTTACTGTTGTACACTAAACGGCAAAATTGCTTAATTAGCTCTCTTTATTTCTGTTCATTTAAGTTCTAAATAGCTTGACAACCGTAAAAAATTGCTTCACTCATATTCATTTACCCCATTAAAATCTGTATAAGTATCAAGGCAACTTAATCCTAGTCGATTCAGTAAATCAGAACACCAGAATTGCGCGAAGTAATGTACCTAAATACTCGATTGCACTGGTAAAATTTTTACAAGTATCAAGGCAATTTAATCCTAGTCGATTCAGTAAATCAGAACACCAGAATTGCGCGAAGTAATGTACCTAAATACTCGATTGCACTGTTAAAATTTTTACAAGTATCAAGTCAATTTAATCCTAGTTGATTTAATACATCTGAACACTGAACTAAAATCGCGTGACGTGATTACTTCATTGACCTAATTCAATTTGTACATGTATCAAGTAAATCCTAGTAGATTCAGTACACCCAAACACTAAAATCGCGTGAAGTAGTTTCTTCATTGCCTCGTGATCTGTTGGGCAAAGTAAGCCGTAGCACTAATACTTTGAAAATATATTAGAATTTGATGTATACCGAATGTAATTATTTCTGTAATATTTTTAACGGGTGATCCTGCCACTCAAATTGAATGTCTTTCTCTATGGTACGGAAAATACATTCATACAAATATGTAGCACATAAATTCGTGCTACGGCCACCGACATTGAATACATTCTCCCAGGGTCACCAGTCACGCCGGAGAGGTCGAATAATAACGGCGAGGAACACCCTGTAGATGTAGAACCGAAACAGAAAGAGACAGAGAGCAAACCGAGCGAGAGTGCGAGCAAGACGGACGAGGTCTATGACATACCTGTTGGTAAGTGACAGTGGATAAAAGCCTGTTCATTCTAAAAATAATATAGGTAAAATATACCTGCAGTGAACACTACGCTAACTTCAAAGCTGTTTACAGTTGGTTTACAGGCAAAGATCATTTAGAGGTCGTCCATTACCACGTGATGTTTTTAGTAAGTATTTAACTCCCCCCTCCCCCATGGTGATACGTGCCGAGTTGTTAGACTATAACGTCCCCCTACCCAATTTTTTTTTGTACAAGCAACGGCTAGTCAAGGTCACCACCTCTTCACGCTTTCGAAATCGCGCGTTCAAAAAAAAAACGTGATATTTCACTACAACCTCGATGGACGACCCCACAACGGCTTGTCTACCCCGTTATTGAAGAAAGTACATTAATTTACTTGGCGTTATGTAAATCTCAAAACTTTTCTGTTTCTAACGATATTATCATAAAATTTTCATAATATTAGTAAAATAGCGAGTTGATTTAGATAAAAAACGAAAATTCATATTTCTAGTTAGCGTAGTGTTCATGGAGCTATCGAAATGATTCGGGAATCCAGTTCTAAGTTAACCTTATTTTAAGTACGCCTCTTTCTGACCTCGCAAACAAAAGAGAGGTTATAAACATAGTATCGACGACACTACTAAAATGTTTTGGAAACACAAAGAATATTTCAGTAAAATGGCGTTTGTAAATATGTCATATTGTTTTGCTGATTTTTATGAGATACTAATCTTTTCTGCCGTTCTTTAAATTATCATCTACTTAGTCAAACTTGTGATAATTTATGAACAATTGAAAACGGTGTTTTTGGCACGACCACCTACCTATACCTATACACAAAACTCGGTTATTCGATTAAAATGCTAGGGTAGGTAGATATTACTTAGTTTGAATGGGCTTTTATTAAAATAAAATAAATTGAAAATTTATTGAAATAAAATTGCAAAGGTGAATAAGGCTGTAAGAGATGACAAAGAAAAAATAAGTCGGTAAAGGTTGAACTAATAAATATTTATAGTTAGATTTTATTTATATTAATAGAATAATTGTACTATCACTTTTCTATGTAATTAGTTTTTCTTCTGTATTGTAAATATTTATTTCATTTCATTGACATTATGTATGCTGATTTATTTCTAATAGGTTTTAATACATATCACCAAGGTAATCCTGTATATTTTTATGTATTTATACTGCGTTGTATTGTTTTTTGCTTTACTAATTTGTTAAGTTTGTTTGCTTGCTTTTTATGTGTACTAACATTTTTTTCAATATATTTGTAAATATGTTGTATAATTTTCATAATGTTGTTGAGGTTATTTCATTTAAATATCCTTTCATTGTTATTTTATACTAGTTTTTACATATTTTATGATTTATATAAACAGGTTCGATGTACAAATGTATAAACGCTCATTTGAAAAAGATCTCTATATGTCAGGCTTAAAGTTGAAAATCTATTGAAGATTTTTTGACTTTCTGGGTAGGTCGACGTGCTGTTGACTATACTTAAATATTTCGGTCACGTAGTATATTTACGTGCCACGACATATCATGAAAATCGCTTCCAGATCAATATTAAAAATTGATCAGACTTCTACCTTGTTCTCTTACGCCCATAGTCCCGAAAGAGACATTGTATTGTGACATAAATCCTGCTTTTGATTGGATCAAACGAGTCCATATACATTCATAAATTACGACACGCTGGGCCAAAATTTCGTGACGTCAAATTGCAAAATCTTATTATGTTTAGTATTGAACACAAAATTTGAACTATAAACGAAAAAAAAAATCAATTTCTGGATATAAAATTACTTGTCACACTGGGGGAGGGAGGAGTCTCACAAATATGAAGACCTGTGGCAAAGGGGTATCATTATCAAAATAAATATGAAACTAATGTTACATAATTTATAGTTGGCCCCAATGTGTAGGTACATCAATTGCTATCCCCCACATTTTTTCAGTCAAAGAAGTGGGTTATGTACATACTAAATGAAGTAGGATTATACCAGCTCCCTCCCGTGTAAGAAAATCAGTTCATTGGTTTCGGAAATTCGTCCGAACATAAACAGACAAAAACGTTACAAATGGTTTTGTAGCTACTGCTAATACAGGATTACATTGCAAGGTAGTGCCAAATTTAAAAATAAGATTTTGATTTGTACTGCTTAAGGTATTTGTTGTCAATTTGAACCTCTGGTTTGCACGGGCGCTCCTGCTGTTAGAAGTGTACCTTACATCGAAAAGGCTAAGGTTTGTTTTCGGGCGCCATTGTGACTATTATTGCATTGAACTTTGCAGTTCTAGGTTTCACAGAGATAGTGCGTGCGTATTTTGTATAAATGAGACAAGATTATCCACGCGTACCTTCTTTCAACAGGGGATAGTAATAAAAAAATTAAAAATAAGTTTGTTTCTTAGATCGTTTATATCGTACATCGATTTAGTTACTGATTCTGAGTGGTCCCTGAAAATTTGGCACTACCTTGCAATGTAACCCTGTATAAATAGGTTAGAAACGACATATATTTACATCGTACCATGTACCGATAGGGGCGACGCTGGCGGGGCTGCCGGCGGGCGCGCTGTACCGCGTGCGCGCCACGTACCGCTACACGCGCGAGGACTCCGACGAGCTGTCCTTCGACGTGGGCGACGTCATCCGCGTCGTCGAGTACGACGACCCCGACGAGCAGGTCAGTCTGCACTAGACACACCATGCACCTGTTCAACCTCCTTTAAGAAAATAACCTATTTATTTATTTTAATTGATTGTCTTTTGTTCTTTCGCGGTCTTCTCTTGGATTCTGTCAACGCACGCACGGCAAAATGTTTCAATCTCTAAAACTATAATAAAATTGTATACAGGGTGTACAAGAGAATGGGACACTCCTTAAAACCACGTGATCAGCTGATCATATATAACAACTTTTACTATGGGAGCAACAAACGAAACCGAGATTTTTTTTTAACTGCTCCATACAAACTTACTCGCATACCTCGATGATAATGTATGGAGCATCTGAAAATAAAATTACGATTTCGATTTTGCTCCGATAGGAAAACCGATAGGAAAAGTTGCTATATATCACCAGCTGACCACGTGGTTTTAAGGAGTGTCCCATTTTTTTTTACACCATGTATAACTAATTGACGATCGGAAAACCACGTGACACGAAGATTTAAAGCCACATTTACACTTAGCCTCTGCCACGGCTCCTGCCGCTGCCGGAAATATTGCCCTAAATACTTCTGCGGCTGTATCGACGCGATTGTTTTTATCTCGCTCGCGCTGCCCTGTCTTTGACTTCCGCACGAAAAACCGATAATTGGTGGAGCGCAGTTCGTTCGCGTAAAAAATGCAGTGAGTCACATTTGTCCACCGGCCTACCAAGCCACGCCCCCAACCAATAAAATTGTTCTTTATAAGAAAGCCAAGTTCACAGTGACCAATTGAACGCATACTTTCAAACGAAACGGTTATTAATAAATGCACTTTTTGCAGATGCACTGTTGACTCACTGCACTGCATTCTTAACTCGAACGTACAGTGTCACATGATTTAACGGTTGTCATGGCCTATGCCAAATAATCAATTAAATAGTAAAAGTAGTCGCAATCGAGTTCAATTTCGATCGGAGTTCGTAGGGCGGCGGATAATGGTAATTTAGGGTCCTGGAGACGTATTTTTGAATCATGTGAATTCCAATTCGAATACGAAATGGCAAGATTCGCATTCGAATGACTAAAATCCCTACTTTTGAAAATTCATTTGTGAATTCTGTAACGAGTGGTCTTACCCACTCGTATTTCGATTCTACTAGTAGAAAGTTCGGAAGTATGACATTGACAAGTAAACTCAAGGTTCACAGATTAAAAACTTTTTTTTGTTCCGTTCTATGCGATGCATTGCCGGTTTTTAAAATCAATAAGTTTTTGCGTTCTGGTTTATATATTCTGCGTGAAACGAAAATAGTTATAATAATTTGACTATAATAGCAACACATAATTCGAGTGATTCAAAAATGCGTAAAATCGGGAGCGATAGAAATACAGGGTGTAAAAAAAGGCTTAACGAAGCCTTAAACCACGAATTCTATACATAAAATCAAGTCGAATGCAAAAAAATAATTGCTGGGAAATGACTTTAATTTTTGGGTATCAAAAAACATAACTTATTTCTAACCCGCAATGTATAGCGCGCACGCCACAGACTATGCCTGTGTGTGTAAGCGGTCGGCGCGAGCGGGTGGCGCGAGAGCACTGCGCACGATTCATTGCCGGCTGTGCCCTTTAATGGCCTTTTATGAAAGAAGGACTGAAAATTGTTTTCATGTTTCTTTGTAAAAAAGTTTAGTATTATCAAACAGAAGTCAATTTTCTAAAAATCTTTTAATTTTTTTTTTTACTTTGACTGTCAATAACTCTGCAACCCGTCATTTCCCAGGTATAGTGTAAAAGAAAAAAATGATCGTAATAATACGTAGAATATGTGGTATTCGGCTTGGTTAAGCCTTTTTTTACACCCGATATAGTTCGCACACGAATTGTATTCGTATTCGAATTGAAGATTCATTTCGAATGCTTCAAAAATACGTGTCCTGTGCACTACATAACGTCGTCACAGGAATTGGATTAACTTATATTTTTTAAGAGTTACAGTTTATTCATCTGTCCATCCACCTTGCCGGTACGTGGCGTCCATTCTAGAACCTCTCTGCCCCATCAGCTTTCAGTTCTGCGTGCTATGTGCCCCGCCTGAAACCATTTTAGCTTGCTAATCCGTGGGGCTATGTCAGTGACTTGATCGTTTACCGATCTTCTTCACATAAACGAAGCCACGAACGAAGCTATTATGACTGTCCCCTCCCCTTTTAGGTTATAAATGGATATGGGACAAATATCGTAAGCTAAAAGTGAGCCCCATTTTATTACCCTAACCTAACTTTTAACCTACGGAGCCGAAACGTTGAACATGACAGTCAAGTTGGCCCACCGACTACACGTCACTCAGCGTGCTATGGAAAGGTCTATGTTGGGGATCTCATTAAGGGATAAGATCCGGAACGAGGTCATACAACATAAGATTAAGGTGACTGATATTGTCCAAAAATGTAGCAAGCTAAGGTGGCAGTGTGCTGGCCATGTCTGTCGCAGAACCGACGAGAGGTGGAGCAGGAAGGTTCTCGAATGAAGACCACGCTTAGGCAAACGTAGTGTAGGACGCCCCCCGGCTAGATGGACCGATGACCTGAAGAAGGCAGCTGGCAGCGACTGGATGCTTAGGGCCGGAGATCGTGCGCTGTGGCGCTCCTTGGGAGAGGCCTATGTCCAGCAGTGGACTGCAACAGGCTGATATGATGATGATGAACCCAACTTTACTTTACCTAACTTTTGTTATGCTACTTGCAGGAGGAGGGCTGGCTAATGGGCATCAAGGAGACGACGAACGAGAAGGGCATGTTCCCCGCGAACTTCACGCGGCCCATATGAGCCGCGCGGCCCTCGCGTATCCTACTCCGGCCGGTAGGCGCTTAGACATGATGCCTTTGCACGAATTACTCAAAATACAATTGTAATTAACAAAATATTTCGTTTTAACGAACAAGACAAACATTAATACGATTCTTTTATGCTTCAAAGACAACTTGCCTGCCTTGCGTACGACGTCATATGAAAAAAAAAAACTTTTTTCATCAGTTTTTTTAAAGCAATCAATATATAATATAATATGCAAGATGTTATTAAAAAAGCATGTTTTTTAATAAAATCTTGTATATTATAAGTATAACTAGAAATAAAAACATCGGGGTTGTTAAAAAAGTCAAATAAACAAGTGCGATCTGCGCGCGTGCATTTTATGTTTGTGCGCTGCGCATTTGCCAGATCTGATCGTACCCTCCGTGTTGGGTTTACCTAAAAACAATGGCAGTTATCCATAAAAGTACCTTATACAAAAACATTGCCGCTTGCAGAAAAAACAGAAAAAGATCTTTGGCATCTTGTCTAAGAAGTCTACCCCACAGACGAAGTGTTCCGCGCTTTAACCACCACTGTTCCCGCCAAATAATGACATTATCATTATTCCCGCCAAATAATGACACTATCATTATTCCCAAAAAATAATGACACCGGGTGTCATTATTTACAATATAATGAAACTATCATTATTCGACGCAAAACGCCCAACACTTCAACATTTGAGTGTTTAGTTGTTGAATGTTAATAGAAATCTATTATTTATTATTATTATTTCGTGTTGTATCGCAACGAATTATGGTTATCTTACCCGTTATTTAACAATTTGAAATGATTTATTATGATTTTTGTATATAGTGTCTGTAAAACAACAGAATATAGTCACTACGCCAGGTGTAGGGTTTAATTGTGAATCCTTTAATGATAATGATTGAAATAATTTTGACCTAACCATTTTAATGAGCAATAATTTGACAGTTTTAAATATTATTTGGCATAAATCAATCATAGTTATGTGATTCAGTCGAGTTAAAAAAATATTAAATAAATTAAATTCGTTATTTATATTTGAATTAACGCTCAATGGCTTATGATAGATTTAGTCAACGTTAGTATGACAATAAATATTTTGTTCATTAATGTTTGGGGCGAAATTTTAAAAGTGAATGCTCACCGTATAATAATATATTAAAATATAAATGGTAAAGTGACCTTAACTATCTTTGAGCAATCTTCTGTTGTCATTTTCACAGTATTATATTTATCGGGCAGGTTCGACGATGTTTTCCAAGAAAAAAGATAATGCAAAAAAATTAATTGTGAGCTATAAATTAATATGATAATAAGCTATATTTCTTTTTACACATAACTGTTTGAATAAAAAGGAATTGATAAACTAAAACACTTGTTCAGTACCTGTCTTATTCAGAGTGCATTTGCTATTCCGGGACTAAGGTTAAACCACTGTTTTACGTACAAAAATCAGTGGTTTAACCTTAGTCTGGACTAGTAAATGCTCTCTAAATAAGACAGTAAGAGAACAATCATTATTGTATCAAAAATCAAGCTCTGCCTACATTTCCATCGACACATTGCATTTCATTGTGAGTACCGACTAGGTATATGCATTTCGAAAATATCTTTAAAAACACATTAATAGCTGTAGAATATACATACTCGACCCATACTATTGTCTGTAGCAATTCATTGTCATATATCAGCTAAGTTTCAATGTATATAAATATGATTTTAGAGATTTTTGTTGACCCTTATTTTTATTGTTAATACTTTTTAACATATTAAGTAAAATAATTCGAATATATTATTATACTCCATAGAAGATGGTTTTGTTTATATAAGCATATTATTAAATTTTTTGTTAAATTTTAACCATAGTAGTGAACATGTACTAACTTGTACCGTAAGTATGCTTTTGATTAACTTCAAAAACGAAGTTTTCCAAATTAATATGAAAGTTAAACAGTTGTAGTTTTGTTTTAAAAAAAATACAAAGTACAATATGCCAGGATTTTTTTGTCAAACTCTAAACATTCGACTTCTGTCCGTAGTCTGTAAAATTATTTCTATTTGTATTATTAATTTGGAAAACGTTAATAAGAGTGTTTAATATAATTGTACCCAGAAAACAATTGATATTACAACGCCTGTGTCAAAAACGGTGCTTTGAGATGTGTACATAATTTGTATGTATTTTACATTTTTACCCCATAATAGACTAAGGAGCGATTGATCACGTGTTCTATATTACATTAAATCTTTTTCCAAAACATTTCTTTGTGCCTATTTGCTGGTCGTATTACCAGTTAGTAGTTTTTTGAAGTTTTTAAATCATATCGCTTAAATCGATTCTAATTGGAAATTAATATCAATTGTTAATATCAAAAATATTGACTGATGTTTTATAGAAAATGTTGAAAAAGTAAGTTGCAACATAGTATAGGATACTGTCCGATGTATTGAAAGTTGTGGCTTACGTCAGCTGTGCCATGCGAAGGTCCATAATATAATGTTAATTATAAGTTTGTTAGGACTTGTACAGTTTTTACAACTGCAAATAAAATGTTTCTCACAACTTCAGAGATTTTATTTTCATTCCTCTCTACGTTAATTTGATAATCATGAAATATGTTTGGAACCCTATACAGGGTTATTTGAGAAAAATCAACAATCTCTCACAACTAGATAGCTAACATCATAAACAACAAAATTCGTTCTACGAGTTTTATCATAAACTCAATACATTAATTAATAAAAATGATTTTCCAAGCTTTTATTGTACTGTCGCGTCGTGATATTTGTAAGTCTATGTTAGGCGACGCGCGCAACGCTTGCGCCCCGCCCTCCCCTACCCCTCCCGATGTGAAGCGCACAGAGATAAGAACATTCAGACGTAAAATTTAATTGCTATTTATTTTTGTATGAAAGTAAAATGTGTCAAATTATCTAAAGTCGTAGAAAAAATGTATGATGTTAGCTATCTAGCCGGGCGAGGTTGTTTTTTTTTTTTCAAATAACCTTGTATATTTATAATTGTTTACAGCGTTGGATCAAGTTTGGCGAACGTGTCGCAGCGATTACTTTCGGGTTATCCTTTTTCTATTTTAAAATAAAGCAAAATGAAATAAAACGCAAAAGAACAAAACGATGACGATGTTAGCCTCTATATTATGGTGTCCTCAGGCCTTAAGGGGGTTACCAGACAAATTGATCCATCGTCGATCGAGGGCATCGATCGATGGCAGAATAGATAACTCGACGTCGATCGATAGTTTCTATCAGACCTATCGATCGATAGGTTAGCTAGTCGAACGGTATCCGTCGATCAATTAAAGCTACCAGACCAGTCGATCAATTTCGATCGATGCCTTCGATTAGTAATGTTCCTTGCCTCCGATCGGCGATCGATCGATTAGTCTGGTAACACTCTTATTGAATGTTACGTTCACCACAACAGATTAGTCAGAATACTTCCGCCGAGTCCGAATCTTTGAGATAAGTAGTTGCCGATCAGTAGTCGACTATGATCCAGGATAATTAATCAAAAAGTATGATCACTACGAAATCGATAGTCTATCGTTAACTCAACAACCGCAAGACTCGATTGGCCACTGTGGACTTTGTAGGGGTTGTTGTGACTGGCCTTGAAGGTATTCGTTCTAGTACTCGCCACTGACCTGAAACAAATATCCAGACCAGCTGCTGTCAAATTAGTGCCTATTTGATTTTAGCTATTACAGCGATGAAGAATCGGCAGATTAATATAAATGGACGGACAAGATAGGCTGTCATTGTAGTCATCATACACAAAATACGTCAAAAGTTTTAGCATCGCGAAAAGAAATACTACGTTCAAGTTTAGTTCTTTTATGGACTCTTTTGTTGGTTGTGGTTTGGTTGGACATCCAGCCAATCCATGTTTTTTCAGGTCAGTGCTTGGATGTGTTTTGACTTTTTGTTTTCTTTATTGAACTGCAAATTATTTGTGATTGTGGAAGTTTTTCAAAAAAATGCTTTGGCAATTAAAATCAGTGTTTTCAAGCATGAAAATATCCAGAAAACTGTTTTAATTGTTATTATTGAATAGAGTGCCATGTATTACGTGATAAAATATTAAGGTAAGCTTACCCATCATTTATCTTGTCCTATACTGCGTATTTTGTTAAAAAATAAATGTAACACATAATTTTTGTATTATAGGTGCTTTGATCTACAATCAACAAGTACACCAAGGTAAGATAAGATTTATATTAAGTAAATCTGTAGAAAGCCAGTGAAGAAAAAATAATTTCGTAATTGTTACTTTGCCTTATTTACGCTTATTTACTTACGCGCACAAATCTCACAATTTTTTATTTTTTTCAGCATAAATCATTTAGAGATGTCATCAGTAGCTTGTATTTATTTTGTAAGTGTTGACTTTGTTTTATTTTCCACATAATTCACCATTGATTGCATTAAATCTGTTCTTTTACTCACATTAATGCTTTTTAGATAGCCTAGCATAATACTCTAACTAATAATCTACTGTACTTTTTTCTTCTACATAAGGTTTAAAAAACTAAATAAGCACTCAAACATCAAACTAACATCATGCGCAAGGTAAATATTCAATTATAAGGATAAAAGTAATTTCATACCAGATAGAAATAATAAATAAACTTTATTACATAAAATCATACAAACAGAGAGTAATCATTAAAGACAAATATTAATGTTTTATGCCACCAAATTATTTACCTGTATTTTTCTATGTTAACTCCTAACTAAAGTGCTTATCACACTACATAGTGTTAAGACAGTGTTACTAGGACTAAGTCTTACTAAGACTGTCTTAAAGTCTAATTAGATAAGCTCACACTACTCTGAAAACCGCATGCTAACTCATTTGAAATGCATACATAGTTGATGATGATTGTTGCGGTGTCAAGTCCTTTTACACAATGTGAGTGATTTTTACTTTTTTGCTATAAATATGTCATGCCAAGGGACACGTCAATAACTTCCTTTTATTTTGTATAACAACAAGCCATGGTACACACACTCAACAAACTAACACATGACTTTACTTAGCCGCGCTGCATGCTGACTGAACGGTCTAATGTGCTAAGCTTATTACACTACATGGTATAAATATAAATAAATTAGATAGACTTAAGTTGCTTACTCTTAATACACTGCTAAATCTTAGTAAGACTGTCTTAATACTGTGTAGTGTAATAAGCACTTAAGTGATTAGGAGACTAACAATAAATAATAAATATTGGACAACATCACAAACATTGCTCTGATCCTACGGTAAGTAGCTAAAGCACTTGTGTAATAGAAATCAGAAACAACGACGGTGGCACTACCCACGCCCTGACCCGAGACAATATAGAAAAGTTCGTTTTCTACATTGACCCGACCGTGGATCGAACCCGGAACCTCAGAGATGGCGGCGCCATTTACAGTCCGGCGTGCTCGCCTCTCGGCCACGGAGGTCGTTATAAAATGCCCATTGTATCTCATTTCGCTGAGCTGGCAGGGTTAAAATAGGATTGAAAATTTAGGGAGCTTCTCAAATAGCTGCAGTATGTTTTCTTTTAATTAGATTTGAATTTTCATTAAATTATTGCTTGTGTTTTAATATTGGCTCTGCCAGAGTTGGTTAAAATTATTTAAATAAAGTCAGTAACATTATTAGTGTTAGGATGTTTCAAGGTAGGTATCATTAGAATAGAAAATGATTTGACTGGGTGTTAATGATAGTCAGGAATTTCTTGAATTTATAATATTAAACTTCGTTAAGGCTTGAAATGTGTATATTTAGTAACAAATACAGATGTAGGTAAGTATATAGGCAATACAGTAGTTGCGCGCGAATGTTCGAGACGGAATGCGAATATCAGTCGGACGCGAGCGCGCCGACCAGCCCGTTCCTCCCGCGCCCCGCGTCACCATCCTTGATTATCGAAGCTGCGCGTACATCTTCGGGGGTGTTGAAAGGTATAACTTTCAAATTTACAAGACAGAATTCATAGCAGGTAAGACTGATGGTGCTGGTGAGTTCATGGCGTCACTTGTTAGTGCTTGAGGCAAAACAACGCTGGATGTTTGTGTAGTACCAGGCGATGCAGTTGAAGGTGCGACGTCTTTGTTTTCTTCAATAACAGGAATTATACACATCTTATTTATGGCTCTTTTTATGGTGCCCTTGTTTGTGAGGACGTCTGCAACTCTGCTAATACCATCTGGTCCAGGATAAAGGCGACTGATACGTGCCAATCGCCAATTAAGTGGAGGTAAGTTGTCTTCTTTAAGTATGACAAGATCTCCAATACGCAGGTCTTGTTGCCGTGTTTTCCATTTAGTCCTTTGCTGCAATTCTGATATGAACTCTCGGCGCCAGCGGTCCCAAAAATGTTGCCGTAGTTGTTCGATGCGTTCATATCTATTGGGATTCTTGGCTGTGACTGGTAAGCTTGGTATGGATGTGAGAGGTCTCCCGATTAGGAAATGGCCCGGAGTCAAGGGAGATGGGTCAGAAGGATCCGACGAGAGAGGTGTAAGTGGACGTGAGTTAAGTATCGCCTCAATTTGTGTGAACAGCGTAGCCAACTCCTCGAATGTCAGGGATGCATTAGCGGCGACGCGCTTAAGATGGTGTTTGGCAGATTTGACTCCGGCCTCCCACACACCTCCAAAATGAGGCGAATATGCGGGGCTGAACATGAATTTAATGCCCTCATCATTAGCAAAATCAGATATAGACTGACGGCTGGACCTAAAAAGCCTACCTAGTTCATTGTTAGCACCTTTAAAATTTGTCCCGTTATCACAGTAAACTACGGCAGGTTTGCCTCTTCTAGAAACGAACCTTCTCAAAGACAGAATAAATGCTTCCGTGCTTAGGTCACTGACGAGTTCGAGATGTATCGCTTTTGATGAGAGACAAACAAACAAGCAGAGGTAGCACTTGGTAGACCGACTTCCCCTGCCTTTCCGGCTTGATATTAAAAAGGGTCCAGCCATGTCGACACCGCATGAATAAAATGGAAATGTGGAAGTAGTCCTAACAGTAGGTAAGTTACCCATTAATGGTTGTAGGGTTTTTCCTCGAAACCTAGTGCAAACTATGCATTGCTTTGTAATGCTGCGTGCTAGACACCTGCCACCTATAGGCCAAAATTGTTCTCTGACTGACGATAAAAGTAACTGAGGTCCTGCATGAAACAGGCGCATATGTTCGTGAGTCAAAATTAATCTTGTCAAATGATGCTTAGCATCTAAGATCATTGGATGCTTTTTGTCGTAACTAAACTGAGAATTTTCAATCCTGCCGCCCACTCTCAAAATACCATTCGAATCAATAAATGGATTAAGTGATAACACCTTCGAGTTCCGATGCAAAGATATTTTATGAATTAGAGCACTCATTTCGGCAGTAAATGACTGAGATTGACTTGATTTGACTAGAAGATGCAGTGAGTTGTTTAATTCTTCAACCTGTAGTGAGCCAGTCAATTTAGGACTTTTTAATTTCGTATTGTTCACAAAACGCAAAACATACGCATAAATTCTTTTTAATTGATTATAATTTGAATATCTCTCAAAATGTATAAAGTTTTTACAGTCGTGGTTAGTGCCTACATGACACTGAAGTATTTTAGTGTTTTTACTTTTCAACTCAGGTAAGATAACGGGTAATTTATTGTGTGCTTGTTTAGGCCATTCATGTGGCTTTGATTTAAGGAACGGGGGTCCTTCCCACCAAAGAAGAGAAGATTGTAACGATTTTGGGTCTACACCCCTAGATGCCATGTCTGCGGGGTTTTCGTGAGTTGATATATGATTAAATGTAAAATCTGATGCCAGCTCATGAATTTCATTAACGCGATTACAAACAAAAGCCTTCAAGTCCCCAGTATGCGCCCTCAACCAACCCAAAACTACTGTCGAATCAGTCCAAAGATACTTACGTTTGATATCGCATCTTAGGGCCTGCAAGACTCTTGTGGACAAGCGTGCACCCAATAACGCACCACACAACTCAAGTCGTGGTATAGTCAAAGGTTTAATGGGTGCTACGCGAGCTTTAGCACACAACAACTTAACAACAGTTTTGTTTTCAATATTTTCAGAACGCAAATAGATACAAGCAGAATAGGCTTGCTGTGACGCGTCGACAAAACAATGTAGTTCAATAACTAACGGTTGGTCACATAAAACGTGTCGTGGCACTTGAATGTTAAATAAGATTGAAAACTCATTGATAAGCTTAGACCAATTTTTTGTAAAGGATTCTGGAACTGGATCATCCCAATCTAGTTTAGCGCCCCATAATCGCTGTAGTAAGATTTTTGCGATTATTACACAGGGACTTAATAAACCTAATGGGTCGAATATTTTACACGTAGTGGATATGACGGTTCTTTTAGTGATTATGGAATTTAGTTCAAGATCAGTAGAAAATTGCAAAGTGTCAGATTTTGGTGAATAGTTTAGACCTAAGATACTAGATTCTTTATAAAGATCAAGGGATTCAGATGTTTTGTTCTCACTGCTAAACAAATCAGAACAATTCGTGCGGAATTTACGCAACGGTAAACACGCAGAGTTCAAAACTTGAATTACTCCATCAGCAATGTGTCTCAATTCTTCCACAGTATCGCAGCCCGTATTTAGGTCATCCATATAAAAGTCATTTTGGATTACATTGGCAACGATACTATCAGAACACTCAAACGCTAACTGGAGGAGACAACGAGTACTTAAGAAAGGTGCAGACGCAGTACCGTATGTGACGGTATTGAGCTGCAATATCTGAATTGGCTGATCCCTTGCTTCTCGCCACAATATCAGTTGCAAATGTCGCTGAGATTTATCTATTTCAATTTGCCGGTACATCTTTTCGATGTCACCAACCAGAATATATTTGTATTGACGAAATCTCATCAATATAGAAATCAAGTCACTTTGTATGACCGGACCAATCAGTTGTATGTCATTTAATGACTTACCCGATTTGGTTTTGGATGAAGCATTGAAAACCGTCCTTAATTTGGTCGTTTCACTTTTTTCTTTAATTATAGCATGATGTGGCATATAATATCCAAAAAGTGGACGATCTACTTTGCTCAAATGACCTAGGTCAGCATATTCTTTTAGGAATTCTTTATATTTTTGTTTTAGCGAAGGATACCTTTCAAGTTTTTTAAGTAAGTTATCGAGACACCCTTTTGCTACATAAAAATTGTCTTTTAGTGCTTGCTCAGGTGTTTCTTTTATAGGCATTTGAACGCTAAATCTACCACTAGGCAAACGAGCTACCGTGTCGACGTAATGAGACTCGCAAAGGCGTTCTTCCAACGAATATGTTTTAGATTGAGTCGGAACGTCATCTATATGCCAAAACTTCTCTAATGAATCACGAATTTCTTGTGTAAAATTACAATAAATCTGTTGAGGGTTAATAGGAGCACTAGATACAGCCAGTGGTCCAGCCACCAACCAACCTAGCTTTGATTTCTGCAAAACAGGTTTATTTATTCCTAGTTTTATAGTTTTTGTCTCAATGATTTGCCAATAAACATCAGCGCCCAATAAAATATCTACCTCCGCGGGATAGTAAAAATATGGATCTGCTAGTTTGATATTGTTAGGTAATTGTAAGTTACTAACATCAACCTCGGAGTTAGGTAGCGTTCCAGTAATCTGGGGGACTACTAAAAACTTTGTACTAAAATCAAACAGATTAACTCGTGATTTTATTGTTAGGGGACAACTCTCAGTTACTTTGCAACTAACATTATTTATACCACAAATATTCATGGGATTAGTACATATACCAGCAGAAAGTCCCAATCGCTTTATAAGGTTATTGGTTACGAATGACGATTGACTTCCTGTATCAAGTAATGCTCGAGCAGTGTAGGTACTGTTCTTCACGGCGACCTCAACGACCGCCGTACATAACAAAACTTGTCCCGTAGACACTGCAGATAATGACACTGGTAGTGATGACGTAGAGGGAACAACAGGTTCACTTGTTGGTCGACTAGATAGTGTAGGTATATTCTTATGTAACAATGTATTGTGTTTTTTCTTACATGTGCGGCAACCACCCTTAAGCTGACACAGATAGGAATTATGACCCTTAACCAAACAATTTTTACATAACTTTCTTTTATTTACTTCGGCAATTCGGTCATCAATACTCATATTCTTGAACTTAGAACACTCATGTAAGCGGTGATCTTCTTCACATAAAACACACAACTTGCACTCCTTGTCATTAGAAATCACAAAACTTTTGGCTTGAATATTAGACCTTTGATTATTATTTTTAAAACCAAATCGATTATTATCTTTATCTGAACGATTGTAGGCGGTTTCTAGCACATCAGCACGGCTTCGCAAGAACGTATAAAATTCATCTAACGTAGGTAACTCAGACAGATTACTTTTAAATTCCTCCCACCTTCTACTTGTGTTGAGGTCTAATTTGCCTGATACCATAAAAATAATTAGTGTATCCCATTTGTCAGTTGGTTGACCCAAATTGTCAAGTGCCCGCAGATGCTTTGAGACATGATCGACAATAAAACGCAATGATTGATATGATTCTTTGTGAAGTACTTCCAGACCAAAAAGAGACTTTAGGTGGTTATTAATTAAGATATTTTTATTATTATAGCGTTTACAAAGAAGATCCCATGCCATTTTATAATTTTGAGCACTAAATACTATAGATTTAATTACAACTGAGGCGCTTCCCTGTAATGAGGACCTTAAATAATGATATTTATTGATGTCTGGAATATCTTCATTGCTATTTATCATCGACTCAAAAGTATCTCGAAACTCGAGCCATTGCAAATAATTTCCATCAAAAGTAGGTAACTGAATTGTAGGCAATTTAATAGCATTGTTTTGTTGGTTAGAATGACAACTAAACAAAGAAGCATTATCTGGATGAGTATCTAAGGTTTTTTTGCAAAAAGGTGAGGACTCTAATCGTTCTTGTGTTATGGCCAAAATAGTGAGAAACAAATTCTCAATCGTATGTCGTTCTACGATTGAGAATTTGTTGTTAATCTTGCCCTGGATCTCATCAAAATTAGAAAACATATCTTGGATTTTACTAACCTTTAATTCTAGTTTTTTTGTGAGACAAGTTTGTAAATTCAGTTTGAAGTGATTCATCTATGGAACTACTATATTTGGTTAACAGACCTTTTATGATTCCACGCTGTCTTATTAATTTGGCTAGTTCAACCTTTTCCTCAGACGTTAAAGATTGATTTTCTTCTTTGTCAGACATTTTAAAGGCACTAAGAAATTAACAATGAACTTATCAAAGTAATAAATATAATATTTATACTTAGTATTTTATACTTAAGTTAAGGGGGTGCCATTCGAACGAAAAACTTCGGAGAGAGCCGATCGGGCCCGTACGTGAACACTCACACATAGAAAAATAGCTATACAGAGTAGGCTGAACGACAGAGTAAACATTACCTGCTATTTTTTCTTAAAGAAAAAAATAATGTAAAGAAGTAAATACTATTTAAGATCATACATAATATTTAGTTTATAAATACCTACCTAAACTTTTGTTCTAAATAATATTTACAAACTTTATTATTAATTAACGAAACATTGTTTTTATTGAAAAGCAAACCTAAGCTTTAAATTGCAGAAAAAGTATTTAGGTAAGCAATGTGAAACACAGGCCAGTTTAATTGAACATAGGCGATCTAAATAATAGAGTACACTATTTTTATTGTTCGAAATTAATTTTGAGTAATCATTGACAGGGATAACCTTATTATCCGTGGCATACTAACTAATGACCACAGCACACCAGTGTGCCGTGGTACAAAATTTGCGGAATACCATCAGCTATGAGTATGTCATTAGTTTTTAATGTACTTTTGCAGCCTTCTACTGGCAGTTGACTCCGTACCGCTAGATGATCCAGAGTAATTTTTATAGCACACATGCTCAGGTACTTCAAGATTGCATTCTAAGCTCACGCGCATACCATACACTATTCATTTTTATCAGCAAATGTAGAGAGCTTTTTCTGTAGCCAATGATAATTGCAGCTCCTGATAAAGTTATTTATGTTTTTCTATACGACCTCTTACTCCAACAATGCATTATGGAGTAAGAGGCTACAACTGTTATCATCGGTATGCCACATGCATTCACGTCACCATTTTTAATAGCCACTCAAATTCTTCTCTGCTCCCTTTTTTTTGCTATTTCCTCTATGACTTTCTCTTTGGCCAGCTCCCAGAGTTCACATACTTTAGCATGACATTTAGCATTAAATATTTTCCGATATGTAGGGTATATCAAGAGGATTTTTGACATACTCGAGGGCACCTACTCCCATACCTATAGATAGACATAATGTTACTCGTGATTGTGTGTCAGTTCTTTGCTGCTTTGAGGATTTCTACAACTCTCCAATTTTAATTTTGCACACCATGTAAAAGTAGTAATGAAAACCATTTTTATTTTCTCCAGTAATATTTGGATCACTTAAATTGCAACCAAATTGAGAACTGGGGTGTGTAAGTGTGTGTTACCTTACGGGTTGGGACCCGAACCCGCGATCATCGCATACCGGGCGAGTGCTTTTCCAACTAAGCTACCGAAACGTTTGCAGAGCAGACGTAATCTTTCAAGTGTCAAAAACGCTGGCTCTGACAGCGAGAAGCTGTCGGAGCCAGCGTTTTAAGAACCCGATGCAAAAGAGAGGGGTGTTATAACTTTAACGTGTCTGTCTGTGTATCTGCCTGTGGTATCGTAGCTCTCAAACGGATGAACCGATTCTCGTTTAGTTTTTGTGTCATAGATAAGGATCGTTCTCAAAAAAGTGGCACCGCTTGTATTATTTTAACGATTTTTAAAAATGTGTCAAATATGGAATTTTGTAAATGTAAATCGAATAAATATATACTTTGTGTTCATAATTAGTTAAAGGGAACGGAGTTTAGACATAAATATGGAAAATACAGTCTTTTTAAAATTTTTGCCTCACAGGTTAAAGAGCTTTTGTACAGGTTAATGAGAAATGGTACTAAGTTAAAGAAAATTAAACTGGTAAGTAGAAAAAAAAACAGTTAACCATGCAAAATCAGCTTTTTATTACCAACCTGACATGCACAAACAGCGTAGGAACAAAAAAGACGCCGGGTGATGGTGGAATTACCTCATTGATTCAATACAACACAGATACTGAAAGTCCATTAGAAACTCTTCAGCTCCGTCTTGCTCGAGGAGATAACGCCGGAGGCATGAAACAGATTAGCGTTTGTGGACTATGACAAGCCCTTCGCTTCGATCGAGACTTGGGCAGTACTACAGTCTCTCCAACTGCGCAATATTAACTATGGGTACATCGAGGTGCTGAAGTGTTTATATAAAAACGCCACCATGTCGGTCCGAGTGAAGGAGCAGAGCACGAAAGCTATTCCTAGTGGTCCATATAGGTCGGTTCCAACCAGCCGATCTGGAATTCACTGTGGGAGTCCTATGCTCAGCTGTGGAGGTTCAATCTCATTAACCTGCTTTCAGAACAGGGTAAAGAGTGGCAGGATAATCAGACATTAAAGATTATGGTGTAATAACAACGAAATGGCTACGTTTATAGGTATAAAGATAAAGATAATTTATTTATAAATATACAATATAAATGTACTGCCATTACATATTTTAAGATTATTATTCGCAAACATATTGGGCTACAAATAAAAATAAAGAGGTCAGATTAAAGATCACATAATAATAATAATAAAGCCCTTTATTCTGGTATTAGAGATAACATACACATTGTTGGTAACATAGCTTATAAAATATATCTAATCTCAGTGTGCCTCTTGACATAGGCCTCCTCTAATAGTTTCCACTGAGGTCTATCCTGGGTTACTCGCCTCCACCTTGGGCCAGCAGTCATTTTGATGAGGATGACATCAAAATGACTGCTGGCTCAAAGATCACATACCCGTTACAAAATCAGATTGTCGTGCTTCGACGTAATTTGTACAAAAACAACACCAATTTCCACAAAAATTGTTTTCCCGGCGGATCACCGACTACTGTCTGTACATTTTACGCGAGGGGTGCAGGTCATGTATATTGTAGTGTCTGTGTGAGACGCAAGAGTGTTAGCGGCAGGTTAAAGATTATATTTATTTAAAAGATAGAAATTTGGTACCGTGTTATTTCAATGATATTGAAAGTATATGGTAAGGTAATCAACACCCAGGCAGCCGATACAGCGTTTTTGGGCTCTTGTGAATGGTGATTATAAGTGAATGTTAGATAATGACTGAGCCCTTGGGTTGGTTGTAACAAAAATTAAATAAAAATAAAATTAAACTATTGATTAAGATCAGAAAATCTTTAAAAAAAAATTATATTCTTTTGGCACTTGAAAAATATGACAACTCTGCTAACGTCTCAGTAGCTTAGTTGGAAAAGCACTCACCCGGTATACAATGGTCCAGGGTTCGGGTCCCATCTGATCGGGACCACCAAAATTTTATAATAGCTACTTGGGAAAAATCTATTTTCCAAGTAGGTATTATAACATTTTAAATTAGCCCGAAATAAAAATATGCACCGTTTGCTTATAATAAATCTCACAGTTGACGAAAAAGTGAACGAAATATTGAATTTACAATTTTTATTATTATTTATACATTATTGATGACATCCATAATTATCATAGACTCTTTTATGTTTTAGCTAGATACCTATTGGTTTGCATGCTCTGCGTTTGCACTACTCTGTACGGGATAAGACTTGACATTTGAGTTGAAAGACAGCAAAAACACTAAAATTTACTGCAAAGTATAGATTTGTAACACGGCTGCCTTTAGTTGGGGACATCGGGGAAGAATTCGGGGAAGATCATCAGCTGGCAGGCTGGCTTGAAATAATATCTGTGCTTCATGTGCATGACCTCACCAAGGAATCTATTGAAAATACGCATTACACCATCCAATTAAGTGCGCCTAGTAAATTAATAAGAGCAATGTTTCCTTTTAAAATATATCAGGCGTTTGTGTTTTAAATTAAGAAATCTTAAAATATTCATATTTCTTATATTTATACTAAATTTTAAGAAGGGGGCGGTCTGCGGAATTGCAATAGAAACATTTTTATGTGAGAATCATTGTTTAATGCGTAAAATTGATAAAGTAATCGAAAAAAAATGATTTTAGAAGTTATTACCTTTCATGTGTATTTTTTATATTTTAAAGGTATTTTTTCAAAATTTCAACAAGGCGGCGACCTAGATCCAGGATCAGGCTAGCCTACAAAGGTGGTTTTAATGTATTTAATCAATTCAGCGTCTAGAAAAAGTGATATAAAAATACCTTAATTTTCACAATTTCGTGCAATACACTCTTAATCCTTTTATGGTTAGGTCCAGCCGCAGTTGCTCCTGCTGAGCATACACAGCTCAGTGTCTTAATTAAGTTCAGCTTGGTTTGGTACTCACAGCCAAGCGGTTCACTTGCTTGCTTTACCGTTTCCGCATAAAAATACGATGTAAGTACATATGCTGAAAAACGTAAATTATATTAATAACTACTCCGGAACTGGAATGTAAATTTATCGCGTTAACCAAGGGTAGTTAACGTTAACTGGGCAATGCAAATTGTTTAAATATGTTTATAATGCGGTTATTTAGTAAAAAAACATATCCTTAAGTGCGTAAAAGTCGTAGGTAATCAATAGTAATGAGTGAAGAAATCGAATTTAAAATATGGTTTGCTTATGATGAGTTCTATAAATAGATTTATTTGTAGGTACTTATCTATTACGTTAACGTTATATTAGCACAGTAAATTATGTAATAAATATGTAGGTTTTAATTAATCCTTTGCAAAAACGTATATTTTAAATGATAAAATAGGTGTTCAGCTTTTAAGCTTGCGTAGCTTGATTAGGTGAAAATATAGTAACCTACCTAACGCTCGAAAAATAGCTAGAATGCTGTTCACACAAAGAAACGTAGGGGAACAATTTGAAAGGAAGAAATAGTAGGAATTGGGCTACTTCCTGTAGGATTGACCTCCAGATATCCTCCGCAGGCTCCGAAATAGCAATCACTTCCACCAAATATTCGGTCTTGTAGGTACATAAACTTTTTCGTCACGGTCGCCAGTTTCCTTGTTAATGATAGTCAGGAATTTCTTGAATTTATAATATTAAACTTCGTTAAGGCTTGAAATGTGTATATTTAGTAACAAATACAGATGTAGGTAAGTATATAGGCAATACAGTAGTTGCGCGCGAATGTTCGAGACGGAATGCGAATATCAGTCGGACGCGAGCGCGCCGACCAGCCCGTTCCTCCCGCGCCCCGCGTCACCATCCTTGATTATCGAAGCTGCGCGTACACTGGGTGTTGTATATTTTTAACTCCTTATTAGAAACTACTATTGCTTTAAGTTTCTAACTAAATTCCGTTAAAATGGAGTTTATACAATCTTTCATAAAAAATGATTATAAATGCTTCAACATTTACACCAACAATCTGCCCCTGAACCAAGTAGTGTTTGTGGATAACAGATAGAAAGAATTGAAAATATACAGGGTGTACTAAAACGCCTGGCCTCGCGAACTGGCTCGATGGACCGACGACCTTAGAAAGATGGCTGGCAGTGGCTGGGTAAAAAACGTGCTCTTTGGCGCTCTTTAGGGGATAGGCTTACATCCAGGAGTGGACTGAAATAGGCTGACTTAATGGCATCGCGAAGATCCCACGCTCCTAAATATTAATAATACTTTTTTTAACTTACACTAATTATGTATGTACCTACTTCCATTGATATCATTACAAAAGTAGCTTCCTCCGCCAAATTAAAGATTGATAAAAAACCTTCACCAAAACGACCATGTTCGATAAATATTAGATTTCGGATATCGCGCTTCGAGGCCAATTAAATAATTTAGGGACAACGCACACGAAAGCTTTTCGTTCAGCACATGATATCGTAACTGTATTTTTAAATGCCATTCCGTCCTAATGAAGGTTGTATTAAATAGAGATCTCTATCTGGTAAACCCTTGAGGGGTTCTTTTGACCTATTACTGACCTTTTGTACCCTCTACGGTCACAGCGGCCCGTGTTTAGCTGATAACCACCACTGTTCTTGTCGTCCAATTTGTGTAGTCCAGTAAGAAGCGTTGTCGTTTCCATGAGGTATACCAAAAGACCGGCCAAGTGCGAGTCGGACTCGCGCACAAAGTGTTCCGTACAATTATCTATGAAAACGGAAAAAAACACGTTTGTTGTATGGGAGCCTCCTTAAATATTTATTGTATTCTGTTTTTTAGTATTTAAAACCAAGCTTATACAAATAATCTTTATCACTTACGGTATTGATTCGTGTGTGGAAAGTGTAAATTTTTTGACCAGGAGACTTTTTTTAAGAATTTCATTTCGCATATTCATACGAAATTGTAAGAATCGTATACTCCAACGCAAGTAACACTTGGACGGACTCTTGCTGGCCTTGGTACTGGGTCCACAAAAATGCACTAGTAATTCGAATTCGACCAATAAGCTTAAACATTCTTTCGCGAGAATACACCTGCTTGCAATAATGTCTAACAGAGATCTGTCTAGTCGGGTACTCTGGTCTCTTGGTTGCCTCAGAGTTTCCTGGTTTGCCGCATGATTGAAAATCGTTTGTATACGATCAGCCTTAAGCACACCGCCTCCAAAACTGTTGAACTTATAGTGCAAGCAATGTGAAGGTTCTTCTAATTTTAATTTCCTAGTAAGGTCTGCAACTAATATGCAATGGACATAAACAAATCAAGGTTGTTGCGTCATTCATTTGCGAGTTTTGCGACTTATCTGTTTCCTAGTTTTCATTTAATAATAAATGCTTAGGTGTTTATATTTTTAACTGATTATCACAAGACTATGCATATTTTATCACTACTGTAAAAGTAGTGAAGTATGCCTATATACGTCCGATTGCCCATTGCAGGGCACAGGCCTCACCATAACTATAAGGTAGTTTGGGCCATACTCCACCACGCGGGCCCAGTGCGGTGCGGTGGAGAAATGTTGTTAGGCCAACGACTAAACCTTACTGTCAGATGTAATCAAGCCGCCATAAGGCCTCTGACTAGGCTTCACGAACAGTATCAAGCTATATCAGCCGGGACCAACTTTTAACGTGCCTTCCGAAGCACGGAGATGCTCGTGATAAATGTCACTAAATATGGTTGGAATGGTCACCCATCCAGTCACAACCGCGGCGTTGGTAAATTACCTTAAGTAATCGATACTAAAGCTCTGCCTATTTTGCAAAAAAATGATGTAATTTTGTGTTCAAAATTTCTGTTGTTTTTTTGCCCAAAAGCTGCAAATGCGCTATCTATAAGTAATGTCCCTGCTGTGTTGTGCTTTAGTCCAAGATACCTTACTGTGTTCGTCAGAAAATAAGGAAGGTGGCCCTGGGATCTTTCTCTGTTTCAATTGAGTTTATAACACCTTTTGATTTGTATTTGTTTAGTAGCGCATTGTGGATTATCTAAGCCTTCTTACTAAATAAAGGTCGTCTCGATTGGCGTAAGTGTACGGTGTCTCGTATTGATTCCAAGTCTTTCTCGGGTTCAATTCCCGGTTCGAGGAATGACGACCTCCGTAGCCGAGAGGCGAGCACCTCGGACTTTAAATGGCGCCGCCATCTCTGAGGTTCCGGGTTCGATCCCCGGTCGGGTCAATGTAGAAAACGAACTTTTCTATATTGGCTCGGGTCTGGGTGTTGTGGTACCGTCGTTGTTTTTGATTTCTATAACACAAGTGCTTGCGCTACTTACCTTAGGATCAGAGCAATGTATGTGATGTTGTCCAATATTTACTTACTTTACTTAATTAGCCTCGGGTCTAGGTTTGCTATGAATACGCCCTTCGCGATGATTATTGTTTGGTACCTTGTAACATCATTAGGATCTAAATTGACTTCGCTACCATAATAATTAGTATGGTTTTGACTCTTTTCTACTTCATATATTAGCACCCTTAGAAGAAAAATGTCTTATCACATCATCACCAAGTTACGATTTACAGACTGGTTTGTGTTTTTAAATGTTCTTGTTTTGTGATGGTGCTATCCACCTGGTAATAAATTAGATCTGAGTGCTAGACAAAAATTCCAAATGCCGGAAAAGCATGTTTTTTTGTAATAAATACTTGACATATCTAAAGACGAATAAAAAAAATCTCCAAAAATAACATCGTTATACCTACATTATACAGCCTCGGATAGTTTTGTTACTGCAGGTCACATTAATAGTATTTTGCCTTATTATTCACTTTGTCATACGAAAATAATATCGTTCCCCTAAGTACACGAATGCCAATGTTTGCACTTCGCAAATGTTTGGTAATTAAGAGATCCACGAAGGTTAAAGATGTAAAAAAAAAGCCACAAATTTGATCATCATCAAGTTACTAATAGCATGGAGTAAGAATTATACTTAAAGTGATTACCCGATATTAGTCCATTTTCCCAAAAAAAAATGTCTAATTAAATCCGTATTAATTGTTAACTCTTGCTTAAATTTTAGAAGGAGATTGGATTGGATGAGCTTAATATATTGACTTTGACTAACCGAACTAACTAAATATTGTATTGAAGTTCTGTTCTTACGTATTAGAAGTTTTAGTGAAGATGGTTACGTTAAATAGGTTCCGTTTTTTCTATGGAAATAAATTTAACCCAAAGGGTCTAAAATGCTTCAGGTCTCAATTCTGCCGCCTCAAATCTCTCTCCCCATATTGCAACATTACCATAATGTACAGTTGCGAAACATACGATAAGTTTGTTTATCGATTGTTAACATTGCTAATCACTCACAATAACCATAACCAACAACCACAGCAAAGTTGAGGTGAGGCCTGTGCTCTGCATTGGGCACATGCAATTTAAGCTTAATTAACTTTTTTTTTCTATATTCAGCATTTATTTATAGCATTATATTTATAAAAACGCTTTTACATAGATGCGGCGATTAAGTATCTAGTCTACTCTGATTTACTTTAAAGCTTAACGAGTTACCGTTGACGTTGCTGTAAATAATACTATTCGTTTTAAAAGCAAATTCGTAACAAAATGCCAACTATGTCAAAATAGCAAGAATGAGCTTGTATCGGGAATACTCTTAATATTACACACGACATGTGTTATATCACGGCAAAGGATAGCTTGCGCCATCGTGAACAACATAAAGAACACGGATTAGATTTCATCAGATAGTTATCAAGATCAAGCTTATTACGTTTAAGTTGTTTTTAACATGGTCACTAACATTAGAATAGTTTGTTACGGGATTGCAACCATGTACCTTATTTTTGAGTTCCCGATATTTCGGCAATGTTGCAAGCGCCATGATCACGGAGTAACTGAAGATCTTGCGGGTAAGTTGTTAAGGGCAAACATATCTCAAAAATAAGGTACATGGTAGCAATCCCGTAACAAACTATTCTAATCTTACGTTTAAGTGTTTAACATACAACATACTAAACGAAGTAGTTCGGTGCTATCGTCAAATATTGAGTGTCACTTAAGAAAATAATATATAACATATTTATGCGGTCACAAAAATATCGATGTACCAATTTTCTCGCAGCACTAAAAAGCGCGATATTGCTCGGGATCGTTTGCCGCCGTTCGTTGCACTCGCGAAATTACTAGTAGCGACATAAGTACGACTATAAGGTATACATTTGCCCTTTTTATGACTGTGTGGTGTGATGCTATAGCAAATGGCAAAGCTATGTAAAAGGTTGGAATAAATGGTCAATGGGAAGAAACTTCTCCACTTCCATAGTTAGAAAGATATATATCGATAATTCTGTGGGTAAGATATACCATGGGTTTGCAACTCAACTAAACACAGATTTTTGGTCACAGCCAAAACAAATAACACATTTATCAATATTTTACTGCAGTACTTTTGCTACATAACTTGTTAAAACAAAGTAAGGACTGAATTTTTGGCGCTAGTAATATTGAAAATCATAATCACTTAAAAATCTGCTGAAATTTACCCACGTCCTTTCGGTAACCGAGCGATTGCTCTTCCAAACTTCTAAGATAATCAACGCCTTAACTGTCATATTAAAAAATATATTTTAGGCGCTTAATACCTGTGTAGACGCTGACGGGCATAAACACGAAGACAGCTTATCAAATACTGACTGAAAGATTTGCTGCAAAAATCCCACGTTAGATGCGAAAGTTTGTGAGGATGTTTGGATGTTTGTGACTCAACCACACGTAAATGGCTGGATATGGATAGATAATATTTTGCACACATATAGAATACTAGCTGACTCGGCAAACGTTGTTTTGCCATATAAATAATTTTTAAAAGAAAAATGTTAAGGGTGGACAACCCTTTTCACTAAGGGGTATGAAAAATTGATGTTAGCCGATTCTCAGACCTACTCAATATGCTCACAAAATTTCATGAGAATCGGTCAAGTCGTTTTGGAGAAGTACGGGAACGAACATTGTGACACGAGAATTTTATATATGAGAATTTTATATATATGATGATCTGTATTTACCAACATATAGGATACTTTTTATCCCGGTCAAATGTTTCTATTGGATATATGTGAGTACCAAACATCCTGTAGTTCACGCAAACGAAGTTGCGGGCACAGCTAGTATACAATATTTTAGAGCATGATATACTTACCTCCGGCCAGTCTGTAAGTAGACAATATTTCTTTCGCCTGCGGCTGGGGTGGATATACGTCTCGGGTAAATAGTGTGTTTTATGCACTTGTTGTACAATGTACTATTTTTTTAGGCGCTTGATATATTTTGTTAGTCTGCTGACAGGCACAACAAACAGCGCAGCTTTATTTTACTAATACGAAACCGCATTGTTCTGTCGGTTGTATTATCCGATCAAATTAAAACATCCATGCATCAAAGGTTTGACAATTTATGAACAATTGTAAACAGTCGGGTTTTTTAGACGGCTAAATTGAATTGGTCATATTTTATCAAAGGATTGACACATGAGACTGGCCATTTTAATTTGTTAGGTTTATACGACCGAACGAAAGATACACTTTCGTGCGAGGCCCCCTGATACTATACGATTTCTTCAAGTATTAACTCTACAGACTTCTACGCGAAGTTTTCAGCCCAGCATTCGAATCAATAGAAGCCCGATCAGTCATGTCATGAAGTATTATAACTATTATGTAGACGAATGGCGAACTTTATTATAAACCATATTTTATTACGACAGTATTTGATATTGAAAGATGGTTTTTAGTCTTCCTTATTGAAAACTTTTTCTTGATTTAGTATTTTAGTGGACTGGGATATCGCCCAATCATTTGTCTTTATTACTTCATAGTCATCATGTCTTCCTCGTTTTCTCCATTAAGTGATAGGCGGTCTGTAGGAAGAAAAAGAAAAGACTCTACCGACAGCAGCAAAGATCTTAAATAGGATGATGAGTCATCATGTCACACCATGACATTAAAAAGTATAAGTGAGTGCCTGGAAGAGGGCCTGTAATCTTACTGAATAAATAACTTTGACTTATAAATAACTGAGGATTGAAAATTTTTGTTTTTAGCAATTCCATGCAAGGTTTAATTGAAGATAAATAACACTTGAAAAATTTATCTTCAATTAAACCTTGCATGGAATTGCTAAAAACAAAAATTTACAATATTTAAGCATTTCTGATCTTAACCAATAGTCAAATATTTGTAAAAATATTTCTATAGGGTGTCGCCGGTAGTACTACTCAGCTATACACATAGCTACAACATTGATCAGAGTGCGCTGGCTTTGACAGCGAGAAAAAACACTTGAGGAATTTCATCTTGTCACGTGACGTCCTCGGTAGCTTAGTGGTCAAAGCACTCGCCCGGTATGCGATGGGACGTGGGTTCGAGTCCCACCTGAGGTCGATGATTTTTTTTCAAGTGTTATTTATCTTCAACTGAGGATTGAGCTCAGTGGCGTGCATTGGGTGAGGCCCATGTAGCAGCTTAGTGGACTTGAAGTGGGCTGATTTTGACAAGATTTTATTTGCAGAAGTGTTTGTGTAAATACTTATGTTACACGTTTGTGGTACCATTACAAAAATAGAGATTTTTCTATTCTACACTTACAATGTGATCCGTCGATGTTAATAGCGCGCTAAAGATTAGCAATCATAATATTATGGGTCATAGTTTTTTGTCTTCCAGCTTTACGTTGGTTATGATGATATACTTATTATAAAACTTGACTGCAAGCTTCGTAACATAATTCAATTGCCCTAGTAATAGTCATTAGTCGGATAGTCATATTGAATCACGACTGATTTAATGTCAGCATTAATTAATTAGTTAATTAGCGTTCGTTAAGCGTTCGTGACATCACTTAATAAGCAAATAAAGAATTGAATTTATCGACCATTACCCTTTTTATGACACCAAAATGGGGTAAGTACTATTGCCAAAGAGGTAGACCCAACAAATAATGATGCGACGATTTTAACGAGGAATTGAGAATCAATGGCGATAGATAGGATTCAGTTGATGAGTTGGTTGCTTTCTAGCGTTCATATCATGGTACTGTAATTATTTTTGAACACAATAACAAATCGAGTTTTGGGGTCCTATTTTTTTCGGGGTTCGGTAAAATAATAAATTGATTTAAAACATTTCTCGAACAACAAGGTTATAATAGGATACTGCTGCACCAATAAAATCTAATATCGCGCGCAAATGGAATAAAACTTTCAAGGGAAACACTCGAGACTTTTTCCACTGGCCGCAAACTTAGATCGGCTACTCGGTCCGCTCTGAGACTTTTGTTGATTTTGTTTGACTGCACAATGATTATGGATAATAGATGACCCGGTGAAATTTTTATCACCTTATGTTCTTCCCGTACAAATTTTTTTCTTGGGTTTTTCCGAATTTCCTTCCTTAACCATCCCAGTAATAAGGCAAACGATAAAAAACTGTTGAGCCGTTTCCTAGTTTACTAACGCATTATAAATATGTAAAATAAAATAAAATAAAATGTACATTATTAGATGTTAAAAATCTAAAGTAGAGAATGATCAATTAGTTCCTTCAACTTATCTTGCCCATTTATCGTATCTAGGTATAGGTACATATTTATACAGACCTATTTTATTACTAAAAATCCTTTGAGGGGGTGATTCTCATGCAACACATTAACTTTCACTGGTCACAAAGGACCAACGCTAAAATTCTTCAGAAAAGTTCAAAGTTTCCAAAAAACCTAAAAGCGCTGATCGGGTTAATAACAAAATCGTTACCCTTCCTTTTGGCTTCGCCGTAGTCGGGTAAAAATGGGGAAATATTTTATTATGAAGTTGTATTTATGCAGTAAAATCCCTCCTAAAAGGATGTAACCTGATAATATCTAACTTTTCTATATTGTCTCGGGTCTGGGTGTTGTGGCACCGTCGTTGTTTCTGATTTCTATAACACAAGTGCTTTAGCTACTTACCTTAGGATCAGAGCAATGTATGTGATGTTGTCCAATAATCTATAGGATCTCATATTTAAGGAACTCTATATTGGCTATGGCAAATCTTTTTTTTAATTGACAAAACCTATGTTTTTTTCTTTCTAAAAACAATACAGTATACAATCAACAAGTAGAGTGTGGCGCTTTTCAAAACAAATACAATCTCATATCGCTCGATTGAAAGTTCAAGGAAAAGTGTTGAGTTTTCCCACCGGCCAACTTAGACCATCCGCTGCTGCCCTCTTCAGTCGACTCGTAGACGTTGCGTCGATCGCACGTTCCTTCATTCCGTAGGTTGCTCGTGTCTCGTAACGTAACGCGTTTGATTTTCCGAACTTTTGTGGTTTAAGTTTTCGTGAAGCAGTTTTGACGGCTTTGGAAATCTTCGTTTCGGTGACGGAATAAAAAGAAACGTAAGTACGTGTGATTATTTGACAATGGTTTGTTTTTATTTGCGAATGAGTATTGTTTAACTAAGGGCTTAGCAAAACAAGGCACAATTAAATTTTATTATTACGAGAACTCGGTCAGTTTGAATCACGCGATCTCGATAACAGGTTGAAGTTAAATATGTTAATTTTAATCTCACCAGATTTGGCTTAGGTTAAATGATGTTATCGAAAGTGGAGCACGCCTGCCTAATTAATTGAAATATAAGCTCTTGAATTTAGATATAACAACCAATCACATCGTTAATTTTGTTCAAAATTATTAAATATATATTGTACGGTCCTAATATTTGTAAAGGATCTTGAATAAAACCTGTTAACTAAGCAAAGCACGTAACTATTTACTCAAGTATTTAACACAGAAACGTCGTGAATATAACCGATTGTAACGATAATATACTGAATAGTGACGTTTGTGGCATAACATTTTCGACATTGGTTTTATTAAATAACTTACAGGTATTTTTACTATGCCCACTTTGGAAGGTTAATTTAAAATTACCGTTCACTTACGTTACCAAAACCGGAATGTTTGCTATTTTTAAAATTTTAAGCTATTTTTAGAGTTTTATTTAATATACTGAATTAAGGCCTCGATCGTGCGTGTTAAAAAAACTCGAAATTTTTGTTTATGCCTAAACGTTTCATGGTATACTTATCATCAGGATTACTTATTTAAGATTCATCTTTGGTCATGGCGCTTACAACAGAGCCGAAATAGCGGTCACATAATAGGCATAGTAATAATTCCGAATTAGTTATTTGTAAAAGCATTAGTCTGTGCTTCAAATTTGGATTCGATTCGATGAATAGATCGATTTTTATTCGCTATGAAATCAATAAAAATCGTTTTACTTCGTTTGCGAATTGTGCTACATAGAAGTGACATCACAAGTAACTAGTTACGTATGTATTCTAATACAAAATCTACGGGAATATCGCGTTTTGACAGCTCATAAATTGATTGGCGGTGTCATCATCCCCATTTCATTCTTATAAATAATTAACTTTCCTATCTCAGCTACGACCTGCTGAGGTAGGGATACTAACTTCTGGATCTAGATAGATCTAACTAACAACCCCTATTGCGCACCCAAGTTATCACTTAGTTAGAGACACAGTGACCTACATCATCTGATTGAATACATCCATATTTTCTATTTGCACCGTAAACTTTAAAATTGAAGTTCTCCGTTCGTAACTATCATTTTATTGAGGAAACATAAGCTTTTATAAGCTCAGCATTTGTTTCTGCGCTAAAAATGTATTCTGAGCTACATAAGCCGTGGAATGAATGAAAACTGATTATTATTAAAAAGGTTTCAATGTAGTTGATAATATGTTTTTTTTTGCTGAAACCAATTATTTAGAATTTATTTTAAAATCATTGGATAAAGACAAAAAAAGAAGAAAATAAAAATTTATTATTATCATCATTACACACTAAATGATGTGCTACATCTTTGCACTATATGTCGAGTTGAGAGAGTTGAGTTAAGAGTTGAGTCTTTTTAATATGAGTCATATTAATACGAATTAAATAAGAATTAAATAATAATAATTAACATAAAATTTAAGAAAAAACAAACACTTTTTATATTGTGCTATAATTTTTAAAGCTGTTAACGTTGCGGGTAGGTTACTAATAAACTTACCAACGCCATAGAGTCACTACTACGCATCTATAGAGGCCTTACCTTTAAGGGATCTCGTTCATTCGTTCATCTGTGTTTTTATCTACCACGTTATTTTTTTTATTATTCAATGCGTTAGCGTTCACCTTAGTAGACTTCATCATCAATACTTACTAACCATTAGTTGAGGTTGAAGTCTAAACGCTAAAACCAATCTATTTGTGTAAATAGGCTTAAACTAAGCGCTTTTATTCGTTCTAACTAACTCTATTGCAAATAATAATGATAAAACTAATTTAATAAGATCTGGAAGCGCATACATATTTTTGCAGTGCCCTGTACAATAAAGGGAAAATTCCCATTGTTCCCTAAGAATTGCACCAACACAGTTCGAATAGCAACTCAATAGCCGATAGACGATGAAAGGAAACAAAGGGAATTTCACATTTATATGTATATGCTATATAGCGCTAGGTTAGATTATATTACAGAGATCGATACGACAGCCTACGCCGTGCATAGCCAGACAGAATTTGTGTTTATGCCTCGGTTCATTCGCCCCTCTATTCACCCCAGCTCACCTTGATTCACCCCTAAGGTGAATCGGGATTCCGGATATGGTTTGTGCGCGGGAAATTTGAAATATGTACTTTCGCTTTTCCAATCAAAAGGATTTCGCCGGAGCGGAAATTCGCAGATTTTTTTTTTCTATTTTAATCACGTTCCCGATTTTTCCGCTATGCCAGGATGATAGGTTAACGATTTTTTTTTCCTGAAGACTTTCTGTTACAGTCGTTTGCGTTTTTATGAAGACTGGCGTTTAACACAAATTGAAAAATCTTAGTTAAGCTGGGTCATTATTGATTATTTGCTTTATCTAACGTGTTTCAAATATTTTTGAAACAACATAATCAAAACAGAAGTTAAAAACCAATCCGATAAACCCTTATTTTGTTAGGAATCGGGTTTATTTATTATTTTAGTCGGCTAGTATAAAGTAATGGCTTGTGTATAAAATATCATTTGTCTTTCAAATAAAATCAGGGCTTTTATTCCTGTGTCCCAGGAGTTGAGTTCAATGTTCGTCCAGACTCTGGGGACAGTAAAGGTCATGAGTGTCACGACGGTGGTTGGTAAACCTTGTCGCTTATGACAAAATACATGATTAGGGATGACGCTTACAAACAAATGTGGATGGATAAAATTTAGTTTAGAGCAAATAGAAAGTTATGCTTTTTTTGTTTTTCCATTGTACAAGAAATAAATATGAAACCTAATGTTCAGTTTATGAGTCTGAGAAACATACTACATAATTATTTCTAATCTTCTGGATATTCACATAATTTCTTGACAAACATTCATTCATAAAATATCTGTGCGGAGACTGCAAAGTCATCTTCAAACTTAATGGTTGGGTATACAAGCAACCGCCATGTTTTATTACAATAAACTGATGAATTATAAAAAGTTCACTTTTTGACACATTTGTTATCGGCCAGAATTATCCTTATTTATACCAATACCAAAACAAAATAAATGATATACCAAATGTCTTCGTAATTAAGTTAAGAATGAAATAAGTGACAGCAATCACAATCCAATAAAAGAAGCACGTCGCAAAAGCGGGTCATCCTTGCATTGTTGGTGACACCAAAATCGAGGTTGTCAAATTCACGAAACTTTCGCGTTCACGAAAAAGGTCGCATGCAAAGAGATGGGGCACAGATTAATTAATAAACTACAAACTATGCTTTATTGCCTATATTGGTTTCTGTGTTATTTATATTCGCATTATGTGTGGTATGTAATAATGCACATGGATAATATAATATCTTTAAACAGCTTTTGTGTAAGTAGGTAAAGAAATAAATTTTAAAATATTCGCATAATGCATGACAGTAGATGTGCAGGCGCACGCTGCACTGATCTGACTTAAATTAAACTGCAACTTTAACCCGACCCTGAGTGGAGGCAGCTACTTATCTTTACTTTAACAAAAGATATAGATGTAAATAATGCATTTCATATTTAAAAATTCACTGTCTCATTGACTTACATTTATATCATACCAAGGATTGAATATTTATAATAATGTTTTAATGTCATTATTCGCTACTCGCTCGACCTCGATCGACTTATAACCTCACCACCACTTTTTATAAGTCAGTTAAAAGAAAGTTAGTACTGCACATCTGTTATCCGAGCTTAATGCTATAGGATAAGGTAGTCGTAGCTAAGCTAGGGGCATGGCCAGTCATCTTTGCAGCAGACAACTTAGGATTCCAGAAGTAAGTGCGTAAAATTAAAATATTCCCAGAGACGTAACGATATCACAGACAGCTTTAAACAACCCCGTACCTATTTAGGTAGGTACCTACCAAATTATCTATTCTATGTACTCAATTTAGGTCTCGTGGGTACTGGAGCCAAGTCTCTTTTGTTTACTAAACAAATAAATCGAAAAATCACATGAATTTTACATTGCAATCTCATCGTCCCTGAGGTGCATCATAAACTTTACGGCTAGCAATATGGAGTGTTTCATTTCATCTCAGTCGGTGTTAAAATTTTACACCACGGTAGTAGAAATAGGGCTGTGCCCAGGACTGAAATTGGAACAGTCATGACTTCCTTCTAGCGCTTCATCCCGATCATAACGTAACGATTATAGATACGGCAAGTCTAGTTATTATAAATACTAGGAGCGGTTGCTATCAGATCTCCGTCCCTTTACAGGAATTCCTTAATTCCAACCTCAACTCCACACTTCTATAGACATTGAGATTTTACTGTGTTCTTCTACCACACAATCTTTACTAGGAGTATTATGTTTCGTTTTTATCCACCAAGGTGAAGACAAGGGAAAAGGACCTGTATCTTCAATTTACACAAATAACAACGACCGATGTCCGCTCAAGTATTATCTTATCTCAGGGTATTGTGACCGTCAATCAAATTCGCCAGAGAGAAACAAGTACCGATCGATGCAACCAGAGAATGTATTTAACCGAATCTCGTAGGGCGTCAGTCGTCAACACTGCGACAAACGATACCTTATTTATCTCCGTTGTCTTGCAACCCTGAAAAGGGCTCGACGGACGACTTCATGCCTGAATGATAGGTGGGAATCCGCAATCTTTAGAGTGCATCGTCTACATTTCACTATTTTGACAGCCAAATGACCTTGTTTACACCAAGAGTGTAACCTAAACTGCAGATTCAACAAAATGACAGAAGTCCATGTATGGCAGAGTTGAGTATCAATTATTTACTTGTGCTCGTAGCTCAGTGGCGGCAGCGCTTTGGTATCGATTACTAAAGTTAAGCAACCAACGCCGCGGTCGTGAGTGGATGGGTGACCATTCCGACCATATTTAGTGACATTTATCACGAGCATCTCCGTGCTTCGGAAGGCACGTTAAAAGTTGGTCCCGGCCAATATCGCTTGATATTGGTCGTGGAGCCTAGTCAGAGGCCCTAAGGCAGCTTGATAACATCTGACAGTAAGGTTTAGTCACTGGCCTTACAACACCCCTCTACCAATCCGCACCGGGCCCGCGTGGTGGAGTATTGCCCAAACCACCTCTTAGTTGAGGTGAGGCCTGTGCCCTGCAGTGGGACGTATATAGGCATACTTTTCTTTACTTTACTATTTACTTGTAAGGTTGATTTATTTTGTAAGGTTAAGTGTATTGTTATTTTTCCAAGGGAATTTCCACTTGATAACTGGAATCTAACGGTCCAGAGCCACTCGCTGTGGGAGACCAGCAGTGGAATTCCAAAGGCGATGATGTTGATAACAATAAAAACAATAATTCACCATTATTAAATGTGTCAGGGATTTTTCTGCCGATAGAGATGTTGAATTGTCGAGTATGTGGATCTAAGATCTAAAGTAACATGACGCATTGATAAATAGAAATTGTCTGTATCATGTAGCAATAGACTAACATAAATCGTTGAATATGCCACTCTGGGTGACTTACCTTTACCGTACCTTAGTGTACCGATTATAACAATCGAGTAATATTGGTGGCTTTGCGATCGGAGTCGTTCTGGTTATACTAATGATGAATGTGGTATAGCGTACCACCTTGGCACTGACATGCAAATGATTCAAATGTGTTCGATAAAAGTGGTTTTAAAAACATTCTTGTTACAATTGCGCTAGTTTTCTGGACTCAAACTAAGCCAAGCCAAGCAAGCCAAACACTAAAGGCTTCTTAGGTAACCAATTAACCATCACAAAATATGTGCACTTAAAAATTTATCAATTATATGTCGCAGTAACAAAATACCAATTATATTAAAAATAATACCTTCAAAAGCAATTAATTAATTTGCGTACAATTTACTGACGATCTTCTCGAAATAATAGCATAATAATATTGCGTGATCGTTTTGTGAATGTGGCATTGTCAACGTATTAGCTGCAGATAGCGGTCGCATGAGACCGGGTAACAATAACATTTATTGCTGGGCTAAAGGGTTAAACGGTAGGAGCTACGTCACTCACAGCAGTGAGTAAACTTTTACATCGTTTATTTAATAATAATAATAAACATGCAACTGATAGATAACTGCAATCTGTGCACGAGTTTAACAACCTCATAGTTTTCTGTGTTTGTTTGTGACAAACTGTAATCAATCTTTTACTGGAAAACACCATTTCGAATGGTTAAAATTTCAACATTACAATGACTCACAAAAATATCTTATACTTACAGATATAGAACCTTAGTTAGGTAAAATTATTTCCAAAATAAAATTACTGGATTGGATAAATTATATTTATTGCGATTAATGCGGTGTGGTAATAACACGTAGTTTGAACATGCATAAAATTTAACAACAAATAATAAATTAGAAAAAACGGCTAAGTGTGAAACGATAGAAACTCTAGTAGCGCAATCTACCACTCGCGCTTGACTAAATATTTCATTGCGGAGTAGAGTAGGTCATTAATGGTTGATTAAACTGTCAAATAACAATATTGTTATTTATTTTGATAAGTTGTAACTTAAGCCATCGGATTAATGTAAGCGACATTAGTTAATATGAAGTTTCTTAGCAAATTGCAACTGGTTTCGTAATGAAAGTCTTAAAAGGCTTAATTGCGAAACTTATTTGGAACTATTATATAATGAGGGTTTTCTGAAATGACGCTCACTAGGTGGCAGCACTGAGACGTCAGGTCCAGAAACCTGTCAAAAGTATCAGAGCCCCTATATTTTTGTGTCTAAAGTTTTTGTTATTTCTCAATGAAATACACTAAATATTTTATAAGAATTGAAATACCACAATGCTTTTCAGTTCCTATGTGCTCAAAAAACTGGAGGTTATGTTTCATAAGGATAAAATACGATGCCTTGTAGCCATTTGAAGAGAACGTTTGATAATAGTCTTATATGCAAAGGTTTTTTTTTAGTAAAGACGATTACAAGCTGCCGAAAGACTCAGTGGTAGAGAAACGTAAAAAAAATATAGTTTTAGATCTCTTTCTTAATGTGTAATTAAACATAAGTTCAAGTGCAAGTACATAGCTTAACTTGTTTAGTATTCGTTGTTGAGTAGATAATCTATTTTTAAATAACTTTAGGAAGGAATTAAAATAAAAAACAGTGCAGGAACTATTTTATAACATCTAACAGCGAGCGCATTAGTGGGATGGGAGACCTGTTGTCAAAGTGGCGCCAACTGGTGGCGTAAATTTTCGCGAAAACCGTCATTGCATGCAACTGAAGATTCTAAAGAAGTTTTGTGTTGTGTAAAAAGTAATTTGCATAGTGTCCGATGATGAATTGTAAGTCTGGTCAGACTGGACAGGTGACATCGATCGATGGAGTTCCACGGCGTTGGCCTAGTTTAGATAAACGATATCGATCAGTGAAATAATTAATAATGGAGATTGTATCTGACGGGACTGACCTCTTCGTTGGAAAACCAGCAAAATGCAATCTAGCTCGGACTACGTACTATGCTATAATATTTTTTATTTTAAAGTTAAGTTTGCCATCGTTATAATCGAGTAAAAAACATTTAATTTTAACTTTTTAGGGTTCCGTACCCATAGGGTAAAACGGGACCCTATTACTAAGGCTCCGCTGTCCGTCTGTCTGTCCGTCCGTCTGTCTGTCCGTCTGTCACCAGGCTGTATCATGAACCGTGATAGATAGAGACTTGAAATTTTCACAGATGATGTATTTCTGTTGCCGCTATAACAATAAAAAACAGGATAGAATAAATATTTAAGGGGGCTCCCATACAACAAACGTGATTTTTTTGACGTTTTTATAGAAAATGGTACGGAACCCTTCGTGCGCGAGTCCGACTCGCACTTAGCCGGTTTTTTTTAAATATAGCGGCCATAATAATGCAAACTGGAGTACTTATTAAACAGGTCTGCTAATATAATGTACTGTCCTGTGAAAAACAGACGGACAGGCTGAGTGGAGTCAGAAAACTCTTTAGGTAGGTACGGAACCTATTTAGGTATTTTATTTTGCAATTAAAGATTTTGACTTTGACCCTAATGAAATCGGCATTACAAGTGCAAAGTAATTCTACTTACAGACTTCAACCCTCTACCAACTTTTCTTAGGCGTTCATTCAGCAAAAGTCCAAAATTAAACTTTAGTTAATAAATCGCGGATTACGTTTCTCACAATATTTTATTGCCTTTGATTACACGTTGCGAAACAACCGACACTCTCTAAATTATAATAAGTTACGATACAAACGATTAAGCTAGTCAAAACTAAACCGGTTTATTGGACAGGTCAAGTTAAGGATGCCGCGTATTTGTCAACATTGCAGTACCTACAAGCTTCTGCATTATGCTCGCGATGCGCTCGCTGGCCTCGCTGCGCGAGGTTCTATACGATTTTGTCGATTTTAGACAAATATGATTTTTAATACTTGAAAAAAAAAAACATCCGCCTTAGGTGGGATCCGAACCCACGACCATCGCATACCGGGCGAGTGCTCTAACTAAGCTACCGAGACAAATAATAAGGAGAATAATTCTAAAATGCAGACTGCGGTGCTTGCAGGTACTGCAGTGTTGATAGATGCGCGGCCACCTTAAAGATCAGCGCCACACTGGTAAACACTTATGTCATGTATCGAGATTGGGAGGTTGGATTTCCGCTCAGTGTCCCCGATAGATGCTTATTTAGAAACAAATATCACAAGGTTAATTATTACACTAATATGCAAAGGAATGTACAAACGTCGCTAGGACTATCGGCTATGAAATGCAGCACTAGCCTTACGCCAAAAAGCTCATGCTCTCGGAAACCAAAAGAAAAATGTGTAAGTGTTTACACTTCATCGCACCGAACATGTAAACGTAGCAGGCCGTTGCAGCGACCATCACTAATCAAAATAATTTATTTTCTCAAATAGACCATTAAAAGCACTTTACACAGCCCGATTTCTATACCTTACCCTACCTACTGCTTTTGGACAATTTGTGGGCTAGAAATTTAAATAATGATCCCTGTGAAAGGAGACAGTAGAAATTTTACTGTAACGTAGGTAGAGCTGCTACCGCTCATCATCAATGAGTAAGAAAGAGCTTTTATTTAAGCAATAAAAATAGGGAATATCCAAGTATCTCTCAGAAACTTGATTCACATAGAAAAGAAATGAAACCCAAGAAAATACCAAATTTTTATACACAACAAACAACAACAATTGTAATGAATCTCAGCCTATCGCGAGCAAAGTGGGGTAATTTTACAATTGCCTCGTCACTCACGTAACAATCTACATAAAAGGGGGACCTTGGTTCATTCAAGCAGTTTATCTCTGTCCACTAGCGGTCACAACTGAATAGAAATCGATGAATTGCGCAATGGCAACACTTTATCAACCATATACTATTAACTATGGAATAGACGTGGGAGAGAATTTGATTAATGTACACTGATGGGTTGATTAGCACGGTTATAGAATTAGAGAAATGATGCCATTATGCGCAATGGCTAAGTGATAGGACATATTAGATCATTTCTGATTCGTCAGAATCGTAGGTGTATTATCAAATACTTGTCTAGGGATGGAATATTCCAACGCTTATTTTCTAAAACATTTAAATGTTATGCTAAGAATTATTTTCAGCAAAGATTTTTTTCATATTCTCAGCAAATACTATTAACACTGGCTATAGATAATTGTATTTGTCGTCCCAAATAAAATAAAAAACTCAAATTTCCTCAATCTACTGACCTCAGTTAAACTAGAAAATCAGCCGAGAAATGTTGCCATTTTGTGGTAGAAAGAGATGGTAGAAATTCTCTGTATAATATATTTATTGAAAAAAACTGGCCAAGTGCGTGTCGTGCCACGCGAAGTGTAGTATTCCTTAGTTTCCCGTCGTTACCACAATAAATTTCAGCAATTACTTCATTTAAGTCACTTTTAATGTTTTCCTCTAAGGAATTTCTGAACGACTATTACTCTTAACCTACTTAACTGGTTTATCTTGACCGTTATAATTTTCCTTAAAATTTCGTGAATACTATTATCATGAATTTGACTTTTTAAGCCAATAGTTTAGCTTTTGCGGGTGGGGAAGGGACGCCCTACTTGAAAAAAAAATCATCCCTACGTTACAAGTATGGGAGCTACCCTAAAAAAAAGTTTTCAAAGTTTTATTGTACCACTTTTTCGACGTGATTGACATACATATCTCCACAAAATTACAGCTCTCTAGGGTCAACAGTGTCCAAGCAAAACCTCGGACGGACAGACGGACATGACGAAACTATGACATAACGTAAGACTTATTGAAGATAATCGTTAGAGTAAACATTTCAAAGGTTTTCCACGGCTAGTGATAATGAGTCACCGACTACAATGCGTGGCTCGCATACGAACAGCGCTATTATTGATTGAACGATGTAAATAAGATTTTGTGAATACTTAATGATGGTTATATGTTGCTGATTGAATATACTTTTTCGACGACCTCCGTAGCCGAGAGGCGAGCACGCCGGACTTTAAATGGCGCCGCCATCTCTGAGGTTCCGGGTTCGATCCCCGGCCGGGTCATGTAGAAAACGAACTTTTCTATATTGGCTCGGGTCTGGGTGTTGTGGTACCGTCGTTGTTTCTGATTTCTATAACACAAGTGCTTTCGCTACTTACCATAGGATCAGAGCAATGTATGTGATGTTGTCCAATATTTATTATTTATTATTATCTTTACAATGATTTGTTATTTATAAACTGTTTGGCTGGCTTTTTATAGAAGCTAGAAGAAGCTAGAAGCTAGGGGTATGGGATGGGCCTTAAAATAAATGTAATTGTTCAAGATAGTCATCTTGAACAAATTCGTCGTAAGAAATTAACGTCGTAATGGTGCCAGACAATGAACTTGCCAGCCTAGTTCACCTAGACCAGAGCCAATAAAAAAGTGATATTAATTGACCCGCACTGAGAGTTCATCATCATCATCTCAGCCTATTGCAGTCCACTGCTGGACGTAAGCCTCTCCCAAAGAGCGCCAAAGAGCACGATCCCGCTTTTTCCATCCAACTACTGCCGGGCCATGTCAAATGTCAAAAATGTATTTAAGTAAAGAAATATTGGACAACATCACATACATTACTCTGATCCAAAGGTAGGTATAATTTTCGTCAAATAAAAAGAACTGGAGGCTGGAGGGTGGCGCTACTTGTCTCCACCGAACACTTATAGCAGTACTGAAAATGTTAGTTCCTATTTTGGCCACCGCTTTTTTTACGTGACGCCAAGTATAGCTAAAGTTCGATAACACATTAAAACGTGTGTTCTATAAATCAGACACAACGACGGTACCACAACGCCTAGTCCGGCATACCCCCCCCACACTTTCGGCTAAGGAGGTCGTTGTATCGTCATAGCCAACTCTGCTTAGTTTCCGGTTAGATAATTGGTGTAATTATTAGAATCATTTATACAGGGTGTAAAAAAAGGCTTAACGAAGCCTTAAACCACGAATTCTATAAATAAAACCAAGTAGAATGCAAAAAAAAATAATTGCTGGGAAATGACTTTTATTTTTGGGTATAAAAAAAAATTACTTATTTCTAACCCGCAATGTATAGCGCGCACGCCACAGACTATGCCTGTGTGTGTAAGCGGATCATGTTTCTTTGTAAAAAAGTTTAGTATTATCAAACAGAAGTCAAATTTGTAAAAATCTTTGAAAAAAATTTGTAACTTTTACTGTCAATAACTCGGTAACCCGTCATTTCCCAGGTATAGTGTAAAAGAAAAAAAATATCGTAATAATACGTAGAATATGTATATAGGCTTCGTTAAGCCTTTTTTACACCCGATATATTAGGACTTAAAAGACTACAGTAAACTTTTTGAGGTCGCGTAATGGAGTATGGCTCAAAGGCATAAACAACCTCATAGTAGTTAGTTGAAGTGAGGCCTGTGGGACGTATAATAGGCTTATTTAACTTTATTATAGTATTCTCTACGGGCTCTAGCATTGTCTATCTCCAGGAGATAGCAGGCTCGAGGAGGCGACACGGCAATACGGCGTCCTATTTGCGTGTGTCGAGGTTAGGTAAATACTCCCGGGTACACGTAATACAGAATAGTATTAGTATAGTTTACTGGCGTTTGCCTGCGACTTCGTCTGTGTAGGCTACAGAATTAAGAAAACGAGGAATTAATATCGTCCTACGGGTACTCAAAATCGGAATAAAAATCTATAATTCGTAAAAAACATAGAAACTTAATTTTAACCTAAATATAGTAAGTAAGATACACAGTGTAGTATTAAATGCAATTTAGAAGACCCATTTAAGCATTAATTAAATGGTAAAATTTTAAATTCGTTTAAAAAAAATGACGAAACCAAGTTATTTCTGCAAATAAGCTAACCCTAGGCTCTGTTACTAAATTATATGATTTTTAAGATTACAGAAGTTAGTTGATTGATTATGTCCCACACACCACAGTAGACCAGATAGTAAGTTTTTTACATCCGTAAAAGTCAGACTTTTTACTTTACTTTTGGCACGTTCATATTTTTTCCTAATGTAAACAAACAGTGTATTTCAATTTTAATAGATTTTTTAGCTCGGCTTGTTTTTATGGGATTACCTCTGAGGGAGCTTCAGAACTAACCTTCTTTCTTCGAAGTCAGTTAAAAAATTTTAGAAACGCAACGAATGCACTCACTTAAATCCAAAGTTTTAGGGGCGTTGCAAGTGACGATGTTCTGTTTGCGTGTCCTCGAGGTAAAGCAAATACCTTATACTGTTTGTGTCTCCGGCTCTCCGGCAGAACTGTGCGAAATGACATCATGTAACATAATAGTTGTTTTAGTGTTATGTTACATTCCATGCCATGCCACACTTAATTTGGAGGAATTTTTATATATAGTAATTGAGCGAATAGTGTTTATCCTAGGCTAGAAATCTCCCAATAAAAGTTTTAAAAGCCTGCGCACTGAAACTTTTAGTATAAGGTTTTAAAAATTAAAAAGCCAGCGAAAACGCGACGCACTCGCCAAGTCGCTGATCACGGATCCTAGCGATCGATCGCAGAAAGTCGCTAAAACGAGATACAGAATCGATGCAGTCGCAAAATCGCCGATCACAGATGCTATTCAAACAGCTCTTTCAAATAAAGACGCAAGCAGCTCCTTAGTCGTGGGACTGCAGAACCACCCTTATTATTATGGTACGAGTAGGATCTGTGTATTTTTGATGAATCTTATAAATATAATCAACACACCTGTTAAGTACCACAACATAAATAATTGTTCCTGTTTCGTTTGATTTTACATAATCGTGTCTAAAATACTTTTGTTATTTTGTGCAATAAAGTCTCCATCTTCTATCCGGTCATCTATTGTTTTTTCAGTTTTAATATTGACCAAATTAATTTTGAAATTCATTCCATGTCCTTAAACTCGCATTATTGTGCCAAAATTGTGCTAATCATAATATAATATACTTTTCCTGTAACTTTGTTTCTTTTGTGGGGTGTGCAATATAGAGTATCTATCTATCTCAATACGTGCCCCCGTGTAACACTTAATCTACATTCCAGTATGGAAGTCGGGGTCCGGATCCTGGGCGTAGTGCTGCGCATCCTGAACGCGCTACTAGCGCCGCTGTTCTGGCTGCGCGCGCGCGACCGCAGGCGGCTGCCGCCCGTGCTGTCGCCGCTACTCCTGCGCAGCGCGACCGAGCACGCCGCTGCCGTGCGGAAGGGAGAGGTAAGATCTATCTTTATCTAGCTAGACCATCAATGGAATACGACTTTCGGTCTGCCGTGCGGGCGGGAGAGGTGAGTCTGTTCTCTACCTTAATCTAGCAGTCATTATTTCATCATCATCATCATCACCAGCCTATATCAGTCCACTGCTGGACACAGGCCTCTCCAAAAGGAGGATTTTGCCATAATCGCCACGCATGGCAGGCGGGTTGGCGATCGCAGTTTAGCCAATGGTGGAGAGGAGACGCTGCTGCGCTCTTCTTGTGGCGGTTCTCCTGTAGTCGCCTCTTACGACACCCATATGAAGAGAAAGGGTGGTGCAATTCGTGCCGTGCCGGCACCACACGACACCATTCGACAGTCATTATTTATTGGACTCCAACTTAAGGGCATTTCATTATACGTGCGAACGAAGAAAGTTGAAGTAAGAAGAGGAAGACGTGAGTGTGATTGTTCTCTAGCTGTCTTTATTGTGGAAAACGAAGTTCGGGTCTGCCATGCGCGAGGAAGAGTTGAGATAGATCTTAATGTAGTTACTTATGAACTCAGACTTTAGGTCTTTTGACGATACGTAAGAACGAATTAAGTTGAGGTAAGAAGTAGGTTAAAGTTCCAGATGATTCTACAAGATACACATGCATGCGTGGAAAAAGAAGAATGTGCGACATACGTTTGACTGACGCTGACGCTTTGGGCAATCAAGTTGTGTCTGCCGAATCCAGGTTGTGAATTGTGAACTGCTGGCACGGAGGTTGCTGTTTTATTTTGTTTGGTTATATTCCGATACAACCAATTCTTTTTTCCTGTATTAAAGTTGTAACTGTCGGTCAACACATCACGTTAACATGTCAAAAATTATTTCAAAGCTTTGCCTTTCTGGGTAGGGTAAGGTAGGTCGTTTATTTACTGTTGAGGCTCATATAGCTAAAGATTTCTCCATTAAACACAAACCTTCGCAACCATTCCATTTGAACATGAACTCGTCATCTCAATAATCTGTAATAAAGCCGTAAGACATAAAGTCTTACGGCTATTAAAGTTTTATTGTTCCGCTTCACGTCACGAGCGACCAGTGAAAAGCGTTTCATTTCCCATCAACTTACAAAATGGCATGTGACAACAACGTAAGTGAACGTTTAATAAGCATTTCCAACTGTCCCAAATAGCCAACAAGCCAGCATCTACTTATTAGCAATAAGTAGGCAGTATTAGCAAACTTGGACGGCAAATAATGCTATGCGTTTCTCAAACGTACACCGGTTGTAACTTGTAAGTAAATAACAGGAATCAAGATATAACTAAAATATTATCTATTGCTGTTATATACGCAATTCCTCGTCGTCAGTAATAAACAGGGTTGTCCATTCAAAAAAGAAAATATCCTAACCAAAGACAATGTAAGTAACACTATCAAGCTATAACGGCCAAACGTTTGTTGAAGAACTTAATCACGCTATAACAGTTGAACGGAATTAGCTGAAATTAGGCACAGATCAGATAATTTAACACATAAGATCGTTCATATTTATATTTCCGTGGTATGTACAAAATTATACCTTTGTATTTTTTTGCATAAAAAATATTAACACATATTAGCTTTAAATGTGACCATACCTAAACATTATTTTTTATTAGTGTACCTACTAACTTTACCCAGAAGGTTAAAAGCCTAGCAAAAACGTTTCTGGTTATTCCCGACTGGTTTAACACCCTGCAATTTAGCCAGAAAATCCTAGCTACCTACGAGCAAAAAGTGTTGGTTTTTCGCGTTCGTATTATTTGCTCTCTCTTGATGCTTTTTGCAATCTTGCTGTTTAAAATATGTGGTAGGATATTATTTTATTTAAAATTTACAGTTGAATTACCTGGCAAATAATGCGATTTTCTTTTTCCCTATATAAACTATCTCCTACAATTGATAGTAAACTCTACGTATTGAACTTTAAAAATCGATCTAAAAACTTTTACATTATTGGCTAAAAGTTATATAAGAAAGAAAACCTACTTTTAACGTTATAATTAGAGTTTGTAAAGGTAATGCAACCCTTGACGCCCTACTAAACGATCCTGCGTTCTGAATTTGCGTGAGATTTCTGTTATTACTGTGATGTCTTACCCTAACTCTCTCTTCTACCAACCGTGTCGTGTAAATGAGAACCAACTATCTATACCATCCTGAGAAGTCTCCTGGGCATAGCGCAGTTGCTCGCGTGCACAATATCAGCTGCTGAAGGGCTGAGAGTCTGACAACAACAACAGTTATGTGTTTTTAGCACTTAAAAACCAACTCAGTATGGTCTCCACTTAACAGACTTTCCATCTTATCCAATAGTATTCTTCCCCAGATATCAAGTGAAGAACTAGTCACAGCCTACATAGAAAGAGTGAAAGAAGTCAACCCACTACTCAACGCTGTGGTAGACGAGCGGTACCGGGCTGCTCTAGAAGACGCGAAAGCAGTTGACCGAAGTTTGGACGAGGCGAGGAAGAATGGAAAACTGGATGAGCTGGTCGCTGGGAAACCCTTGCTCGGAGTACCGTTCACGGTTAAAGAGAGCTGCTCGCTTGCTGGTAAGTTTAACCTTAAATCAGACGCCACATTCACGTTAAAATAGTCCAAAGTTAAGTCAGTTTCCGATCCTGTCTTAGTAACAATAATACAAATATATAAACGATATTCTCATACATATTCTGGGGCCCGTTTCGATTCCGAGTTTCGGCAAATTAGGAATTTCACAATGTACGGATAAGTTCTGTATAGATTATTTGTTACTTATCGTTAGAATAAACATTATTTTTGCGTTTTGCCACCGACAAATAGCGCTATAATTATGACACATAAATTTATGCATTTTTTTCTTTACATATTTTTATCAGTTAACGTATCTGTTTGAGACTTTATCCGTACATTGTAAAACAGGCTCTAGGACTGCTGGGAACGGCCACTGGCAAAATTCGTTGTCAATACTGTAATAAGGAGACCGTACAAAAAGGTATTTATTTGTTACCTCAAGAACCATGACAGTAAGGCTATTTTACTTGCGGCAACTTATTGGAATATATTAGGAAAAGCTTGATGAGGAAATGTTACTAGCGTAATCCATCCAATGATAAGCCATTATGGCTGCCTGCCAAATGCACTCAAGTGGCCGTTAACCTGAGCCTGAGTATACCTTAGTTTATGCAGGATTTCAACAAATAACCCATCGCCTGGCCCAGGAAATCAACACCCTTTTGCCTCGCAAAACCGGTCACGGTGTCACGTCAAAATATGGAAATTAATAAGCAAATAACACTAGATATTAAACAATTTCTACTATTATAAATTACTTAAAATACATTTTTTTTATGCGCAGCACCAATCTCAAGTGTTTACGATGGATTAGGACATTGAATTTTGTAAAGGGCGTCTTTCAGCTCACCTTAAAAAACTTTTTCCTAAATTGACGAAACCAGCAAACAAACCCGGAGCCTTCATAAATCATTGCGCCACTAGGCCAGTCGCGACTGGCCGTATGTTGTTAGTAAATGGGTCGTATCGTATGTTAGTAACGCAAATTAAAGTTTGCTAAACTATTTCATAATAACTTAAGTTTTGTGTATTTCTTTTAGCAAATTACTTTGCTAATATTGTTGAAAACATATTTTTAATAAATTGAAAAAAGACAAATTTCGTCCATGCCGGGATTTGAACCCTGATCTCCTGCTTAGCGCGCAGGCGCTTTACCAATTAAGCTACAGGGACATATCTCGACTGGACGAAATTTGCCTTCTCAATTCATTTGTGACATCAACGCCATCTAGGAAATGCTGCACGCATTATTCCCTTTGTTTTCGAGTCGATGCTTGCCGCACCATGCACTCTAAACAAGGCGTGATTTTTTACTTTTTGTAAATTATTATTTCATAATAACTTAAGTTTTGTGTATTTCTTTTAGCAAATTACTTTGCTAATATTGTTGAAAACATATTTAATTGGTAAAGCCCTGTAGCTTAATTGGTAAAGCGCCTGCGCGCTAAGCAGGAGATCAGGGTTCAAATCCCGGCATGGACGAAATTTGTCTTTTTTCAATTTATTAAAAATATGTTTGCTAAACTAACCGACAGACAAACGAAAATCAAAAACAAAACAAACTCAATTCTGACGCAATTCACAATAGGTTGTTGAATGTTGATACCAGATAATTTCAACATAAAAACTGTGCCTAAGAAAAAGTTATAACGTCATCCATAACGGGCGCAGGCGCTGGCAAAATAAGCGCGTGCAAGTTTCTTACAAACGTATTTACAGATAGTTTGTTCGATATTTTAGGAGAGAGAGTTCCATTCTAATGAATTGAATGAGAAAAGAGTTGGAATTGCAACTTCTCTACCGCGTCTGAATGGTATCGTTATATATTTAGACGACCTCCATAGCCAAGAGGCGAGCACTCCGGACTTTAAATGGCCCCGCCATCTGGTTCCGGGTTCGATCCCTGGTCGGGTCAATGTAGAAAACGAACTTTAAATAATTATAGTTCTATGTAAATTGTACAGTTATAAATACATTTTAACTTTTCTATATTGGCTCGGGTCTGGGTGTTGTCGTACCATCGTTGTTTCTGATTTCTATAACACAAGTGCTTTAGCTACTAACCTTAGAATCAGAGCAATGTATGCGATGTTGTCCAATATTTATTTATTTAAGTAACTAAGCGTTCAATAATCGGCAATAATAAAGTATTTAATGTTTTTATTCGATCCAAATAAAGTTTACGCTTACTTAAAACTTTAAAAAGTACTTTGTTTCGGTGCCGTTTTGTAGTTAAAATAAAACCTGCAATGTGTGATATGTTTAACTGCAGCGTTCCGTTTTTCGGAACTTTTGAAAATGACAAAAACTCAACCACCTAAGTAACGAAATTCCTCCTCGGTAGTCGGGTAAAAAAAGGTTTTTGTGTGAAATATAAAGCAAGCTATTTATAACGTCACAGCGGGCACCCTAATGAACTCGCTTATCCTAGTGAGATCTGTCACGTTATTGTTCCCCAGGTTTGTTATTCTGACGTCAATCGTCCGTCCGCCAGGAAGGTTCGAGATGGAGATCTCTGTTTTGTGTTGTTTAATTATTTTGTTTGGGTGAGTTTTTGGGGGTGCCGTTAGCTGTTAACCCACACTCAGCTCAGGTCACACTGGGAGCGAAGCGAAATAAAAATTCGGTTTGCTACGCTCACGTTCTTCATAGTTTAGAGAACTATGGTAGTTTGCAAGTTTGTAACGCTGGACTAGAACAGGCCTTAGTTCGCGGTATAAACTCAGGTAAAGTATTTTTTCTTTGCTTGGCTAATATTGCAAACAATCGTGCCATTCCTTTTTACAGATATTATTAATTTAAAAATAAGATAGACAAAAATTATAATTCATAAGGTAAATAATCGTTTAACAGAAAATCCTTTTGTTGAGTTTATACACTGATATTTTTTTAGAACACAAAATCTAGCAGTCATTGAGGGAGGCCTATTCAGCATTGGACCTCCTATGACTGAAATGATGAACGGACTATATTGAAAATAGACCTACTGCCTCTTGAGCAAAGCGAAACAAACTACTCTTTCGCTTAGCTCCTAGTGAGGCCTGGGCTTTAGACCTTTTAAAATTAATTTCCCTATTAAGTATGGTTGGTCCCCTTCAAGTCTGTTAAGTAACTCCTAGCGTTTTGTCCCGTAGAATAGGATACACTAAATACTAGAAGCGACACCGGACCTCCTAAACAATATCCGTTAAACAAGTAGCACCTAATAAAGGTGGTTCTACGCTAACGAGCCGAGCACGAGCGGAGCACGAGCCGACCCAAAAATCGTGTAGTGTGGACCGACTTCGAGCCTCGAATGAGCGCACTTTGAACATTTGGCTCGTGTGTTTGACTGTGCTCCGCCTATTGTCAGTTTTTTGACGAACACAAAGGGATTTGACGCGAGCACACTGCGGAAAACTACGTTCGAAGAAAGTGATCGTTGTACGTCCACACTTGACGCCGCGAACTCGTGCTCGGTTCGTCTAGCGTAGACCCACCTTAAGGCTACGTCCAAATCTGGCAAAGGTGCCGCGAATGATCCGTGATTCGCTCGCGAGCTGCACGCGCGCATCACGCGTTCCGTTACTGCAATTGTTTGGTGCGTACAGTGTACACTTGTACAGTGCGCGCGAGCTGCTCGCGTGCAGTTCTAATTCACTTTCCAGGTAGTTCACAGGGCGCGCGCATTGCACATACATAAAATGCACCCACGCATTTCGCGTGCTGCGCGCGTTCGCCAGATTTCGTAGTTTAAAAAATTAAAAAAGCTTGTAGTGACTAATCTACATAATTTAAGAGCGCCGTCCTTGGACGAATTATGTCAAATCATACTTTGCACGTTAAAACAAGTTATTAAAAAGAAGTTGTTTTATTTAAAAAAACATGTTTATAATTACGACCAGTTAAGGAACATTTATGCTCGTAGGTAGGTAGGTAGGTAGGTAGGTAGGTAGGTCATTTATACGTTTAGCTTTTCCAACGAAAACTCGCAAATGCTGATAATGTTGGTTTAATTTTTTTCATATTTTGTGTGAAGTCGTCGCTCAAGTTTCTAATAAGTATTTAGGATTGAAGCGGATTATACTTTTTTATACTAGAATTAGGTATCTGTTTTGTTAGTTAGAACTAAAATGATTTATGTTAGTTAGAAATAAAAAGAACTAAAATGTTTTCTATTCTATTCTAAAATCCATATTCAAATCATTGACGTTAATACTTTCCTTGATTCATCAAATCGATATGGACAAATTATTCATGGATAGATTTTCAAGAAGTCTCATAATTTATGTAGTTGTTCAACTATGCATAGGTTCAAGTTAAAAATCTTAAAAGTGTGTATTAGTTATTCAATTATTTATTTTTGTCGTTTCGCATGACTGTGTTGAATGTTTGCTGATGATTTGTACCTGCGTCTGCTGTTTGTTCACCATTTTGAAATAACTATGTACTGTACGTTCAGTGCAAATTAAATATGTGTGTACCTCACTGTTCCTGACGACCTGACTGGCGTAGTGGCGAAATAATTCATATTGATCGCAAAGGATCCCAATTTGGGTTAATTCAGAAAACTAACTTCTAAAATTGGTTCGAGTCTGGTTGTGCTAGGATACGCCTTTCATAATGCATTGTCTAGTCCCTCTTAACACAAGAATGTTAATTCCTTACAAGACTTCTCGAATCTAGACCATGACAAAGCGGTACATGTTGTTTATTGCATATTTATTTATTTATTTACAAGATGTACCGCGTCCTGCGTCAAATAAAGTTTTTCATCCCCTTGCTTCCTTTAGTTTAGTAGGATGTAAAAAGTAGTCCATGTCTCTATTCAAAACTTTATCAAAATCGATTCATTACTTTTACTGTGAAAGCGTAACAAACAGACAGAGTTACTTTCACATTTATAAAATTGCTAGAGATTAGGGGTTACAATTGGTTTAAATCGAAAATATGTAGATGGATCTAATGTCGGGTCGGCTTTGTTGTTATACAAAAACTGCCGACAATGCCGGCCCGCTTTGTGTGTAGTTACTCTTAATTTATAGTAATTTTATTAATGCAAAAATAACTCGTCTCGTCTGTTTGTAACACTTTAAGAGTAAAGCTACTCAACCGATTTTGATAAAATCTAGTAACGAACTAACGAGACATGAACTACTTTTTACATATTCCTACTATAATAAAGGAAGCAAGGGGATGTCAAACTGTATTCCACGCAGGCCGCGGGCTGGTTAAATTATAAATATATAACTGAGGTGGACTTGCGCACCACTGGATCAGTTTAGTATGACATTAAAAGATCTTTCTGACTCTGTCACTGTCATACAAACTGTCTTAGAATATTTTTTATTACCGTGATATTTGATAGTTCGTGATTAAATTCGCTAATCTTTACATGTGCAAGTGGGCCTAATCGATTAATAATTCCACCTCCCCAGGTCTCTCAAACGCTGTCGGCTGCCTAGAGTACGCTGGTCGTCGAGCCACCAAAGACGGCGAAGCTGTCCGACTTGTGAAGGAGGCGGGCGCTATCCCACTGCTGGTGTCCAACACCCCGGAGCTGTGTCTTGGGTGGGAAACCACAAACCTGCTGAAGGGAACCACGAACAACCCTTACTGTTTGAATAAAACCGCTGGCGGGTCCTCGGGGGGTGAGGTGAGATGTTTCTCTTTGTAACGTATTAAGTGTGCCGAGGCTTTGATTTCGTGAAATACGGTACCCTGATTCCGTTTCTTGCAAAAGCAATGCGATAATTAAAATTAGCAATTCTGGCTTAAAAATCGCAAATTGACAGCGAAAAAAAACAGCAATTTACTGTCAGTCCTGCCCATAGATTTTGTTTTTGACACTAACCATCAATCGGGCGACGGCTGCGCGCTTATTGCTGATTTCAATTTTTTAGGGAATAAGGGTTCTTATTGTTATTTTACCTACTATTAAATGGTTTAAAAATAGTAGTCTATGTAGCTTTTCCCCTACCAAATTTCATCAAAATCAGTTCAGTGGTTATGCCGTAAAAGTGTAAAAGTTACATTTGCTTTTATAATATGAACCAGTGCAGTAGTTTCGTTATAGATAGATTTTCATGAATCTAATTTGATCACAACATAAATTAAAAAAAATGAATTCGACAATAATCTCGACTTCGTAATCTGCGGATTAGAATTCACAAAATCTTTCAATACCTAGAATAGTAGGTACGAAATTAAGAATACATGAGTTGTCATAAATATTTGTGGAGGTAACTAAGCAATAATAATTGCTGGAATAATTTTGGAATAAATAACTGTCTTTCGACGAAGCATCACTTCATTACATGACAGAAATTACCATAATACTTACGTACGATGAATTTACATCGGTTTTGAGTCGAAAAGTCACCTATCCTTAGGGTCTGGACTAATGGGGGTTCTGCAAAGTAATAGTTTTTCATAAATCGAGCGAATAGTAAACGTAATTTTGCATTACTTTTAGAAACTGAGATGGCGACGCCATAGTCCGGCGTGCTCGCCTCTCGGTTACGGAGGTCATTAAATAATGATGATTATTTTAGTCTTTTAAAAAGTTATATTTGAGCGGCAGAATATTTTTTTTTTATTTTCTTAGACTCTCAAACCAATGAAAATACACTTTGTAGAATTATATTTATTTACAAGTTAATGCTACAACAAAATACCTGGCCGTTTCGAAATGTAACTGCGCAGTGTCGATAGGTTTCCATAACATTCGCAGATTAAAATCTCATGTCATAGATATTACCATAGGTAGTCTGCAGTGCTAAGTGCCCGTTTGTTAGCTTTGCGTTGCGTAACGTGTACCTTCGACTAGCATACAGGGTGTGTCATATTTATCGAATAGTTAACATCATCATCATCATTTCAGCCACAGGACATCCACTTCTGAACATAGGCCTCCCCCAGTGACTTCATGTCATCGGGGGGTTGTTGCCAAATTCGCCACGCTTGGCAGGCGGGTTGGCGAGCGCAGTTTTTTTATTATTTCGCACGCAGACGCTGCTCCCCGTCTCGTGCTACAGGATTTAGTCGCCTCTTACAACACGCCTCCTGTTGGCGGTGGGAAGAATACACTTCATTCTTTACGGCCTTCCCCACACGGCACTGAATTTGAATAGTTAACCAGTAATAATATTTTCCTCAAGGGCGTTTTTATTGTCATGCTGATCAGCGTTGAATCAAACTTATCAGTCGATTTGTGCGATGTGTTTGTTTTGTGGAACACATACCAGGCCCTCTGTTGAAATAGGTATAAAACAAGATTATGTTATGAAATAATAAATGATTTGACTTGAAAGTTCTTATGAAAAAAATATTTTTGTATATTTATATTTCATCCGCGTGAACGCTTTCGCATCGTCGCCTCGCATCAAGTGGTCATTCAAGTTTCTTACGGCTTTAAAGCGTATTTTAAAACTACTCGACCCGGCGAACTTCGTACCGCCTAACAGTTTTTTTTTTCGACAGCTTTTCCAATGTTTTTATTATATATTCTGCTATTCCGGGCGGAGGGAGACAAATCCAACAAATTATAAACCATGAAAATCGGTCCAGCCGTTCTCGAGTTATAAGTGTTGTAACAAACACGACTTTGTTTTATACATGTCCCAAAATTAGCACGTCACACTGCCACCGGAGGTAGATGTGCCTAAGACGCATCGAACAAGCCTAACATGTCCATAGAACATTTTAATCAGTTTTGAGTATGAAAAATTTTAGTATTTCTTTTTTAACCTATCAAGCGGCAAAGACCCTCCGGGCCGCTTCGTAACAATAAATTTTCATTGTGTCTCTTCACCTTCGCTTGACAGGTTAAAATCACCTATTTTTCATAAAAAAATTATCAGAGTATTTTAAGAGTCGTGCTAATGTTGGGACATCCTGTATATTAAGATGTATGTCTGTTTGTCGCAGGGCGCGCTGTTGGCCAGCGGCGCGTCGGCGGTGTCGGTGGCGTCCGACATCGCGGGCTCCATCCGCGTGCCGGCCGCCTTCTGCGGCGTCTTCGGGCACAAGCCCACGCCAGGTAATACTCTGTAGTTATAATAAAGTATGCCTATACAGGTTTACTTTTGAACCCCCCGCCAAAATAAAATATAATTTAAGGGAAGTAATAAAAAATAATAATAACGATGTATCCTTCATCTCTTCCTAGGATCTCTTAGAATCCTGAAAAATAAGTCGACGGAACCGAAAGAGTGAGAGTGAACAATTTTATTGTGATCGTGAACGTGATTTTCAAAACCGTTTTCTTCTTTTCCTATTTCTCCTGTTTTATTATTTGTTGGTGTGTTGTCCTTTACCGACAAATAAGCATTATCTTCATCTTTATTCTATATCAATCAAACGTCTTTCCCAGGTATAATCCCAATAGAAGGCCACATCCCGACGCTCAGTGACCCGCAGTTCCCGCGCTTCCTCACCGTGGGCCCCATGGCGCGGCGGGCTGAAGATCTACCGCTGATGCTTTCCATCATGGCGGGGGAGAATAGGCACAAACTTAACCTGGACACGCCCGTCGATATGAAGAAGTTACGGGTGAGCTAGAATCTCATCCTTGGTGAGCAACAACAAAGTAGTCCCTAGGTGTAATCGCAATAGAAGGCCACATCCCGAAGACCTGCCGCTGATGCTTTCCATCATGGCGGGGGAGAATAGGCACAAACTTAACCTGGACACGCCATTTGATATAAGCAAGTTACGGGTGAGTTACAATGCAGTCCTGGTTATAAACAACAAAGTACAACTAGCGGCACGGAAGATGCGCAGAAGACCGTTGCGATTACGTGATTGGCTAGTCGTGCGATGCGCCTGCACCGCCGGCCGTGATTGGTTGTTAGCTCCGCGCGCACGTGTTCTAATACGATGATCGTCTCGTAAGTTGCGCAAAGCGATCCCCACTCTTTCCCCCGGCACTCAAATCGATGCCGCGTACTGTAGTCCCCAGGTATAATCCCAATGCTACATCCTGAAGACCTACCGCTGATGCTGGCCGTCAGGGCGTGAATATAGCCACAAATTTAACCTGGACACTCCCGTCTATATGAGCAAGCTACAGGTGAGTTAGAATCTAATCCATGGTGAGCAACAACAAAGTAGTTTCTATCTATAATCCTAAAACCGCTGGGTTGAAGACCTGTCGCTGATGTTGGCCGTCATAGCGGGGGGACTAGGCACAAACTTAACCTGGGCACTCCTGTCGATATGAGCAAGCTACGGGTGGGTTACAATGCAATGCCTAGTGAGCAACAACAAAGTAGGCCCCAGGTGTTATCCCAATAGAAGGCCACATCCCGAAGACCTGCCGCTGCAGCTGGCTGGTATGGCGGGGTGAATAGGCACGGACAACCGCTATCTCTCCTCGCAACGAGCAGCGCCAACGTGATGAAAACTAATCTTTATAAACTTGTCTGAATGTTTTTTTTTTTCAATTTCTTGTGTCGATGGTATAAAAGTTTACAAATGGAAAATATTTTTACAGGTATACTATATGACTGAGGCGTCAAAATCGCCGGCCCTGTTAAACGTGGACAAATGCATCAAAGACCAGATCAAGAGCGCTGCTAAATATTTGGAGACTGAGTGCGGATCTAAAATATGCGAGGTGAGAATACAAAAAAAACCGGCCAAGTGCGAGTCGGACTCGCGCACTAAGGGTTCCGTACCATTATCTATAAAAAACGCCAAAAAAAATCACGTTTGTTGTATAGGAGCCCCCTTAAATATTTATTGTATTCTGTTTTTTAGTATTTGTGTCAATCTGTGAAAATTTCAACTCTCTTAACTATCACGGTTCATGAGATACAGCTTGGTGACAGACGGACAGACAGACAGACAGACAGACGGACAGCGGAGCCTCAGTAATAAACCGTTTTACCCTTTGGGTACGGAACCCTAAAAAGAACTTGAAACTACGTTATCAGCTGCTGAAATATATATATAAAAAAAGTAGTATAGGGTATTATTAAAAAAATATGTTCAGAGCTTCTTACAAGCTAAATATTCTTAGATTTTTTTAACCGAATTATATTGTTTTAGGAAAAGTTCAAAGATTTTGAAGACTCTGTGGAAATATCGGTGTCAGTGTTCTTCTCAATGAAAGATATACCTAACATGCTGCAGGATCCGGCGAATCCAAAGGTAAGTGGCTTTAACGATACTGATGCGGTTGTATGAGAAATTGAATTAAGTGTCAAATGTCTGCTTCTGCGTTCTGTGGAAGTTTTGCGGTTTTTTAATACATCCGTTTTTGTTGCAATTCGGCAACTATTTTAAACTTGAAAATTTATCGGAAGTTTGTGGCGGCTCAAGACAAGAAAAAGGCTGTTAGTTGTTTTAGATTTTTTTTAACCTTCCAATTTGGATTTTTTTCTATTGACTGTTTCACCGTTTCCCAGCGCGACAAGAGCTTATTCATCGAGCTATTGAAGTGCGTGTTTGGCGGCGGATCGCGTTCACTACAGGGGCTCGGCTTCACGCTCATCAGTAAAAGCAACCTGTTCATTCCGCTTTCGCGCCGACACTACTACGACGAGAAGGCGAAGCGGCTAAGGGAACTGCTTACGGTAAGAAAACGGCTCAAGTTCAGAATGTCCAATTCCTAAAATGTCTAAAAATTACAGTTTTAAAATGTACAAATGTAAAAATAGATAGAACGAATGAGTGAATGTTGGCTAAATGGATGGATGGATTTCTGGACGATGTGTCCATGCATGGACTCTTTTTTGATATAACTTTATGTATTTTTTACTTTTTAGTTTTTGGATTATTTTTTTAAATTGTGTAGTTTCTTGTAATCGATTTGACTTCTTAAATTAAATACCAAAAGCGAAAATTATATCGGTTTTTATTTGTAATTTTGAGACTACGAACGATTTGCGGTTATACGATGAGTGAGCTAGAAGGAAACATGTGCCAGGGAGAAGAATTATATTATAGTATTTTATAACATGACATGACATAACATTTTTTAAAGTAGTGTTCAAGACTCTTTTTAATTATGATGTAAAAATAAGATACTCGAACCCAGAAATATCCAGTTTACGAGTCTGCTCAACCTTGCAACCACTAACTTGATATTTCATCTGGGTATCATAAGACGCTGAGCCTGTAAAAAGCTTAGAGTCAATAACCACGTCAAAGTGCCCTCAGTCATCACTGACAACACGCATAGCGTCGATATGGGGAAGTAGGTTTTTAGCAAAATAGAGGGATGAATTTGCATTTACTATAAAGTAATGTGACTAAAAGCAACATTGCTATAGGACTATCTTTTATACCACGTAATTATGCAAATAAATAATTATATTAGGCCCACTTGCGCTTCTCAGGATTAGCGAATTAAATCCCTAACTATCCACTGACACAACATTCTATAGCTGTCAGTTTGTATGACGATGACAGAGACAGAATGATGTCACAGAATAATATAAAAGTACAGAAGGCTTACTTTCGAAACAGTTGCAATAAATTATCAATCTTTTCACACGACAATAAGGTCTACAATAATTTGCACCCACACGCCTGCCTTACTAATTTAACTACCAATTACCATTCACTACTAGCGAAAATGAACCCTATCTATACGTAATACGGTACTATTACTCGGATACGCTTAATCCAAATTGGCTTTGGGTGGTTTTGGTCGCCTTACTAGGGTCGACTGTGCAATGTAACGTCGAAATTCTGTGTTTAAATTAATGTTTTATTAATTAAAAAAAATTATTAATTAAAGTAAACGGAATATCGACTGTGTCACTTAATTGCTAGATGATAGCGCAAATGATTTTTAAATACAGAAAGTAGATATTTTGAATTTAATACCTATTTTAAAAGTACGTGTCGCGTGCACAACTGAGCGCGGCGTGACACCCGCCCGCCTGATATTGTTTGTATTAGGCCGAGCCCGCTGGGTTGTGAGGTTTCAAGAATACTAAAGTTTGTGATTTTTCGCATATAATTTTCGGACCAGTTTCCAAACCTAACATTTTAATTTGTGTCATTTTTGGTGCTTACTTAGGTAGAAATTTAGGTATTTGCCTTTTCGGCTATTAACGGACGAAAAGAATATTATAGATCAAAATTTAACTTTCATGTTAATAATGAAGTAGTAACTGATGTAAATAGGCCTTTTGTGTCACCTCTGTCCACAAAATTACTGTTATTTAACCAGTACTTAAAATGTCTCCAAAATAGCTCTAAAAGAAAATTGTAGTAGCCTAAATAAGTTTTAAGAGTTTTGGGTCATTGGTATCTGTTACTCGAAATGTTTTGTGTCAAATCCATCCATAATATTGGTTGTGTTTTTGTTTTTTCATATAAAAGCCTGTAAAAAGCCCCAAAAGAAAATGCAAGTTTCTAGAGTTTTAGGCATTATTGTTGTTATAGTATAATGATACTATTTTCAGAATTTCTGTCATTTTTATCAACAAAATCTTATTATTTGAAAAAAAACAGGTATGTTTACGCGCAAAGGTCACACGCGGAAGAGAGTTGCATGGACGCGGCGCCCCCCGCGCCCGCACACTTCTACCGATCGGTCTAGCGCGAACGCGGTATTGGCAGTATTATTATTTGTTTTCGGTGCGCGTTGCGTTGCAACATGTATTTACTTAAAATTACAAAAGATCATGCATAGGAAATACTAAAATGGAGGTTGAAAACAATTAATGTGTTCAATATGATTATATATTGGACGTAAACCCTAAATACTATCGCAAAAACCATGGTTATTAATTTAATTTTTTATGCGAAAGAAGACCTTATCATATACAAATTTAAGAATAAAATCGCGTGATCGGAACTAAATAGTTCAAAACATAGAACAGTTTTGTGGATAAGATAATGGTAGCTGTAACAGATTTTTTATAAATAATTATATAACAACATCACCTATAAATTGCTCGGATTCTATGATAGGCCAATTAGGGAAGCATACTTAGGGCTTGCGATCCGGATATTCAAATTATTCGGATATCCGCCGAATATTTATAATTCGGATATCTAGTAAGTCAATATTCTGATAATTCGGTTATATTTTTTAATTTGCATTTTGGCTTGAAAGTAAGGGGCGTCCTACACTACATTGAACATACCTCATCAAAATTGAAATACATTGATTCTTTTTTTTACGGGAGTGTAATAAATTATACAGCCATAATAATATTAACCGTATACATAATAATATCTAACCGTTGACTCCACCTTGCCTTATTGTTGTTCTGCGGCAAATTTGGCTAGCCCACTGCCACTTGAGCTTGCTACATGGAGCGCAGTGTCCTGGTCTCAGTGGTGGGGGGTGACCTCTCTCTCCCGGCGATCGTCGCGAGGATGGCTTCAAGCGTGAAACCGTGGCAGGCAATGCTCACCATCTGCGAGGCAGTCATCTCGCAGAAGGAAGCGGCGGAGAGGGAACGGCAGGACTCAGCTTCCGCCCCAATGATCCACCTTAGGCGCGTTGGGTGTCGGATGAGGGCATATCTCCTTCACCTGCTCCTTCCAAATGGGTCCCGGGCTACAGACACTACTGCGAACGGCGCAGCGTATGACCTGTTTATGCTGTTTTATTTGCCAAAATTTCAATTCACCAAACTTTTAATAAACGTGTAATTTTTATTTGCAAGCAAGCAGGCATGTGTTAGAATTGTTTAGCTAGAAATCAAAAAACCAAGAAAATGTCATCACGGGAAGCGTCATATATTTTTAATTTGAATTAATTTAGCTAACCCAAATTTGCAATCCGGATTTCATAAACGGGTTTCGTGACTAATCCGGATAAATCCGAATTTATTGAATTTTGTTGGAAATCTATGAAATGAAAAAAAAACCGGCCAAGTGCGTGTCGTGGCACGCGCAGTAGAAGGATCCGTAGTTGCCCATTGTTACCACAATATATTTCCGCAGTTACTTCATTTAAGTCATTTTAATGTTTTCCTCTAAGGAATTTTGGAACGACTAAGTTGAACGACTATTACTCTTAATTAATTCTATTCGAGGCGGTTAGTGAGCAGAATAGGGACACAGTGAGTGTAGTGTGTGACGTTACTTCGCGTGAAAATAATGTTACAAGGGTAGATGAAGAATCTGCCTCTCATACGGAGGGAAGCATCGCTGTTCCAGTCAGCCTATGACCACGGTGACAAAACTTTTTTTGTTTGCTTCTTACTATATAGCCTGCGAGTGTTTCATAATGAAATAAACTTTATATTCCCTTATTCCAAAAATATAAGACTAGGTTTATACCTAGACTAAATATCACCCAAACAATTTGAAACATGATAAATAAGATATTACATTTTGTCAATAGCAACCAAAAATCAAAAAAATCAAAATCATTTATTTCTGTAAATTGGTCATAAAACGCACTTTTACATGTCCCAATTTTTTTTCCTACCACTGCTTCGGGACTATAGTGGGCTAGTGCAGAGAAGAAGCAGACGACGTATATTATAAATTGGCCGCTGCGGCTAGTTGTAAAAATTGTAGCTGGCCGCGCCGCAGGCGGCGTGAGCGCACACACTAAGCAGGGCGGGAAGTGGGCGGAGCTCCCGGCCGCGGCTAGCCACATTTGGCCGCGCGCAAGCCGCATAGATTTGAATAGTGCTAAGACTTTCATACTACACAACAGGCCGCAGCCCCGGCCGCCACCTCAGGCCGCGTCTGTCTGGGACAATCCGTCAATTGGATCGTCACTTTTTTGTTTGCGGAAGCATCTATAAATATTTAAAATAAAACAGTGTAATCCGGATATTTTGGTTTACGGATAATCCGGACTGCAATCCCTAGCTTAAATCTACAAACTGTTCTATGTTTTAAACTAGTTAGGTCTAGACACGCGACTTCGTTCTTTAAATCTTGTATAGTAAGGTGTACTTTTGCATAAAATAAATATTTGCAAGTATTAAGAAACCTGGGGGTCGATTACCGTAATTCCCGTAGTTGGTTACGAAGATTTTAATATGATGCGATTATGATGTTACTAAAAATCTGAATTCTCGTTGCTATTTATACGTGCGCACGAAATATGATCATGATGAGCGGAATATGATTGTGTCAATCATGGACTTAGTAGTGAAACTGGATAGAGTACTTCTAAAATTTTGCAAGTAACTTACACTTTCGGCCTTAGCAGTAAACAAAATATTTATTTGATGCAACCAAATTGAAATACTGGACGCCTAGCACGAAATTATATATTTTTTTCGGACGTATAAACCTAACAAATTATAATAACCAATATCATGTGGCAATTCTTTAATAATATATGACTAACTCAATCTAGCCGTGTAAAAAACACGACCCTTTACAAATGTTCATAAATTGTCAAACCTTTGATACAAGTGAATAGATATTTAATTTGATCGGATAATACGACCGAACGAACGATACGCTTTCGTATTAGGCCTCTTGTTTCTACTGAGAGGCACAAACCAGAGAAATTTTTCTCTGTCTATCGAATGCTCTATCCAGTTTGACTATTAAATCCATGGTGACAATTTTCACAAATTAAGTCAACATTAAAATTAGTAGAAGTACCTACCATTTGGCCATTTTCTTGATTTGTCAATTTGACATTGTCATTTTAGTGTAAAAGAATACCGTTTAAGAGGTTGATGTTGGCAAGACAGGAATCGTAACCCGAAAGTGCATCGTTCGGTCGGTCGTATTATGCAATCAGATTAAAACATCCATCATTGCCCGTATCAAAGGTTTGACGATTTATGAACAATTGAATATGGTCGAGACTTTTACTCGGCTAGATTGAGTTGGTTATATTTTATCAAAGGATTGGCACATGCGACTCGCCATTTTAATTTGTTAGGTTTATACGACCGAACAAAAGATACACTTTCGTGCTAGGCCCCCTGGATATACACTGGATTATTATTACTAACTTTTAAATTACGGGAATTGGGCGTCTGATTTCTGTTTTTTGACGCTGGTTTTAATAACGTAACCATCTAGGGAACCCTGTATTGGATTTTGCAAGTACGACTCACTCCTAATATGACGTTCCTCAATAATTTAAGAGTGAAAGAGTGAGCTAAGCCATGATTATTCTTTATGTAACTAGCTGACCCGGATAACTTCGTACCGCTTACAGTAATTTTTTTACGTCAGATTTTTAGGGTTCCGTAGTCCTGACAAGGAACCCTTATAGTTTCGTCATGTCCGTCTGGCTGTCTGTCTGTCCGTTCGAGATTTCGCTTGGAGACTATTGACCCTGGAGAGTTGTAATTTTGTGGGGATATGTTAAAAATTTTTTTTTAGGGTAGCACCCATACGTATAAAGTGGGGATGATTAATTTTTTCAAAGTCTACCCCATCATGTGGGATATCGTTGAATAGGCCCTTTAAAATGAGTTAGGGGTTGCATGTGTGTGGAAAGGGGTAAGGTTAAAAACAAAAACAGCATAATGTGAAATAATTATCTTAATTCAGTAAGTAAGTAGGTATGGTACAGTTTTGCTGACCGTACACTACTTGAAGCTAAGTGCGGTAATTGTATGGCACATTGATAACTCCATAGGTAGACTAATCAAAAGATTAATCCACTCGATATAAATAAGTTTAGTTTTGTACGAAATGCATTGTCATTATTTTTTATCCATATCCTCGTTTGTTACTTAACACGAACGCTTTGTTATTTTAAGATTAACTCATATGCCCGAGCATATGAGTATAAGTGCCGAAAAAAGATATCAATTGAATAACAATGGCCCCGTCACAACCTCTCCTACCCGCCTGCGTCCGCTTCGAGCGCAGTTTCTTGTGTTTAATTAAATAGATTGTAGTCGAAAGTGACACAAATTAACATAATCAATTTTTGATGTATTTGTGATATGAAGTATGTTAACTGTAACAATTTATAATTTTTTTTTAAACGTGTGTAGCTTGGATTACCTAAATAATTAAAATTCTCATAAGTTTATCCCTTAATTTGGCACAAAATTATATAAAAAGCATATCTATATGAACTGAGATACATAAAGTAAACTTTTTAAATTTGCATTTTTTTTTGGCAAAGTTATTTGGTACTTTTTCTATGTCAGTTTTTACTGGACGAAAGTGACACAAACTAGGCTTGTATTATATGTGTACTATATTAGGAACATTACAATTATAATTTTAAACTTTTAATTAATTTTGGCAGTTTTAAATCGAATTAAATAAAACAGACAAATAAAAATTAATTTCTAAAAAAAGGATAGCAAGATCTGACACAAAACGCTAAATTAAGTTATTTAGGTATAAATGTATCTACAGAAGAAAAAAACAGAAACTTTAGAATTCTTTTAGGCGAAGACACCAATATCGCTTATCGGTCTCGGACTATATAGCGCGCGGGGGTATCTACCTAAGGGGTCTCATACTTGATATCGAACGTCGATGTATCTATTGTCTAGATATCGACAACAATGCATCAACGGGTCGTTACATCTACGGTACTCCATATTGACAGTCATGGAATCAATCGGTTGTCTCATCGGTGTCATGAAATCGAAAGTCGTGGTAGGAATAACTAAATTCTTAGGGTGGAACTATGGTAATTATTTTCCTACAAAATTTTGTAGTTAAAGGTAAATTATTAAGAAAAACAAACATTCATCAAGCATAATTTTATATTTAAGTAACGAGATAAATTAATTAGTACATGTGTTTGAGTAGGGTACCCTTTTGAGTAGGTAAAATTAACAAATACTACAAAAAGTATTGCTTGCTATTTCTTTTAGGAATTGTAAAACATCCATATCATCACACCGTTCAAAAAACCGCGAGATTGCTTTTAGTTCATACACGGATCATCTATCTCATTTCCTATCTCGCAGATAATTGACCGTGTAACATGATTTGTAGTTTATAAATATGAACAAGCGAATGCAAGAGACTCATATAAATAAACTACAAATCATGTTACACGGTATTTTTTAAAGGTACACCAACAGTTCATATATACAATAACATAAATTGCATCAAATACACTCATACATTGACTTATACATGTACCTATTATAGGCGTACACAACGTTGACAGGTAAGTAAGTCTAATAACAACACAAATATCTACACAGTAATAGTTAAACATAATAAAATATCCAAAACAAAATTAATGAAAAAACAGAACAATAAAAAAACTAACAATCAGAAAGTTTCTGTTTAAATTTTGGTAACGAATCGTGGAAAATATCTAGGCCACTATTCTCATTATACTGAGCGCAACTTTTAGCGAGAGGAGCATGACGCTCCAGGTTAGTCCTTGCCGATGGCAATGCAAATGTCTTTTCGACCGGATATCTGGGCATGCGAGCTGGCACCGCCAATTTAACACGTTCCAAAAGTTCACTACACTTTATTTTATTATTGACAAGTCCGTGCAAAAAACAACAAATCCTGGTCTCTACGTCGGCGACGCAGCGAGCTCATTTTAAAAAAGGCAAGTACTTGGTAATAAGACGATCTGTGTGATACTCCCTGCGAAATGAATGCTAGATACCTAGTGAATGCACGCTGTATACCTTCTAAGCGTTGAGAGTGAACCGCATACACAGGATTCCACGCCGCACTTGCGTACTCCAAGTTACGGACCAAGGCATTAAATAATGTTTTGCGAGTGGAATTCAAACGGAGACCTGCGGAGCTTCGTCTGAGAAAACCAAGCATTTTGGAAGATTTTTTTACAATATAATTTATATGTGATATAAATTTAAGTTTCTTGTCTACTATAACACCTAGGTCTCTTATTTCCTCTACTTCAGTTAATATTGAACCATTGATCTTATAAGTGTATGTAAGATGATTTTTCTTCTTCGTAAACTTGATATGATAACATTTATCGATATTTAAGGCCATATCGTTCGATTCACACAACGTGTAATTGCTGTCTAAGTCTTCCTGGATCAGTCTCATATCGAGGGGAGAATTGACTGTTCTGTAAATTTTTAAGTCATCCGCAAACAGGCTGAATTTACAATTTTTAATATGCATCACTATATCGTCGATAAATATAAGGAAGAGTATTGGACCCAAGTGAGAACCCTGTGGAACTCCGGACAATGCATAATACACCTCTGACTCAAACCCTCCAACAGCTACAACCTGAGGTCTCATACTAAGGTAAGACCTAAACCAGCGAAGTAAACTACCATGTATACCTTTGATTTGCAACTTTGTTAAAAGTAGTGAGTGTTTCACCTTATCAAAAGCACTTGCAAAGTCAGTGTACACGGCATCGATTTGACTTCCACTATCTACTCCCTCCGCAATGTCAGAAATAAATGAAACCAGATTAGTCTGCGTTGAGCGACCCCTGCGGAACCCATGCTGGTAGTCGGATAGAGAAATATCTATGTGGCTAATGATTAATGGGTTTATCAGAGACTCAAACAACTTAGGAAAGGTAGACAATATGGAAATTGTTTGGAAGTTTTTTACGTTGCTTGTTTCAACTTTTTAGGAATACAGGTACTATCTTAGCTTTTTTCCATTCCTCGGGAAACACACCATCTCTGAGTGAGCGATTGAAGATCATAGTTAACCATTGAGATGTCATATTCGGAAAATTGAACATAAGATAAAGTAGGTTGCGATAGATCAATTAAATTGTGGATTGCAACGTAAAAATTTTTTCTGTCATGTTCTAATTTGTCACGAGGATTAACCATATTTTCTAAATCTTTTGCGCAGCTTGTTTTTTACGGAAAGTAGTTTAATTAAGTTGTGGCTATCTGCGAGATAAGAAATGAGATGATCCGTGTATGAACTAAACGCAATCTCGCGGTTTCTTGAACGGCGCGGCGTGATGATATAGATGTTTTACAATTCCTAAAAGAAATAGCAAGCAATACTTTTTGTAGTATTGTTTATTGTACCTACTCAAAAGGGTACTTACTCAAACACATGTACTAATTAATTTATCTTGTTACTTAAATATAAAATTATGCTTGATTGAATGTTTGTTTTTCTTAATAATTTATCTTTAACTACAAAATTTTGTAGGAACATAATTACCATAGTTCCACGAAGAAGAAGTTCGTTATTCCTACCACGACTTTCGATTTCATGACACCGATGAGACAACCGATTGATTCCATGACTGTCAATATGGAGTACCGTAGATGTAGCAACCCGTTGATGCATTGTTGTCGATATCTAGACAATAGATACATCGACGTTCGATATCAAGTATGAGACCCCTACCTAAGTCGACTGAATTGCGGAGTGAGCCACGCCTGGCCACGTGCTGTACGCCACTACAATCGAAAAAAACGGTAGTCGCAGTTCATTTAAAAAAGTATTAGCTAACGAATACTATTCACCGACGACGTCTTAATCTCGCTACGTAAGAAGTCAATAACATAGTGATGGACGTGTGCGCACGTTCAGAACGATTCGGTAAAAGTACGCGGACGAACTTCAGTCTTCTTATCCATAAATTACGTTTTACGAATTTTACGTTTTTTGGAATCCTCTTTTCACACCTGTCATACTTTGTTGATCCATTTCTTCCTCTATTCTAAGTGTAACGTAATTTATACGAGGTTTGGGTCCCCAAACCTCGTATAGGAGTTTCGTCATCTCTCGAAGTCAATCAATTAATTTATCTAATCAATATTTAAAAAATGATGATTTTTACGAAAATTGCCTTTTTTTATTAAAACGTCTCACCAGCAAATCTTTTTTCTTAAACGTCTCGAAGTCCCGGGTCTTTGATCGTAGGCTGTCTCGTGTCCTGGGACTTAGAAATCGTCGCGAATTCCCAAACCCTAGTAATTTAGGACGAGCATCTTATCTACATTTTGCATCCGTATTTCGTTCCCAGAAAACTCTGGGCGACGACGGCGTGCTACTATACCCGGTGTTTAGCAACGTAGCACACGCGCACGGCGGCGTGTTCGCGCGCGCGTCCGGCGTGCTGTACACCATGCTGCTCAACGTGCTGGGCGCGCCCGCCGCCGCCGTGCCCTGCGCCCGCCGCGCCGGCCTGCCCGTCGCGATACAGGTACACTAGTGCCGGCGTGCTGTACACCATGCTGCTCAACGTGCTGGGCGCGCCCGCCGCCGCCGTGCCCTGCGCCCGCCGCGCCGGCCTGCCCGTCGCGATACAGGTACACTAGTGCCGGCCTGCCCGTCGCGATACAGGTACACTAGTGCCGGCGTGCTGTACACCATGCTGCTCAACGTGCTGGGCGCGCCCGCCGCCGCCGTGCCCTGCGCCCGCCGCGCCGGCCTGCCCGTCGCGATACAGGTACACTAGTGCCGGCCTGCCCGTCGCGATACAGGTACACTAGTGCCGGCGTGCTGTACACCATGCTGCTCAACGTGCTGGGCGCGCCCGCCGCCGCCGTGCCCTGCGCCCGCCGCGCCGGCCTGCCCGTCGCGATACAGGTACACTAGTGCCGGCCTGCCCGTCGCGATACAGGTACACTAGTGCCGGCGTGCTGTACACCATGCTGCTCAACGTGCTGGGCGCGCCCGCCGCCGCCGTGCCCTGCGCCCGCCGCGCCGGCCTGCCCGTCGCGATACAGGTACACTAGTGCCGGCCTGCCCGTCGCGATACAGGTACACTAGTGCCGGCGTGCTGTACACCATGCTGCTCAACGTGCTGGGCGCGCCCGCCGCCGCCGTGCCCTGCGCCCGCCGCGCCGGCCTGCCCGTCGCGATACAGGTACACTAGTGCCGGCGTGCTGTACACCATGCTGCTCAACGTGCTGGGCGCGCCCGCCGCCGCCGTGCCCTGCGCCCGCCGCGCCGGCCTGCCCGTCGCGATACAGGTACACTAGTGCCGGCCTGCCCGTCGCGATACAGGTACACTAGTGCCGGCGTGCTGTACACCATGCTGCTCAACGTGCTGGGCGCGCCCGCCGCCGCCGTTCCCTGCGCCCGCCGCGCCGGCCTGCCCGTCGCGATACAGGTACACTAGTGCCGGCGTGCTGTACACCATGCTGCTCAACGTGCTGGGCGCGCCCGCCGCCGCCGTGCCCTGCGCCCGCCGCGCCGGCCTGCCCGTCGCGATACAGGTACACTAGTGCCGGCCTGCCCGTCGCGATACAGGTACACTAGTGCCGGCGTGCTGTACACCATGCTGCTCAACGTGCTGGGCGCGCCCGCCGCCGCCGTGCCCTGCGCCCGCCGCGCCGGCCTGCCCGTCGCGATACAGGTACACTAGTGCCGGCCTGCCCGTCGCGATACAGGTACACTAGTGCCGGCGTGCTGTACACCATGCTGCTCAACGTGCTGGGCGCGCCCGCCGCCGCCGTGCCCTGCGCCCGCCGCGCCGGCCTGCCCGTCGCGATACAGGTACACTAGTGCCGGCCTGCCCGTCGCGATACAGGTACACTAGTGCCGGCGTGCTGTACACCATGCTGCTCAACGTGCTGGGCGCGCCCGCCGCCGCCGTGCCCTGCGCCCGCCGCGCCGGCCTGCCCGTCGCGATACAGGTACACTAGTGCCGGCCTGCCCGTCGCGATACAGGTACACTAGTGCCGGCGTGCTGTACACCATGCTGCTCAACGTGCTGGGCGCGCCCGCCGCCGCCGTGCCCTGCGCCCGCCGCGCCGGCCTGCCCGTCGCGATACAGGTACACTAGTGCCGGCCTGCCCGTCGCGATACAGGTACACTAGTGCCGGCGTGCTGTACACCATGCTGCTCAACGTGCTGGGCGCGCCCGCCGCCGCCGTGCCCTGCGCCCGCCGCGCCGGCCTGCCCGTCGCGATACAGGTACACTAGTGCCGGCCTGCCCGTCGCGATACAGGTACACTAGTGCCGGCGTGCTGTACACCATGCTGCTCAACGTGCTGGGCGCGCCTGCCGCCGCCGTGCCCTGCGCCCGCCGCGCCGGCCTGCCCGTCGCGATACAGGTACACTAGTGCCGGCCTGCCCGTCGCGATACAGGTACACTAGTGCCGGCGTGCTGTACACCATGCTGCTCAACGTGCTGGGCGCGCCCGCCGCCGCCGTGCCCTGCGCCCGCCGCGCCGGCCTGCCCGTCGCGATACAGGTACACTAGTGCCGGCGTGCTGTACACCATGCTGCTCAACGTGCTGGGCGCGCCCGCCGCCGCCGTGCCCTGCGCCCGCCGCGCCGGCCTGCCCGTCGCGATACAGGTACACTAGTGCCGGCCTGCCCGTCGCGATACAGGTACACTAGTGCCGGCGTGCTGTACACCATGCTGCTCAACGTGCTGGGCGCGCCCGCCGCCGCCGTGCCCTGCGCCCGCCGCGCCGGCCTGCCCGTCGCGATACAGGTACACTAGTGCCGGCCTGCCCGTCGCGATACAGGTACACTAGTGCCGGCGTGCTGTACACCATGCTGCTCAACGTGCTAGGTGCGCCCGCCGCCGCCGTGCCCTGCGCCCGCCGCGCCGGCCTGCCCGTCGCGATACAGGTACACTAGTGCCGGCCTGCCCGTCGCGATACAGGTACACTAGTGCCGGCGTGCTGTACACCATGCTGCTCAACGTGCTGGGCGCGCCCGCCGCCGCCGTGCCCTGCGCCCGCCGCGCCGGCCTGCCCGTCGCGATACAGGTACACTAGTGCCGGCCTGCCCGTCGCGATACAGGTACACTAGTGCCGGCGTGCTGTACACCATGCTGCTCAACGTGCTGGGCGCGCCCGCCGCCGCCGTGCCCTGCGCCCGCCGCGCCGGCCTGCCCGTCGCGATACAGGTACACTAGTGCCGGCCTGCCCGTCGCGATACAGGTACACTAGTGCCGGCGTGCTGTACACCATGCTGCTCAACGTGCTGGGCGCGCCCGCCGCCGCCGTGCCCTGCGCCCGCCGCGCCGGCCTGCCCGTCGCGATACAGGTACACTAGTGCCGGCCTGCCCGTCGCGATACAGGTACACTAGTGCCGGCGTGCTGTACACCATGCTGCTCAACGTGCTGGGCGCGCCCGCCGCCGCCGTGCCCTGCGCCCGCCGCGCCGGCCTGCCCGTCGCGATACAGGTACACTAGTGCCGGCCTGCCCGTCGCGATACAGGTACACTAGTGCCGGCGTGCTGTACACCATGCTGCTCAACGTGCTGGGCGCGCCCGCCGCCGCCGTGCCCTGCGCCCGCCGCGCCGGCCTGCCCGTCGCGATACAGGTACACTAGTGCCGGCCTGCCCGTCGCGATACAGGTACACTAGTGCCGGCGTGCTGTACACCATGCTGCTCAACGTGCTGGGCGCGCCCGCCGCCGCCGTGCCCTGCGCCCGCCGCGCCGGCCTGCCCGTCGCGATACAGGTACACTAGTGCCGGCGTGCTGTACACCATGCTGCTCAACGTGCTGGGCGCGCCCGCCGCCGCCGTTCCCTGCGCCCGCCGCGCCGGCCTGCCCGTCGCGATACAGGTACACTAGTGCCGGCGTGCTGTACACCATGCTGCTCAACGTGCTGGGCGCGCCCGCCGCCGCCGTGCCCTGCGCCCGCCGCGCCGGCCTGCCCGTCGCGATACAGGTACACTAGTGCCGGCCTGCCCGTCGCGATACAGGTACACTAGTGCCGGCGTGCTGTACACCATGCTGCTCAACGTGCTGGGCGCGCCCGCCGCCGCCGTGCCCTGCGCCCGCCGCGCCGGCCTGCCCGTCGCGATACAGGTACACTAGTGCCGGCCTGCCCGTCGCGATACAGGTACACTAGTGCCGGCGTGCTGTACACCATGCTGCTCAACGTGCTGGGCGCGCCCGCCGCCGCCGTGCCCTGCGCCCGCCGCGCCGGCCTGCCCGTCGCGATACAGGTACACTAGTGCCGGCCTGCCCGTCGCGATACAGGTACACTAGTGCCGGCGTGCTGTACACCATGCTGCTCAACGTGCTGGGCGCGCCCGCCGCCGCCGTGCCCTGCGCCCGCCGCGCCGGCCTGCCCGTCGCGATACAGGTACACTAGTGCCGGCCTGCCCGTCGCGATACAGGTACACTAGTGCCGGCGTGCTGTACACCATGCTGCTCAACGTGCTGGGCGCGCCCGCCGCCGCCGTGCCCTGCGCCCGCCGCGCCGGCCTGCCCGTCGCGATACAGGTACACTAGTGCCGGCCTGCCCGTCGCGATACAGGTACACTAGTGCCGGCGTGCTGTACACCATGCTGCTCAACGTGCTGGGCGCGCCCGCCGCCGCCGTGCCCTGCGCCCGCCGCGCCGGCCTGCCCGTCGCGATACAGGTACACTAGTGCCGGCGTGCTGTACACCATGCTGCTCAACGTGCTGGGCGCGCCCGCCGCCGCCGTGCCCTGCGCCCGCCGCGCCGGCCTGCCCGTCGCGATACAGGTACACTAGTGCCGGCCTGCCCGTCGCGATACAGGTACACTAGTGCCGGCGTGCTGTACACCATGCTGCTCAACGTGCTGGGCGCGCCCGCCGCCGCCGTGCCCTGCGCCCGCCGCGCCGGCCTGCCCGTCGCGATACAGGTACACTAGTGCCGGCCTGCCCGTCGCGATACAGGTACACTAGTGCCGGCGTGCTGTACACCATGCTGCTCAACGTGCTAGGTGCGCCCGCCGCCGCCGTGCCCTGCGCCCGCCGCGCCGGCCTGCCCGTCGCGATACAGGTACACTAGTGCCGGCCTGCCCGTCGCGATACAGGTACACTAGTGCCGGCGTGCTGTACACCATGCTGCTCAACGTGCTGGGCGCGCCCGCCGCCGCCGTGCCCTGCGCCCGCCGCGCCGGCCTGCCCGTCGCGATACAGGTACACTAGTGCCGGCCTGCCCGTCGCGATACAGGTACACTAGTGCCGGCGTGCTGTACACCATGCTGCTCAACGTGCTGGGCGCGCCCGCCGCCGCCGTGCCCTGCGCCCGCCGCGCCGGCCTGCCCGTCGCGATACAGGTACACTAGTGCCGGCCTGCCCGTCGCGATACAGGTACACTAGTGCCGGCGTGCTGTACACCATGCTGCTCAACGTGCTGGGCGCGCCCGCCGCCGCCGTGCCCTGCGCCCGCCGCGCCGGCCTGCCCGTCGCGATACAGGTACACTAGTGCCGGCCTGCCCGTCGCGATACAGGTACACTAGTGCCGGCGTGCTGTACACCATGCTGCTCAACGTGCTGGGCGCGCCCGCCGCCGCCGTGCCCTGCGCCCGCCGCGCCGGCCTGCCCGTCGCGATACAGGTACACTAGTGCCGGCGTGCTGTACACCATGCTGCTCAACGTGCTGGGCGCGCCCGCCGCCGCCGTGCCCTGCGCCCGCCGCGCCGGCCTGCCCGTCGCGATACAGGTACACTAGTGCCGGCCTGCCCGTCGCGATACAGGTACACTAGTGCCGGCGTGCTGTACACCATGCTGCTCAACGTGCTGGGCGCGCCCGCCGCCGCCGTGCCCTGCGCCCGCCGCGCCGGTCTGCCCGTCGCGATACAGGTACACTAGTGCCGGCCTGCCCGTCGCGATACAGGTACACTAGTGCCGGCGTGCCCGTCGCGATACAGGTACACTAGTGCCGGCGTGCTGTACACCATGCTGCTCAACGTGCTTGGCGCGCCCGCCGCCGCCGTGCCCTGCGCCCGCCGCGCCGGCCTGCCCGTCGCGATACAGGTACACTAGTGCCGGCCTGCCCGTCGCGATACAGGTACACTAGTGCCGGCGTGCTGTACACCATGCTGCTCAACATGCTGGGCGCGCCCGCCGCCGCCGTGCCCTGCGCCCGCCGCGCCGGCCTGCCCGTCGCGATACAGGTACACTAGTGCCGGCGTGCCCGTCGCGATACAGGTACACTAGTGCCGGCGTGCTGTACACCATGCTGCTCAACGTGCTGGGCGCGCCCGCCGCCGCCGTGCCCTGCGCCCGCCGCGCCGGCCTGCCCGTCGCGATACAGGTACACTAGTGCCGGCCTGCCCGTCGCGATACAGGTACACTAGTGCCGGCGTGCTGTACACCATGCTGCTCAACGTGCTGGGCGCGCCCGCCGCCGCCGTGCCCTGCGCCCGCCGCGCCGGCCTGCCCGTCGCGATACAGGTACACTAGTGCCGGCCTGCCCGTCGCGATACAGGTACACTAGTGCCGGCGTGCTGTACACCATGCTGCTCAACGTGCTAGGTGCGCCCGCCGCCGCCGTGCCCTGCGCCCGCCGCGCCGGCCTGCCCGTCGCGATACAGGTACACTAGTGCCGGCGTGCTGTACACCATGCTGCTCAACGTGCTGGGCGCGCCCGCCGCCGCCGTGCCCTGCGCCCGCCGCGCCGGCCTGCCCGTCGCGATACAGGTACACTAGTAGGCATGGACGATATCATGAGGAGCAGGTGAAAAATCATATGACTTAAAAATCATTTGTCACACCTGCTACTTTTTGTCATATTGACTGCTACAAATCACAGACTGTGAAATCATATGTCTTGCGCAAATTTCTTTTCATTCGTTGATGACATGTAGCAGAGCGGGTCTAGCGAGCGCAGGCCTTGAGCGCGCGAGCGAGTAGGAATGATTTGCTACAGATGCGTGTTAGAAAAAGACAAACATGCTGTGCTATTTTTTATGCCATCATAGGTGACGAACGATAACGATACTGAGCATTTTAAGAGCTTTAAACTTATGACCGTAAAGTTTAGATTCGTTTGTCATGATTTTTGTTACGAGTGGCAAGTTGAAACCTTCTAGTTTGTTGAATTTTATGCTGAGCGCCGTAAGGTTTAGATTATCTTGTTATGATTTTATAGTAGGGAACGTCGAGCTCGTTTTGTTTACAATGAATTTTCGTTTTATGTGTGAATTATGATTTTATGATGTTGTTTTTAAATTCACTAGTCGCCCGGTGATGAGTGATAGGTGCATACGCTAATGTAAAAATAAGTTTACTCACACATTCAGGATTTAAAAAAAATTCACATGAAAAATTTTACATTGTCAGTCCCAAGACTGTACAAGTATGAAGGGGAAGTTAATTGTTTAAAAAAAATGCTTAAATAATACACACAAATAGCACATTACGTAGCGCACGAACTATATATGACATTTCATAAAAAAGTAGCAAAGTAGCAAGGAGCAACTGTTCACAATAAATCATATTTCATTTTAAGTAACAAATAGCAAAAGTGTTACATTATGACACTGCGACAAAAAATCATTGCCAATGATTTATCACAGGTGATTTCATATGACAATTTGTCATATGACAATGACTGAAAAATAGCAATCATTGCCATGCCTATACACTAGTGCCGGCCTGCCCGTCGCGATACAGGTACACTAGTGCCGGCGTGCTGTACACCATGCTGCTCAACGTGCTGGGCGCGCCCGCCGCCGCCGTGCCCTGCGCCCGCCGCGCCGGCCTGCCCGTCGCGATACAGGTACACTAGTGCCGGCCTGCCCGTCGCGATACAGGTACACTAGTGCCGGCGTGCTGTACACCATGCTGCTCAACGTGCTGGGCGAGCCCGCCGCCGCCGTGCCCTGCGCCCGCCGCGCCGGCCTGCCCGTCGCGATACAGGTACACTAGTGCCGGCGTGCTGTACACCATGCTGCTCAACGTGCTGGGCGCGCCCGCCGCCGCCGTGCCCTGCGCCCGCCGCGCCGGCCTGCCCGTCGCGATACAGGTACACTAGTGCCGGCGTGCTGTACACCATGCTGCTCAACGTGCTGGGCGCGCCCGCCGCCGCCGTGCCCTGCGCCCGCCGCGCCGGCCTGCCCGTCGCGATACAGGTACACTAGTGCCGGCCTGCCCGTCGCGATACAGGTACACTAGTGCCGGCGTGCTGTACACCATGCTGCTCAACGTGCTGGGCGCGCCCGCCGCCGCCGTGCCCTGCGCCCGCCGCGCCGGCCTGCCCGTCGCGATACAGGTACACTAGTGCCGGCGTGCTGTACACCATGCTGCTCAACGTGCTGGGCGCGCCCGCCGCCGCCGTGCCCTGCGCCCGCCGCGCCGGCCTGCCCGTCGCGATACAGGTACACTAGTGCCGGCCTGCCCGTCGCGATACAGGTACACTAGTGCCGGCGTGCTGTACACCATGCTGCTCAACGTGCTGGGCGCGCCCGCCGCCGCCGTGCCCTGCGCCCGCCGCGCCGGCCTGCCCGTCGCGATACAGGTACACTAGTGCCGGCCTGCCCGTCGCGATACAGGTACACTAGTGCCGGCGTGCTGTACACCATGCTGCTCAACGTGCTAGGTGCGCCCGCCGCCGCCGTGCCCTGCGCCCGCCGCGCCGGCCTGCCCGTCGCGATACAGGTACACTAGTGCCGGCCTGCCCGTCGCGATACAGGTACACTAGTGCCGGCGTGCTGTACACCATGCTGCTCAACGTGCTGGGCGCGCCCGCCGCCGCCGTGCCCTGCGCCCGCCGCGCCGGCCTGCCCGTCGCGATACAGGTACACTAGTGCCGGCCTGCCCGTCGCGATACAGGTACACTAGTGCCGGCGTGCTGTACACCATGCTGCTCAACGTGCTGGGCGCGCCCGCCGCCGCCGTGCCCTGCGCCCGCCGCGCCGGCCTGCCCGTCGCGATACAGGTACACTAGTGCCGGCCTGCCCGTCGCGATACAGGTACACTAGTGCCGGCGTGCTGTACACCATGCTGCTCAACGTGCTGGGCGCGCCCGCCGCCGCCGTGCCCTGCGCCCGCCGCGCCGGCCTGCCCGTCGCGATACAGGTACACTAGTGCCGGCCTGCCCGTCGCGATACAGGTACACTAGTGCCGGCGTGCTGTACACCATGCTGCTCAACGTGCTGGGCGCGCCCGCCGCCGCCGTGCCCTGCGCCCGCCGCGCCGGCCTGCCCGTCGCGATACAGGTACACTAGTGCCGGCCTGCCCGTCGCGATACAGGTACACTAGTGCCGGCGTGCTGTACACCATGCTGCTCAACGTGCTGGGCGCGCCCGCCGCCGCCGTGCCCTGCGCCCGCCGCGCCGGCCTGCCCGTCGCGATACAGGTACACTAGTGCCGGCGTGCTGTACACCATGCCGGCGCCCCCTAGGAGTACTCAACATTATCGTCACATGCACATCGCGCCCGCTGATTTCAATAATTGTAACTTCAATACAATGGAGAGATATTTTTACCTCACAATTTTTTTATATAAAAATCCCACCGGCCGATCTGGAAGTCACTGGGAGAGGCCTATGTTCAGCCAGCATTAGACATCCTGTGGCTGTGTGGATGATGATGATAAAAATGAAACATCCCTTGCTCTCGCCATAACTTGAAAATTTTTACTTTGGAGGTAAAAGCTTTTTAACAAAAAAAAATTGCGTCCAAAATTTAAGACAGGACAATGTATGTCGATTTTCGGGTCAGCTAATGAAAAATTGATACGTTTTTAAGCTAACGTTTACGTTGAATTCCTTTCGCAGGTAATAGCTGCCCCAAACCAAGATAGACTGTGCCTCGCCGTCGCAAAGCAACTAGAAATCGGCTTCGGCGGATGGCAGCCCCCGCAGTAGAATACTACAACCACCTGGTGTCTAGTACGAGTTACACAAAACAACCAAGTCACTTTAATCGATCGAAAAGTAATACAAATTAACATTGACTTCTCGAAAAAAGTAAACGACGCGGCCATTTTGTTGCACTCGCACTAGGCCCTCTGACACACATACAGGATACAGGAGACGTATTTTTGAAGCATTCGAAATGAATCTTGAATTCGAACACAGATACGATTCGTGTGCAAACTCTATTCTCTCTCTATTGCTCTCGATTTTACGCATTTTTTAATCACTCGAATTATGTGTTGCTCCTAAAGTAAAATTCTTGTAATTGTTTTCGTTTCACGCAAAAAATATTAAAAACAGAAATGCAAAACTTATTGATTTTAACAACCGGCAATGAATCGAATAGAACGGAACGAAAAAAAAGTTTTTAATCTGTGAACCATACGTTTACTTGTCAATGTCATACTTCTGAACTTCTAGTAGAATCGAAATTCGAGTGGGTCAAACCAATCGTTGCAGAATTCAGGGAATGAATTTTCAAAAATAGGGATTTTATTCATTCGCATGCGAAACTTGCCGTTTCGTATTCGAATTGGAATTCGCATGATTCAAAAATACGTCTCTAGGTGGCTTCGGTAACGCGTAAATTCAGGAACATAGGCTAGTTAGCCTAGTTAGTAATAAATATGCGCAATTTGAAATTAGACAGATGAATTATGTCTAAATTGCAGAAAATATGGCCTCATTTCTATACCAATACAATAAAGTGTAATTGCGAAAAACAACTCTTAAATAGCTAAAATAAAAATGGATAACAAAAAAATATTTTTGTCACGGGCACACTGATCGCAATGAACGCTGATAAACTAGGTGATAAAATAAAATGTATCGAATTTTGTTTTATTTGTGATTTCGATATTCCAAAGTAACATCAGTTCCAGATTTTGTTACCATATTATATTCCTTAAATGCATGGCTGTTACTCGAACGCCATGTTTACGCAAACGTTCAAGAATATGCACGATCGAAGTTGGTTGAAAAACATAATTAGATAGAAGCCCCAGCGTTAGAATACAATAATAAATCTTTAAATAGCTTTACGTACTGTAATCTTCTTGTCGGCTTGACGTGATCGTGATTGAGTGTGGTGTCATAATTCTAAGTTCTATGGTCACACTTTCTGGGATTCCAAATCATTCGTCAAATAGCGAAAAGTATGGCCGCCGTCGATCGTAAATTTGAACTAAGTTATAATATACTATTCAGATGGCGCTCTGTTATTGACTAAAGTGCAATCTAGCTTGCGTCACTGGCGTAAAATTATATTTATTTTTTATTAGGAAGACCAAGGTTTACAATTTTTCAATAATTATACTCAAAAAACAATTAAAAAACCACTTGCAGGTCCACACAAATGGATACAATTTTTTATAGCCTAAAGCTCTAACGAAACTGTAACGAATTGCTACGTCCGAAAGTTCGCCTGATTCTGACAGTGTTATTAACAATGGCTTTCTTTCCATGCCTAAGCTGATCAAGGTTGCGTTTTATCCTAGTGCGACATGAAAAGCAGGCTTTTCATAATACGCGAATACGGTGGCCATTGAAATTGACAGTCAAATGTACTTGTAATAACATTAGGTATAACCTAAATGCCGATTGCATCAGACGTGCCCGAAAAGCTCAGTGATTTAACTATTTTTTTCGCATATGTTAATAAAATATTACCACACTTGTCAGAGCTATAGCTCTGACAAACAAAATATTCTCCGTATTATTGTATTATAACCTAGAAAGTGTGGCCACTGCAACGCGAAAGACTAGGTCAGGGGCTCTCAAACTTGTATCATATTACGCTCAATACCAAAAAATATCTGCATACTTTTGAACCTTACTGTGTAAAGTTGTATGCAGGCACTAGACACACGACCTGACATAGTAAATCTCTTAACTTTAATAGACCGTTAACGCCGCACGACATTTAAGCCCAAAATATTTGAATGAATAAGCTATTTCAACTATAATTCAGAATTAGGATCGAAAAAGTTAGTTTGAATATTTTGATAAAAATAATTATTCCAGCTTAATTCAATAGATTTTAACAAAGCGTTACAGTTATATTATTTTTAAATAAGAAATTTCAAAAATGTATATAACTAACTTTTCTGCTTGCGTATAAAGATTTATTAGAATAGGTTTTTTTTTAGTGTTGGACCTAAATGTTGGCTGTAACGACGATCTATTGATATTAATTGTCATAATGAAAAAGTAAATTTATATTTTCTGACTGTACCCTACTCTTAAAATATAATTATTCATTGAATGAATAGGCCAATATTTTGTAACGAAATTTTCAGAATATTTTTTTGTAAGATACATTTATAGTTTGGGAACCGCTGTACCAAACTATAAATAAAATTAAACTGTAATATAAGTGTAATATCAACAAACCACATGTATGGCGTGGTTGATTTTTTACTGAAAAACGACTAAGTTAAATCGTGACTTAGGCTATCTTAGTGTTAAATGTTTTGTACGTACTGTATTCCAATGATTACATCAATCAAATTGGTGTTTTAATATAACTGGTATTTATGTAAAAGTTATTTTGTTTAATGTTTCATATTTTATTCAAAATGCGCCCAATACATCAAGCCTACATTTTATTTCTTGTTACAACGGTCAAAGGTAAAGTTTAAAATGGTTATGGAACGATTCTGTGATTAAAATGTAATTTCGTTTTATTTAACTAAATGTATGTTAATAGTTGTATATTCGTATGTAATTTACTGTTCTAAACTAAATGTGATTGCCAACTGTGAATGTGAATTAATCAGTAAATAAAAAGATATCCTAAATACATTCGATGTTGGTCTTTTTTCGTTTTGAATGATCTTACAAAACCTTTTGATAATAAATGTTTATGTATATCTACAAATAAAAAATGAACGACTTCAGTCATCAATTTCTATAGATATTATTGTTTATATGTGCTTTTTAGTGTGTTAATTTTGTTAAATGACAATTAAACGACGTCTTATATAATTTGTGTTTATTATTATACCCACTTAAATACAACGTGTATCAAAGAAATTATTAATTGAACTCTACTTTTACATAAATGATTAAACCTAATAAAATTTACCAGTCCTAATACTGTCACTCCAGTAAAACAGAATTTTCATAGATTATAATAAAACTGTATTTAGTAACTAGCTGACCCGGCGAACTTTGTACCGGATTACAGTTTTTTTTTTTCGTTATCTTTTCCAATGTTTTAATTATTAATTCTGCTATTTGGGGCCGAGAAAAATCAAACAAATTATACTTAAACCATGAAAATAGGTCCAGCCGTTCTCAAGTTATAAGGGTTGTAACAAACCCGGCTTTGTTTTATATATTAATTTATAATAGCCTAGTTAGTTGTTATAATACTTAGTATATTTTTCAATGCATTTCTATGCAATCAAAAGGCGTATTTTATAATACGTTCGAACTACAATTCGCATACGTAAAAAAAATTCTAGGAGTTCGTATGCGATCTCATAAATAAATTTGTATGGGAATTTTATTGGAATTTGATTCGAGGACACCCTGGGGTCTTAAAAAGACAACAAAAAATATGCCGTCAATTAAAAGGTATCTCAATATTATTATGCAGAAATCAGAGTTTACCTTACGCTCCCACTTGCTTTATTTCTTGTTGCTGTTAATTTGTTTACTTGTTCTTTTGTTACATTGTATAAAATAGTTTTTGGTGAGAAATAAACGTGTTTTTTTAAATAGAATTTAAAAGTTTTTAGGAATTTTATTATTTACTTTCGATACATTATTAGGTGGCCCGCCAAAAGTAGTTCCGAACTTTATTTTGAATTTTTCCGCTAATTCTAGCATACTCTGACTAATCTGTGAATTCCAGGCGGAACACTGATCAAATAAACTACGAGGCCGAATTGAGAATTCCAAGTTTTTTTTTATTTAATTAATTCTGTCTTGGGTAATTAAAAATTTTAGCCAAGCTACCAAATTTGAAGACCTTGGGTTAAATTAATTATAGCCGACACTACAGTCTGGGATACCAGCCCTAAAATTATTCTGCTATTTCAATGTAGCAAGACTATGATAAAATTAATATTTTATTTGAAACACTAACAGCATTGTAAGTGATTTATCCAGAATGCTTTAAAATTGCCGGAATAGCAATCGATAATGTAATAAAAATGTATTTAAGCTTTCGTTTATAAACAAAACTTTGTTCCTTTGATGAAAGTGTGACTCGTACTAAGTACATGTAAGAGAGTAGTTATGACAACCGCACGAGGCACTGCGTATCGGGCGCGCACCCGACTCATATGTCACCAATGTCTCAATATACAAACTCATATGACCACACACACTACGATGTACTTTTGAACCATCAACTTATTAACTTCTACAGTAGTTATTTTAAGTATATTGTTAATACAGATAAATCCAAAAAAAGCAAGGGAAATCCAAAAAAGAAACGTCTACGACGAAGATATCATGTTCATCCATTTAAAGCTGAGAGGCTATTAATATGTTAATTTAATACGCATTATCAAGACTGCAAAGACTTACGCTTACATTAATAAATCAGTAAGACGCAATAGAAAAAGAAATAAGAGAATAAATAATAAACTGCCCTCCAAACTAGGACAAATCTTCGAAAACCCGGACGGATGGCAGCCCTACCTAGGAGGAGCGCGCCTCGTACGCGCGCCCGACGCTTGACGTAATCCGTTGCATGCATACAACTTCATACAATTTAGCAGAGCGCCCAAAACGCAGCGCCTCGTGCAATTATTTTTTTAACTATATTGTTAATAGATAGATGGCAAGGGAAAATCCAAAAAAAGAAACGTCTATGAAGTTATTATGTTCATCTATTTTCAACCTGTCCAACAAATCTTACAAAGTTACGACAGAGCTTCGAGCGTCAGCCAGGAGAGTCTTGGTTCAGTACCACCACCTACTCGTTTCAGCCAGTCCAGCGGTAACTACAGGTCAGAATTTGATGTAAACAACAAGTAGGAATCAAACATTAATTAATGGCAACACTGAATAACGACGTTCTTGCAACAAAAAAATGCGTGCGACATGACGCGCCGGTGAATTTTTATAAATTTGACGTAATTTCTACATTGACTCGAACTAAGGTGGATTTTCTTCTTTTAGTGGTGTTTAACTATTTTTTTCGTGTGAATTCGTAACTAACCTGTGTCGTTAAACTTGCAGATTTCACAATGGCCGATCAAGTTGACTCAATGTCAGATGCCGAGCTTCGGACGAAATTGGCCGAGCATGGATTCCCTATTATGCCTATAACCGCTTCGACAAGGAACCTGTTGGTAAAGAAGCTGAAATTGGTGCTGGACAACAAGAGTAAGCCACGTAACAGTGTAGATAACAAGGTCGAAAGCAGGCGAACACTTGCGCAGTATTCGAGCGGCGAGGAATCAGATTTGGATACGACTAACAATGCTAGGGACAGACGAGGTCGTCGAGCTACGACGGGGGGTGCTATGCTGCCGCCCGTGACTAACAAAACAAAGCGCCAGCCGCCCGTGAAGAAGGGATCGCCAGCGAAACGTGATTCTGATAAGGGGTCGGAGTCAGAGGAAGAGAAATCTCCCGTCCGCACCCATGAGGAGGTGGAAACCGTGACCACGCGCCGTGTCACGCGCACCTACGCTGCAAACGAGCAGGACGACTATGAGACAGGTTCGGACAGTGATGTTGACTCTGGCAAAACCAAAAAGACGTCGACACCGTTCCGAAGTAACTCGCGCTCTAGCGACTACATCTCCAGCACACTGCCGACTAACGACGCCGCCACCAGCCCGCCCAAAACTTCTATATTCTCTCGTCCATCTATATCACCTGGTTTCTCATCTTCTCTCTCTTCCTCTGACCATCTCAACTCAATCCGGTCACGGTTAGGCTTGACCTCCACTCTCGGTGATCGGCCTTCGAGCAGCACATACACTCCCAGCTTTACTCCTGCCTACCAGCCATCCACTTCTACTGTGGATGAAATTGAGTCTCCGTATCTAAGTACTTTTACACGTCGGCTGTCAGCACTTAAGGCTGATCCACCAAAACCAACTTCATACATTGACCGTGACGCTAACAATGGAAATACTGTGCTGCCCCGCAGATCTTACATAACTGGTGTCTCTAGAGCTGACGTAGTCGACTATAAAACAGCTAATGATAGGAAATTCTTGAAGAACAATCTGGTATCTCTGGCCCTGGTGGTGTTAGTTGCACTTTTTTTTTTTTGCTTATTTTTCATGTATATAGTTAAGAAGAACGACATCACTTCAGTGGTTGATGATCAGAACAGTGTCATACCAATTTGCCAACTGAACATACCAGGTAACAGGCCGGGAATCAACTGTGTGCCTAAAGAACAAGTAAGCTATGCTAAGGACCTATTAAAAGTTATTCATCCAGAGCTGACGAGTAGGGCTGCTTCATTTAAGTGTGGGAAGCCAGGGGCAGTGCCCTATCTGACCGAAAGGGAAATAATAGACATAGCAAACTCCAAAGCGGGCTCTGTGGACATCAGTCAGTGTCGCACTGACCTCAATAACTTACAGGTGCTAATAGTCAACAATCCTCGCTGGGGACTCAGTGTTGTCCAACTTAAGAACCTTTACACCAAGGATGCTGATTACGACCCCATCACTACCACAGATGTTGTTGTTCAACAGCGCAACAAAGGGAGCGTGGCCTTAGTTCTAAGTGATCCATCAACACCAATCACTTGTCTGCTTGTCAACACAATGTACTCTGCTGGCTCAACTCTAGTAGTTGTTGGTGTTCTGTCTTTGCTGCTTCTCGGTCTACAAAGATCATACAAATACTATATTACATATCAGAAACGAAAAAGCGAGGAAGTTTATTCAATGGTAGAGCAAATTATTCAAGTAATTTCTCAGGAAACCGAGGACAGTGGAGAACCATACATATCTGTCGACCATGTACGCGACACATTAATTTCACCGCAGAATAGAGAAAAGATGTCATCAGTGTGGGATGCTGCTGTGAAGTTCATCCAGAGGAACGAGAGTCGGGTCAGGATGGAGGTCCAGTCAGTAGACGGAGAAGATTGTAGGGTCTGGCGCTGGATTTCTCATAACAGCCCAAAACGCACCGCAGCTTGGCAAGGGCAGGCTTTCGAAACGCAAGAGGGTTCCGTAAACAACTTGACCGTGTCGCCGACACCGTGCCTAAAGATCCGCAATATGTTTGATAAGAATGATGCTAATCCTAATTTGCGATCGGTGATACAGGAGGCGATAGTGGAGAAGTGTGGCGACGTTTGCAACATCCTGCACGTTGACATTGAGAGGACATCTTGCTGCGTGTACGTGAAGTGTAGCTCGCCGATGGACGCTGGTGTGGTGTACCGGAGCTTGCATGGCTGGTGGTACGAGGGTCGACTCATTACTGTCAAGTACCTGCACTTGGAGCGATACATGCAACGGTTTCCAAACTCCCCGTCTTATGGACCCTTCCTGAAATCTACCCGCCAGGGACGAAGCAACTGGGAAGAGTAAACACGACGTTAAGCCAGATGATTTTCATTATAACTATCAATAGAAATAATTTGGTGTACCATCATGGACATTTGTGGATTATTTATTGCAACTAATTGTTATATCAACTAATGAAATAGTAATCTGACACTGTAATAAGCTGTTTTGGTGTTGTCATAAAATATCTACTTCTAGTATTTGAAACAATAGTGAATTGTGCATGATTTGTTTGTTCATAATAAGGTCTAGCATAATTTAATCCATGCCCGCATGTCACTGTCTTCAACGTCTTGTTGATTCTTTAGTTTGTAAGTGACTAAGTCGAAGCTGACATAGTTTTTTTTTTTTCATTCTTTGTATCTGATGATTGCACATTTCTGCATGGTGCCTTTCACATTATCTTGTCCAAAAGATTTCAGTAGAACACCATTAAATTTTCTGTATCAAAGTACTTAAGTCCGCAGTTACAGAATAAGATTGTAATGACTTCGAGTTCAGTTTCTTTGTAATATTTTTTGCATGTCGTTTTAAAAAGCGCATCGCGTTTTCGTCGACATTATCGGAACTACATAAATGTTTATGCAAATGTTGAATAATTTTAATCCATTGTTATGTAATTTATGATTACTAATTCGTTTGGCGAAACCTTTTAGATCTTGTCTTTGTCGTGTTTGGTTTCATTATCCAAAAACTTCAAATTAATAATTAATTTGTTGTAGTCATTGACACACTGCCTGGCTATTGTCAATTAGATATGCTATTTACGTATTGTGGGCATTTTAAAAATTAAATTCGTCTTAGCGACTGATCTGATTCCACCTATTGTTAGTGCAAGGTGCTGGTCAAATATTATTGCCTTATTATTTTGTAAACACTTATTTTAGATTTTATACGAATAAAATTCTGCTCAGTTTGACATTTTGTAAATATCTGACATCACAGGGGTCGATTCTTAATAATTATTATCACTAAAGGTAAGTAGTTGTAATCACTTGTATTTGTTACTGAATTTTACTAATGTTTTGAACAAATTGTTGAAAGAGGTAGATACGTAAGACTAGCTTAAGTTTCGTAGGATATTTCCGATAGATGTACATTCATTTGCATTATCTCCTGTCTATAATACTTTCGAGTCGTCGGCACAACTTAACGGTATCTGTGTTCTAATTTCTTAAGATTGACATTTATTTTAAGCATTTTCTGCTAACATCTTAATTTCTAGCTTTGATTTATAAGGTTTGATTTTCATTTTTTTAATAAATTGATGTAAGTAATTTGCGCTTGTTTTTATTTAGGAACCTAAAACCCCTTAACGGATTTTTTTTGTAAAAAAACACCCTATTTTTGGGACCTTTATAATTTTTGTAATAATTTTCTTTGTGGTTTATTCTTTGTCGTCTTTGACTGCCACTAAGTAGACAATAGAAAATCAATAGGGATGTTGACCCCATTCATAAATAATTCTAAGGCATCATTTATTAAAACAGACACTTTATGTTAGGCCTAATAACTCAGTACAATTTCATTTAAGAGGCAAATGATTTTTGGTTGCTTTAAAATCGTAAAAAAGTAAGGCAGTTGAGTTTATCGGATAGTGACGTCATAATCCGATATCGCCATACAAATTATTAGGAAGATATCTGTTTTGAAAGTTCATAAAAAGTATGTCAATTGATTGGTGGTGTCAACTAGCCTATTGTTTGGGGGTCATCTTGTCCAACGTGTAGACGTCCAAAATAAAACTCGTCATAAACATAAATCTAATTTATTTGTCCATTATGATTAGTATTCCAGTAGCTGCGTAAGCGCATGTAAGCAGCGCCATTTGGTGGGCATGTAGAAGGGCTCGAACACGTGCGGGAAGGGCGCGTCCCAGCCCGCCACGCGCGACACCGGCGCTTCGAGGTGCAGGAAACATTCGTCCTGGAAATAAAAGCGGATTTAAAAACAGATGATAATGTTTTTTTTTGGTAACGTTTGACAATCAGCCAAAACTCGGAAGTGCGGAGGGAGACAAACTAAACAGCTGCTGTTCATTCCTATCTTGGGAATAAAACATGCCAAGCCCCTCTAGCATGAACATCGAAACGGCGAGCATGTCCGTGCCGCTGGTGAAGTCACGGTCATGCTCGCTGTTTCGATAAAAGTTAAACGTTCAAGATGGCGGCTATGTATATCATATTTTGTCAGTTGGGTGTCGATAAATCGCTGTCATCATACCATACCGTGTTTTGTTGGTCATGCTAGGAGGGCAGATTTAAAATAAAACAAAATCTGATGATGATTTTTTACTTGTGAAACAACTGACATTCACTAAATACCATCATAATTATTATCCCTTGGAAGTCCACCTTTGGACATAGGCCTACAGAACGCTACAGCGAGCGGCTATGGGCTGTTTCAATCAAGCGGCTGAACACAACTGACTAGGTTGTCAATCCACCGCGTCGGGGCCGCGTATATACTGAAAATTTACAACGACAGCACGCATTCATAGTGATCTTACACTGTGTTTTTAGAATGAGTAGCTAATAACATTTTCAGAAAATATACACGATTTCTGCGTACTAGTCTCGTATACTTTCTAACGCTGATTCAGTAAATTATACAAGGTAATTATAAATTAATTAATAATTATATATATTATATATACAAGGCTAGAACCGACATGTTCTGATATTGTATACATTTAGGATGTAAACGCGTAACAACACCGTTGTTTCAAAGTGCAAATCGCGGGTTAGGCTGTCTCAAACAATTCCCGATACTGTTAGTGTATTTTGCCGGACTGACTGTACCAGTGACGAAAATGTTAAAGAAATGTCGGTACATCGAGAAAATTCTTCAACTCGTTCGAGACGACGCTGCGCAACGCCAGTCAACCCGCGACCACGGCTCGTGTAATCGAGCCGAAACGTCGGGACAAAAGACAAATCGTTTTAGGTATGTAGTTGCATGAAATCCCGTTAGAGTGTAATGAAAACGCGTAACAAGTTTTAGTAAAGTATACAAGGTCAGAAATTTACTAAGTAAATAATGTCATTATGTTAAAAAATATCAACTAATCATGTAGGTACCTAGTTATTACTTTATGGCAATTTAAAGGACCTGTCTACGCAGCGTCTTCCAGTTCGTGGTCGCCACTTGTTCTCGAGTGGCGACCACAGTTTTCTTCCTAAACGGTAGTCAGTTCTGCGAGCGACGTGGCCTGCCCATTACCATATTAGTTTTGCAATTCGAATAGCTGTCGGTGACTTTGGTTTTTACCCGACTTCAAAAAAAGGAGGAGGTTCTCAATTCGACTGAATTTTGTTTTTTTACGAATCTCCTCATTCCGGATCCGATCTCGCGGAGTTACGCCAAGCATACCTCTCCATAGCACATATTGAGTCATCACGAGCCTATATCAGTCCACTGCTGGACACAGCTCTCTCCAAAAGGAGGATTATGCCATAATCGCCACGCTTGGCTGGCGGGTTGGCGATCGCAGTTTGGCCAATGGTGGAAAGGAGACGCTGCTGCCCGTCTTCTTGTGGCGGTTCTCCTGTAGTCGCCTCTTACGACACCCATAGGAAGAGAAGGGGTGGTGTTATTCTTTTAACGTGCCGGCACCACACGACACTGCACATATTGAGTAGTTGATACTGAAGATAAATAACACTTGAAAAAAATCATCGACCTCAGGTGGGACTCGAACCCACGTCCCATCGCATACCGGGCTGAGTTGATACTGACCTGTATGGTGGCGGCGAGTTCAGCTCCGAAGCCGGCCGTCAGCGGCGCTTCGTGCGACACGAGACAGCGGCCCGTCTTCTTCACCGACTGGAACAAACAATTTATACTTATTATTTAAACCTGGAGACGTATTTTGACGAATTAGATTAGATTTATTGGAATTCGAAAACGAAATGGCAAAATTCGCATTCGAATAAGTACAGAAATAAACTAATTTTGAAAATTTATTCCGTGGATTCTGTTACGAGTGGTCCTGCCCACTCGCTTTTAGCTACTAGTAGAAAGTTAGGAAGAATGACATTGACAAGGAAACCATATGTTTGACAGATTATATTTTCTGCGTGTAACAAAAAAAGTTTTTTCTTAAAGCAGGTAATCTTTGCAATAATTACATTATAAATCAAATGCACCCAGCGGGTTTAAATAACTTTAAACTTTAATGCTTTTGGGAACCTATTGTATTTTATAGTTTCACATACCATAGACAAAAAACTGGGGTTCTTGTAGCTGCAGTACTACAGTAGTGGCAGTACTTTGGTAGTGATTACCAAAGTTGACGCTTTTGCCCTGCAGTTGGACGTACAGGCATACTCGTAAAAAACTAAGTAATACCCGGCACACTGACCTCCCCCGATATTACACCTGTACATTTCTAAACGGCAGTGTTCCCAAACTACTCACATTGCAAACGGTCTCCTCGTCCCAGGGCAGGATGGACATGAGGTCGATGACCTCGCACTTAACTCCCAGCTTCTCGGCCGCCATGTCCGCCACTTCGAGAAGTACATGGAGTTGCGTGCCCCAGCCGATTAATGTGGCTGCGTCACCTGATCAAAGAAAACCACTTAGAAAAGAGGGACTATGGTTTACTTTGAACTTAAAAGGTCCTAATTTAAGATTTCCAGTTCGGGTCAAAGCAGAAACAACGTTTTTAAAATTGTTTCTGGATGTACTGGGACTACTGGGAGAAGCCCCTGCACCCCTAGCATTAGCAACAAAACAAGATATAGAGATTTATCGACACCCAACTGTCAAAATATCAACTTTTATCGAAACTGCGAGCATGACCGACCGTGACGTCACCGTCTGCTTCGATAATAGTTCAAGGGGGCGGCTATGTCTATCATATTTTGACAGGTGGTGTCGATAAATCGCTATATCATATCATATCGTGTTTTTTTGGTCATGCTAGAAGGGGCTAGTCAAATTAATTGTTTACCACCTCGAACAATGCTGAATTCTTACGAAATCCTATTGGCGATGCAAAATTTAAGGCAAACTCTTTGTTCGATGTTTTTGTCCATTATGAAATTCGCAATACACACTAGATATGGTATAACTAAAACCAATAGTGTATTTAATCTAATTATCAGATGTAACTCAAACTCCGCGTCAAAATGGAAAACAGTTGTGCCAATCTAACAACAACAAAAAATATATAATTTTGAATTTGGAACCATAAACAAATCATCAATTCTTGAAACTTTTTTGACAGAATGTATACCTTCCCTCACAACCTGCGCCTTCCCAATCGGCAGCGTGTAGTCGGCGACGGGAACTTCTTCGGCCGCCGAGCGGTACAGGATCTTGGGTTCCAGGAACACGCAGGGGTCCGCCGCGCGGATGCAGGACAGCAGCAGACCCTTAGCTGTGATGGGGCCGCGGGGGACCACCACCTGTTTAAATATACACCATCACATCACATCACCAGCCTATATCAGTCCACTGCTGGGCACAGGCCTCTCCAAAAGGAGGATTTTACCATAATAGCCACGATTGGCAGGCGGGTTGGCGATCGCAGTTTGACCAATGGTGGAGAGGAGACGCTGCTGCCCGTCTTCTTGTGGCGGTTCTCCTGTAGTCGCCTCTTACGACACCCATAGGAAGAGAAGGGGTGGTGCAATTCTTTTAAAGTGCCGGCACCACACGGCACCTGTTTAAATATACATACATAAATAAATATAAATTGCTCTCGCCGAGCGTTTTAACTACCAGTACATGTATCACTGTGATATGGATGGTACATTTACGGGCATTAGGTCTGGGTGTCCTGGCAAAATTTTATTTTATTTTATTTGGAATAAAAAACAGTTGTAGGTACAATAGTTAGACTAAACAATGCTCTTAACAAACGGTTTGCGTAATCGTACAACCAACATCATTATCCACACGTTATAAATTGAATTATATAAACAATATATAATTCAATTTATAACGTGCTACTCTGCAGCACAACCGCAGAACCAGAATGCTCAGTAGTACACCTAAGCGAGCTGGCTGGCTTATTTTAATAAAAAATATAGCAAAATAAAAATTCAAGATAAGTTCCATAAACTGTTAAACACTCTGCCTCCGCAACCGCACAGCACAGGTAAAATATCACTTACATCAAAATATTGTTGTTTGTTACCTCTTAACACAAGGATTAGCCGAGACCTGTAAATTGTTTGCGCCAACTAGCCAATATCTTTCTAGTTAGATAAGAATGTTTACGTTAGATTTAATCATGATTTAATCATGATTACAACATGTTGTATGTCACATGTAGTCTTGTATTTTATATTTATTTTAGAAATATTTTTAATCAGTCATTATCTCAGTAATATTAGTTCATTTACATAATAAATAATATGCAACGATAACAACGAAGATAAGCGCCAAAATTCGAAGTATCTCTTTAATGGATTGATTTATTAAATCGATAAAGCCGCGTTTCCACTAGGCAACATTTCGCCCGCAACACGTGACGCTCAACATGTACGGCAACGTTGCCGACTGGCGCGCAACATGATGCATGAAAATGACATAAAAACCTCGACGCGCGTTTCGCCACTTAATGTCGGTGTTGGGTACTAACTTTTGCATTCGTCTGTTTCGCATGCAATTTGAGGGAGGGAGGGCGGTGCTCTTTGCATGTGCCTGTGATTGTCCTCAGATTGTGGGTTACAGGTGGTGTAATTGGGGTTCCTATGCCGGCGTAACTAAGCGGAAGTTGTAAGCAAAATAATTACATTTTCATAATTATTTAGTTATGGATTTCCGCAAAGTAACGCCTGATTCTATCAATTTTTTAATCGTTATCGTGTCAACATGTCGTGCAACAAGTCGCGCGCCAAATGTTGCCTAGTGGAAACGCGGCTTTATAGTTACCGTTTTCATTTCGATGGAAATCAGTTAAGTATACTTATTGAAAGAAACGACTTAGTTACAAATGTTCGTACTCATCACACAAACATTCACCCACTTATAACCACTCGATCGTCAAGAGGAAACAAAAATAAATAAATAAATAGTTCCAACATTCACACTAATTACAGTAGAATCCGTTTATTATGACTCCGCCTATATTGACCAACCGGTTATTATGACGTAATTACACCACGAAGTTTGGTTTTCATATAAAATTCTTTATAAAAAAGTCGGATATAATGACTTCCCTTACAGTGACATGTCGCTTATTATGACCCATTTTTAATAAATTATGTCCGGTTATAATGACCGACATGATTCTTTACACCTCCGGTAATGTTCGTTGATTCCCGACGACGTTCGGCACGTGGCTCGTTTTTGTTTTGAATCTCAGTGATTTTGATTTTGATTTAATATGTATGTATACATACGTATTTACTATGTTTCTGTATTAAAGTACTTAAGTACATACATATTTACATAAAAAAGGTTTTTCATTTCACAAAACGTTTTGTATGACGTCCGCTTATTATGACGTGTTTGTCAATTCCTTTCGATGTCATAATAAACGGATTCTACTGTATTTAAAAATATATATCTAGCCCCAAACTAAGAGTGGACACTGGACAGACGATCTGGTAGAGGTTGCAGGAAGCCGCTGGATGCGGGTCGCTCCGCTGAAAACCAGCGTCGTTATGGCTCTGGCTGTAACGACAAATGCTGAGCGGGGACCTTTTGACACTCTTTTTATGTTAATATATATATTTGATTCTGTCTGTACTTGTGTTTATGTGTCAAATAAATGTTTTCTATTCTATTCTTCCACCCGGCCGAACTGGAAGTCACTGGGGAAGGCCTATGTTCAGTAGTGGATGTCCTGTGACTGAAATGATGATGATGACCATCATAGAGTGAGTTTTTTAACGCAGTTTAGAGAACCATATGTGAACTCGGAAAAAGAACCCTAGGTCGCAGAGCTCAGTAGCGATACGACATCTAAATAAAATTTGGGATCGTCTCTGAGATATAACGATAACAATTTAACCACGTAATTTGATGATGGCATTGCCAATCTCATACATTTTATATTTTCAAATTATTTACATGGGGCCATCCATAAATTATGTCACATTTGTATTTCATGATTTTCCCCCCTCATGTCACATTTATTGATATTCCTCACAAGATGTCACACTTTATTAACCCTTCCCGTCCCCTCAAAGTGTGACGTAACATATGGAAGGCCCCAAAAAGATGTTAGGTTAGCTACACACATATGCGGGCCGGCATCGTCGGCAGTATAATATGTCGAACAGCAAAGCAGACCCGGCGCATCAACTACATTACATCCACCTATACATACTCGGTTTCAGTGCTGCCGCTCATTAGTTGACTATCGATAGTCTATCGATAAGCATATCGATAGCTCAGTTTGGCACAATAGTATCGTATATAATATAGCAATAATATCGATGGATAGTATCGATACTATCGAAGCTATATAAAAAACGGAGTGGAGGCAACACTACTCGGTTTTGCCGATAAATGCTGGCCCGAATGCGTGTAGCACCCGTCAGACCTTGAGCCCTGGTGCGTGCGCGAAGAATCCCTCGGGGCTCTGCGAGTGGTAGAGCCCCCCGTGCCCCACCGCGCCGCACGGCGCGCGCACCGTGAGCCCCCCGCACGGGAACTGGCCCCCCGACCGGAAGCGGGCCTTCGCGGCCTCGTTCACTATCTACACGCAGGCAGGGGGTTAAGAGGCCTATTACAATTTGTCAGTTTTACGGTTGTTTGGTGATTACTGGTCATTTAAAAAAAGATAAATCGAAAATCGGGGGCGCTACGTTCTATAAAAAAGGAAAACGTACAAGTATCAATAAGTATTTTTTATGAATTAAATGAAATGAAATGAAATAAAAAATGGTTTATTGCTTTCATAGTGTTACAAACATACATTCACTTATATACTAATTTTAACTTATTTGGAAAGCAATTGGACGTGGCTCAGCTTGTGCTGATTCCTACATCACGCGATCCCACCCAGCGCTGGTTTTCAGCCACCTCCACTTCTCTTCTGATGTTAGGCGAGAAGCCATGTTACGTACGAGGGCTTAAACATTTTTAAATTTTTGACATGAAATATAAAAATGAACTTGAAACATATATATATTTTTTTTTATAGAATCATCATAACCTATTGGGACAAAGCAAAAAAGTCATTTCCCTATTTTTTGCAAGTTCCTATAAATTTATACCGCTTTTGCAGTTATGATGACTTATAATGTTTGACTTTCGTTATTTTGTAGTTCGTAGCGTCCGATTTTCGATTTATCTATTGAATGAACTAATCTAAAAACCGAAAAACTGACCAAATTTTGTAATAGGCCTCTTAAGAAGCCTATTACGATTAGCCAGTTTTGCGGTTGTTTGATGATTTACGAGTCATTTAAAAGATTTCGGCTGTGTGGTCTTTAGTTCATTCTTAACTAACTGTTGCCCACGACTTTAGTTTATTCAATGTATCTCACAAGATCATTTATCGGAGATAAAATGTATCCTATATGTTAGTCCAAATCATATTCTATATGTATGCAAAATTTCATCACGATCCGTTCAGTAGTTTTTGCGTGAAAGAGTAACAAACATCCATCCATACTTACAAACTTTCGCATTTATAATATTAGTAAAATTATGACCCTACACAAAACTTTATAGATTGTGGCCATGTTTTATTCTGGTGTATCCCACTAGTCTACTATTCACTATAGTAGTAGGTATTATAAAAGCGAAAATTTGTGACTCAATCACGCGTGAACTGCTAAACGGATTTGGATTGCAAAATTTTGCGAACATATAGAATTAGATCTGGATTAACATAAAGGATACTTTTTATTCTGGTTAAATGTTCCTTCTGGTGGTGTGCATTGAATAAAGTAAAGACCACGCGAGCAAAGTCGCGGGCGACAGCTAGTAAGCTATATTACTATAAAAAAGTGTTGCAAAACATATAACAATAGTCTAACTCTCTAGACAAAATAAAAAAAAAACAAATCAAAAACAAAATCATTTAGAAAAAGTGTAATTAAATAGTGCAGTTATTGTTAAAATAAAAGTTACTAATACTTTTGGAAGTAAGTGTATAATCATTTTATCAATATTTTTACTCAGAGACTAAATTATGTACCATTGGGTACTCTCATGAAACAGGTATGGTTTAGCTACATGTGTCAAACAGCACAAACCTGGTCAAATGCTGGAAAGATGTAGTCAGCAAATTGAATTTCAGCGATAGCTGTGGCACCCGCAGTCGCCAGCCCAATCCCAAACCCAGCGATGCCTTGCTCGCACAGTGGAGTGTTGAACACCCTATCTTTGCCATATTTCTCCTGCAAATAAACAAAACAAATAGAAATGGTTACATGGAATTTATTATTCAAGATATTACTGAAAACAAATAAGTAATTTATATTTATTTTCATAAATCAGATCTTAGAATAATTAAATAATAAAATTCGAGATTTAAGTGTAAATGATGTGTCATTTAACTCTATCACCTTATTTTAATTTTTTCATTCAATAACCAATCCTACCTAAAGAAAGTAGCTAAGGCACTTGTGTTATAGAAATAAAAAACAAGAATGGTACAGTACACAATATAGAAAAGTTCAACACTGACCAGACCGGGAATTGAACCAGGAACTCGAGTAAGGCTGTAGATGAAGATGTCTCAGGGATTTGGGAGAGGCTTTTGCCCTTGCAGTGGGAATATGAAAGAATATTCTAGAAAATAAAATGTAAAAAATATGTGATAAAGGTTAAAAACAAAATCCGCATACTTGTAAGCCTAAAGCGCATCTAAACACACCACCAAAGGCAACATCTTCCCCAAACAGAACCGCTGTGGGGTCGCTCTTCAACGTGATGTCCATCGCATTGTTGATGGCTTGCATCATGTTCATCTTGGTGTATTCTCCTGGAATTATTACAATGCAAAGGTTAGAATTGGATAGTATGTGGCTTACCATCAGGTATGATTGGAGTCAAACAAAAACTAAGTAAAAACATTTAGGTATTTAACCATGATGTATTGCCCAGACGAAATATGTTGGCATAACCTTATCTGTACCATGTTTCTATGTAAATAAAGCTATTTCATTTTAAATTGACAAGCATGACAGATTTGTATGTGCAACATTATTTAACCTTTTAACATCCAAGTAGTCACATGAGATTTATTTCTATTGTGTCTCGGTATTGCAGGGCTGCTGAGTTAAGAGCTGTAGATTTGTAAAAATAACAACAAGACACGACCAAAACAACTTTCTTTCTACACCATAATTTTTTTTTAGCCTAGGAACTACACTCATTAGAAAATTATAGCATTCAAGGAGTTATATCCACTCAAAAGTTCTATTCTTCCATCTCATTTCATGAAATTTTAGGTAGTTCAGCGATTGATTTAAAAAAAACTGCTAAGTGCTTATTTCTACCACAAGGAAGTTCCAGAAACGATAACTTGTTAGCTCTCAATAATCTTAATGCATGAGTATGTACTTACTTAATATTAAAATTATAATAAAAATAAATTCACTTTACAAGTAAACATGAACAAACATGGGTCAAAGTGTATGTTTAAATAAGTTCATAATTTGAGATCTATGTATCTCACAGCTACATAAACTTGAATTAAACCAACTCAAAACTTAAGTTATTTACCAAAATGGTTATAATCCTATTCTACTTAACACTGAAAAACTTACCATCGACTGGTTTTCCATTGTCAGGATAGTAATTAAAGTGCGATGAAAGTCTTTTCGAGCAACTGTTCACATGTTTTAACAGATTTGGGAGAACAATTATATTTTTCGTGATGACGCCTGACATCTTCTCGACGTAATCGCGACGAATGTGAAGCGCCGTACGTCAAGTAAGTTAAAAAATACATCTTATCTGCAATTGTAATTAGCAACGCTTTGATTTCACCCAGCGATAACAACTGTGACGAAATCGAGTTTGTTTGTTATTTTCATTCTGGTTCATTGAATGAATGTTGAGGTTGAGGTTAGAAATTTGTTTACATTGAACTGTCATTTATTTGCTGTCACCTTGGCTGTCACCTGTAATTGGCTGTCATCTGTAAAAAAACTATATAATTTTTTAAAAATGTTTCCGTATTTGGACAAGGTCGATAGGTGCAGACGGCCGAATTGAATCATTTCAAGTTTTTTTCACTTAGATCATCATACTATCATAACATAATACACACCAATAACTCGACACTGAAGAAAAATCTTTTGTGTAATAATTATTATGTAATCTCGATTTCGATGTTGCTCCCACAAATAAGTAGTTGTTTAAGACTAGTTGATCAAGTGGTTTTAAGGAGTGTCCTATTTCTTGTACATCCTGTATGTTGTCCAATATTTATTTATTACTATACAGGATCCCGCAGTTTGAAAGTCACCGAGTGCCTTTGAGAGTCTCTCAAAACAATGGCCTCGCATAAATCGATCAAAATTATAAATGCAATATATTTATATTAAAGTGACTTTTCAATCGATGCAGCGATGCCACAAATTACGTATAGGTATAACGGCGGCGTTTATTTTGTGACGAAGCGATCGTTTTGTGGCATTATTCACATAAATGAATGTGCTGAATTAAAATATTACAATGAGACAAATACAAATACAAATATCTTTAATGGGTTCTTACTTAATGGGTCTTTCTAAATCGTACTGACTTGAGAGCAGTTTCTAATACTAGCCTATTGGGTTTACGCGTATTTCTTGGATGCAGTTGCCAAGCTTGTGTAAATAACTTTTTATTTTGCTTGACAAAGATTCCTACTTCAAGTACATAAAGGCAAGGCAGAGTTAATATATTGAGGGAGATGAAGTAGGGCTTGCATAATATGTCAGATCTCAGATTGCAAATGGATCTGATACATCTTTTTTGCGCTATAAACAACCTGGTAATGTCGAGACGATTTTCATAGTAATTTGCAGAGTGATATTATCCATCTGTCGGCTGATTGAATGTCTGAGCGTGTACGGAATCTACTAAACCTACCATTGAAGAAGCAACCTCTCTCTAACAGTATTGTAGTAACACTACAAGTCAAAGGTAAATTTAATTTTAATCTATTATACGACGATACAATAGTAAAGAACAAGACCAAGGAAAGAGATAAAAACGTTTTCTATAACTTCACTGCTTGAAGAGCTCATACGTAATTGTGAATGTGCTGAGCAGCTATAAAATAGACAATAACAATAAAATTTATCATTGTTTCGCATTAAAGCATTTCGGCGTTACTCAACTAATTCCGCAGAATCACCAATTTCATCACGTTCGTCTTGATTATTGCCCAATTTAATGTTTTATGAGTAAGTAACAATAATGAAAGTATTTTACTGACTACTTAGTAGTACTTACAGTAACCTCAAAGGTAAGGTAAGACATTAAAAAGTGTATTAGTCGTCGGAATTAAGTAGTGGATATTTCGAAATAACATATTTTGGGATTCATCATAGATGAGATTAAGATTAATACAATAAATAGCAACAAACAAACAACATTCTTAAAGAGACTACGTTATTTACATAAAAGCTAAGTACATCAAGTGTACTTTAAACGTGCAACCTAAATAGGTAGCATTAAACTCCAATTTTTCCTAAAATAAGATAGCAAGTAAGTTATAAAAAAAAATATTTGTTAGATGTGCCTCGCGGCGGCTTTACCTGTAACATCTAGCTCAAAAAATTATCAACTTCAGCCTTTGATGTCATTATCTCTAGCATAAAAAAATATTGACAACGAATCGAACGAACTCAAATTCGATACGAAATCAAACGTTTCTAAATTCGTGCTATTCTGTTTTAGTTCGCGTTACGACCGCGCGGGCGCTGTTTAAATTTTTATACTAAATATCAATGACGATGCGTATACGCAAACGTTTCGAAGTCGATAGTTTTTCATGCTAGAGGTACCTACTGACATCAAAGGATGTGCGTAACGTACTCGTAACTGACGAATGTAAGCTAAGCCAATGTCCTACAACAAGTTTAGGATGTCACAACACCATAATAAAACTAATAAAAAAACACCCTAACCTAACCCTGCCTTATGCAGTTAGGTAAAAGGGGAGATCCGAAGTATGTAAATAAATAATAAATAATCGATAAAGTTTTTCAACCAAATTTATTAACAAAAGACTTCAACGCATTAGACGCCATTTTTGGAAATTTCACAAGTTTTTTAGACTGGTGGCTTCCTTTTTATGGGATATTTTCACAGCTTAAATGCAAAAAACTGTAATATGGGACATACACCGTAGTTTAAAAATTAAAATGTTTATTAATAATTTTCAAGCAAATATGAATATTCCAACTTTTCAACAAAATAAAGCACTCAGAGTCTCAGACACAGAATATTAATATTACCGCGTCTATGGCGGGCGCTGCCTCTTCGATAGATGATAAGTTTCATATACCTACATGTTGTACATTTCATGTTGGCAACTGACGGCCGATGGGGCAGAAAGGTTCTGGAATGGAGACCACGTACCGGCGGCGTAAGCGCAGCGTGGGACTCACACCTACAAGGTGGACAGACGACTTGATAAAGGTTGCAGGAAGCCGCTGGATGCAGGCCGCGAACCGGACAATCTGGAAGTCACTAGGGGTGGCCTATGTTCAGCAGTAGCAGTCCTGTGGCTGAAATGATGATGATGATGTGGGTGTTGAAACTCTTGAAGGGCCTCTAATAAATCACTTGAGTTTGGGCTCATTTGAATTATTTCCATGAGTCAAATACAAGGTCTGGTACAAAACTGGTAAATTTTAAGAGCAATTATAAAAACATATGAATCATTTTTGTTAAAAAAATGAAAAATTTTATACGCTAGTTTTCGAGAAAAACGCCAAAAACTATTTTGATTTCAACTTAAAATAAAACACCTGTGCTGCTTCCTGAATGAAATGAGGGAAGAGTTAGGCATAATTGAAATAAGAGACACAGAGGCGATGACATAGGGATATCTCAGACTAGACGAGTTTTTGTTAGGAAAAATAAAAATAAAAACTAGCTCGTTTTTAAGAACGATAATGATATGGCCCGGTTTCTCTAAAATAATTAGAAGTTCTGTTAAAATATCACCAGTTTATAAAAAGCGACCTTATTTAAATATAAAAGCAAATTTTATATATAAATTTTTATATAAACCGTAAGTTTTGAGTGTTAGTATATTTTTTTATAATTTAATCAAACTGTTGTTTTTTTTAATTATCTCGTACTTAATTAATTTCAAATTCAGTATGTCATTAGCTCACAGATGTAATCGGAGTGGATCTTTCGAAAAGTGTGAGCAACCAGTTCCACCGTGACCTTAAGTGACCTCGCGGCTTGTTACTTTCAAAATTGCGGACAAGTGCGAACTTGATTGATCAAACTTAAATCTCTTTTTTCTAAGAATGTTGTTATAGTTGTAAAATTGCCAAAACAATTTAGCACTATAAATTACTTGATGTTGCGATCACAGGAACAAAGTTTACGGTTTTGTAATAAAATAAAAGGAAAAAAAAATCTGCTAAAGAAAAGAAGTTTGTTACTTACTACAACACTTATAACTCGAGAACGGCTAGACCGATTTTTATGGTTTATTATTTGTTAGATTTGTCTCCGCCTCGAATAGCAAAGTAAATAATAAAAACATTTAAAAATCAGACGCATAAAATTACTGTAATAAAAAAATAACAAATTCGCCGGGTAATACTAATTTATTTATTTAAACTTTAATCCACAGATTTAAAAAAAATCATACAATAGGTGGACTTAATGCCATGAGGCATTCTTTACCAGTCGACCCTTAGGCAGAATTTACTCAGTAAAGAATACCTAGAATGTTGTCAATTTTTGGAAAAGCGTTTTCAAGCAAGCAAAAGTGCTCTGTCAACGTCAAAGTTACCATCCCTATTTGTTTACTGAGCAGCCTGTCGATTCTGTAAACAAAACCGCGCTAACTTCGTCGCTGCACTCGCTCATCAACGATAAATAATATGAACCTTCTTACTAACAAGATAGAGGCTATGTTCGTTTGTACGGCTCAGTCGAGCTTTAGAGCGAGTCCGTTGCGTTTTTCTTAGAGAATCGACAGGCAGATAAGTTCTAAGCAGCTAAGAAAGCAAGAAACAGGCCCTAAGCCAAATAGGGGCGGGACGAGGTAAAGAGGCTGTTCTACCAGAGGCTGTGCTTAAAGTAGAGTCTTTGAGGAAAATGAGCCGAACAAAATGCTTTAGAGAATGTATGTACTATCGCGGGCTCCGACGCCTGACCAGTCTTAAAGCTAAAATCGCTTGCAAGCACCTCAATGCCATTCACTTCAAGCCACGCCCTACGTTCATTTTTGTTACGGGTTCAATCAAGACAATAGGTGTTTAGGCACAAGCAAGCAAGCTTCTATGTATCTAATTGGTTGTAGTAAAACGTAGTAAAATGCATTACCAATCAGGGCGGGTTGAGGCGTATCCGGCGCGATGCTCTTACACAGGAATATTTCTACAAAGCGGTAAGCCGTCGGAGCCCACGATAGTACGTCTATGTATTTACAGGACGTGTTAATTGACATTAGCAGTATTTTAACACCTGTCAAGTTGCCCATGCATTACACAACAGTTGACCTTTGGGTAAAATTACCTAACAAGAATATGTTACTGTTTATTTTTATAACGCAACCACTAACTTTAAGATATGTAACTAGTTACACATCTGTATTTCAATTAAGTATCAATTGAAGATTTAGTTGAAATTATCACGACGTGTGCAATTCATGGTTAGTTAGAAAGCATACAAGTTTTAGGACTTTGAGTTTGTTGCGCCGTTTCTTCTTACACCAGCCGATATGTAGTCCCAAAGCGGTGGTAGGAAAAAAAATTGGGACATGTAAAAGTGCCATTGATGGCCAATTTGCAAAAATAAATGACTTTGACTTTGACTTTGACTTTGTTTGGCAATTGGCAAAGTGGTGATCAAATTATTTAATACTAGGTCGATTACGGGTACTCACTATATTTTTTATACTTTAAAAAAATCGTAGAACAGTGACATCAACTTTAAGGCGCCATGTATTGTAATATACCTATCTATCTATTTTATTCTCTATCCTTAACCACCATATTATCTATCTTTCCATTGTCAAAGAAATTTCAAAAGACCCGAAATTTGTCTAGGTCTAGAGCCGGGTGTGTTACCAGTGATTACATACGGAACGAAACGTGGCCTCTTACTATGTGCCTTATAAGGAAGCTCAAAGTTGCACAGCGCGCTATGGAAAGGGGTATCTCGTTGTTTCTTTGCGAGAAGAAATATGCCATTCTTAATATGACGAGATATGTTGGAATATTATGTGTGAAATATCATCTTAATGTACCATGTTTCACGTAAATAAATTAATTTGAATGAGAAGATCCGTGAACGATTAACAAGCTAAAGTGGCAGTGGGCGGGGCACATAGCACGTAACTGACGGCCGATGGGGCAGGAAGGTTCTGGAATGGAGGCCACGTACCGGCAAGCGAAGAGTGGGACTCACACCCACAAGGTGAAAAGACGACCTGGTAAAGGTTGCAGGTAGACGCTGGATGCAGGTCACTTTCTTCAACCGGTCGATCTGGAAGTCACCGGGAAGACCTATGTTCAGCAGTGTCCTTCAAAATTTAAGGCGGGCGTGCGTGCGTGCGTGCGTGCGTGCGTGCGTGCGTGTGTGTGTGTGTGCGGAATCCTCGGTGTGCGAGATTTATATTTTCCTCCAACTTAATTCAACCCAGATAAATTACACAGATATGAAGTACAGGGGAAATGCGATGAAATTGGTCTAAAAAGACCATTTTTAGGGTTCCGTAGTCCTGACAAGAAACCCTTACAATTTCGTCATATCCGTCTGTCTGTCCGTCCGAGGTTTTGCTTGGAGACTTTTGACACTATAATAGTCGTTCAACTTAGTCGTACAAAAATTCCTTAAAGCTAAACATTAAAAGTGACTTAATTATTAATTGCTGAAATATATTGTGTTAACGACGGGAAACTACGGAACCCTACACTGCGCTACCTACGTGCGCGTGGCACGACACGCACTTGGCTGATTTTAAAAATTGCATCCGATTCTTGGTCCTCTTCTATAAAGAGGAAATAATATTATACTCACACATGGTTACAAAACACAATGTCGATATGACAAAACGACGAGTTGAACGTCTTGATGACCTCAGACCAAAAGTAATAATATACTTATATTCGAAATCGCATCCGCAATGCAGTTTACAATTATTAGCGATTTTTTTCAATGTGATAACGTGTGAATTTTTATGTTCTGCATTCTTGGCTTTTTAGGGTTCCGTACCCAGAGGGTAAAACGAGCTTTTCTATATTGGCTCGGGTCTACTAGGTGTTATGGTACCGCCGTTGTTTCTTGTTTCTATAACACAAGTGCTTTCGCTACTATCAGAGAAATGTTAAGTAATGTTGTCCAATATAATTAAAAAATAACTAAAAAAAATAAATTTACATTATATTAAAACGGGACCATAAACTAAAACTTCGACTCCGCTGTCCGTCTGTCACCAGGCTGTATCTCATGAACTGTGATAGTAAGACAGTTGAAATTTTTACAGATGATGTATTCTGTTGCCGCTATAAAAACAAATAGGAAAAGAACAGAATAAAATTAATATTTAAGGACACATACAACAGACATGTTTTTGCCGTTTTTATAAATAATGGTACGGAAACCTTCGTGCGCGAATCCAACTGGCACTTGACCGTTTTTTTTAATAAAGATTAAATGGGTATGGCTTATCGAAAAGAAAAGACGACCTGGAGACGTATTTTTGAAGCATTCGAAATGAATCTTGAATTCGAACGCGAATACGATTCGTGTGCGAACTCTATTTCTATTGCTCCTATTTTATTCATTTTTGAATCACTCGAATTATGTGTTACTATATTAGTAAAATTCTTGTAATTATTTTCGTTTCACGCAGAAAATATTAAAAACCGGAATGCAAAAAATCTTATTGATAATAAAGTATAAAGTTTTTAATCTGTGAACCATATGTTTATTAGTCAATGTCATACCTACTAGTAGAATCGAAATACGAGTGGGTCGAACCACTCGTTGTAGAATTCACGGAATGAATTTTCAAAAATTGGGATTTTAGTCATTCGCAATGCGAATCTTGCCATTTCGTATTCGAATTGGAATTCGCATGATTCAAAAATACGTCTCCTGAGGAGTGAACGAATAATTCCGGTAGTAACAAAGTAGTGGCCAAGAGACTTAATATTTGTAAACTTTTGCTTTTGAGCCACTGATAATATAAAATGGAAATTGGATACGTATCGAATGTTTGGTAAATATTTTCATAATTATAGAAATCGAACTGGGGTTTGAAGCTTTAGTATTTATATATATATATATATATATATTGGACAACATGAGCGCAATGGGCTCTGATCCTAAGGTAAGTAGCTAAAGCACTTGTGTTATAGAAATCAGAAACAATGACGGTAGCACAACACCCAGACCCAAGCCAATATAGAATTTAAGTTCTACTACACTGACCCGACCGGGGATCGAACCCGGAACCTAAGATATGGCGGCGCCATTTAAAATCGGGCGTACTCGCCTCTCGGCTAGTATTTACAATAGTACCTTTGTTATCTCTGTTTAAAAGAAGAAGCTAGTTTATCATTACTTAACGATAAGTGAGATAAAAGTAAAGTTCAAAGCCCTGCAATCATTTTTTAACTTCTTAGATAGCAATATAAAACGGCATAGAAATAAAATACATTAATAATAACGCATTACCAGAATTTGAACATAGCTCAGAATGAAATAAACGATAAAATATAGCTTGGTGATTATTACACGTCCTGCAAGTGATATTTAAAAGTTTAGGTACCATAGTGCCAGTGTTGCTATAAATAACATTCAATTTACCCCGGAAATCTACACAACAGCAAGGAAATTGTATTTCCCTCGCGGGTCTGGGTGATAACGTGCTGCATTGTTTCTGATTTCTATAACACAAGTGCTTTTGCTACTTACCTTAGAATTAATTAAGCAATAATAATAAATAAATAAATATTGGACAACATCACATACATTGCTCTGATCCTAAGGTAAGTAGCTAAAGCACTTGTGTTATAGAAATCAGAAACAACGACGGTACCACAACACCCAGACCCGAGACAATATAGAAAAGTTCGTTTTCCACATTGACCCGACCGGGGATCGAACCCGGAACCTCAGAGATGGCGGTGCCATATACAGTCCGGCGTGCTTGCCTCTCGGCTACGGAGGTCGGAGGAGCAATGTATGTGATGATGTACTATTAAAAAAAAAATGTGTGCGTGTTTATCATACAAACGGCGAGTTATGTTGATAACCGTGCTCCGATAATTAGGCATGTTCTTATGTTAATTAAGATCTTGGGGTGAGTACAGATCTGTGAATACGAAATACTCTGTTTGTCCAAATAGCACGGTTTTCTAGAATCATTTATTTTCAAAAAGTCCTATTTTTACTTAAGTACTTAAATACCTATTTAGTAAAAAACTTTAGAGTAGGTAGGTAGTCCTATTTTTTACTAAGTTAAGTTAAATCACAATTGTACCAACCTTGACACTTGGTATGCAAATACAAACATGCCTCATTCCTGTGTTATCATAATTACCCCAAATCCGGGGTAAACTCCCACGCAGGCATACAGAATGGCGTCGCCTTCGCGATTAGCATATGGCTTTATCATGTAGCTCACAGGGACACGGTTTTGCAATAGCAAAATGTACGAGAAAACTCGCCCAGTATCATGTTCAATGGCGGAGTTGGATTTTAGGAAACTGACTAATAATAAAACCATGTTTTTAGTACGACGCACCTAGAAGTGCATAGTCTACCTATTAGTCTGTGTTTTTTTGCTTAAAAATTGTTATTTAGAGCGGAAAATATTTGAAATGACTTCTTATGTATGTGGGAATAAAATAAATTACTAAATAAATATTGGAAAACCTAACTTACATTGCTCTGATCCTAAGATAAGTAGCTAAGGCCTACTTGTGTTATAGAAATCAATCAGAGACAACGACTGTACCATAACACCCAGACCAGAGACAATATACAGGGGGCACGAGATAAGACGACCTCCGTAGCCGAGAGGCGAGCACGCCGGACTGTAAATGGCACCGCCATCTCTGAGGTTCTGGGTTCGATCCCTGGTCGGGTCAATGTAAAAAACAACTTTTCTATATTGGCTCGGGTCTGGGTGTTGTGGTACCGTCGTTGTTTCTGATTTCTATAACACAAGTGCTTTAGCTACTTACCTTAAGAGCAGAGCAATGTATGTGATGTTGTCCAATATTTATTTATTATTTATTTATTTATTAATAAGATACTCCTGAAGACCACGTGATCAGCTGGTCATACAGTAACTTTTTCTATTGGAGCAAACTCGAAATCGAGATTTTTTTAGCTGTTCCGTACAAACTTCCTCGCATACCTGTATGGAGCATCTGAAAAAATCACGATTTCGATGTTGCTCCCATTGGAAGAGTTGTTGTCTATCACTATATTGTATGCTGATCACGTGGTTAGGAGTGTCCCATTGTTTTGTACACCCTGTATAAAATTTCGTTTTCTTCATTGACACGACCGAATCGAACCCGGGTAATGTTATGTTACCTTAGCTATAATATTCTATCGGGAGGTTAACGTAATGAAATGAAATGAAATTATTTATTCTGTATATAGGCCCTTCTCCGGGCACTTACAGTAGGTAGGTACGTAGATCTCCGACCTCCGTCAATTCCGCTTCTATTCATATTTTATTTAATATATAAGGTCCGATTTTATTAGTGTTCATCCTGTTAACCTGTGACTATATAGGTGAAAAGCAATCGTAAAAACCAATTTTCAAATGTGTACCATAAAAACTAAAAAAGCTAAAAATCAACAACATCGACTTCATATTGCATAGACTCGTCCTATCTTTGCTACGTTTAACCATCTGATTATCCGTCTTATTCCTTCCCCTTGCACAGAGCGAGAAAGAGTTGAAGATAGGACGAGTTTATGCAATATGAAGTCGATGTTGTTATTTTGTAATTTATTTTTAACTTTTTTAGTTTTTTTTATAGACATTTGAAAATTGGTTTTTACGATTGCTTTTCACCTATATAGTCACAGGTTAACAGGATGAACACTAATAAAATCGGACCTTATATTGTAGTGTTTTGCTAGAAATTTAAGTGTTAATTACAAAGTGTCAAACAATTACAATGAGATCCAATTGATATTCAATACTAATATGCCACTCCTAAAGCATGTAGCAGAATTGGGGCCCCAGTCAAATCATAAAAGAGAACACTATAAAGGTTGTACAAAACAATGTGACACTCCTTAAAACCATAATCATGGTGATATACAACAACTTTTCCTACGAAAGCAACGTCGAAATCGTGATTTTATTTTCATATGCTTCATAAATTTTCATCGAGGTATACGAGTAAGGTTTGTATGGAGCAGCTAAAAAAACTCGATTTCGATGTTGCCCCCATAGAACAAGTTGTTGCATATGACCAGCTGATCACGTGGTTTTAAGGTTTTCTGTTGTACACCCTGTATATTACATAAGATTCATTCGCTACTTAAAGTTTTACACACGTATACTTATCAGTCTGTAGTTGTAGTTAAGAGGTCTTAGCTCTCAAAGGTTCTCTGTTATCTAATTGTCTTAGGTCGCCCATGTTGCGAGTATAATGCGAGTATATGTTGACTTAGGACTTGCCTAAATTTACTTGTGGGTAGAATAGTTGCAAGTTATTTACTACACAAAGTATTTTCGAGGAGGAAACATGTAAATACATACATGATTAATTTCTAAAGTTCTGTAAAAGCTCATTGTAAAAGATACATTGCTCTTATCTTATAGGTAAGTAGCTAGAGCACGTGTGATATAGAAACTAGAAACAACGACGGTAATACAACAGCCAGACCCGAGCCAATATAGAAAAGTTCGTTTTCTACATTGACCCGAAAGAGAATCGAACCAGAGACCTCAGAAATGGCGACGCCAAATCCGGCGTGCTCGCCTCTCGGCTGCGGAGATCGTCCGTCGAAATATAGCCTCCGGATGATGATGATGATGATGATTAGTGACTCAGGCGCATAACATTCAAAATTAAAAGTGAGAAGTTTTGTTAGGGGCTATGGTAATGAAAGTCGGTTCGGTGAGATGTAACAAATAGAGAGAGACTTTTCATCAATGAGAATTGAATATTCATTAGGGGGTGTAATAGGGATGACGATTATTCTTTTTCTTCCTCTATCAGGTAGATTATTAAAAACAATGGGTCACGTTTTTCTTTTTTCACACAATCAAAATATTACAAAGCTTAGATTTGAAATGTCGCATGCCGTCACGCCTAGGTAAGGTAGGTTTTTACTTAGAAGTGACATCACGAGCCTCCTCTCCTGCACTTGGGCGCGCTTTATCATTGTAAATTTTTGGTCGATTGACAAAAGAAAAAATAAGAGTCCATTATTTTTTGATAATCTAACTGACGGACTAAACTGAATTAGATTATCTTTATCCTGTCGTCATCGTTATTTCTGTTGGCTTGTTGCTTGCTGCCAAGAGCTATCGGTTCAAGCATTCTAAAGAAAAAATATGAAATGAAATGAAATTATTTATCCTGTATGTAGGCCCTCCTCCGGGCACTTATACACTAGGGTGGGTCAAAAATGTTTTTTTTCTCTTTTGCTTTTGTAATAGTGAAAATATTATGTCTTACTGGATAAAAAACAACCCTGTAAAATATTATTGAAATATTTTTAGTGGATCAGCCCGCGCTTTGGACTTTTATGAAATTATAATAATGTTACTGAGAAAACAATACTTACATCTCTAAAACATTTTTTTTAAATATAAATTAAATAATATATAAATAAAAACTTTTATTAATATTTGCTAATGAAACTTTAACTGATTATTAGCCTAGGTTTGTTTTGTTACATACTTTTAAAGAGGGTGTATTAATAAGAGGTCGTTAGCTTACTTCAGCACCGATTTACGCTCTTGTTTTGGTTTTACTCTTGTGCAAGTAAAACAATATCATTGATTTTCTGTTTTTTACTAAGTAAAACTATTTTAAAGTTGTCTAAATCTAAGTTTTTATAAATTTCGTTGCTCGTAACTTTAATAAACATTGATTTTATAATGAAAATTGTAGAAGTTTCTTTAAATAATTCAATTTGATTTTACCTTGTTTCATACAATATTTATAACTTTGAACCGCATGCGCGGGCTAAAGATACAACTTAATTTGACTTTTTTTTACGTAGCATTACTTGTTTACTCACTACACAGTAAAATATCACTATTAGAATGCAATCACAAAACTTTATTTTTTTTCCATACATGAGTGACCCACCCTATTATACACGTCCCAAAATATAACTTAGCCCTACCACCGCTTCGGGACTACATATAGGCTGGTGATGAGAAGAAACGGCGCAACAAACTCGGTCACCTTTGTCAGCCTGATTTTACAGGAAATACATTTTACAAGACAATAGTAAGTGCGAGCTAGGCAGTTTAAGTCCATACACTCTTGTCGTATGTTTATCCAAACAACAACTTTACAAAACACCTGACAATAACGCATTAACGCGTACGTTGAATTGAATGGATTTGAAATGTGACAAAAGAAATTAAGTAAGTAGAGGTCAGAAACAGTGCTCAACTATATTTTTACTCTTGTAATATCAAGGTGTGCAAATCAAATAATGTTTTTTTTTTCTAGTTTTCGTCGAGTTTGTCTATATTTCTAATCACAATAGCTAAAATAAACTCCTAAGCTACGAATACTTCTAGAATTTAATGGCACTGTTTTATTCGGTCTTAGATTAGGTTGGCTATTGTTATAATAGAATATTAGTTAATTTGCGTTTAAACAGGGTACAATAAAGGTCTTACAATTGGTATATTGTTCTGCCCATCTAGCCATTAACAACAAGATGCCAATGTATTAAAGATTACATATGTTTTTTTCATATAAAACGGTTTCTAAGTGAAGTCTATTTCTATGAAAATAATGACATCAAATTCTTGACCTTTTTAACATCCTTTTTCGCATTTAGTCCCATAACTTAAACCATCTATAGACTACGACAAAATAGATTAGAAGACTTACAGGAAATCAGGTAGTTAGTTATCTTTGCAAAAATATCTGTAAATTATCACTTTTTCACGCAAACGATTACGTGTTTCACCGGAAAAAATAGGTAAAGGAAATAATGAGATGTCACTCACTAGTCGTTTTTCGAGATAAACGTCTAATCGTGTATTTTGTTAAATACCTACGGGAAATGGGTAAATATATTTTCTATACAGGGTGTCAGGTAGGCGCTGGATGCAGACCGCTTCCAACCCACCAATCTGAAATTCACTGGTGGAGGCCTCTGTTCAGCAGTGGACGTCTTTTGGCTGATAGATAGATATATAGATACTCTTTATTGCACACCAAACAAATAAGTTACCAGTGATGTTTACAAAAGGATGTACAATTTAGTTGGTATTATTCTATATGATGATGATGATAAATCTCCGGATCGGCTAACAGCTAACACAGCTATAAATCACCCAATAAACTAGCTTTCTATTAACCACTGGAAATTTTATTGTTGCGTGGTTGCGTATTAAAAGCCTGTTTCACAATGTACGGATAAGTTCTGCATTAGTTCTGATTAAGCTATATTTTACTTATCTGAAGGATAAACAGGATTTTGACACGATTTTCAAGCACTTTTATCCTCTATATATTTTTATCTTTTACATAACTTTATCCGTACATTTTGAAGCAGGTCCGAATCCGTCCATCCGTTTAGGTATTACGCCATCAGACGATCTCCTCAAGCAAGTCGTATTGGTCCAGGCGGTTTCTGGAAATCTCGAACAAGATTTCCAGAGGTCGACGCTCAGCAGCCGTCAATAACACCCCTCTTTTGCGTCGGGGACTAAAAATAGATCCCCCAGGCTAAAGATTTATAAAATATACATTGTTTACAGGGATTTATTAGAGGACTAAGAAATTTTCCATCACAATAAAAAAAAGTAAAACGAGAGAAATAACAAGAGTTTCTTTTATTGGGTAAGGCAACACAGATAGTGTGGGTAGTTGTAGACTACTGTCCAACTGTAAAAAGGTGAGTAAGGATGTTATGTAAACCAAGATTTAGAAGACTAAAATAGGAAAGAAAATGTTGGTAAAATTAATACGAGTCTACCTGCGTACGAACGAAACCTAGGAGTATGTTGTGTTGTAACTGAGTGGAATTCAAGCTAGATACAATTAAACAATGTTTGTTTGTCCCGTAGCGTTTCTAATCTAAATTATTCATCCGATAGCAAAAAACATTGGTGAGTTGTTGTGTTGTGCGTCTGACGAGGATGGTGATGGTGGTTGAGCTAATAATAAGTAAATGTTCTATGCTACGTGCTTTTTTTGCTCAGAAAGGTTTAGTTTAGTAGAAAAAATAAATTATATCAACTGGTTGTGTCCTCTGAAGTTCAAGCGATTGTTTGTAAAATTACATTACGCAATACATAACTACTAACGTATTTTACAGAAATAAGTTTAACCTCTTTACCGACTGACCGATCTTTCTACCGAGGCGATTTATCTCTTTGATATCTGCAGATCAGAAAATCTACTCTCGGCCTAGTGACGTGTAAATGTTTCGAGTTCTAGCTAGCGCTTGACGTGGCCATACGTGAGCTTTCAAGCTCCAAGGCTCGTTCCCGTCTCCCGAAATCGTGACATCGATTAAAGTCGAATGGCGCACAGTAATCGAGTAGCACGCTTACGAAACTATAAAATATTATGGAGTGAAATGAAATGAAATGAAATTCTTTATTCTGTATATAGGCCCTCTTCCGGGCACTTATACACGTCCCAACATATAACTTAGCCCTACCACCGCTTCGGGACAACATATCGGCTGGTGATGAGAAGAAACGGCGCAAGAAACTCAGTCACCTTTGTCAGCCTGATTTTATTACAGGAAATACAATTACAAGATAGTGTAAGTGCGAGCTAGGCAGGCTATTAAGTCCATGCACTCTTGTCGTTCAAGTAATCTTCAACTTTGTAGTATCCTTTTTCCATAAGAATTTTTTTAATGTGGTTTTTGAACTCATAAACAGGTAAGTCAACAAGAGTTTGTGGTACTTTATTGAAGATTTTTATACATTTCCCCAAAAATGAATTACCCACTTTCTTTAATCTGAAGCTCGGAACGGCAAGTTTATGTTTATTTCTAGTATTATAATGATGTGAATCACATTTAAGGCTAAACGAACTTAGGTTTTTTCTAACATACATAATATTGTCAAAAATGTATTGTGACGCTACTGTTAATATTTTAATATCTTTAAAGACCTCCCTCAGAGAGTCGCGAGGCCCAAGACAGTATATTGCACGTACAGCTCTTTTTTGCAACACAAAGATTGACTCAATATCAGCAGCTGAGCCCCATAGCAATAGACCATACGACAACAAGCTATGAAAATAACTAAAGTATACTAGTCTTGCCGTTTCGACATCAGTTATAAGCCTTATTTTCCTCACAGCATAAGCCGCCGAACTGAGCCTTCCTGACAAGGCAATTATATGGGGACCCCATTGCAGTCGGGAGTCTATTGTAATTCCCAAAAAGGTTGTTGCATCGACTGCATCTATATGATCGTCTGACATATTAATATGCGTACTGACCTGCCTCACATTGGGCATAGTAAATTTGATAAGCTTGGTTTTTTTTGCATTAAGTAACAGATTGTTAGCAGTAAACCATCGTATTACTTGAGAGAGAGCATCATTCACATCGTCAAAGGCAGCTTTACCTCTGTCAATTTTAAAAATCAATGATGTATCATCTGCAAACAATACTATCTCACAAAGGTCTTTAGTAAAGTAAGGAAGGTCATTTATATATATCAGGAATAATAAAGGTCCCAATATAGAGCCCTGGGGCACACCCATGCATAATGGGGCCCCGGAAGAGTCAGTTCCATTGACATTAACTGTTTGCGTTCTATCCGTGAGGTATGACTCTAACAATTTTTCTGATTCATTTGAGACACCATAATGCCGTAATTTCATTAATAACGTTTTGTGATCTACACAATCGAAAGCCTTAGACAAATCACAAAAAACCCCTAGAGCATCTTGCTTATTTTCAAACGCATCGAAGATATGCTTAATGAGTGCAACTCCCGCATCAGTTGTGCTTCTACCCTTGGTAAAACCAAACTGATTCTCATGCAATAAATTGTTCATTCTAAAGTGTGATAAGAGTTGATTAAACACTATTTTTTCAAATATTTTACTAAGAGCTGGTAGTATTGATATCGGTCTATAGTTAGAGGGATCACTTTTATCTCCGGATTTAAATATGGGTATGATTTTGCTGTATTTCATTAAATTAGGAAATGAGCCTTCATCAATACACTGATTAAATATACAAGCAAGATGCGTTGCTATACTATCAATTATATGGTTGATTATATTAATTGAAATGCCCCATAAATCTTCTGTTTTTTTTAAATTTAGCTCTCTAAAAGTTTTAACAATAATTTCGGGATTTATATGCCTGAAATTTAGAATAGAACTGCATTCCTCGACATTTGATTTCAAAAAAGTTTCTGCAAGACCTTGTGAAGAGTTTAATTTACTAGTTGTGGCAATAGGTATAGTAGAAAAAAAATCCTTAAACGCGTTTGCTACTTCGTTGTCGGATTTAATAATTTTATTATCAACATTAAGGCTAAATGTGCGATCTAATTGTTTAGTTTTGCACGTTTCTCTATTAATAATGTTCCAAGTGGCTTTTATTTTATTTTTGGAGCTAGCAATAGTATCACGAATGTAATTTGATTTGGCCACTGAACATACTTTTTTAAAGATTTTAGAGTATTTTTTGACATGTTCAATAATTTTAGGGTCTTGAGTTTGCGCTTTTAGGTCATACAATTCATATAAGTTTCTCCTACTTTTATGAATTCCAGTCGTAGCCCAGTCACTGAATTTACATTTATTTGTATTTATTTTAAGGTGTTTTTGCTTAAATATATTGTTAAACTCATCTTTAATCAATCCAAATAAATTTTCATACGACACATCCGTAGTGTCACTGTTGAATGGTAATACATTTATTCTATAATCAATATTTTTCTTAAATCTATCTAATTGATTGGCAGCGACTGGCCTACAAATAATATCTACCATAGGTGAAACATGATGGTGCTCAAATGTGGCTATTTGTCCACTATGATCTGATCTTAGGCAGTTTATAATTGATTTTTGCCTAACTTCACAATTACAGAAAATATTATCTAAGCAAGTAGCTGTTGTAGGAGTGATACGAGTAGGTTCATTAAAAAGGTTAATTAAACTATAGGATTTAAAAAGATTTAAGAACCTTACAGAGTTTTGAGTTACTTCTAATAAATCAATGTTAAAGTCTCCACATACAACTATTTTCTTATTAGATTTTGATAATATATTTAATACCTGTTCCATGGTGGACTCAAAAGGAAGGTAATCTGCCGATGGGGGTTTATATACACTAACAATGATATACCGCTCTAGCTCAGCACATGCTAGTTCAATAGTTTGCTCTATAGAGAGTGCCACGATGTCTGTGCGTTCTTTGGACTTAATATTGTTTTTAATAAGAATTAGTGATCCCCCTCGCTGAGCTGACTCTCTACTGAACAAACTAATGACTTTCCAATTTTCGATCCCTATGAGCACTTCACATTTCTTAAGCCAGTGCTCAGTAAGACAAAGGACATGTATATTCATATCTTGTAAATATAATGTTAATTCCAGATCTTTGCCAGAAAAGCCTTGTATATTCTGATGAACAATATTGAGGCAGTTAGACTTTTCATTTGTCATTATAGGATGACAGCAAGAGATTTCCTCTATTGTCTTATTAATTAATTTAAATGTATATTATTATTACTTGGAACTGATTCCAAGGTGTGGCTTAATATGTCATTACTCTGTTCAATAGAAGCAGATTTGGTAGCCAAGTTCTTGGCTGAATAATTAATATAATATGATAGCGACATTGCTATCTGTCTTTTGATTTTTCCACTGAGATAATATTTATCCCTGGTCAAATGATACTGATTTTTTTTAATGAAATTATTTATGTCAATAATATGAAATTTATCAGAATTAAATGTCATGGTATTTAAACAAAGATTCATTTTGTAGCGAGTATTATTTTCTTCCTGTGGCAAACTGACGCTATAGGGGAGTGTAAACATCACAATTTTATTTACATTTAACAATTGCAATGAGTCTAAATATTTTGTCAAGTCCTTTTTGTTTACATTGCCCCTATCACCTATTAATATCAGTAAAGTTGTATTTTTACCAAATTTATAATTCACAACATAATTTATTATATCAAAAAATGTTGAATCTGGCATGCAGTGATTAATAACACTTTGTCCCAAGTATGTGTTCAGTAAAGGGCCCATATTTTTTCCTATTCTATCGCTGAACATAACCAAACTTGATTTTACAGGGCCATTTTTATGATTTTTCTTTGCTTGGGAACCAACGGAGATATGGCTTGAGTTAATACTTTTTTTGTTTTTTAATTTTAGAGTAACTGGTGACTCACATCCTAACTGAGAGCCAAGTGAGCAACTTTCATTTATAGTTATATTATTACAACTACACGACGACACGAGGCTCGTCAAAGCCAAGATATGTTCACCACACTCTTTTTTTGTGATAACATAGCGCTGAGTCATTACATCTAGTGATTTCTTAAGATTACATAATTCTAATTCTAAGTTTTGAACATTTTTTTCATAGTCAGACACACTTTTTTCTAATAAAATAGAGTACAGATCTAGTTTATCGCCTAATTTTCTTCTTTCATCTATTTGTTTGGTGTAAGAATGTAAATATTTCTGCTTTTTGATTAATTTCTGAGTTCTTTTAATAAACTTATTAACTTTGACATATTTCCTAATTTTATTTTTACTTAATTTAGCAAGGCAACCAGGATAAGGGGATTTTAAAGTTATGTCACCTGTTAAATCAATGGTTGTAACTGATTTATTGCTAGATGAAGTTTGAAGGGGGCTGGGCGCACTTCCAACTAATTTATTGAATAAACAATTAGTTTGGTAGTCAACATGATCTTGCTTCTCTGTCTCCAGGTGTAGGATGTGGTCCTGGGCGTCATTGAGGTCTTGATGAAGCAAAGACATGCGTTTTAAATTGACCTCATATTCTTCGCTGCACTGGTCGAACCTATCAATCACGGATTGAAGTTTATTCCGCTCGTCAACAACTAACAAATAGTTGGAGTGCAGCTCAGCCATCTCTTTTTTTAAATTAGTATTTTTATTCCATACTTCCATTAGTTCCCTTTCATTGTCCTCTCTTTCACTACTCAATTGCTCAACCAACTCCTTGGATGCCTTCAGTTCTATCAAAGCCAGTAAGAGTTTTGACTCCTCCTGGCGAGCATAGGCTTTGCGAGTAAGCATAATAATGTAAATAATGTATCACGATATGAAAAATTACTCCAAAGAATTGATAGATCAATTATTATCTATGAGGTTAAGTATTTCAGTTTGAAAATATAACCTCAACGCGGGTGATGTCTATATCACAATAGAAAATAAGTCGACTTACTGTTTATTTATATACATAAAAGCAAAAAACACAATGTTATTAACTTGCTATATAAATAATTGGAACAGAGAACAATGAATAACAATGGTACGAAACTTTTGTAATTGCAAATTTGCAATGTCATTCACTCTCGTCCACCGACGATAAGTAAGTACGCAATAAACATAAAATACACACACTTCAATCTCACAAATTATTTCTTAACACTAATTACACATTTAGGTACGTTCTGCGATAAATATTAGGCCTCAAAATTAAAATTTAACAATTAAATAAATAAAATTCTCAGGACGAGATCTTATTGCCAGTGTTGCCACAGAAAAAAAGTTAAGTTACGTTACGTAGGTAAGTATCCGAGTTGCGAATTGTCCGTTCCCCGCGTAGTGGTGTGGCGACTCCGCGAGTCAGTATCGCGACGGGCGTCGTTCGAAACGCACGCGTGTACGGTCGGCAGTCGCTACAACTCGTGCTACCTGTGAACCTGTGTCCTGTGTTATACCTCTAAAAGTACGTAAACAAATCACATTAACTAGCAGTGTTGTCGAGTGTGCCGCGAGTGAAGAAGCGTAAGGACGGGCGCACACCCCGGCTGGCCGAGTGATACTTAATCCGTTGCAGTCAGGTGTATGCTGGTTCTTTATTAATTGAAAAGTGATTGTAAAACGGTCACGGCCGCGGCACATATGTCCGGCCCAGTTTTCACGATCGTTGCCTCCGTCTTGAGAATTCCAATGGTTGTTTCTTTGTTTACCGCACGGAGATCCCGGTGGATGCACTTGTTGCTTCGATACTTGCACGACGAGACGTCGCTTCACTATTTTGCTTTTACATTTCTTGTGTCACTTCATTCACTAGTACTTCTATCTTTTCTTAAATCTTTTCTTTCAGACAAATCACCAAATTTACTTGTGAATCAAACATTAAAAATAAAAGAATTCAGATCTCATCTTGTAAAGTGATTGAAAGTAAACCGTTCTTGATGAATTTGTTAGCAAAGTTATTTCAATTCGCAATCTTATTTAAGATGCTCATTACGTTTTCCATTTGAAGTCTCGCGAAGATTCCAGAGATGAAACCACGACGTAATGAAACCGAAAACTATTGTACATAACTTGGGTATTCCCCTTTACGAAGTATAATTTTGCCAACCTCAACAACTCAGCCTAATCCTGTTACTGAAACGCAATATCTAATGGATGTGATGAGGTTTCAAGCGGTTGTAATTGACTAAAAGGAATTTATTAGCCCATACCTTTAATTGTGTTGACATTAGGGAAGAATCTTGAGTACCGTAACCCGATCAACCCCCCTTATCTTTTCCATTTTATCAATTTAGTTTTAAGCGCTTAAAATTACCTCCTAACAGGTAATTTATAGCTGTTTAAAACACGGCGCATTTTTAGAACCTCCGGCTTCGAGGTGATGTAATCTTATTAAATTAAAAAATACTTTTAACGTTTCTTGTTATTATGTCAATATTTAAATGCATGTCTGGAGCGACGCGCAGGAGTTTAGAGTGTTGATGTGGTACATTATTTCTTAACATGCGTCTCGCTTTTTCTGCGACTAGCTGTATCTACTGAATTAACTAAATTACGTCGCGTCTATCCTTTCGCCTCGTGAGAAAGTCATTCTTCTTATTGTATAAAATCGCCACAATGTGGCTATGTTATTCTTTTCCCTATACTATGTTTTCAATACATTACAGAATCATTGCCGACACTTCCTCTCGATCCCAACGTGTTATTACTTCAATTCCGAGTATCATGATGACGTTAACAAGACTTTTCGTGTCACCCTGCTCCTCGTTACGGTCCGTAACTACTTTAATTGTCTCAGACTTAAAGTTACACTTAGTTTTCTGTGACATTTTGCGTTGGAACTCCTAAACTTTGCTTTCTCTTGTCCCAAACTAATTTGGTTACAAGTTACACGAATTATAAAGGAGTAACGGTCTCCAGGGTCTATCCCAACTCGCACCATGTATCCTTTTTGGGTCCTTATTTTATTATCCCATAAAACCATTCCGAAACGTGTAATTATGTTTGACTAGTTAGAGCCGATGGAAATAGAAAGGACGTATCCCATAGATGTTGAAAACGAGTTTTAAATAATTGCGTATTAACTAGAAATGAAGACGCGGATGCTGTAATAATTATGGCGGTTGTGTTACGTGCGCTTATTAGAGATAATTTTAGAGGCGATTAGTTTAATGTATGTGCTGTCAAATCATTGTCAAACATTTGACAGCGGTTCTAATGTACCGTTGGAAAAAAACTAGACCAATTAAATTAAAGAACATAACTTTAAATCAATAGAATTCTCAGCAAAAGCGTACTCAAGAATAAAATACCGCAAGAAAATTTATGTACTCGTACTTCTGCGAAGGTTTTGTTTGAAATAGAAGCACTTATTTCAACGTTCTCAATAGATCCTTTATCGTTTGTGGAGATCTTAGATGTGATGTTATTGTGAAATATAGACTCGAGCCTGATAATACGCGGGGCGAAGAATAATCTTCGGGTATTTTAAGAGACGCTAAAGAAGGAATATTTTCAAGCCAATGTGGGTGAAATGTAAAATACGGTGGCAGCTATATCATTTTTTAACACGATGTATTTAGAATGTTTGTTAATTTTGTTTTGGGTTTTGAATGAAATTATGATTTTTATAATGCTCGCCTATACACTAAATTTTCATTAATTAGAACAAGTGAATTGGAGTGTCGAGTACAAGTTTCAACTGAAGTATTTTGTTATCTTGTGCTATTTAAGTGACACGTTATAAACAAAACATATATTTCATCAGTTTTATACAGGTCGACACTTTTCATGTACTAAAAGTACAATACTGATTTGTTTTAATCGTGTGTTATATAGCCTATGGGAGCAGAGGTCCATAGCAGGAGTCTTTGCTCCAACGCGCCTTAAAATTAGAATGCTCTAGGATCGGATAAACCCTGGGCAGTTTCCACAGAGGGAGTTACGCTGACAGCCTTCATGTAGGAATTAGCTATAGTTCACAGGCTTTGGACTACAACACAGGCATTCATGAATGGGGTTGTATTGGGTCGTGGTATTTACTACACTCCGAGACTATCAGAAGGTTTTAGGGAATTAACGGAAACCACAGAGTCAGTTCACGAATGTCCGGATATATTATTTCTCAATTGGAAGATTACACAGTCCGAAAATAACTTATATGTTACGTGCCTAGCAAGTATGCCTAGGTGTGTCTAGATTCGGGAACGAGCGGGAGACGACTGGCCTGTGAGCGCTGCGCGCCCGACTCGGTATTGTTTTTGCTAACAACGCAGTAATGTAACCCTACAGGGTAAAGATCTGCGCTATTTTTCGGGATTAGTTGTTAAGATCTATATAATCTCTTAATCTAAGTATAAGAGCCAGTTCAAGTATCCTTTTCTTAAAGATCTCATTTATTTTCTTTGCGAACGCTGTGTAAAACATTAACTTGACGTCAATTTTAATGTGAAATAAGATTAGAAATTCGTGTAAATATATTGAATAGTATTCTGTAGTTATGCCTTTAAAAAAATTAAATACATCTTTTACACTCCCGTTTGTACCCATTTGCTTACAGTTACCAGCCTCGTATATTGCGTTCCACCCAGCCAAGATGTTTGAGATTAGTTTTGGTAATTACGTATTAATCAATTATTGCAAACGCGTGCGCACATCGTCTAAATGCTTACATTTTTTCAATTAACTTACGTCTTTATGCAGTACAATATAGGAGTAGAAGGTAGGATCACTCCGATGATATACTGCATTCGGTAATGACCGTATAAACACTTTCGAACACAATCTCGAACTAACCTATAACTATTTTGATTATTATTTCGTATTATATTATATAGTCCAAAAAAGCAGCAAGCTAAGTGGCAGAGGGCTGGCCACATCTGTCCCAGAACCGATGAAAGGTGACCGAGGGTTCTCGAGTGGAGACCACGCCTTGGCAAACGTAGTGTAGGACGCCCTCCATTCCGATGGACCGACAACCTTAGGAAGACGGCAAGCAGTGGATGGATAAAAAAAGCGGGAGATCGTGCTCCTTGGCGCTTTTAGGTCCCCCAAAAATCTCCCGGTTGACGTCCAGCAGTGGACTGCAATAGGCTAAAAAGATAGATAATATTTCGCAATCGCAACAAGGAGCATATTAGATTATTTAAAAACTCAATGAAACGGGAATTAACGCGATCATAATTTAGGTACAAAATGTTACCTCTTTTGCCTGACGTTTCGATCGGGTTACACCGACCGTGGTCACAGGCTGAATTCCCAATGTGTCGTGAAATTTAAATGTGGGCCTCATTGAGTAAGCAAGTTAAGGAATCTCTTAGCAGATTGACACTGCACCATTAGTTTCCTAGCCTACTCTATAAAATCCTGCCAGGATTCTTCATTCCTAGTTCCAATTAACTCTGTCTGATAATTAGGTACTTTTCCGTCGGTGGATCAAGTCTCGAATCGGAATTAGATTTTTAGTCCTTGCATGACTGGTCTGGACGTGGGTGCAATGGCGGGCATTAGTTTCAGTAGATATCTACTTAAGTGTATAATTGATGAAAATCACTGGTTTTCATCATCATCATCATCATCATCTCAGCCACAGGACGTCCACTGCTGAACATAGGCCTCCCCCTGTGACTTCCAAATCGGCCGGTTGGAAACGGCCTGCATCCAGCGTCGTCCTGCTACTTTTACCATGTCGTCTGCCCACCTTGTAGGTGGACGTCCCACGCTGCGCTTGCTGTTACTAGGCCTCCATTCCGGAACCTTTCTGCCCCATCAGCCGTCAGTTCTACATGCTATGTGCCCTGCCAAACTCAAGGCGTTCATCATCAATGATTTTGATTGCTTGGGTTGAGTGTGTCCTTGGGATTCCCACGCAGGTCATGGGAACCCCTTCTGCCCATGCTTGAACCGCGCTTTAGAGAGCCTACTGTTTTCTATACCGTTAATATGCATATGCAGTTTCTAAGGCAACATTCAAGTGCATATAATTTTAACCTTTCACGGCTATTACGCTTTTTATCAAGCAGTGTTTATTGCTTATGAATTTTAATATTAAATATATTGATTCTCCTTGCATAGTGGTAATATCTGCTTCTAAATATTTTTCTCTAAGGTGTGTAATTTTATCTTGATTTTTCATATGCAAATGAGTAAATTATTAAACCCTGAAAGTTGATTTTAACCTATTTCTAATTACCGTAATCACTACTCACCTATCGATTTGAAACTGACATATTGATAAAAATTCAACAATTTCGTACCTATAAACAAGTAATTAACACTATCAGTTAATTTAGTTTTAAATCAATAATTTTAACATTTTCGCCTAACATTGCAGCTCTCAAAGTACCTTCAGTTAGATCTCCCAGGTCATCAGTGACCTAAATTCATCACCAGCCTATATCGGTCCACTGCTGGACACAGGCCTCTCCAAAAGGAAGATTTTGCCATAATCGCCACGCTTGGCAGGCGGGTTGGCGATCGCAGTTTGGCCAATGGTGGAAAAAAAAAACACTGCTGCCCGTCTTCTTGTGGCGGTTCTCCTGTAGTCACCTCTTACGACCCCCATAGGAAGAGAAAGAACGGTGGTGCTATTCTTTTAACGTGCCGGCACCACACGACACCTAAATTAGCTTCACCAAACTAATTTCGCATTTCAGTTGATGTCGAAAAATAGATTTATGCACAGACATTAGTATAGCGTTTGATTTATTATATGCAGCGAGCCGATTGTGACCGATAAGCACCGGCTACAATCGAGAATGCAAGGCTATTACGTTTTGCGTTAGATTCAGCTGCGTCACGCTGCGTTTCGTGCATAAGATAGATAGATACTCTTTATTGCACACCACATAAAACAAACAGTACACAGAGAAAAGTACTTTTTAAATGGTACAATTTAGGCGGTCTTATCGCTTGAAGCGATCTCTTCCGGACAACCTTCAAGTAGAGGACAGTGAGGTAAAAGTTGAGAGGGGGAAGCGGTGAAGAGTCTTACAAAGTAATAATTTAATTATTATTATAATATTAATAATACATAATATATAAATTATCAGTATAAATAATAAACATACTTATATATAATATCCTATATAATACATTAGGTGAATTACAAAAGACATAAAATAATCGAAACATCATTTTCTAAACTAGATTATGTTTTATTTGGTAGTTGAGAACTGTTAATTTGATACTTCTATGTCCGGCCTCCATCTGGGCTTTAGAAGACGCCTTAATTAATACTCAATATACTTGGCGTCACGTAAAAAGAGCGGTGGCCAAAATAGGAACTAACATTTTCAGTACTGCTATAAGTGTTCGGTGGAGACAAGTAGCGCCACCCTCCAGCGTTCTTTTTATTTGACGAAAATTATAACTTCTTTGCGTTCCAGTTACGGCACATTACTAAGGCTCCACTGTCCGTCTGTCTGTCTGTCTGTGTCTGTCTGTCCGTCTGTCCGTCTGTCCGTCTGTCCGTCTGTCCGATTGTCCGTCTGTCCGTCTTTCCGTCTGTCCGTCTGTCCGTCTGTCCGTCTGTCCGTCTGTCCGTCTGTCCGTCTGTCCGTCTGTCCGTCTGTCCGTCTGTCCGTCTGTCCGTCTGTCCGTCTGTCCGTCTGTCCGTCTGTCCGTCTGTCCGTCTGTCCGTCTGTCCGTCTGTCCGTCTGTCCGTCTGTCCGTCTGTCCGTCTGTCCGTCTGTCCGTCTGTCCGTCTGTCCGTCTGTCCGTCTGTCCGTCTGTCCGTCTGTCCGTCTGTCCGTCTGTCCGTCTGTCCGTCTGTCCGTCTGTCCGTCTGTCCGTCTGTCCGTCTGTCCGTCTGTCCGTCTGTCCGTCTGTCCGTCTGTCCGTCTGTCCGTCTGTCCGTCTGTCCGTCTGTCCGTCTGTCCGTCTGTCCGTCTGTCCGTCTGTCCGTCTGTCCGTCTGTCCGTCTGTCCGTCTGTCCGTCTGTCCGTCTGTCCGTCTGTCCGTCTGTCCGTCTGTCCGTCTGTCCGTCTGTCCGTCTGTCCGTCTGTCCGTCTGTCCGTCTGTCCGTCTGTCCGTCTGTCCGTCTGTCCGTCTGTCCGTCTGTCCGTCTGTCCGTCTGTCCGTCTGTCCGTCTGTCCGTCTGTCCGTCTGTCCGTCTGTCCGTCTGTCCGTCTGTCCGTCTGTCCGTCTGTCCGTCTGTCCGTCTGTCCGTCTGTCCGTCTGTCCGTCTGTCCGTCTGTCCGTCTGTCCGTCTGTCCGTCTGTCCGTCTGTCCGTCTGTCCGTCTGTCCGTCTGTCCGTCTGTCCGTCTGTCCGTCTGTCCGTCTGTCCGTCTGTCACCAGGCTTTATCTCACGAACCGTGATAGCTAGAGTAGAGACTTGAAATTTTCACAGATGATGTATTTTTGTTGCCGCTATAACAACAAATACTAAAAAACAGAATACAATAAATATTTAAGGGAGCTCCCGTACAACAAACGTGATTTTTTTGCCGTTTTTATAGAAAATGGTACGGAACCCTTCGTGCGCGAGTCCGACTCGCACTTGGCCGGTTTTTATACTTGATTGGTTTATTTCCTCACAATGTCACTTAATAAGTCATTAGTTTCAAGTAATGCTGCTATTACATTATGATAAATTTACGTTTTATAGAGTAGATAGATGAAAGAAAGTACCTTACATATACATTTCATACTTTACAATAGTAAAGATTGTAGTTACTGTTGTAGCTAGCTTTGTTATCGGTGTAAGTGAACCACAGGTGCACACCAGTTTTGTCTAAATTGGTTTAACGAATAAACCGTAATAACTAAAGTCTTCTGCATTTCATTCGTTCCTTTTTAAAATTAAAATGAAATAAATTAATGCATTACATCCAATCCTCGCAACTATTTCGAAAAATTTAGGCCACTTAAAAATGTATGGCCTTACTACAAAAAGATAAACGAGTGTTGAACACTTGTCTAAAGATTAGTCAACCAATTTGAAGTGTTGACACATCAGTTATCGTGACCTATTATTAAGAAACATTTCAAATTGGTTGACTTATCTTTAGACAAGTGTTCAACACTAGTCTATCTTTTTGTAGTAAAAGGCCGTTAGTGTTTGTTTTTTTTTGACACAGACTGAACATCCTTTCATATAAAAGTAAAGTATGCTTATATACGTCCCACAGTCCCACTGCAGAGCACAGGCCTCACCTCAACTATGAGGTGGTTTGGGCCATCATACTTTACCACGCAGGCCTAGTGCGGGTTGGTGGAGAGGTGTTGTAAGGCCAGTGACTAATATACTATTAGATGTAATCAAGCCGCCTTAAGGCCTCTGACGAGGCTTCACGACCAGTATCAAGCGATATCAGCAAGAACCAACTTTAAGCGTGCCTACCGAAGCACGGAGATGCTCGTGATACATGTCAATAAATATAGTTGGAATGGCCACCCATCCATTCACAACCGCAGCGTTGGTTGCTTAACTTTAGTTATCGATATCAAAGCGCTTCCGCCACTGAATTAGAAGCACCTCGACAATATCAAGACGAAAACTAGAGATAAAACAAACATAAGCCCTTTTGAAAACTCGTGAAGCGGCTAAAAAACAAATGAATGCTATTTTCTAAAAAGTCAGCAATCATGACATAACATTTTTGCTAGCTCGGCCAATTTCATGGCCCGAGTTTAGTGAATTTAGAATAGAATAGAATAGAATAGAAAAAGATTTATTTGACACACACAGAATACAAAAGGAAAAAAAAAACATTTACAGGATAATAAAAAGCAATATGTGTCAAAAAGGCCCCCGCTCAGCATTTGTCGTGACAGTCAGGGACGTATCACGACGCTGGTTTTCAGCAGGGACCCTGACGGTAGGCTCGGACCATACCCGACCGGAAACCCGACTTGGTTAGCGCGGAATCAATCCATCGCTAAGCAAAAAGGTTGTTTTTGAACGGACTCTTGCGGATGCTTACGGATTCCGGCAGAGCCTAGACCGAGCCAGAGAGGTACGAAGCACTTACGAAGTACGAAGTACGAATTTGTTTAATATTTTAAAGTTTAACGAACTCGTTTGTAAGTAGGTATATTACTCACAGTAGGTACCTACGAGGCAACGTGATCTCGATCCGCGATCAATACGGCCCAGCGTGGGCGCAGCGCGTTGCAGATTGCAGATAGCCCATCGGTAGTGGCGATCTGGCTTAACTATTTATCGGTACAGCCAGCATAAATAAAGGTAGGTACTGATCGCCGTTACGGGGTGTATTGTAACATTCTCAGCGAGCTTGTAAAGTTATGCCGTTGTGATAAAATGCGTTGCACAAGAAATTCGTTGCTCGCTTGTTTTTTTAAGTAATACCGTACTTAAAAAGAGTTTCTCGATCTAGAGCGTAGTAGGGTAAATCCGTAGATTTTTCCCTTTTTTCATAATCAACAATAATCGTACAATATGTTTGAACGCCTATATTTTATTTTTTGACAGTTGAAATAATTTCCTTGTAGTATTATACCTAAGAATATATTTTTAGTTTACAATGTATAGGTTTAATTAAACTAATTTAATTTACAAATCAAATTAAATGTGTAAATGACGTAAAAGTTTCATATATAATGTTATCGACTAATATGCCTACTTAGTTGTTGCATTGACGACATTTAATTGACTTTAAATAACCTTTATTTCTTTATTATTTTCATACCAACATCTGATGGACAAGAAATGTTTAAAAATAAATATTAATAATATTTCAATAAAAGTTTACATACACATTGGTGATAAATGATATTCAGTACTTGAACAAACTATTTTTCTACAAAAAGAAATATGATTATAGACAGTTTATACTAGGGAATTGTCATTGCATTGTTCGTGCCGAGTTGTAAGGTTACACTTGTGTTAATATTTCAAGTAAGTTTTGATTATTTTTTTTCTTGATAATAGGAAAATAAACTGTCTACAAGGTATGTTTGTTTAATGACAGTGTTTTTAGTTCTGTTTATTTCTATTTCCGACGACCTCCGTAGCCGAGAGGCGAGCACGCCGGATTTTATGGCACCGCCATTTCTGAGGTTCCGGGTTCGATGCCAGGTCGGGTCAATGTAGAAAACGAACTTTTCTATATTGTTTTGGGTCTGGGTGTTGTGATACCGTCGTTGTTTCTGATTTCTATAACACAAGTGCTTTAGCTACTTACCTTAGGATCAGAGCAATGTATGCGATGTTGTCCTATATTTATTTATTTATTCTGTCTGTCATAATAATTTTGGTCATAAATTCAAAAATTTTTCGTACCAGAAATAAAATTATAATTATAGTGTAGTTTGTAGTTGTAGTGTATTAAAAAGTGGCTTATGAAGATTTAGAACGCACTTAAAGAATATAATAGCATAAAAAGTATAACTTATAGTGAGTCAGCTATGACCTGCGGGGTAACCATGAACTCTTAAAACCATCTGTCAAATCTGTCAATTTTGGTACGTCATTACATACAAAATTTGACAGATAAGATAATGTTTGACAGATTTGAGATTGTTTTAAGAGTTCGTGGTTACCACCCTGGACTATAAAGCTTAGTATCTATAAGTTTGGTAAGTCAGTGTCGACTGTCAATATATAAAAGTACTTTTTTTTACTATTGAAAAAGATTATTTTTGCACACTGTACTAGCTAGCCCGTATGTTAGCAGCACCCAAACAGCGTATTTATTATCCAAGTAATATTTTGTTACTCACTTATTTCCTGGACTATAACGCTACGTATTACGAAACTATAAAATAAAACAAACATTCAGATAGTTAACACTTAATAAGTAGCTGGTACAAAATAGTCTAGGTTTAAGAGTTATTGAGATCTGATGGCAATCGCTTTAAATGTCAATTTCAAGGACCATGATCCTAGATGCGAATGTACACTTAACTATAATAAATACAAATATTATAATATAAACTATAAAACATTTTTCTGGCTATCCACTTACTGTCTTATTCAGAGTGAATTTGCTATTCCGGGACTAAGGTTAAACCTGTTTTAACGTACAAAAATCAGTGGTTTAACCTTAGTCTGGACTAGTAATTGCACTCTGAATAAGACAGTTATAGACCAAAAACCTTATTCCCAGACATGACGATGACATAATTTAAATGACACTAACTATTTTTAAGTTTATTCATAAATAGGAACAAAAAGTTGCATCAAAATGTTTTAGTTTTTGCTTGATGCTGTTGCTCGAGCACACAGGTACATAATCTAAAACATTTGACATTGTGTTTTAAAGTCTGTGACACCTATCGTGTGGTGATTATTTATCCTTTTTTTACCGTACAGAATTAGCACCAAAACAGTTTTCACTGACAAATGATACCTGTGTAGTAGGGACTAGAATGGTTAAATTTTACTATATAATATTTTTTTCGAGTTTGTTTTTGTTGTTGTAAATTCGACTGGCTTCTTTTTAACCTATCAGGCGAAGGTCAAATTAAGTAACATTTTACAAGCACATCATAGTCTGTATGTATAACACCGCTGTTTCCGAATTATCGGCAACAGTAAACCGCTAAGGAATTTGCTTGTGCCCAAGAAAACCCTGATATCTGATCTGTTCTCAAAAATACACCCCAGAGAATAGGCAAGGAAATTTACTAAGGTCCAAAGTAGAGCGAATTAATCGAAAATCCATCCCAAAATGTGGAAGTCGTGAGCTGAAGATAGCATTAAATAGTGGTTAGTAATTTTCGAACATGTCATATTAAAGCAACTGCTTTAATCAAATAGTTAACCAAGAGATGTAATAAAAGATAGGGTTTAGTGCATTTAACTCAATTCGTTTTCATCATCGTTATTAGCCAACTTTAGCCTACTGCTGGACATAGGTCTTTTCCAATCCCGACCTGATGGGCGTGGATGGTGGATTATTAGGAATGACGACTGGGTAAAGAAAATGAAATTTGATTTCGTTCGTCATTATCAAGTCCGCTAGATTATCAAAAAATAATTACAAAGATTTACAAAGATAAAGCGCTTCAAAGTTCGGGAGGTAACTCGTGACGACATTTCTAAGTAAAAATTGTACTGCGTGACGTCATGTAACATTTCAAATCAAATATCTCTGTAATATTTTGATATGTGAAAAAAGGAGGAATACGTGTCCAATACATTTTGATGGAAAACGTCATCCCTATTATGCCTAACCTTGCAATATGTCTATAATCGCCAACCTGGGCATACGGGTTAGCGATAGTGCTTAGCTGTCTAGCACCTGACGCTGTCTCATCACTGCTCTAGGTGTTTGGGTTATGCCAATTTTAGAATAATTATACCGCTGCTTGTCAGTCGTCTGTCTCGTTCGTTGGTAAGCTGTGTGTACCAAAAGCAGTCGAGGTTAACTCCGGCTTGGCTAGTACTTTTCAACTGTTTTTGCAACACGAGAATTTGTATGGTATTCAAGTTTCCAAGTTTTGTACAAATACTTTCATCGAGTTTCCAAGTTTTGAAGAAATACTTTTACAGACTTTGTGGAATGAACTTAATTATAGATTTCGCAGTACCTATTGGCTGTGCGTCGCGCCATCCACTTGTAGTGGAAAATCAATGGAGCACGGCGCTGAAGGCTGTTATACGAGATAATGGCGATAAATAACACCCACGCTTTGTATTATCGGCGCATATTTCGAGCCTTATTTGTTTTATTAGTTGTCTTTGTACTTTTTTGCGCAATATTGGACACATATTTAGGGCAGACTAAATTAGTAACTATAAGTGTTGTTGACAATCTAAAGCAATGTTTATCTGACTTCAAAAAAAAATAGGACAAGAGGTTGAAAACCTCAAACGACAACTTTTTTTTTCAGTTTGTAAAAAGTTTTTTTAAATCGATATTAAAAAGCCGCCGTCTTTTCTATTTATCATTCTAAATGCAAAGCCTACATTGAAAAACCTGTAACTTACTTAAAACTGCTACAAAATTTTATCAAAGCATCAGAGGAGATATTATTCCGGAATATTTACGGGAAATGTCAAATATCGGTCCTCGGTCTAAGCATGTGCGATGTCTGTCGCCAGTCACGGTACTGGCTTATAAGTATAGATGAAATAATACGAAGTGTTTCAAGAATGCTAGATTACTAAATGCCACAGTACTCAGTGGCGGTAAAAACTACAGATGAAAGTGTGCCACAGAAGCCATCAGCGCATAATCATCTGCAGGGCTAGCATGCGCGCATCGGTTATTTTATCGATAGACAAGACAAATTTTGTCTTCGACGATAATTTTGTCGTTTTCCCTAACCTAGCGGATCACAGACGTTTCGAATCCTTTTTCTTAATATTTTCAAGGTGGGAGACCTTCGTAGTCACTTATTTTTAGGTTATAACACGGCATTGCCATGATATTTTGGTTTTTGCTTTGTTATTGTCGAAGACAAAACGACATATTTACCTCCAAAGTCGATAAAATGCGACGACAAAATTTTATCGTGTTGCGCATGCTAGCCCTGCTGGTCGACACGTAACGATTGACCGGTTCTTAGTTTTTGTTTCTAATCCTCTTGATGTGCAGTGAAGTGTGCACTACTGGGATAATTCATATGATGGCGCAGTGGCGCGGCGCGGTGGTTTGCTTTGAGCAAGGGGTCATGTATGATTTCTGATTGCATCAGTTTAGGATATGAATTTTCTCATTAGCTTTCTTTGGGGATATTGGGTGAAAACCTCGTAATGTAAGGGTGCTAATCTCTGCATTTTTTAATTTGAAAAATTTAATGTGTTGTCAGGCTTATGTTCACATAACATGTTTAGGTTTAACTCTCTAATCCTCATGGTCGACAATGGTGTCTTAAACTAGAGCAAGATTACTCAGTAGTTATACTTGATGACATCCACCTGGATTCTAGGTTATGACTTGATGTTAAGATTTAGGTTCAGCAGTGAAATGCCAAAAGCTGGTGGTACATGGCAGAAGCCATAGACTGCATCCGGGCGCCGACTCCGTGGGTGCTCGGGGGCTCGAACACCCATGAAAAATAAACAATGAGTGCCGAGGACCCCTGAGAATAGACATCAAGAAACAGATCAGTAATCGCTATTTAGGGATGGTCGTTTTTTCATTACCGGTGACCCGTTTTCGAGTCATCAAATGAGCATAAGCACCCATGAGGTTTTCTAAAAGCCAGCGCCCTTGCGGTCCCGCAAAGTATCCCAAAAGGCTAAGCCCAGCTGCAACCTGTCGGACGGCATTGAAGCCTAGGTCCAGCAGTGAACTTTTGAAGGCTGATGATAATGATGATGATACTGTAGTCCTTAGGAGACATTCTGCATCTTGTCTAGTAATGTGTGCCAAAGGGCTAAGCCAAACTATTACCTGTCTAACGGTTTCTAGACTTAAACAGCCTAGCTGACTTTTTATGAAGGCCTAGGTCCAATAGTGAACTTTTAAAGGCTGATGATGTTAATGTTGGTACTTGACAGTGCTAAGAAGCCATCGACAATCTGCATCTTGTTCAGAAAAGTTGGCCAAAGAGCTAGCTGCTACCTGTCGGACGGTTTCTACACTCGAACGGCCTAGAACCGAACAATGTGGCGGTCTATGGAGCCCTAGGTCCAGGAGCAAACTTTTAAAGCCTAATAATAATGAAATGATATATTGGTATTTGGCAGTCTTTAATAGACAAGCCGTAAGCCAACTCATGTCCTTAGTAAAGTAGTCGTAAACCTATACTCCAGGTTGCAGAAGGTTGTTGGATTCGAGCGACCCAAAGTCACTCACTGTACCGTTCTATCGAGGTCTGAGTCGACATCCAAAGGTTAATAATAATGATGTTGGTATTGTTAATCCTAATTAACCAAGCCATAATCCCCATCTTGTCCAGGAAAGTGTGCCACAGAGCTAGCCGCTACCTGTCGGACGGACGGGAGCAGACCGGCGCACTTTCACTGCGCTCGCGCTGACGCAACAGCTGCGCCTGAGACGTTTTGTCTCGATTGTAGACGTAGGATACGTGATACAGTTTAGACAATCTACTTCCTACTTTCCTACATTCCGTGAGGTCAACGACCTGGCTCTTAAAATGTTTACCGAAAAGTTTGATTTCATTAATTAAAAAATCAGTTTCCAGTTTCATTTCTTTTTATTTTTTAAGGGATTTTATAGCCTTGTTTAGCAAGTAGTCTAAAGTAGTGGGATAATGTATATTATAAACTTGACTAAGTTTATAAACTTGCTAAAATAGTATGAATGTCGTTAAATTGCATATTTTTTCCATATTTGACGAGCTTAGTCAAAGCAATTTAAATATTTATTGGAGATGTTTATTTAGAGTCGAAATCTGAACAAGGGATCGTAACGTACTGGACCCAATGGGAAAAAAAATCATTAATTTGTTAATACAGTATTTTATTTAATGAAACAAATGGTATCTCATAATGGAGAATCTCATAGTTAATTGCCATTGTGTTGTGATGGCTAATAATGACTTACAAATTAGTACTACCTAGTTCTGATGTAATATGATCCTAACAAATATCTTCCTACGCTTACAAGCCGCGATAAAATCTTGAAAAGTATTTAAATCAGTCATTAAAAATACCATAAACACAGCAAAGTAGAGACCAAAGCGATGGAATTCCAAAAAAACTTCAGTAAACCTAATTTAGACCGTATCTATCCAACTGGGCAAAATTAAAACGGCTAAAACCGATTTGTTGTAAAAAAAACAAAAGAATTTAACACATGATTAGTTCGATTTCAAAATGTCAATCAGCATTGCCCTAGTTATTAGCTGTACGAAGCTGAATCGGTCGACTTGCGACTTTTTGCTGACACGCATAAAATCGAGTGCAGTGGAAACTCTAGTTTGTAATCCCACAAATCAGTATTCATAATAAATAAATGGTTATATACAAAAGTGAGTGTTGCAAGGCTAACCAGTGGCCACGTTATCGGGTGTACAAATTTCGTGTTAGTCTAAAATGATCTCTATTTGTGTGACATTAGATGTTAGGTGTGTTTCGTTGGGGTTACAACTTTTTGTGTGCCGCGTTAGTTTGTTACCGTTTATAGAAGTTGCTTTCCTTGCGGCTTTGTCTCCCGTTTGATTTATTGCACCGTTCTATAAGGCCTTATCACGAATGATTGGGAATTCGGTGTTGAGCGACATAGTTTTGACGAACGACGCGAGTTTTACAAGACAACGCAGAAAAAGAATCTTTGTTGATAAGATAGATAGATAGATACTATTTATTGCACACCAAACAAAAAAAGTTACAGTTGATATATACAGAAAGATGTACAATTTAGGCGGTCTTATTGCTAAAAAGCGATCTCTTCCAGACAACCTTCAGACAGAGGACAACTATAATGAAAAAGGGAAAGTGGTGCAGAGTTTTATTGAGTAATTTTATACACAAACCTTTAATTAAGATTAAGATAAGCTTATTTTATTATTGGAGATGTGGTTAAACAAATGGCGGATGAAATGCCAAAGTATTTGACTATCACACAGGACGTAATAAATAGAGCGGCAAGACATACAAATAAATGAAGTTTTCTAAAGTGTTACAAAAGTAGATTAAGCGACATTTAGGATGAATGTAAACTGATTTATAACAGTTAATAGTTATTAAGTTTGCTGCAGTACAGTAATATTAATTAAGTAAGTCTGTCTGGACCTGCGAAAGTACCTAATAAATGTTGATAGGTTGTGGCAAGTTAGTCTATGAAATAATAGCTGAATATTATTAACCTAACGATTGACTATAAAGCCTATCCTTTCTAACAATCTAATCTTATGTTATGACATAGATAAATAAGTAAGTGGTTATACAGGCTGGGAAGCTTATGTTTTAATATTTTTTAGCATTGGGCCTCATTTTTTTTAAATATTAACAAATATAAGTTCCACGAAAATTGACAGTATAAAAATTGATTTTTTAAATGAAGTTATTTAACACATGTAAAATCACTTTTATAAAAAACAAGGCGATTTAACGAATTTTGTTTGGGATTTAAAGTACAGTACAGTGGGTTCGGATCCCACCCGAGGCGGACGATTTTTTTCAAGTATTAAAAATCTTAGATAAACTTAGCATGGTGCTAAAAAAACAAATATTTTAATACAGTACAGTAAAAAAATATCAACACACTTTAAAAAAGTGCTCGGTACAAAACTTTTTTTTAACTCATTGAACTGTATATGTTGTGTACGTTAAGTTGAAAATCAATATAAATACATTTAGAAGCACTCTACTACTACCCGTATTATTCTGTTGACTGTACAATGTACTTGACCACATTTAGTAAGTGAGCATATAATCATTAAATAAGCGACTTAAGACTTATGCGCTTTTTGTTTTCAATAAATTAAAAAAAAAACACTAAATCGATTAAATAATAAATACATCGATTACCATGCCCTCTATCTAAAAATATATTAACACCGTTGACGACCTCCGTAGTCGAAACGCCTGCACCACGCCGGACTATATTATGGCGTCGCCATCTCCGAAGATCCGGGTTCGATTCCCGGTCGGGTCAATGTTTCTATATTGTCTCGGGTCTGGTATTGTCGTTGTTTCTGATTTCTATAACACAAGTGCTTTAGCTACTTATCTTAGAATCAAAGCAATGTATGTGATGTTGTCCAATGTTTATTTAACTTAAAGTTTAGTAAAAGTTGTTTGCATAGACTAGTATTTTTTAAAATTATTTTGGTCTCTACTTAAGTATAAATTTGCTACCCTGTATATTGCAAGATTTATGTGAGTGCACATATAAAGTAAGTAAAGTTAAGTTTAAGTATGCTGGTGTAAAAGTCAATTACTTAGGTAACATTTGTCGGTTTATAGTACAGTTTTATACTCTTCGTTTTGCTTTATAGTTATATATACAGGGTGTAAAAAAAGGCTTAATGAAGCCTTAAACCACGAATGCTATACATAAAACCAAGTAGAATGCAAAAAAAATAACTGCTGGGAAATGACTTTTATATTTGTGTATCAAAAAAAATACTTATTTCTAACCTGCAATGTATAGCGCGCACGCCACAGACTATGTCTGTGTGTGTAAGCGGATCATGTTTCTTTGTAAAAAAGTTTTAGTATTATCAAACAGAAGTCAATTTTGTAAAAATCTGAAAAAAATTGTAACTTTGAGTGTCAATAACTCGGTAACCCGTCATTTCCCAGGTATAGTGTAAAAGAAAAAAATGGTCGTAATAATACGTAGAATATGTAGTATTCGGCTTCGTTAAGCCTTTTTTTACACCCGATATATTGTATATACCGTGGCGATAATCTGTGGCGATTGCGTTTATTTTAAAGCGCTTTGTGTACGGACAACAGCTCGTCGACCTACCACAAAATATCAAATTTTCTCATTTGAAAATGATCTCTAAATGTCAGGCTTAAGGTTGAAAATCTATTGAAGAATTTTTGACATTTGGGGTAGGTCGACGTGCTGTTGACTGTACGTATAAACGTGCACCTACAATGTAGTATACATTATATGACCTATTAGTTCAACGTTACTGATATTACTGAGTAATGGAAGAAGTTTGTAAAAAAATATCTCGTGACACTAACAAAAGAATGGTGATTTCTTAAAGCCCGTTCACGCATGGTCTCCGTTTTAATACCGGTCCGTTTTATCGGATACGTTTTTTTTATTGATGGTGGACAGTATGGAGTTGCATAAGCGACTTCATATATGACACAGTACCTACTCTGTATACAGTAAAAAATATCGGTCCGATAAATTATGACATTTCGTTTTGTCAACAAAAACTGGATGACGGAACATTAAAAATATTACGTAGGTATCCGGTAAAGTTGTCTATAAACTTTACCGAATACCTACGAGAAGATACTTACTGTGTTCGGGGCCATCCTTGTAGAAAAGCGGTGTTATAAATAAAATAAAAACAATTTATTTCAGACATAAATTTCCATACAAAATTACAAAAGATGTTAGAACATTTGACTTATGAAACTATGAAACTATATTGTTATATTGATTTGCTTTGCGAACATCGCATCCAGTTACCAGGTAACGACAGATACGTTGAACTTTTTTTATTATCTTTTATTTTTAGAGGCTTTTACCAAATTGGCATATCAGAGCCAGTCTTAATCTAAATAAAATACAGACTGAACTTAAAAGTCTAAACTATACTTATTGAAAGAGTACTAATTATGAAAAATCATTTCAACCAACAAACTTGCCGCCTCGCACGTTGAACTTAATACGATGCCTATTTGCGAACAGACAATTTTTTTTGTCGTACTTATCCGTTAAAAAGGCTACTTTAAATACGGATACCATGTGTGAACGGGCTGTTACTTCAAGACTATGCACAATCGATAGGGGTTGTTGTTTGTAAAAACAGAATATTTCAAACATTACTGAGGCCCTGACATTTCATCAAATGAAATTGTGTCATTAAAAGCATCTAAAACGTTGAATTACCTTCCTCAAACATCCGAATGCCAATAAAACATCACACGATAATACTATCACGATGCGGAACGAATCTTGTTGCGTGCTTGTGTCGCATTTATCAAATGCAAATGAAAAATAGAAATGAATCTATAAATATTATCTATTTCTTGTGATAGACATTTGGATAGTTAATTTCTATGTCGAGAAATTGTTATAAATATAGTTACTATGGCGGCAGGTTCAAATTCTGAATTTGTTCTTATTAGGGACATTTTAGGGAATAAATTAACTTCTTTCCAATCCAAATATAAAAGAACTTTATTCAATAGTTAAAAAATTCAAACTCAACGGATAGTTTTGATCATCATGCAGTAACTCTAAATTTTGACAGCTGACCTCCAAGGCTCCGAGTGATATTGTATTTGATCAGTCCAGGATCCTGGTCATGCCATAAAACAGTGTTACTTTAACCTTGTTTTCTTTCTTCTGTATCGATTATAGCCTAAAACATGCTTAGGAGGTAACATGTTTTGAGTTCATTATAGGCCCCAGAATATAGGAGATCTCCGCTGCTGTTTAAATTTAATTTCACCCAATAAAAACCGAATACTGCCTACGAATGTTAATCAACGTTTCTAAATTAAAACGTAATCGCGATCACAATGTTATCGTATAATATTGATATGCCGCAGTCGCCCATGACAGCGATTAAGTGTTTACAAAATGGCGAACGATTAAATATGGCGGTCGGTAGCGTGACGCGTGGCGAATGGACACGTGCCTCGGACGCAATAGGTCTGCTCGTTGGTTTTTAAAGTTATCCCTTGCTATTTTTTTTTTACCTTTGACTCAAAGACGTCAAATGATGTAGTTTTTTAAATATTTTTAAATTCATCCTAATAATTGTAATAATTGGTCTGTGTTACACAAATGTTTGACTGCCTTGATGTGCATTGCGGTCTATATTTTGTGGAAATATTGTCCCTGACAAATAATATCAGTGCATTTGTTTTTGCGGTTTTTGACTTATTTATAATCTTCGGGCTGTAGAGTGAGGCCAATTTAGTGTTGATGTCTTCTCAGTTCTTTTAACTTTGATGTTCAGAAGTGAATAATCACTCTTCAGCAAGCTCACGCTTAGTGAGCTTGCTTTGATACAATGTCAAAGACGAAAATTTGAAAATCTCCTTGTTTTGAGGTGTGGAATAAAAAGTAGACTACCTATCTCAATTGTATGCATATCTTTTAATCTAATAGGTTAAATTATCGTGCGGCATTTCTCATTCTTACGTTAAATACTTTTTTAAATACTAATAATAAAATAATAATATATTTTTTAATACTAATATAATACGTTTTTTACATGATAAACTGCAAAGCCGTAACATTGTTATCGGGTTTATCAGCCGAGGTGTTTAGGGATGTGGATATTCTGCTCTGCTGGTTGCGCGCGTGGATCGTTAGTTTTTAATAAAGTTAGAAACACCCCTTAGGGCTTAAAGATATGTCTCCTCTGAAATAGGTGTGAGCTGACGGAGCGATATTGTCAAATAGCTGTATTTATATAGCTACTGTTTAGGATTGCACAATAAAACCAGGTTATTTCAGCACTCCAATATATTAGTAAGTATTTTTTTTAAAGTACATTTATTTTTCACACGAGAATATTGAATGTGAAAAAGACCAAAAAGGACGATAATGCTGGTCGCCAATAGCTACCTTCTGTTTTTTTAAAGAAGCTTTACAAATATCATCATCATAAGAATCCATAGTTTATTAATTCCCTATAACTGAGCCGGTGAGCAATCTGATAAACGTGGAAATATACCTACTGATTGTTACGGTGTGTCAATATTTAGTGAGACTTGGAACAATCATTTTTACATGTTTTGTTCTTCTGATAACTGTAATTTAATCTTATTTTCGTAGTAAATAAAAACAATCTTATATTTTGCCTATTTTAAGTTAGTCAAACAGATCAAATCTCACTTAGATTTGTTTTTTTCTCTGCAAGTACCACTCCGCACCCACGTAAAGAAATCTCAACTTTCCGTATGGACTGTATATTTCTTGTGAACAAATCTAGCAAAGTTATCACCAAGCCCACATTAAAAGTTATACCCACATCACAAGTTTATTTCCCCAGTAACATTTCACTTGTAATGAACGAACGACGAATGAACGACGCGATATGAGTTTTGGACAAATGTAACGTTATTGCGGCGGTAATCAGAGGGGAATGCGGAAAATTCGGGCTCATAGACGTCGTAGATTGATGATATCCTAATTTGAAACGATTTCGTTTATATGGATACAGTTTAGCAGTGATATACCTACTGAGAATACAACATTGTCCTAATGTGCCTTGCGGCAATACGACGCGGATGTTTTCCAAAAATTAAAGAGTAGCTATATGCCTATTGCATACAAATAGGCTTATGTTGTCACCAGAAAATGTTTTGTATTTGTTTTGTTTAATGTGTCGCCTTCTGTTTTTTACCTAGGAAAATTGAAACTCAGCAAGGACAGGCCATTCATTATTTTTTGAGACTAGAATGCCACGATAAAATATCGCTAATCTATCACGATAAGGCAATTAATAAGTCTATTTCACAAGATACTTCCACTACGTTAGAAATTTTGTTAGTAAAATGATCGATTTCTAAAAATTCTGTTTTCTATATTTTTTTTTTTTTAGGTTAAGATATTTATTTTCTAATAAAGAATTCATATAAATTCACTTACATAGAAAATATTACAAATATAAAACAATATTAAGTAACAAACATAGCAAGCGCACACAGGTATTCAAAAAGATATGGTGGGTAGGTCGAAGTTATTGACGGGTTCGTAGTAGTAAATAGTAACTACCTTCTGATCCGCTACCCATTTACTAGTTACTTTAATTAATTATTAAGGACCGCATAATATGGTCATAAATGTGTTATAAGCACTTGCTTCTGGTTATTATGGCGTCATGTGTCTATGGAATCGGGGTGAAAAAATTAAAAATTTTGAAAAATCTCATGACGGTTAAAGCCTGATTGAAATGTAAGAGAAAAAAATAAAATAATTTAAAAAAAACCACGACTTAACTAATTTATGAAACGAGATGAGAAATAATAAACGTAAAAAGCTTTCATAAGTAGAGTTGATCTTTCGCGGAGTCGGTCATATAACAAATTGAGTATCAGTTATTAGCACTTACCTTACGTAAGTAAGTGCTTATTAGTTTCACGAAGATATAGACTATAAATAATAACAATAAATAATGTTATTTTTTATATTCAACGAATGAACAATGAACTTTATAAAAAAGCCAAAAAAAGTTGATTATAATTGCATTAAAATAAATTATCAATAATTTAATTTTTATCACTTGTCTTTTGTGAGATTAATTCGTTTATAATCATAGTCATTCTGATTGATAAAACCTTCTTCTGATTGCATTTTCCACAGGGCTTATAATTATATCTTGAATTATCTTCTGTATTGTGTTATATTATGTTCATGTAAATAAACAATTGAATTAATATAGAGGTATACACAAAAAGGTTAAGAGTTTCTGTTCCGTGCAGGAACATGATCTACCTTAATTTGGATTGGCATACCCCAGGGATCATGCAGACCTTTTCCATTCATTTGCCGGAGTGGTCATTACGCTTCCATTGTTTCCAACCTTTCTGTACGAGTATTACTGTAAACAAATTGACTCTTACCATTTAGTATAGGGATTTTGACGGTACAGTTCAATTCGTGTTGCCGTTTCATTAGATAAATGAGAAAAAAATATTTGAAAAATTAGTTATATATCAGTGAAATTCAGTCAAGAACAAGAGTATACGTTTTTTAATAACGGGCATCTTGGTCTAACTATAGTAAAAGAGCTCCGGACTGAAAAGCCAACCGGTCCCGGCTCGCGGGTTCGAATTCTGCAAGGGTCGAGGGTTTGTGTGCTACTAACAATCATTGTACCGGTTCATTTAAGTATCTATCTATACAGGGTGTACAAAAGAATAGGACACTCCTTCAGACCACGTGATCAGCTGGTGATATACGACAACTTTGCCTATAGGAGCAACATTGAAATCGTGATTTTATTTTCAGATGCTCCATACATTATCATCCAGGTAAGCGAGTAAGTTTGTATGGAGCAGCTAAAAAAAAATCGATTTCGATGTTGCTCCCATAGAAAAAGTTGTTGTCTATGACCAGCTGATCACGTGGTTTTAAGGAGTGTCCCATTCTCTTGTTCACCCTGTATATCTATCCGTTATCATAAAACTTAAAGCTGCTTAATTTTGGATTTTAAAAGGTTAATTTTAGGAACAATTGATTTGTTTAAAATTAAAACTTTCATAGCGGCGATCTATTAGGTTCATATACAATATACCAGACGTTTTCTATGTGTGAGTTGTACCTTAAAATATGATCAGCTTTTTATACTTACTTCACATTAATTGACCAAGACATTCCCTACTTTTGGCTTCGCAGTCAGCTAATAAAATCCATGTCTCATTAAAGCACTTTATAATATCTACGCCATGAAAGGCCTTTTCAGTGACTTTCTTTGAATTGCCAGCCGAAACAACCTAATTGGAAATACTGTCTGTTTGGCTTTTCTTCAAATTGGTTTCGCAAAGAGGATTTGGTGGAATCAATCATGTTGAGCACTTATTAAAAGCACAAGTAGACTCGGCTGATTGAACAGGTAAAAATACTTTTTAATAAATCGCCGTTTGACATTCAGTAGACATTTTAATATGGCTCTTGTGTACATTTTTAGGAGTTATAACTATATTTCGCCACTTGGTTTTGTATTAGATTTCAGATTAAAGCCAAAGATGAATTAGAATCGGATGATTTTGAATGAAGGTATCATTGAGACACAATAACGGGTTAAAAACCAATCTTAAGTGTTAAGTTCGATCAATATATACTTAGGTGTGGTAATGGTTAGCCGTGAATAAGACGTGATCAAGAAACAAATATGTTTTCGCGTTATAAAATGTTTTTATTATAAAATTGATGACCTCCGTAGCTAAAAGGTGAGGTCCCGGGTTCGATTCATTGTCGGGTTAATGTAGAAAACGAACTTTTCAATATTGTCTCGGATCTGGGTGTTGTGTTACCGCCGTTGTTTCTGATTTCTATAACACAAGTGCTTTCGCTTTACCTTAGGATCAGAGCAATGTATGTGATGTTGTCCAATATTTATTTATTTTTAAAACTGTGAAACATTGCAAATTGTTTTGGCTGGTGGAGTTAGAAGCTGAGAGTTCTATAGTGTATTTTATTTCTTTTTAAACAATCCACACTCAATATTACTTAGTTGAATGTTGCATAGGACAAGTGTTTCGAGAGTGAACACGAAGTTGGGAAAAACTTGTTTGACCCAACTCATGCGGTTAAATATGTGGGTAGTTGAGTCCAACTGGTCGGCAACTTGTATTTACGAGCTAGACAGGTGAAAGATTTGGTCGAAATTAACTAGTAAAATGCTAGATAAAACATTTAAGGGACGCTGCAAAAGCTATGAGGATTTTTATTCAGAGAGACAGCTAAGCATTGTGTATGTTTTTAGGGGTTCCGTCGTATCCAAAGGGTAAAACGGGACCCTATTACTAAGGATCCACTGTCCGTCTGTCTGTTGGTCTGTCTGTCTGTCTGTCTGTCTATCTGTCTGTCTGCCTGTCTGCCTGCCTGTCTGTCTGTCTGTATGTCTGTCTGTCTGTCTGTCTGTCTGTCCGTCCGTCTGTCACCAAGCTGTATCTCATGAACCGTGATAGTTATATAGTTGTAATTTTCACAGGTATTCGTATTTCTGTTGCCTTGAAGTACATCATCTGTGATAATTTCAACTCTCTATCACAGTTCATGAGATACAGCCTGGTGACCACACGGACAGACAGACAGACAGACAGACAGACAGACAGACAGACAGACAGACAGACTGACAGACTGACAGACAGACAGACAGACGGACAGACGGACAGACGAACAGACGGACAGACGGACAGACAGACGGACAGACAGACGGACAGACAGACAGACAGACAGACGGACAGCGGAGCCTTAGTAATAGGGTCCAGTCTTAACTTTTGGGTACGGAACCACAAAAATGAGCTTTTTACTTTGGATATGAATTTCTCAGGTTGTAATTATCAAATCGATCTTTAGTCCGTGTGTTTTAGACTAGTTTTCACCCATTCACTTTGCGTATCCACATACTTTTTCTTCTTTACTACCACTATATCTTGTGTAACCGAAACTAGTTGCATTAGTGGTGGGGTGAATGAATCCACCGCGGCTGGCGGCTCGCCAACACCAACAAGTGGCCTTCGTTAGTTTTTGCCGGCCGCGGCCCAAGTTCACGGATGTCTGACTAGTCAGCTGTCGCTACGTTTATGGATGGTTACGTTTATTATTTGGGGGAAAAATAGTGACTTTTTATTGCTGTCAAAATCTGCTTTTAAATAATAATAAATAAATAAATTGTTTCCACAATTACACCAATTATCTAGTCCCAAACTAAGTAAAGCTTGTGCTATGGCGAGTAGATAACGGATAAACATACTTAAATACGTTTATAAACATCCATGACTCAGGTGCAAATGCTCGTGCTCATCACACTAACGTTTGCCCCTCGCGGGATTCGAACCCGCAACCGCCAGGCATTGTAGTCCGGAGCGCGAACCACTACACCAGACGGTCGTTTTGGCTATAAGTTTTTTTAATTGTAAGGTTTTTGAAAGAATACAGAATTGAATATAAATAACCATAGATCGATCTATATATTTAATGAGCCTATTTAAACTTACTGCTGGGTTTAGGTTTTATTTTGACTGAGCTACTTCATGGCCCTGACCTAACCCAAGAATTCGCAAAAATTGTCGGACCAGTAAATAAAATAAAATATTGATAAATAATGTCGGACCTTTATTTTTATAATATCTTTATGATTACTATGTATAATGAAAATAAATTATTTTGAATGGATTTTACTACATAAAATACTACAGAAGGCTAAAAACGTCAAGGGTTAGGGACAGGACTTAATTTCAAATTATAAAAAATCCCTGTAGTTCAAAATTATTAAACCAGAAAAAATGCGAACAATAAAGAAGTGACGTTAAGCGCCTTCCTATAATTTATCGATACTTTTTTAAAAACATTTGAGTCTTTGAGACGATTTTGGATCCGGACTAAAGAGCAGTCAAGATAAAAATCACAATTGACTATCGAAACGTTACATACCTAATTTAGAAATCGTTTGTATCCATTGGTCATTATATCACTTTTTAAATCTCCACATTGGGATAAGAGGCGTCAAGAAAGAATCACAATAGATATTATATGCATACTTTAGAAGACGTTGGAACACTGTTAGTTCTATATCACTTCTTAATCTCCACATCGCACTCTAGAATCTAAATACAGGTGCAAATTCACCCACGGAAGCATGTCTTAAAGACTTGTCGATTGCATAGCCATGGCTTTCTGCCAACCGATGCGTTTTGAAACAGACTGCAATATTCAACTTTATGCGTACGGCATAAGATTCATAGAAAATAGGGTAACAATGTTCTAGAATTAGTCGTTTGTTGTCTAAATGACAACGAACTCGCTGGGAGAGTGCCAAGTAGAGCTGAACAGGTAAAACTATTGTATTTCGTTATTTTAATAGGTTATAGTAATAGCCGATACATTTTACTGGTTCTACAAGTCTGTTTAATTGTTCTGTGTGTCAGTTTGTATTAGGAGTATGTTTAAAAGCTTCAGTCGTAACTAACATACATAGTTTTTAAACTTTGGAAATAGATTTTAACCTACTTTTATTTGTAAATTTTTGTTTTTAGCAATTCCATGCAAGGTTTTATTAAAGATAAATAACACTTGAAAAAATCATCGACCTCAGGTGGGACTCGAACCCACGTCCCATCGCATGCCGGGCGAGTGCTTTACCAACTAAGCTACCGAGGACGTCACGTGACACGATGAAATTTCTCAAGTGTTTCTTCTCGCTGTCGAAGCCAGCGTATCTCTGATCAATGTTGTAGCTATATGTATAGCTGAGTAGTATACTAGCCGTCAACACCCGATAGAAATATTTTTACAAATATTTGACTATTGGTTAAGATCAGAAATGCTTAAACATTGTAAATTTTTGTGTTTAGCAATTCCATGCAAGGTTTTATTAAAGCACTCGCCCGGCATGCGATGGGACGTGGGTTCGAGTCCCACCTGAGGTCGATGATTTTTTCAAGTGTTATTTATCTTTACTTTTATTTGTTTCGATTTGAACTTTGCAAGTTTATGTAAATAATTGATGCAGGAGTCAGGACTCGGATCTATCTATCTATTCAGCTTGCAGTCCACTGCTGGACGTAAGCCTCCCCCAAAGAACGCCAGAGGGCACGATCTCCCGCTTTTTTCATCCAGCCACTGCCAGCCATGTTCCTAAGGTTGTCAGGTCGTAAGGTAAGGATTCGGTTAGTGGAACTCTTACTAAGTAAAACCCTTTAGTCTGGACTCATCGTGGGGTTCAGTCACATATCACAATACTTAGTCTGACAAAATACCGTCGCAAGTTGGGAATAAGGAAGTTACGTTATTGTGGAAGTTTAAAAAGTCAGTACTCTAGGGCATACAGAGACCCGACGGTTTGGAAACCCGGGTTTTTTAAAAAACAATTCAAAATCGGGTTATCCAGGATTTCCAGTTTTTCGCGTTTTTCGACTGAAAACAATTTCAGGTCTTCTTACAAAGCTGGAGCTAGATATCTTCCTCGTACCCGCCGTTTTAAATTATGCTCAATTGGTTTTAAGTCAGGACTGAGGGATGGACAGAGTAGTATGGAAATATCAGTAAGTACTATTAAAAGTTCGTTTTTGATCAGATTGATACTCTGTATTGTACGTACACATACAAAAAAAAACATCAAACTAAAATAATATAAAAACTGCTTTTGAAGCTGACTACGTAGTGATGTTAAACTCTAAGTACTGATATTTACGTTAAAAAAACTTCAAGTTAAAAATGGGTCAAGGAAAGTGATTTTGTGGCATGTTGATAAGTGAATGTACACAACAAACTTAACGTTCACGATATACATCGTTCTCATTGATCGTTCTGGAACCGTCTCGAATGTTTCGTTCCCGAGTCCTTGAAGAATTTTCCTGGCGCTTTCTTAGCCTACATTATACAGGATTTACACTGGACGATTTAAAAATTATTTTTATAATAATATGTATATCGTATTATGTTTAAAAGACCTCCGTAGCTGAGAAGCGAGCACGCCGGAATTGGCGATGGAATCTCTAAGGTTCTGGGTTAGATTGCCGGTCGATCAATGTAGAAAACGAACTTATATTTGCTCGGGTCTGAGTGTTGTAAAAAAAAACCGTTAATCAAACCAGAAATACTTAATTTCCAAATTTGTTTCAAAACAACATTACTCAATTCTTCTACACCTCAAGTACAGCAACCTTTTCTAAAGGACCAACATCGAAATCTTACAAAAAACCAACAATTCCCCATGCTAACCCACAAATAAGTTTGTACATATGATTTTTTTTTATTACAAAATTGATCTCATAAAAAAGTTATTGTTTTTAAGCCGTATAATTACTACCTAGAAGGAAGTAAGGTTGGCCCTATTATATATGAAAGCAGTCTGACCCTAATATCGCGTCATGTAAATGCCTCCCCAATCCCCATGCCCCATGCAACAAGTGACCCAAAAGTGGGGCAAGGTCATATCGCAACAAGTGGGTGTCGCCCCGTATTTTTGTCCCATGACGTGCTCACTGCGCTGCCGTTGTTATGGTAATGATGCTTTCATTGTACGCTTCGATGGCTTTCGAGAGATACTTAGTTGGATGGGAATTTTCCTGGTTAATAGATTATATATGGGGTAGGATATGCTTCCTTCTGAATGGTTGTTTAGCACGTACATGACTTGATTAAACTACAGTACCTAATTTTAGAATAGTTTGTTACGAGATTGCTACCATGTGCTTACCATTTTTTTGAGTTTCCGATATTTCGGCACTGTTGCAAGCGCCGTGATCACGGAGTAACTGAAGATCTTGCGGGTAAGTTGCGGCAAACATATCGGTCTACCCTCTTTCGCTGTCTTTTATTGCGCGCGCCGGTACCATTGTCTACAAACTCACTATTTTCTCGCACCTGTTCTCGACACACAACATTAACAGTATCTGACCGCGAAACAGCAGTTTGTTGTTTTTTCCGGTTTTTGCACATACGAATATTTTTTAAAAAAAAATATACAGTACCTAATGTTTTTGAACGACTGCTAGCTTTTATTTTTGTAAGGACCATTAAATCATTAATGATGAAACAAAGCAATGATTTCTGATCCACATGATTTGTCATTAATCTGTCATTTATGCAACAACAATTAACAACAATACATTTATGTCAGTAAAAAGGTTAATCTAACATTAATTAGTGGCCGAAATCCCCTTTTAAGCTAATAATGCCTGAACCAGGACTCTCAGACTCCAAATCAAATCAAATCAAATCGTTTATTTGCTTTAAATAGGTGGTTACAGAACTCCGAAGATATTATACAGATATTTGTGTTGCTTAAGTTAAGAACTATTTAGCCATAATCTATGACATGCAAAATTTAAAAGTTTTTATTATAAAAATATTAAAAGTTATTTTAAGGTAATTCTACGCATCAACAATAATATAATGTCAATTTCTGTGGTCAAGACCGACCGAATAAAAAGTGTTTTTTATTAGCCATTAAAGCAAACATTCCATTACATACATCGATTTATATTAATTGATTATGTGATGATTAAGTTTAAATACTGAAATCAATTTAATTCAACAACTTAATAATTCAACTGAAGTATGTGCAGAATTCTTTGATGATGATTTCTTGCATCTAGTTACCTCTTTCCTGATTCAAACAACTAGGAATTGTAAAGGAACTTGCTACCTACCTAAAATAGATTGATTCTGCATGTCTTACCAATTTGCTTTTTAATATGTTTGTCTTGTTGGTGGTTTTAATAATATAAATACATACTGACTTAGTGTCCAGTTTGGCGACTAGTAAAATGCTGAATAAATTATCATTGCATAATTGGGTCGCACTCACTTACACACATGCATTATTTGCTATGCATGTGTGTGAGTACGTGAGTTAGTTCGTGTACAACTTATTTTAACTATAATAATAAAACTATTTCGCAAAGGCAAACAAATACACTCTAATAAAATAGACTCTATATATATATTGATTGTTCCTAATAATAAAAGTTACTAATTAATGTAAATAACCTTTAGAGTCCACATCCGTTAATTTGTCAAACATAGAATCAATTATGCGTTATATCATCTTCAAATATTTGAGTTGAGATTGGAAACCAGTCGTCCAAGTTGTCAGGTCACGCGGGCCCGCATTCATACGGCGAACCTAAGTTGTCTATATTGTGTCAATTTTAAACTTTTGCGAAAAATGAATGTAGTTAGATACTGCTTCTTCTGTTGTGTTAATGGCGATTCTAGATGGACTTTGAGTAAAACTTGGCCAGTTTTACGGCATTTTGTATCGCTATGTTCAGGTCACCCCTCGTGTTTGGGTCACAAAGGGCAGGTGGTATGGTAACGCGAATCTACGTCTTGTATCCAATCTTCTTACCATAATAGCATTCTCAGTTTTTTTTTTCTGTCTAGGTAGGTTTCTTTTATTAAGTTATCTGGTCGCATAGTCAGATTTGACAAGTTAATGGGAATGGGAAAAAAATGTTTTTTTTTTTTAAATAAAAATTTGATCTAATAAGTAGCATGAAATGCAACTTTTTAATTAAGTATGTTTGTATTTGTAAAGTTTGTGTAATAAAGCGTATCATAGGATAAGTCCAATGGATACGCTTTATGTCCAAACATTTGTCTTATCAAAATCACCGCGTTGTCTTGAGAATGCCTGATGCCCAAAAATGGATCGGTTAGGTAATAAGAGCCTTTACCTGGCCGAATGAGAGCGAAAGTCAACTTCGGTTTCGTTTCAGACAAAGTGCAGTGACCTTACCAAGAATGTACAAAACAGTATCGACATCGATGCTTATGCAACCGCTGAGTACGGGCCCCTAATATGAATATGGCTTCTATTTAAGTGTCTCATTGTTGGTTTTAGTAGTTTTGTGTAGGTATTACTTTACTGAACATTATTGTCACGACACTTGGCGCAGTGGCGCAATGTTCCGTCTTGAGTGCATGTATCCCCGGTTCAATTCACTGTGGATTCAATTTAAGACACGTAACTTTTTTGAATTGTTTCGAATCTAGGTTGTTGCTCCCAGCTCTCGCCACTCGAACTGGTATAGTTGGTCAGATTTCATTATTTAGTATTTCAAAGAAAAAATATCTCGGTTGATAATTTAAAAACTGAATTATTTTATATTTTATATTGTATCGATATTTTGTCGTTTTACCATAGCAGCACTAGTCTTAAAAAGTCTAAAGTTAGCGATGTCGGCTGCAGACCTGTGGTCGTACCGACCAACTTTACGACTTCATGACGTTATTTTGTAGAAAATTGCTTTCAACTATGCGAATATTTTTCTCTTAATTCAGGGAAAAGGAATTAATAAAATTCTGAAATGTTGGGAAAAGTTTTTGCGTACTGACGGAGTGCTATAGATAGACGTAGTGTTAGAAATTTTCACTTTCATTGATATCTTAAATGTGCTTATCAACAAGGGAGTCGATGGACAATGTTAGGTATAGAGAAATTATAGATTATGATTTTACGACATCTATTTTAGTATATAACTAAACTGAACATTTAAAATACCTACACTTTGCTCGTGACGACCTCCGTGGCCGAGAGGCGAGCACGCCGGACTTTAAATGGCGCCGCCATCTCTGAGGTTCCGGGTTCGATCCCCGGTCAGGTCAATGTAGAAAACGAACTTTTCTATATTGGTTTGGGTCTGGGTGTTGTGGTACCGTCGTTGTTTCTGATTTCTATAACACAAGTGCTTTAGCTACTTACCTTAGGATCAGAGCAATGTATGTGATGTTGTCCAATATTTATTTATTTATTTATATTATTTATTTGCTGACTTTGCCTACACTACAAGGGTATTAATGCAATACGTACCTACTTTGTAAATTAATTTTATTTGTACTGTGTTAGTTTAAAAATGCAAATATTGGGTTTAAAACGTTATATTACACATTTTAATTTACAAAAATCACTTTGGCTATTAAAATCGAAATCTTGATCGTATCAACAAGAAGAATATCGAATAATGTCCATTCCTAATGTATAAATGCTAAGTCCGGCAAACAAATCTATTTACTTAATCAGTGTTTATTACACATACATACATACATACGTACACCCACTGCTGGATATAAGCCTCCATTTAGCTGTAACACTCACGGTCATGTGCCAAACTTTCCTAGTTTAGTTTCTGCAAGCAAATGCAATGTATAATTAAATTAAACGCAATATAAAATCTCTTCTTGAAATTTCTAACACAATCAGAAATTCCTTGAAAATCATCTGTACAACCATGATAATTCAATCAAAAGTTAAAACATAATCTACACTACAACTTAATCGGTCGATATAATTTCGAAATAGTTTTCCATCTAACCTTCTTGATAGCCGAAACGAATGACGTGTTGGATTGACAGGTTAATCTTAGCTGTCAATATGGTCAAAATAACCGATGCAAATAGCTTTGATTAGCATTATAATGGCGATAAATATTGTACTTACACCTTATTTACACCTTGAAAAGTGTTGTTAAGAATGAATGTTTGTGTACGATTTTAAAATCACGACATATAGGTTAGTGATAATATTTACTTAACCCTTGTTGCAAATTGAGGCGAAAGGTTTGGTAATAACAATTTTGAAAGAGTTTGAACCATAAGCTAGATATTTACGATCTTAGTGCCAAGTTGGTGCCAAGATCTTAACGTTAATAAAAACAAGTACCTTTATTAGTTAAGTCAGAAGCGTCTACAAGTAAATCCAGACGGGAGATGTATGAGAAAATATAGTTTTTTTTTAAATTCAACCCGGAATCGAGCCAGGATCTTTGCGTTCAATGAAATGAAATGAAATTCTTTATTTAGTAAGGCTCTCTTCTGGGCACTTATACACGTCCCAAATGCTTACCTCTGCGCCACTCGATCGGCCCACAAAACGACTTTCGTATGAGTAGTAGAAGAACCCCTTCAAGCAGGGTTCTCTCCTAGCCGTGTAGCACAAATTACGTATAGCGGCGTCTGTGCGTGTAGTATGTAGCGTACCTGATACTTTACCAAGTGAGTATGTAGGCACGAGCTTGCGAGGAGCTAGCGCGTAGAGCGCATTAAAATCACATTTTCCCGCCGTGATACAGTATCATATACGTTACATTTCTGCTTCATATTGAATAAACTTTAGTTAATTCAGAAACTTTTCTATGCCAGCTCGGGTCGGCATGTGCTGGCACAAACATTAAGCATTGTCTGGTAGCTCGTAGCATAAGGATGCTAATAATTTTCTTCAAGACCATCCCATTTTCTCTTAGCATGACCAACAAAACACGATATGATATGATATAGCGATTTATCGACACCCAACCACACGCCGCCGCTATACGTAATTTGTGACCCAACTGTCAAAATATAAGACTTTATCGATTCGAATTCGATATTGATTCAAAATTTCGAAAAGATCATGTTGGCGGCTATTTCTATCATATTTTGACAGTTGGGTAAATCGCTATATCATATCGTGTTTTTTGGTCATGCTAGGGGGGGCTGGAAGAGAATTACGTTTTCTGTATTTATTTTATTTTCATTATCAAATAAGAGATAGTACTTGGAGTAACCATATGTAGAAACGTAGCGTCTTGAGTCGATTTTTTCCCTAAGGATTTCAGAGCGGTTTTCATCAACTAGGTCAAGGTTTAGCTCATACTAATTGCTCTCGAGCAAATATCTAGCGGATCGCTTCTCAAGGATATTTCCAAAAGTTTCTCCCGACTCTGCTTACAAAGATATTGCAAGACGGTTGCGGAAATATCAAATAACGATCATTTTATTTAATAATAACTATGCTCTTATTTGATTTTTTATACTTACGTAAAAAAGACCTACGAGTTAACCTGTGAAGTTGATATTGTCGCCCATAGTTTTTATTATATTTCAACGTCGATCTTTAATAAATTCGGTAAGAGCCCAGCTATATTGCTTCGTTAGTTAAAGTTTGCTGTTGTTGCTGCTAACGAAGCAACATTTGTCAGAACATCTGTAACCTGTATTCTTTATTAGCAAGAGAGCTACTAACTTCTAAGTAGTGTTAGTTTAAGAATTGTGACAATATAGATGTCACCACTGTCTACTCTGTTTGTTTTTTAGCGAATTTTTGAGTACGATTGAGCATTATCCTAGATGCGTAAAATCTGGGCCCTAAGTCTGCTAATTTAAAATTGGCATAATTGAATATCAGTTGGATCACATTGTAATTGTTTGAGACGTTGTATCCTGCTACTAATTTAAGACTTTTAAGTTAAATGTGATCCAATTGATATTCAATTTTAAATTAGCAGACTTAGGACCTAGTTCATAAAGTCTAAATCATATAAGACCTTCATTAAATAAGCTAACAAAGTTGACTTGAGTTTCTTGCGCTTCTCCTAACATGTACTCATCATCAACTAACATGTACTCACTGAAAGGGTGGTAGGTTAAAACTATATTTGGTTTGTGTATAGCACTATACACATTCGGGCAGTAACACTAAGTGTTCAACTCGTCATACGCCAAGCGGACCTATGAGACCGTGCGATAATAGACTTTCTATTGTGCCTCGTTTCCCTTATCTGATGGGGCATGGTTTTAACGAAATGTTTATATTTCTAATACACCTACTTCTTAGTAAATCTTCCGTAGTAATAACCAAACTTTTTTGTCCACAGGTCGCAAACATTGCAGACCCAACAGTATGTAGTGAATTGAGACCGTGAACAAGTGTGAACGTGCCCCGCAAAATGGCCGACTTGTACGACAACGACGCAAACGTCGACGACGATGTCGGCTACGAATACGACACTACAAAGATCCCGGAGATCGTCACTCCTGATGAGATGAACGAATCGGGGTATCAGGAGGGCTCGGAACAGAGTTATGGGGAGCGTCGCGACTCGAAAGAGGGTTTCGGTGGGGAAGTCGATTCGGACAGTGGTGTGGACGGTGTGAGCAGCGGGTGTAGCACCGCTGACGACTGCCCAGTGGTGTCGATCAATGATGTGGTCGCGTATTACGACGATATACGACCGAGGAGGCGTCATGTGCCCCAACTCAACTACTACAATCTGGACATCGAGAGGATGGCGTTGGACGTCGCTGTTGCTCAGGTGAGTGTTTTTTGTTTTTCTGATTTCTGATAAGTTAATGGCGTGAACGCACAGACGAGAAGCCACCGTCGCGCCAGTTACGCAGACACGACACTCATATAATAATACTCAATTAAAATATCTAATAGCGACTGAAGTGCTACAGTAGTGCTACTGTGGCGCCATATTGTAGCGCTTAAATATTGTATGAAAATTTAAATTTAGCATTGGCGCGTCTGTATCGCTTCTTTACGTCGCAAATCTGAAGGCAACATTACGGAGGACGTTAATAATATCGTTTCCTTAAGGAAAACGACAAAATTATCGTCGTAGACAAAATTTGTCTTGTCTATCGATAAAATAACCGATACGCGCATGCTAGCTGGTGTAGAATAAATACAATACAATGTCTCCAACTGGAACTGGACGCAATAACCTTAGTGCGAGAGCTTTGGTCGTTCTTTTTGTTTACTTAAAGCGTTATAAAGTGTAATAGTAATGGTTTTTAATAAATTCCTTGGCGATTGGCTGCGGAATGCTGTATCATTTCGCGGCGTCATTGTATATTATGCTTAGGGTTAGCACTTAGGGGTTGAGAGATGTGGAATGGTAATGTTAGCATTTAATTGTAATGTATCATAAATTAATTAAATTAATCACTCTACACTACCCCGCATTTTAATTTTTCTATACGTTCACTCACAGTGTGAGATAAAAAAATATCTTAAACGAACTACACAAAAAAATAATACATTAATAATAGTTAATAAGTTGATTAGTAAAAATTTAGATGGTTGTTGTAATCAAGTTTTTTTTAGCACGTCGGACTCCCTTTATAAGGCAGAGGAAACTAGAGGTGTTAGCAACGTGCACGCCAGTAGGGGTTGTTAATAATATGCTAAGGAACACAAATTGAGGGTATTTTGATTTTTTGCGTTTTTTTATTTTTTTTTAAAACGGTGACAACATAGTTGCCACTGCCTGGAAATGAAATGCAAATTTTTCTGAAAATTACATATTTAGTCATAGAAAAAACAAACTATCAATCAAAATTGAACAAGAAATCACGTGTAAGATCAATTTAGATATTTCTATCATTTATTTTATTATTTATTCATATAAAAATCAGACTTTCAAACCAGAATTGAATCATAAAGTTTATGTCTAATTTACCCATGCTGAGGCAGTGGCACTTATATTGCCACCTGAAAAAACCCATTTTCCAAAAAACATTTCCATGCGACTGCTAAAAATATAGCCTAATATGACTCCAGAGATCCCAAGTTATCAAAATAATACAAAAAACTTAACACCGTAGCTGAATTCCGAGATAAAGTTAGATTTGTAAAAATTTGCGTTATATCCCAAATTTTTGGATTCAACGTATTCCCAAATGACACTTATGACATCTGTCATTGAAACTATTTTTTTTTTAAATCTGTCGATTTTAATGTTGCCATTTCTCAAAAACAAAACTCCTCAAACACTTGCGGTTCTGCGAAATTTTGAAAAAATGCTGGTGGATACGCAATCTCTGAGGTTCCGGGTTCGATCCCCGGTCGGTCTCAATGTAGAAAACGAACTTTTCTATATTGGCTCGGGTCTGGGTGTTGTGGTAACGTCGTTGTTTCTGATTTCTATAATACAAGTGCTTTAGCTACTTACCTTAGGATCAGAGCAATGTATGTGATGTTGTCCAATATTTATATTTATTTTAATAAAGTTGGTAAGCGTTTTGATAATGTGGCAACCCTGAATAAGCTCTAAGCGACAGAGTGACGCTAGATTCCTTTCACTGCTAATTTTATAGATGATTTTACGTAATTATTAGGCTAATGCTGCACCTGGTCGGTAGCGGCTATGGCAAATTCGATTAGTGGCCGGTGAAGTTCCAAGTCTTTCGTAAATCTTTTGATTTTGCTGGACTAAATAAATATGGTGATGACCTCTAAAAATCGGAAACATGTTTTTAATGAAATTAATGCCTTTAACGAGAATTATCAAAAAAAACTCTCAATTCAAAACATGTATATTTACAAAATCTTGTTTTGTGTAAAAACAGTAATGAAATAGCTTGTGCCGTTTAAGAGAACATTTGCAATTTATTAAAAAATAGATACTTTTTTGTGCATGTTTTAACCCAAGGGACTTAACGGAAAATCAAAATTATTCAATTCAAGCTGTTAATTAAATCCTCTTCTAGCATATCGTTTTTAAAATTTTTAGATTCAAGTAACAGATATTCTGACAATTTGATTTTCATATTCGAGATTTTAGGCACTTGGGTGGTGTTAAGGCCTTAAGCTTTATCCAAAATATTAAAGAATGAAAAAGTTTAACATTTACAACTATATTGAGTCCCCTAGTTTGCAAAATAAATAGTATTTGACGTCTCATGTCGTTGTTTAGATAAAAGCGAACTTTTAACAACCATATTTATTGTTATAAGGATAAGTTTCGCGTTTGATATACGATACCTTCTTCGGGAACAAACGAATCGCTAAAATTGAACTTCAACAGGAAAATACGCACCGAGAGAGCAGGGTCGTATCAAGGTCGAATCGGGGGTATTAGATTTCGTATTGAATGTTATTTGATATCCAAAAGTACGTAAGAAGTGTTGTTTTCACGTCAAACTCTTATAGATTACTGTAGAAAAATAAAACAAGGTTCAATTAGGTACATATTGAGATAGTGGTACGTCCTCAGATGACCGAACTATTTAGGTACGGCGTCGCTTTAACGCAAAAATTCATAACAGTTGGCTGTCATATGTGAGTTTATGAGTTTTTGAAATAAAAAGCAGACGCATGGATTTTCTTATTAAAAAAATTTAATAAGCAGATCTTTTTTTGATAAAAGCCAAACAAGGTCGTTTTAGCTAAAAAATACACTAGAAGTATGATTTGATAAGTTATTTATTACCAAAGCTGATTTATTTATATACAGTTTATTGCGCACAATCAAATCGTAGGAACAAAAAGTGGACTTATAGCCATAAAGTATTAAGCTAAATATAAATGTTTAGTGACGTAACCGTCCGTCAAAGCGGTTTTGGCGTCTTCGAAATGTCTACTTAATACGTGTATATCATAATCAGATTGAGTATTTGAGTTACCTTCGTATTTTTTTTAAATAACATCTTAGCCCGGCCCTGCCACCTCAAGCCGGTTAAGTGCTCTTTTATCCGGTGTCGTGGAAAAATACCTGCAGGAATCCACCGTCTAGCAGGGTAACTTATTATATGAAGCGACAAGAGACCGGATTGAAACAGACGCTCCCACTTGAGCAAGAAAGGTAATTTGACGATATCGTTTATTCAGAGTCATTAGGAATTTTATTGCATATGCTAAAAAAAGCGATTCACAACCATATGACGGGGGGTTTGTTTACATATTAAAAATAGTCGCAGAGGCAAGCAGGTTAACAATTTGTTTTCGTACCTTTATATTTTTTTATCCTTTCCTGTTGCTTTCAACGATACAATAAAAATAATGTGGCTATCGATTGTATCATGTCTTATTGAGTTGTTCGAAAGTTAATATTAGAACAAAGTGTTGTGCAACCGATAACTTAGTTACAAAACTTAGCTAGATGGTGCACCTTTCTCTTGACTTAGACGCGTATTTATAATAGGATCTCAACTTACGATACTTTCAAATGGCATCTGCAAAATTCAATTTTGGAGATAAGCGGGGTAAACATGAACTCTTAAAACAAGCTCAAAGCTGTCAATTTTGGTACGTCATTACATACAAACTTTGACAGAATTGAGATTGTTACCGCCATGGATTGCAACTAACTGCTAACTGAATCCAGCCCTGGACTAGTAGCTCTGGAATAGGTGATGTTTTTATTATTCTAGTTATTATAAAAGCTGTTAAATTGTAAACTTCTAATAACGAAATGTCTTTTAAACTTGTGACAGTGATATAAAGCACTGCAGCACTGGAATGACACTGGATTGTAAGTTATGATAAATTACGTACTAAAATAATAAATTTATAGTTCAATAGTAAGCTACTAGCATTCAATCTAGGTAAAGCCTGAATATTGCTATGATAATATTTAGGTACTAGTATAAAATTTAAGAACAATAGTACGTAATTAATGATATTATTTATTTTTAGTATGTATTTGATCATCAATATCAGCAATAAGCTCTACAATAATAAATAATGTCAACTTTCAACTAAAAAAATACAACAAAAATAATTGAAACAGGCTCTGGTAGGCAATGGATCCAGACAAAGATCCAGTGCACTTACTGCATTTGCGGTCTTCTTTTTAATACATTGCTTCTAAATTAGCAATATCCAGGTATATTGCTAATTAAGAGAGAGAGAGAGAGAGAAGAGAGAGAGATAGAAAGCCAGAAAAAAAAATTGTAGACATATTGGTGCTTGAGGTCATTGTCACTACAGTGTTTAAAATCTTATTCTCAATTTGACGACCTCCGAAGCCAAGAGGCGAGTACGCCGGACTATATGGCGTCGTCGCCATCTCTGAGGTTCCGGGTTCGATTCCCGGTCGTGTCAATGTAGAAAACGAACTTTTCTATATTGTCTTGGGTCTGGGTGTTGTGGTACCGTCGTTGTTTCTAATTTCTATAACACACGTGCTTTAGCTACTTAACTTAGGATCAGAGCAATGTATGTGATGTTGTCCAATATTTATTATTATTATCCATAATATCCATACACAAAAAAGCAATCAACAATGTCATTTTATTAAGTTCACAGTGAAATAAGGACATCTCAATTAAAAGTGGTGTGTGCCTAGGTTCGCTTATCAATAAAGGTACTTCTAATCGAGCTTAGACTGGCATCTGGCAACCATGTCGCGGTACACAGAGAATGCATTGTGTATGCACATTCAGTTCCTAGTCAATGTAACGTTACCTACTGAAAATTTCAGGTATGCGACCACCTATACTTTTATGTAACAAGACCCACATAGATTATTTAGCATTAGGTAATGCAACCAGTGCCATGGACGATTGAGTCTCTTTCGCTTTCCCACGTCACATTTAAATAAATAAATAAATATTGGACAAGATCACTTACATTGCTCTGATCTTAATGTAAGTAGCTATAGCACTTGTGTTATAGAAATCAGAAACAACGACGGTACCACAAAACACCCAGACCCGAGACAATATAGAAAAGTTCGTTTTCTGCATAAAAAAAAAGTTTCAACAATCACACCAATTATTCAGCCCCAAACTAAGCAAAGCTTGTACTATGGCGACAAGATAACGGATAAACATACTTAAATACGTTTTTAAACATCCATGACTTAGGTGAAAATGCTCGTGCTCAGCACACTAACATTTGCCCCTCGCGGGATTCGAACCCGCAACCGCCAGACATTGTAGTCCGAAACGAGAACAACTACACAGGACGGTCGTCAATTTACATCATACATTATTGGTTTGCCTGCGTGATCTAGTAATAACTAGTTAGATAAATAAAAAAATATGCGTAAAACAACACACCTATTCTCATGATCTCGTAAGGAAATAAGATCATTGTGTACATAACTTAAAACACACCCAGAGTCCCAGACCCATGCCAATTAAGGTGATTTCGCTCTGTGAATAAACCCTGGCTGGAAATCGAATTCAAAGTGAATCACCAAAAATTTCAAATAAATATGAAAATAATAACTACTGTGTATAAAAAATATATCCAAATAGTTTGCTTACTATTCTTTAGTTGGTTTAGAAAATATAACGAAATATCCTTAATTCACTTTAAACCGAATTTATCTATAAGACCAACGTTGAAAATCATTTTATTCTTATTTTTCCTAACTAACTCTTGTCCGATGGTCGCGACTAAGTATGGGTAAATATTTCCTTTTTTGTGATTCCGATGTTCCATAGAAAATTTGCTGTAAGTTATGCCTCAAATTTATTAAAATTTCACACGTGTATGTAAATATTTAGAGTAAGTATAATGGTTCTAAAGAATGCTCCAAAAAGTTGTCCGATATATATATATATACATTTGCATATCGCTATATTTGAGCGTATTGTTTATTTATCATATTTTATCTTTACACGTTATGCGTCATTTGCTTAACAGAGATCAAACTAAAAGTGTGATAATTCCGTTTGAAAGACAGTCGTCAAATGAAATAGTTTTTGTGGCATGTTTATTGTGTCCTTCGCCAACTTTAACTTGGTTTCATATGCTGTGAAACCTGTGTGTGTGTGCTATGTGTGTCGTGTGGTGCCGGCACGTTAAAAGAATAGCACCACCCCCTTCTCTTCCTATGGGTGTCGTAAGAGGCGACTACAGGAGAACCTCCACAAGAAGACGGGCAGCAGCGTCTCCTCTCCACCATTGGGTAAACTGCGATCGCCAACCCGCCTGCTAAGCGTAGCGATTATGGCATAATCCTCCTTTTGGAGAGGCCTGTGTCCAGCAGTGGACTGATATAGGCTGGTGATGATGATGATGATATGCTGTGATGTATATATGGTGGTCACTTTGTCTTTGTATAAAGTTATAAAGCCGAAACACTCCGTGGTATTCACTTTGTGGAATGGTACACTTATGTAGTCTGGCAGTAGTATAATCGAAATATGAATGTGACAACTAAAAGACATTGAAACGTACAATTCTTAAATAAAAATTAGTACAATTACACATATTAACTGGCCCTAAACTAAGTAGAGCTTATAGGGACTAGAAAACGGATAAAACATAAATACACTGACGACTTAGATATTAACAGCTTATCACAGAAAGCCACATGCATGATTCGAACCCGTCCTGCACTCGTCTTTTAGTATTTAGAGCAAACCACTAGACCATCATCACAATCATCATCATGCCAACCTATTGCATCCCACTGGTGGACGTAAGCCTACCCCCAATGAGAAAAGAGCATGATCTCCTGCATTTTACATTCATCCACTGCCATCCATCTTATGGTCAGCGGGCCACTAAGCTGGGGCGTCTTCTAACAATAGATCAGTCGATCGACAAATACAATAGCAAAATAAACCCAAACATTTCTAATGAAACTAATAGACTTTAAAATGGATTTATTTTTTCTAGTTTTAATAAAAGAATGTACCATATTGCATTTAAAGTGCACAACACGTATTTGATCCGGGCGCATGGCAAGAAAGCGAAGTCAAATGCAATTATTCAGATTTACTCCGCTAACAAGAAGCACACAGTCAACGTAGAACAGCCTGTTCAGATTGTACAGAACTGGTCGTTAAGAAATGTTTGCATACTTTAGTAGGTTTCTTTAGCTTGGAACTAGTATGATTGGCTTGAAAATAGTAATGGTAAATATTAGGTTGGTTTGAAAGCGAAAATTTATACTTACCTATTTCTATAAATATGAACCTTCATCTTTTGAGCGCAGCGGATCAGCTTCACATAATGTGTTTAAAAATTTACACACACACGGCACACCACCTTTTAATTACTTTTAAACTTTCGCGTTGCATAATTTAAAACCCAATGAAACGGGAATTTACGCGATCATAATCTAGGTACAAAATGTTGCCTCTTTTTTCTTTTTGAAATTATAATCGCGTTAATTCCCGTTTCATTGAGTTTTGAACCACCTTTTGTTAGTAGATAATCAATTTATTTACAATGATAAAAAGAGCTGTCGTTTAAGGATTTTTGGATCGTCGGGTTTAGAGTGCTTACTGCTCATAGCACTATGTTATTATTTGTTACCAACGGGCGGGAGCTCTTTATTTTAATGAATCTGGCTGACTCACATTCATCAAGCCATGTTAGTCTGTTCGTCAATCTTTGAAAAGTTGTGGTAGCGGTTCTCTTTGAGCTAGTCAAGAGTCAAGACGGACAATTCACTTTGGTCTTGAGTAACATTGCATTCGCCGATCGCTCGGCGTCGGCATGCCCGGGGCTTGCGCAACTTATCTGGCGCATCATTACTATTACTTTTCTAACGAGTCTCTGGCCATCTTTTTATGGTTCTTTCGCGAATTATTACATATTATTGGTCATACTTTATTTGTTGTTATGCGATGAAAACTGTATTGTTCCGTTCTAAGTGATGACAATTGCGTCATTCTTTCAAGAAAGCAAGAAGGTTAGGAGTTTTCAATCTTTCTATATTTAGCAGTGGGAAGAAAGGTTATATTATAAGGTTACTTTTTAAAATGAAATCAATATAATTTATTTCAGTATTAGGCCTGAATTACTTATACACGTCCCACTATATATATTTTTACCCTACCACAGCTTCGGGACAATATTACGGTATCTATGTTGTCCCACTACTGGGCAAATGTCTCTCCCAAATCCCCTTATGGCTCCTCTGTAGATCAAAGTCTGTTAATTCTTGGTGTGGCTCTTTAAATCGTCACAGCATCGTATCTTTTGATGTCCTTTTTAGTGATACTCTTCAGGGATCTATTGAATGGCGATCTGGGTCCATTTGTCTCGATAATGGTTTATCTTTATTTGTTTTTTCAGATAGAGAGAAATGGCTTCATTATTATTACCTACTTAAATTAAAATACTAACATTTAACATAAATATTCTATCCTTACTGAGTACCTCTATAGACACCCATTTCCAAAACAGGAAGTTTGTAAGCTGTCAGAGGTTGTATAGAGACCTGGCTTCTTGTAACTGACATGTAACATTCACGGCAAGCGTCAGTCCAATCGGCTGATAAGGTGGCCGTTGCAATATTATTATGTCAGAGGTTCAAATGTCGAGATACAGTTATGGCTGGCTTAAGGCATTTACGCACTACAAGTATTCGAAGATGTCAATTATCCTAGGGGTACATTATTTCAATGCAATAGTTACACATACATTTAATTTTTAAGTTACAAAGTTTAGTGTTTTAAGGTAAAAAAACTGGTACGGTATGAATCATTGATAGTACATACATGTTTACATGCTCCAATTTTTCAAGCCACTGCTCCAGGAGGAGCTGCTTGCTTAAAAATACCAAACTAAACTCCATAAGTACTGACCAAGTGTCTGACTGGCTACGTACCAAGTTGGCATAGTGAAAGTTGTTTGTCAATTAAAATTTACCCGGAATTAATCGTTAATCGAAAACCCTTCCATCTAGTATCTCGACTTCACAAGGCATTTTAGTTATTAATCATACTTCGTAAATTCGTAATCCTTAGAGTTTAGACTATGAATTCACGACGCAGCGGGGCGTTCAAGCGTTGTGCTTACCATAGCGCGGTTACAAACCTCACCTCTTGTCAGGCGCGTTCAGTAGCGCGGAGTGGATCATCTATTATACGACGTCCCACTGCACGCACCATTGTAGCTTTATTTATACCAACCTATTGCTGGCGGTCATTGAAGAAAGCTTTTTCGGGCAGTTTTGGCGAGAACCGAGCGTCAGGCTCATACGTGACGAACCCCATACTAGTGAGTGTGATGAGTGTCAAGTGGATAAGGCTGCGGCGAACCCGCTAGACAGTGTGGTGGAGATGCGCCGCCGATCGTCCGTCTGAAGGTGTCCGCGCATATGTCAACACTGCAATACCTGCACTACCTGCAAGCATTGCAGTCTTCACAAGCGCGCTGAAGACGCTACTCGCGGCTAGGTGATCGGAGTTCTATATGATTTCATACAAAGAATTCTAAAATGCAAAGACTTGTAGGTAATGTTGTGTTGATAGATGCGCGACTATCTTGAGTGGTGAACCGCGGAAGGCTCCTTTCTAGCGGGCCCGATTTGGTGGTGGGTTGAACACGGCGCACCATAGTGAATTTGCGACCTTTATTTAGACCGTGGTTAAAATACAATATAATCTTAATGTGCGGGCTCACTGCCAAGTATAGTTCGTTTTGTAAACAGTCTGCACACGCCCTATCGCTTTCTGCCCTAGAAAGTTGTGGCATTTCAGCCAATAGTTTGCGCGTCAATTATGTGAAACTGACCGCAGCATTACCTAACTCTAGTGTTAATGTTTGAAACTTTAGGGCCACGCAATATTAGCATTAGTACATAATCTACAGAAACATAAACACAGTAGCTCAACTGAATAATTTGTTAAGTAATTGCCTGACCAAAACTTTAATCTGATTCAGTGAAGAAAGTATCTTTCTAGCTTTAAATAATTGAAATGTAGGTACTTGTCAAAACGTAAGATAAGCTCAAACTCGCAGGATTTACAGGCAAATAAAGAGTTCTACTGACTGCCTCATGACTCCATTCTTTGCTACCAGTAGCCCTGCAAGCTAACACCTAGCAACCCAGAGAAATGTAATATCCATCCCGGAATCCGGTGACATATCGGATTTTGCTACGTAATATTGCTGGCCTAGGTTTTTTTTTATTAGAGGTGCGTGCATCGTCGCGTCATCGACTATACATTTTTGTGTGACAGATAGTGGAAAAGATGCAATCGAATAAGCACAATTTTCGAAAGGTGTTGAATACGACGATGTTAAAAATGATAATAATGTTTTGCAAATAAAGTCCATAAATAAGTAAATATTTATATTTCTTCTTTTACAGTGTTTATAACTTCTAGAATAGTGGCTATTAATTCTGCTGTACCAGTCTTTAAAATTCTATTTTCCACTTTAGTGCTTGAAAAAGGCTGCATTCTGAATATAATGACCTATAACGATGACATATGATTACGACGATGAAAAAGATAATTCAAACGGTTAAACATCTCTACAAACTTAGCTTCGTCGTTCCCTCAGTGCTGAGGATCGCGACCATACACGACACGTCTCCAAGCCGCGCGGTCTTCAGTTCTATGGACCGCATCATATATGTTTCCTCCGATAGCCCTCTTTATCGCGTCTGTCCATCTAGTTGGCGTCCTGCCCCGAGCACGTCTATACCCTCCATCTGCCCCAGCATTTATTGTGATACTTATACTTTTATTTATTATATTTTAATTCCTTGACATGATTTATCAAACATTTCTACATAACAATTTACCTATGTTTTTTGGGGTATATTTATGCGAAATCGGAGCATAATAAACATTACCGTCTTATTATTTATTAAACTCCTTTTATCCTCGAAGTTACTTTTTCATCAAGGTCTGGTCTGGATAATACAATTTGTGATGATTTCATATTTGATGTGTCTCGATATTGGTGATTATTATAAATCGGTTGGTTTATCTTTATTCATAGTTTACCTCTCATTATTATTTTTAGTAAAGTCCGTTGTAAACTATAATTAATGTATACCATACTATTTGATTTCAGTAAGTATAATGTTAGCCTTCTGAAAATGTGTAATTAAATTACGGTGCCAAATAAAAAGGTTTGTGAACATGTATGAATAAATTTACGGGTCTAATAGGACATAAGGTTTGTGTGTTGACAAGCGGAGGCCGGCCTTAATAATCTGTTGTTTTATTGTCAACAAAGAAAGCTTTAACGGGATCTAAAACATCAGAGCCTGCTATACAAAGTAGCGTAATCTATACCAAACACGGATTTGGTTAAGCTAAGGGATCTTAAGTTTTAGTTTTATATCGTGGATTATTGAGCATGAAACAATTTTTCATAGTCACAAAAAAAACATGATAACTTAACAATTTCAACCAATGACGAACGTCTGGTGTAGTAGTTCGCGCTCCGGACTACAATGGCGGTTGCGGTTTCGATTCCCGCAAGGGGCAAATGTTAGTGTGATGAACACGAGCATTTGTACCTAAGGCATAGATGTTTATAAACGTATTTAAGTATGTTAAACTTTGCTTAGTTTGCGGCTAGATAATTGGTGTGATTGTGGAAACAATTTATTATTTATTTATATGAATGTGCAAAATAAGTTTAAATAGAAGGGCGCCTCAGTCTTAACACTTTATCTTCATCGTGTCAGTCTATTGCAGTCTACTGCTGGTCGTAAAGAGCGCCAAAGAGCACGATCTTCCGCTTTTTTCATCCAGCCAAAGCCAGCCATCTTCCTAATGTCGTTGGTCTATCGAGCTGGGGGGCGCCCTGCACTACGTTTGCCAATGCGTGGAGTCCACTCGTGAACCAGCTTACTCCATCTTTCACTGTTTTCGCGACAGATGTGGCCGGGCCACGGCCACTTTTATTATATTTAAAAATATAATAATAAATATTTAAAAAAATGTAAACTAATTATTATTATTATTGTATGTATGTTAGTCTTTAACGTATTTATTATATGGGCCTTTTATTATATTGTCATCTGTAATATTTGTTGCCTGAAATAAATGATATATTATTATATTATGATTATTATCCCTGTTTTAAATACACATTGTACTGGCACTGTTTCTCATCAAAAAAACACTTGTCCCTTTCAGGATTAGAATCCGCGAACATTAAACTATATGGTTATTAAGTAGGGTAAAATTTATGTCCCAGATTTCAAGCTTGTTCTACCGACTATCCTACATGACACTGATAAAAACGTGCCTAAAAGCAGGTCGAATTACTAAGTATGGTCATTGTATGGTTAACTATACTAGCAGGTTGGTTCTCGATTTCTTTTTGCATGTAGTTTGTGTAAGTATGTAGTACCTAGTATTGGAGCGAGTCTGGTGTCAGATCTAGTAAATAATATTTTAATATAAATCGATTAAATGTTTAATAATCGCCGGTTATTGAACTCACGCCGCCATATTGTTTAGACAGGTTGTAGGCCCAACTAAAACTATCGCAAGCTAACACAGTCTGAATAACAAACTACGAAACTAATTTCCACTTCCATTTTATCAGCATTTTACTATTTATATTATTATTTGTCAATAATCGCTATTAAATCTGTTTCAAAAGTATAATCCTCGCATTTCTAGGTTCAAACTTAATGAACATGTTATTACTACATGTTACATGCTTTAATTTCCTAAAGCAAATATTATTATTTCATATAAAACAAACTGCTCCATAAAAACAGATGAGCTGGTCAGCTGTAAGTAGGTATATGTATGGGAAAGATTTTTTCTTTGCGATTTAGATTTTTCTCCTATTATTATAAGTGTTTATATCTTAGCAGTTGGCCCCTTAAAGGAAACTAACAAATTAATTATGATCTTGTAAAATGCAATTCGTATTTTGATATATCATTGATTAGTGAGCGCTTTACACCATAGTAGGTTAATAATGTGTATAGTTAAGCAAATATAGTTGGAAACGAAGCATTACCAAATATTATGCGCATCATTAAACGCGCTGAAAGTGGGTGTGGCTTCACTGATAGCGTTTATACAGAAACTCGATTAAAATATTGGATTATGTCTAAAATAATAATATTGCTGGTTTTCTTAATTAAAGAGCTTAGCAGATGGCCATGTCATTTCAGGAAGCTTTTTAGCAAGTTTTTTACTTATCTCAAACGGCGACCGTAGTTGTGCCTTCAAATCTTGCAAGTGTAAGACTTGTTATTTAAGCTTCATAGACACATTTTTATTTTTGAAAGTGTTTTGTCATGATAATTACAATCAGCCCACGTCAGTCTATCGGTGGACATAGGTCTCTCCCAATGCACGCCACTGAGCTCAGTCCTCGGCTTTTCTTTTCCATCCGCTGCCAGCAGCTTTGCGTATATCATTTAATTAAAGTCTAAATCAAATCATTTATTACGTATCACATTAAATATAGTTAAGCTGGCAGGTACAGGCTAGGATACACTTGACGCCCTACAAGGGCATGGCAATTCATAAATTAATTATTTCATAAAATAATCGCTCCACCTTTTTGTAGTTTGGAAGCCCTTGTTTAATTTGTTTCGTCATCGTCCTAATTCCGCTCGCAGTGAGCACACACCATAGAGTCAAACTCGATCACGATCCGTCGATGTAATGTAAAAATCGTGATTCGCTCAGTCCTCGAGTACACGTTTATTTTATTATATGTGTATAATACACCATTATTTTAATAAGTGGTAAAACCTATATGCGACAAAAAGTCCCAATACTTTGAACAAAAAGTACCCATAACCTCTAAGTCTTAAGACACATAATAGAGTAATTAACCGTCACATAAAAGATTTATATTGTGGTTTTTATTGAAATACGTTACGCGTGGTTAGAGATTCTTTGACTATTTCTATGAGTTGCTTGTTATATTCGAGTTTGCGGCTACATTTATGGTTATTATATGCCTATATTTACTGTCTATTGTTTTGCAGTCATAATGCTGGGTTATACGAGTTGGTACGACTACAAAAGTATTGCTAAACTTATCGATAAAAACTCTTGGAAACCTAAAATTCTCGTTGCATGGCATGTTATAGTAAAAATTCAAAAATCTTTAATTATATATAAATAAAAAATAAATTGTTTCCACAATCACACCAATTAGCTAGCCCCAAACTAAGCAAAGCTTGTACTATGGTGACTAGATAACGGATAATCATACTTAAATACTTTTATAAACTTCCATGTCTTAGGTACAAATGATCCTGTTCATCACACTAACATAAATGCCCCTTGCGGGATTGGAACCCGCAAACGCCAGGCATTGTAGACCGGAGCGTGAACCACTACACCAGACGGTCGTAATTATTTAATGTATTATATGTTTGGCATAAAAAAATATGCTATAATGATTGGCAGTTAACCACTTTTGTTAGGTACCTAAAGTTCAAACGGCATACATTAGCGTGAATTGCTTTATGTATCTTGTAATATAAGTTATTGGCTGAGTAAGCTTAATAATTATTTATTGCAATATTTCTTAGAGACCTTTATCAAAGTACACGACTTTAGCTATTTCAAACTGTAGGAAAACCATGCGTGTCAAAATGTCCATACATAATATGAAATCACATGAGAGTTAATATCTTTATTTCGACGGCCAACCCCTTTAGCATTAGCAACAAAACACGATATGGTATGATATGATATAGCCATTAATCTCATATTTTTTTGTAAAATTATGAACTTTTATCGAAAAATCGAGCATGACATGTCACCGGCACGGACATGCTCACTGTTTCGATAAAAGTTCAATATGGCGGCTATGTCGATAAATCGCTATATCTTATCATATCATATCGTGTTTTGTTGCTTATGCTAGAGGGGCTAGTGTAGGTATTATTTTGTGGTGTTTTTACTACTATTGCACATTTGACCCTATTCTTTTCCCGCTGATATGAGTGGCGGTGGCAACCGATTGAAAGCAAACTGGCTTTAGTCGGATTCAACTTCCGTGAAAATATCGGAGATTAAATCGGAGATGAGACAAGCTAGCTCGATAATTAATGGGACCTACCTTAAAGTAAGTTTGTGATATTTTTCTTAAGAATGACTCTTTTTACTTTACAAGGTGTTGAGGCTCAGTAACATTATACAATCAAACGATTAGACGACTATTTATACCTTACCATTGACATTGAACTGTACTACTTCATTTTTCAAAAGCTACTCCAGGGCGGTAACCAGTTAACCACGAACTCTTCTTCAAACTTCAATCTCAAATCTGTCAATCATTATCAAATCTGTCAAATTTTGTATGTAATGACGTACTAAAATTGACAACTTTGAGATTGTTTTAAGAGTTCATGGTTATCCCGCAGGGCTATGCTAAATACAGTAGTGATAAACTTCAACACTTAGTAGATATCAAACATACATAAATATTATAACCACTCTACACACACTTTGAACTATGTAACCACAAATATGAATAAATTTAAATCGTGAAAACTGACGTCTTAAATGTCATATCTAATCAGAGATGGTCTAATAAAAACTGATCAAAGTAGTCTATTAACTGTAGAACTAGAATTTTTTATTTATTTAGACATCACTTATAAATTTGACTATAATAATATACAAGGAAAAAAGCAACATGAACTGACACAACACAGTACACTTTAAGAAGAGTTGAAACAAGCCAATTACGCCGATAAAACGTTGAAATAAAATTTTGAAAAATATTTATTTTCAGTATCCCACTCCCATACATGTAACGTGGGATGATTATTATTTCATTGTCTATCCCATCGTGTGGGGTATCGTTGAATAGGTCCTTTAAAATGACGTAGGGGTTGCTAAGACAATTTCAATTAGATTTAGGGATCTGTTTGCGATACATTAAACTTCAAAGTGCCAATTTTTGCTCGATTAGGGCGTCCCCCGCCCTCTAAAAGCTAAACTATAGGCTTGAAAAATCTGGGAAAATTCATGATAATAGTGCTGTTCATGAACTTTCATGAAAAATCATAACAGTTAAGGAAGACTAATTAGTTTAAGATAATAGTCGTTGTCGTAAAGTTTTTTTGGGATGGATGCCCTATTTCTCAGCGGGTCGTCTATCCTTAATGTTATTTATATGGACTTGGCAACTATCCCCTATATGGGATAGATGTATCAAAATTTAGAGGTCCGCAATAATCGGTAATACTTTGGAAATGTGAAAGGTAATATTTTTTTCCTTTTATTAATTCATAGATAAAAGACCACAGTACTTGCCAGTTTTACAAAGCTAAAAACTTAAAAGGATGAAATAGTTGTACAGGGAGATATAACATATTCTCAAAAAGTCTGGCATCTATTCTGGTTTTACCCTATTGTACAATGTCAGCCGGAGGGCTGTCTGTGTAACATTGGTATCTGATATTTTGATTTAGCCGTACAAAAGATCCTTATTATCGGACAATGTCAAAAGCCTAATAATAAAATGGTTTCTCGAAAAGCCGTGATAATAACATTCAATTGGCAAAACATTGGTGCGACCTCTGGTGATAATCTGTGCGGCTCATTCACACCGTCAAGGTTCTCTCTTGTAGGCTTTCTTTGAATTGACTAACCTAAATAACATTATTTGATACAAATAGCAAAGTATTGTAAATATACACGATGTTCCAAGTCATGAATGTGACATTTGATTGAGGTCAGCCTAACAATTTACACCGAGATACTTTTGCCAACATAAACTGCTCTTCATCATCATTATAAATATCTTAGCTTATTGCAGTCTACTGCTGGATGCAAACCCCAAAGAGCGCCAAAGAGCACGATCTTCAGCTTTTTTATCCAGCCACTGCCAACCGTCTTTCTCGGGCTGTCGGTCGATCGAGCTGCTCCCTAGTTAGATAAACGGCCTACTACACTACAATGTTCTTGAAAAATCTTCGTTTTAAAAAAAGTTTAATAACTCACCAATCTCACGGCAAATCAGTTCCAAATAAATAAAGCCCAGCCTTAATCACATCTCATAGTTTTTAGTAAGAGACACCGGCTTTGAACACCTCTCATAGATACAAGCTGGTGGTGGAGTATGTATGACACAAGCCAATCACTTGTGGTAAGGTCTGTATCCTGCACACTGCGCCAATTTACTTTATTTGCTTAGTCTAGTAGACAGAACAGAACAGTGAGCATCGAATATAATAAAGGGTTACAAAAAAAAATTATAAGTAGCTATCCCAAGATCTGAAATGCAAATAGGACTTCACTTGTTCGAAAGAGAAAGTACTTGAATAAACATCGCTGCCCTTGAGAGAAGACATCCGCCAACGCAATATCGATTTTCCATGTACATAGATTCGTCTACAGTAAGGCTTCACTGTCCACAACACTTTTGTAAAAACATGTCATACATAACAAACGGCTCAAGGGAAAATAAACTTTATTTTTTACGAGTGAAGGTGGTTAAAAGTTAGCGAAAGAATGTAGTTATGACGGTGTGTCAGTGCGCAGGCTTTCGCGAAGTATTGGCCGAGTGGCTGTAATTAATTAACTATGTAGGCATTAGTGTAACGTGACCTTGTGCAAGATTCGTTTTCTATGACGTAGCAGAATGGAATACACGTGTTCGCAGAACATTGAACTTCGACAAAACTGTTGTTGACAATATTTCCTTGCATCCAATGTCCCCCTTTTAACTTAAAACTGTCGTAACATAGTTTTAAAACTATATGGTCTTGCGTCAAAAATACACCTGTTAGTTGATCGTTGCTTAGAAGAACGGTGGTAGGGCTAAGTTATTTTTTGGGACGTGTATAAGTTTCCGGAGGAGGCCCTACATATAGAATAAATAATTTCATTTCATTTCATTTCATTTCAGGGGTAGTTTAGTGGTCGTAGTCATAAGACTAGGTATAAACCTGTGTATTAGATTTTTTCGGAATCTATGATCAAAAGGGTTCCGTACCCAAAGGGTACAAAACCTAAAGTCCCAAATTATAAATTTGATTATCATATTTAGATACCTAAAGCTAAAGCACTTATGTTATAGAAATCAGAAACAACGACGGTAACACAACACCCAGACCCGAGCCAATATAGAAAAGTTCGTTTTACCTTAGGATCAGAGCAATGTATGTGATGTTGTCCAATCTTTGTTTATTAAAAGTTTAAGAAAATGAAATTATGGTCATGCAAAGGTAAAAGCCATATTATTATGTAAAAAAAGTTATTTGATTATTTTCATGATTTTAAAAGTTATTTTTTTCCTGTTAAATGCCACTTTTCAGACGCATTCGGGTGAGAATAAACGATTTGTTTACCCCAGTCGGTTTAAAAACAGTTGATGTTTTAAGCCGTTTTCAACAGTCGAAATAAAAGCAACAGGATTATTTCAGCTTAGCGTTATGCGGACAAAAGCGCTTTAAATTACGCTGTATTTATAAATGTATTTAAACTTATAAATGCCAGGCAACAACTGGAAAGAAAAGGCAACAGTCAGAGACAAAAGGCTTTAACTTGGAAGAGGTACTTTAATGAAATTATAAACGAATAACAATTAATAATATAATATATTAATGATTTGAATACAAAATATCCTGTGGAAAATAATAAAGAATTATAATTAAAAATAATTTATAAGTAATAAACAAGAAATTAAATTAAATGAAAATCAATTATTCTAAATAGATATAGCTGTAGATAAGTAAATTTTATTGTAATTTATTAGGTTAGTAATAAATAATGCTTTAATAAAAAATAAATAAATAACTTGTAAATGCATCCATTCAATCCATTTGAGGTCCAATCAAGGTTACTCTTATTTAAATTTAGTATTTTTATTTAATTAGAATTCAAATTCGCATACGCAATTACGATAAAGTAGAATGAAGAAATTCGTATACGATTCTCTGGATTTTATATACAAATTAGAATTCTAATACTTCAAATATGATAATTATGGATAGGTAATCATTGTCTCATGCCTGTTTTACACTTTCTGGTGTAGATAAGGCATTTTTTTTATTTAGAAATATTTTTTTATTTTCATTTTATCATGTATTTTAGTGGTTCTCTAGAAAGCATCTGATATTATGTTTCTTCGGGCGTTAATTAAATGAAAAGAAAATAATAATAATAGGTAAAAACCGACGAAGACGACAGCAGTTGTTACGGCGATAACAATGCATCCTGCCTCTGAATAATTATTTTTATAGAAAATGAGTTTTTTATACCCGAAACAGTGATATAATGTCCATCTATTCGTTATCCAGTCTGCACCTAAAAGTTTTGCTTAGTTGGAGTCTAGTTTCGCAGATATAAAAAATTTCAGTTTTTATTTAAGAGACAGGATATCATAACAGTTCTAAATGTTTCATAACCTCTATTCTTTTCTTAATTTTGTGTAGCTATTTAATTTAACAAACCATTTCTTGACCCCTTTCAGCTCAAAATGACAACTTCTCAAAATGACAACTTTGCAGAATGAAAACTTCTCATAATGTCCCTTTCTCACAATGACAAATTCGTATCATTTCCCTTTAAAATTTAATTGCAATCAAAGTCACGTGACCCAGATCTCCCAAGTCCGCTTATCCGATGGAAAAGGACGTAAATGCAATTTTCTAATTTTAAATTTCAAGCCCACTGTCCCTTATGTTATAATAAAAATGTGTTAGTGTCGCTACATCTATTGTATTCAGTGCTCTGTAAGTTTAACGGTTTAAAAATTAATTTAATTAATAAATATTGGACTATATCAAATACGATATTGCTAATCCTAAGGCCCGTAGCTAAAGCACTTGTGTTATCGGAATCAGAAACAACGAACCGTCGTTGTTTCTGATTTCTATATCAAAAGTGTTTTAGCTACGGACCTTAGGATAGTGTTGTGGTACCGACCACAACACCCAGACCGGAGACCATATAAAAAGTTCGTTTTCTACATTGACCAACCGGGAAATTGTAATTCATATTCTATGTATTGTGGTTTCTATAACACAAGCAATTTAGCTAATTACCTTAAGAGGAGAGCAGTGTCACATACATTGCTCTGTTGTACAATATTGTTATACAATTGCAAAGCAAATAAATAAGTAAATGACTGAATCCAAATCTAATACGCATTGCGAACGACATTACAGAAATCTTACATAGGCTAATTTGTTTAAATGAGCGATTTCTATAGAAATATTGAAGTCGACAGGCCTGTCTTTTAAACTGACTAAATAAGAGCCATTGTATCGGACTTCGGAAAATCCTATTGACTGGTATTAAGTGACATCGCTTATAATGACAGCAACGGCGAACTGATGAGTTGATGACGCCGGATGTGACGCATGCGCACGGGGACCCTGAAATGTCATTGCTTTGAAGCGAATTTTTCAATGTCATTTAAAACATAATGTTTACTTAGTGTAGACTGCACGATCAATAAAACATTAGCTTTTTGCAGATACATAACCTTTTTTTTTTCTCTTGAATTATATTTGAGCTATGGAATAAATACGCTAAAAAATACACCACATGACATAGTTTAGAAGTAATTAACATAATTGCGTTACTAGATGTGTAACAGTTACAATTAATTTGTCAGGAGTCTTCTGATGGCTCTTCCAATTTAGAAATTTTAGAAAAATGCGTTTCTTTAGTAACTGAACCAGGAATCGAACCCAAAAGCTTTTGCGTTTAAGGTAAATCGGTGAACAGGCATCACTTATTTTTTTTAATAATGTAATGAAGACATTTCGGAAAATTATTTTAAAAAATTACTATATTACCTCGTTTAATGTATCTAAAACTACTGTTTACACACTGCATTGTATTTTATTTCTGTTTTTCTAAACAGAAAGATTTGTAATAAGAAAAACGTCCATTCGTATCTCGTTCTTCTCAATGGCTATGCATGTCGATTGAATGGAATAAAACTTCATTGACTGTGGCGATCCTAAGTTAAACTACATAATCATATAGTTTTACCTCGCATGACATATCATTGCAGTTCTGACGCCACATTGCTTAGTACTGATTACGGAATAAAACTGCTTTTATAGTTAATTGCGTTTTTTATGGGTTTCGGTTGAGATCCTGCTGTGTTAACTGACTGATGCAGTAGGTACATGAGATTTCAGATTTTAAATTACCCCCCCCCCCCCCCCCCCCCATACCCCGACCAAGATTTGAGCAACCCAACGTATATCCACCCAATTGATAGATAAAAATTCCGCTAGAGTCAAATTCAAACAACAACAGTGGTGAACTTATTTTATATACAATATAGCAATTATTTTGATGTCATGTTGTGTAGTAAAATATTTGTCTGTTTGTTAATTACAAATAACCTACACATTTAACGTGCTAGTTTTTTAGAGTTTAATGTTTAGAGGTAGTAAAATATGTATAAGTTCAGTAAACTTCACTTTGGCAACCTTCTTAAGCCTATCTAGTAATTGTTTTTGTAAAAACTAAGGTAGATTAACGAAAAATATTACTAGATAGGGTGTATATCACTTATTTAACCTTACTATATCAACGTCTTATCAATCTTGTATGTACCAAAGCAAAAATATATTTACCCAAATAAAAATACAAGTAAATTACTCCTAAAAACTATAATAAGGTTTTAGAGCTCGAGGCGCCACGTGCGTGCCACCAGTCTGTAAAAGACACAGTGGAGACATTAATACACCGGTTCTGAAGGCCTACTACTGAAGGGAAAGTGTTTCGTTCGTCTACTTGGGATTGGGACGACCAAACCTAATAAATTTAAATAACCATTCACTTGTATCAATCCTTTCACAAAATATGACCAACTCAAACTAGCCGTGTAAAAAACACGACCGTTTTCAATAGAAAACGACAATAAAAAAAGAACAAAGTCCCTGTGTCAAATCTTTGACAAGTTATGAACAATATTTTTTGCATTGCACACCACACAAAACAAACAGTAAAGAGAAAAAGTTATATATTTATAATGGCACAATTTAGGCGGACTTATCGCTAGAAGCGGTTTCTACCAAAAAACCTTTAGGTAGAGTAGTTTACACGTCCGAACGAACAAAACGCAATCGTAGTAGGTCTTCTAGCGCGGTATCACAGCAACAAAATGTTTAGACATAGTAAAACCGATCGCCTTTCACGGAACTGGGCGCAAGGCCGCGCGCCACCGGCGTCGTATTGCCAATAGGGTTCGCTCGTTTTTGTTAATTTAACTGTTATTCTGTTTATGATAATGTTACACTTGAAAAAGATACCTGGTTTTAGTGGAAATTTATGCTCTTGGGATGTCTACTTTTCCATTTGAGATAATGAGGACTAGTTAACCCGTTTTGTGTTGGTGGTGTTATGCAAGTATAACCGAAAAATTGGTCAGACAATCTTGCTGTAATTCTTTATTGGCTTATTTTGACAAAATTTTATGCCTTAACTGATGTTTACTGTAAAAGTAAGAAGCTGCAGCTCAGTTGAAAAGCAGCTATTCGGAAAAGGGAGAGTTATTTGTGACGAATTGAATCCAAATAATAATGTTTTTAAAGTCAATAATATATAGACAGTTTAAGGTAATAATTATTATCTTTTCTGCTATATTATCTTCTGAAGAATAACTGGCAAACGATTTTTTTTTCACAGTGATATATCTTAAGTTTTTATTTTTTTTATTTGATATCGCCACGTTTAGTTTTTCTTTGCATACGGCGAATCAGTTTTAATTTATACTGATATGAAGTAAGTTTTTTTAACCATTGTAATTTTTTGAATATTGGCTGACAGATTTGAACAGAAAATTATCTGTTTTGTAAAAAAAAAAGTTTTTATAATAGTAACTGTAAATGAAGAGAAAACTGAAATCTAGAGAAAACTATCCTTGGAGGAGGCCTTCACCTACAGAGGGGTTGCAGACTACTTTATAAAATAATATTCATTTTAGGATTTATAAATTAATAAACTAACAAATTAATTTAGGAACCAAACATAATTACTAACTAACAAAAAAATCTAAATACATAGAATTTGTCTTTTAAATTTTGTTATCTGTAAGAAATAAAAGGCTTTTTATTTTATTATTTATTTAACTGTAAATGTAGCGGTTGGCAACCTTACAAGTCTAGCCTGTTGCGTGCGCGCGCGCCGCTCTCGCCGTGCCTGCTGTAACGTGCAATTGTTTATGTTTTTACTACCTCTTTAGTTTTGTCCATTCATTTTTTTTGTACTGCATCAAAATACTCCGTTATCGTTTCATGATTTCTCTGTAAATACATTATTTTGAAATGTAACGTTTTAGAAAACCGGTCGTTTTTATATATGTGTAATTCATAATGTGTCCTGATAATGAGTTGTATGTGTAATGTTCATTGTTTTATGATTATTACGAATTAAATGTTTTACTCTATATCTGCCGTTAAAAGCCTGTCAGCATCTGTGTTAATTGTTCAAATATAGGCTGAGCTACATTAATTTACTTCCCTTTTTGGCAGCGAATGGTCACTTGCTCCTTACCTTTATAAATTGCGTCAGTTATTAAAAGTAATTTAACATGAAGTGCTTAGACGAGGTATTCTTGATGTAGATTAATATTGTTAATATTTTTTTTATATGCGATGGGCCTCCTAAGGCCCAGACCAAATTTATCACAACCCGTGGCTTTTTCAGGAATTATGACTAGATTTCTAACTAGATGTGTCATTTGTAACGTTGTCAGTTGTCACTGTGAGTATAGCCCTGCAGATTGTCAAATAAAGTCATAATGCCTGTCTGTATCCTGTTTACTTTAGAAAAAAAAAACTGTTAACCAATTATTTAGCTTCAAAATATGCAAAGCTTGTCTAATGGCGAATTGTTTTTTAATGCGCAATAAGTGACTGTTTTTATTAGAAAAAAATACTAGTGAAAAGTGGCATTAATGCAAAGTGCAACAAATAAATGCCACCTGATTTTGAAAACCCGATTATCTACGACGCTGGCGCGCTGCGCAGTCGCTGATCAGGTGATATTGGTTACAATAGTACACAGTTAAAATAGTCTATTGCAGTAACATGAAGTAACAGGTTGTTGCTCGCCTTACCACTAATATATGAAAAAATAAAAAATCTATATTCTAAATTATTATTATACACCATATAAGTCATCAATACTTACTTAGCAAAACTCATATTAAATTCTTAAGTAGTTTAAGAATCTAGCTTAAAAACATAAATCTCAATTGGCAGTCGGGTAAAAAACAACCAAACAGAACGATTGACATACGCGTCGGGGTATTTTAATGTATAATGCGTGTAATATATTTGTAATTGAAGATAAATAACACTTGAAAAAAAATCATCGACCTCAGGTGGGTCCCACCTGAGGTCGATGATTTTTTTTCAAGTGTTATTTATCTTCAATTAAACCTTGCATGGAATTGCTGAAACACAAAAATTTTCAATATTTGTAATGTTTATATTTGAAGCAGTGAACTTCCTGTGGCTGAAATGATGATGATGATGATATTTGTAATAAACAAAAATGTTAAATATTATTGTCGTAGTTGATAATGCGTAAGCACACCCCCATAATAAAGTAGACACGGAAACCAAGACTGTCAAATGTTTTAAATATAATATGACCTTACTTAAAAGAAAATGTTTCTTGCCGTCTTACTTTTTGTGTTTTTTTTTCTACAAAGTATCGCGCAGTTATCTATTTTTCATTTGCCACTTTCTCAGTTGCTATCACATGCGTGTAGCATTGTGATAGCAACTGATCGAAACCAGACTCCGTGAAAATATTGACGTGGACCCACGTAAGGTTACTTGTGGACTCTAAATTCATTAAAGGTTTGGGAGATTCCTTGGAAAAGACATACTGATTGAAGCAGTATTGACTGTGGTGAGGGTGTTATTAGCGTGTTCGCCAGCGTTACAATGCCAAGGTCGCGCCGAGATGAGACACACGATCCGATTGTTTTTAAATTTGTTTGTTTTCATTCTAACATTTAGTTTTGTATTTCTTTTTTAAGCCGCTTTTATTTCAATTAGGGATCTGAAGGCCTACATTTAAAAATGTATCGTTCGTTCGGACGTATAAACTTAACAAATTATAATGACCATCTTCTTGTATCATCCTTTGACAAAATATGACCAACTAAAACTAACCGTGTAAAAAACCGACAGTTTCCAATTGTTTATAAATTGTCAAAGGTTTGATACATGAAGTGAATAGTTATTTTAATTTGATAGGCATTTGAACGAACGATACGCTTTCGTAGTAGGCCTCCTGCCTGATACAGAAAGCAGTGGTTTGAATTTGTTTTAGAAATATTTATTGAATTAAATTAATGAATGAGATGAAGTATGATAACAGCCATTGATTATGCCCGAGAATAGCTATGTAAAATGTTTGTTAATAATATGACTCGAATGTCTCATGTGTCAACATTTCAAATTGGTTGACTAATTTTAGACAAGTGTTTAACCCTAGTCTATCTTTTTTGTAGTAAGGCCATAAATATTTTCGGCGAAGTGTGATCACGTCTTAAATTATTAAAGTAATTAGTATGCATGCATACATAAGCTACAACATGATTGTTACATAAAAATAAACACGACGTGATTTTAAAAATACGAAAAAGGATGTGATATCATCAATTTTTTGTTTAAACTCCTACCCAATTTGGCATTATTTCGAGCGGTATGATTTATTCCAATAACAATATAGTAATCGTGACGCGCTAAACGGTCTGTTTGTGACGACTGTTGTAACTCGACCCCTGATAAGGATGGGTTTTATTCACTAAACATCGATATCGATACGATTATTTAACTTAAAACTATGGTAATATCTATGTACGGATATCCGTATTTAGGCGTAAATAATGTACTAGGTGAGTGTTTTGTTGTTTTTTTTTAAATTAATCAAATAAAAAAAATAAGATAGTTCAGCACTAACCTGATTACATACATTTTATTTGAATTGTTTTTCTTTAAGAAGAAAAGAAAATGTAATAAAGTTGTTAGAATTCAATTTGGAAACCGTATTTTTAGCTACAATAAAATGACATTTAGAATAAGCAATTTGATCATTTGTCATGATTTAGTCACATTTATAGCCTAAGATGCTAATAATCCCTTAGCTGAGCTCAGCAAAACCTACATAAGTACTTATTTGTTACACAGCCTTATGCGACCGCTCGTGATTTCACGAATTAATATCTATCACAATATCGATAGTGCTGGTGTATTATTTCGTAGGATATTACATCGATATAAAATCACAAAACCCACAACCCTTCCTTGTGCGATTGTTGGCTAGGCAAACACAAATAACGTGTATTGATGGACTCGCGAACAACGTTCTGTTTACTTTTTACTTATGATTATTACTCTGAATAATGTTTTGAATAGATGAATAGATTAACAAAGCCGATTATTATAGTTTATTTAAATTCTAATAGTTTTTTTTAGTAGGTCACGATGGTAATTTTTTTCATTTTTTTTTTATTTTCAATGTTGGTGCTATGTTTTCCACAGATCATCATAAATCACTTGATGAGACCAAAGAAAATGTATTCACTCTACACCCATTTTATCCCTTATTTTTGCACCCTCAGAGGTGAGTTTACTTAAACCTGAAGGTGAAACTAAACTGTATCAAATATAAAAAAGGATAATAAAAATCGGTTTACAATTGAAAAAAAAAAACAAATATACGCGTCGACTTGAGAACCTTCTTCGTTGTTTTGTCGGTTAAAAAAGATATCTCGTAACACACAAAAACCAAATTAAGATACTTTTTGAAAGTCTGTGTGTTAAAAACGTAGTAAAAATCCGTGAAATGTGTAAGTATCTATGTTGTTTTACATGTAAAATGGTTAACAATTCACATTGCCTCAGAGCTAGCCCGAGTACGGCAGCGCAATTGTATTTTCCTCCCAGAGCGTATCAGAAAAACTTATCAGAGTGAAATAAATCATTAACATAGCTCAGTTCGCGATAAACCCCATATTATACTTCATTAAACAATTGAAAAACGCTCAGCATTGAGAACATAGTTTGATGGCATTCTACAATGATATCATCGTATGCAATTGCGATCTAAGTAACTGTAACACGAACTGCTTAATTGTGATGTGCCATTAACTTTAAAATTACAACTATTATTAGTGCAACTATTATAGATAAACTGTTTGTTGTTGGAGTTAACATTGCAAACTAAACTGTTGTAAGGTTATATTAAAGTCAAGATTATCCATTACTTTTTATATGAATTAATAATTATGTTGTATTGTTCTCTTATACAAACATTTTGTTTTCTCAAATAGAAATTTATATATCTTTTTCTGGGTACAAAGCCACAGTATTCTGAAATGCTTTTATCGAAACATAAAACGAAATATTTAGATTCAATTTTGAAGTTCATGTAGGTATAATGACTACCAATCACTTTCAATATTATAACCACACTGTAGTTTTTTTTTAAGTGAAACTATCAGAAATGGCAAAAACTCACTTGCGTTTTTTTGCGCAAGAAGCGTGATTAGCAGAGGTTAATGGTACATATATCTTGAGCGCTAGTTTACGTTTAAAAACAATTTAAAATATTAAAAAACAATGTATAAAAAGGAGTACCTATGCTTGAACACTTAAGTATTTTATAAATTTTAATTTATAGAAATAGAAAAATATTTATTTGACACACACACAGACAAAAGAAATACTTATTAAGATTAAACAAATGTGTTAGAGGCCCCCGCTCAGCATTTGCAGCAATTTCTGTCACAGTAATCAAGTAATTAATGTAATCATCCATTTACTGTAAAGTGGCACATTCACAAACTACCTACAAGGGGGTGATTCACACAACGATTTCAAAGTTTACAATCTGAGCAGACAGAACTAACAAACATAACCAAGTTATGTATGCTTTTATTAAGAGTTTGAACTTAGTCCATTATGCCAGGATCGCTACAGACTAAGTTTTTTAATTACATAAACCTTTCAGAATTAATTCCAGACGCAAAACTTGCCCACAAACTTGCATTGTTAGTTCAGCGTAGATGGCGCTACGATCAATAGAACCTGTTGCTTAAGATGGCTGCTCCACTGACCTCAAACTTCGGTGTCGACACGCAAAAAGAACCTCTAACACTATACAATGAAAATTCAATTTTGTTTTACACACCCGAGGGGTGTATCGCAGGATCGCTATTCAATTTTATACTCTACTACCCTCAGAATAGAATTTATGCCCAATAGCACGTGGATATCGTAATACGGATAAATAGGAGTCGCCTGGAGGGAAAATTGCTCAAATATGGCGTGGGATTATTTTTTATTTGTAGACGCATTTTTTTAAATATTGCAAATACGTTGGCAAAGTAAATAGGATTATGGATTATTAAATGAAGATTTACATGTGGTGTTGCTAGAAGGAAAATATTTTCTAACTTTTAGCGCGTTAGAGTTCCTACGTTTTTTGTGTGAAGATACATTGCTTGTTAGTCTTGTACTCACAATTCAATTTAAAAGTCGCGTCGCAGAGAGTTGCAAACCGGTGAAGTGCAAGTTGGAGTCACGCACCGTGTGTTTCTTTCTGTGTTTTGATTTTCCTCTCCATTAATTTTGTTTTGTGCCAATCGCATGTTGTTTCTTAGCGATGGCTCTAATGCCATAAGGCTGGTGATCTTGGTTTGTCACTCGCTTTTATCTCAAGGCTTTCCACCTGATATCATCATGACAATTTTTGTTAGGTTTAATTAGTTCTTCGAGATCATATCATATCAATGTATGTTATTAAGATTAGAGCCCGCAGTTTCTGTAGGCGCTCTGCCAGCACTCTGGCAATGTTAAGTTTACGTTGTCAATCAAGCATGTGTATTCCTTTTATTCAGACTATAACAATTGTAGAAAATTCGTGTGTTGGCTGATGTATATTTTTTAGATTTTGACCCGACTGCCTCAATTGTATATCTTCGTGTAAACATCAACTGTTACTTCTTTCTACGGTGTGCGTAAAGACTAATATTATGTAACTAAAAGACTAGATCGGATCGGTGTTGTCTGTTAGACTTTATATACATATTTAAGCCCAAGAGAAAATATTGTGTCTGGATACTCCAGTTCGTATTGGCTGAATTTGTGCGAAAATGCCGGCTCGTCACGGCCCGGCGCGGAAAGGTGCGTGTGCGCAGGCACGCCGGTTTCATTAATGCACTAGCTAACGTCATTGGTCACAGAGATCCGTCACGCATTCACACCGTGATGTAATGAAATTGGTTAAAGAAAATATTTTTCAAGTTCCGCGTTTAGCCGAAATTGAAATAATTATTTTGCGATCTCACACTTTTATAAGATATTTTTTGAGGTTATTATTATTAATTTTATTTTATTAGGAAGACCAGCTAAAGTTTTACAAGTTTTCAAAAGTTAAGTACACAAAAATAACATCAAAATATAATTATAATTATTGACGATGTTTCCAGGTGTATATTGAAAAAGATATATTTTAATAATTATATCAATTTTATTATACTCACAGATTTACCGTGAAACTTTGATTATTAACAACACAGAGAACTTGGAAATAAATATAATAAAATAAATATGCTTATTGCAAGCCCGTTGTTATGGTATCCAAATGAGGATTAAATATCCTTGGCTTTGGACGTACCAGACAATGAATTTTGTCTGAGACGTCTCCTAGCCCAGCATGCTCAGACTTCGCTTAGATAAGCAGGGTTATTCGCTCCCGCAAAGATGCTAGTTTGGAGGAGGGAGGTAAGAGTTTAAGGACAACGTTCCTATTTTTCCTCCTAGCGCACCCTACGGCGGTGGTAGTTGGGAACTTTCAAGTTCTTGCATGGTCTCAAAATTTCTGAGGCCCACTTGCTTTTTAAGTAAGGCTTAGGCTGGGTTTCCACCAAAGCAGAGAGGAGAAGAGATGTCTCATTCGTCTTTAGAATTTTGTGACGCGAGCGAGCCAGTGGCCGCGGCGTGGCACATAGAGAAATGAGCCATCTCTTCTCCTCTCCGCTTTGGTGGAAACTGGGCCTTACACCGATGAAACCGTGAGCTGCTTTTAAAATGACGGATCGCATGAGATTGGCGAGCTTGTTGTCTAGCTAATAATGCCCCGAGGGAAGAGAAAGGCATTTCGTAAAAAACCACTGCGTAAAAAATTCAACCCTAGGCCGAGGGTACAAAATACAATAACTTTCTAAAGAGGCGAAGCTTGTCTGTTTTGTCGCCTGTCGCAAGGTCACCGGATTTGCATTTAATTGCCTTTTTGCTTGATATCGTGCCTGTAATTAATTATCGTTTTTGCCATGTCTCGGCCTACACGTGGATCGTTCTGTAGACAAGTAGTTTGTCTGGCTTCTCTCGTTCATTTACGTTTTTTTTTCAACCGGGTTTCATGTTTCATTACCCGTGTTTGATATTTGCTTTTCTTAAAGTATAATCAAGTTACCGATCTTAAATGATTTGCTACGGAATCGATTATTAATTTTTATAAGTAGCAGCCACTGTTCACAAGAATATTTTTTATTTTTGTTATTTTAGGCTAAAGTTATAATTCGACTCTTAACCCTTCAACTGAATGCCTTTTTAAACCGCCTTTGTAACATTTACAAAACGTTTCGCTATTGTAGAGCTTAACGAGTTTTCCATTGTTTCGCATTGAATATCATCATTGTCATTACCAAAGGACGCCTTCAAGCTTCAAAGATCCCAAGATTACGATCGCATTAAACCTACAAAGCCTTATTCATCGCAACATGTGCATCAGAGCGTAATTATTATAAACAAATATGAGGAGTGAGGACATCACAATAATGAGCCGCTCAGGTGTAAATAAAACGTCATCTTCTTGACACCGTCACGTGACCCCAAGGCCTTCAATAAACTTGTTAAGTGTCTCCCCCCCTCCCCCCATTTAGCCGTCGTTATATAAGTCTTCGGTGCACACGTCCTACCACAACAAACGCATATAGTGACTCATTTAAAAGCCGACAACCAGTATATCTTGAACTCGCGACTGTTAGCGAACCACAATCTAGGAAGATCTCGTTGTTTGGTTTTAGAGATCAGACATTGTGTTGCTTGCGGTTGTTCTAATTGATTTTAGACTTTATGCGAAGGCGTTAAAGGTTGTCACGTTTGCAAAGATAAGTTGGCGAGCGTGGGTGGATGCAACGTGCGTAAGATCGCAATTCTTGATGCGTGAAGTATGTAAATGGAACAGCACGTTCTAGGAAAGAGTTATTAAGTAATTTGTTAGGACTGGAAGCTGGAACTATTAAATATCGGAATATGCTTTCAAATTACCTGAATGAATTTTAGTCTCAAGATATTTTTACCTGGCTGAGGTAAACTAAACAATTAATGAAATCTAGCGCAAAGCATTTAATCAATTAAGCAACAACAGCCGTTTGCATTTAGTAATCGATTACGCGCCATTTACGTTGTAAATTATAAAGTAATCGAAAACAGTTAATAGTCTGTTTCTAAAATATGATTCCATTTTTTTTTAACAATTTTGTAAATATTTAAACACATTTGTTTAGATTTTCTAATCTAAATTTAGTAAATAAATAAATATTGGATAACATCACATACATTGCTCTGATCCTAAGGTAAGTAGCTAAAGCACTTGTGTTATAGAAATCAGAAACAACGACGGTACCACAACACCCAGACCCGAGCCAATATAGAAAAGTTCGTTTTCTACATTGACCCGACCGGGGATCGAACCCGGAACCTCAGAGAAGGCGGCGCCATTTATAGTCCGGCGCGCTCGCCTCTCGGCTACGGAGGTCGTCCTAATAAATGACCGCTTAAAACATTTTAAATGCAATAGAGAATATAAATACTACTTATGTGAATGGATGTAGCATGAACGTTAAGTTAACGTCCCAAAAGAAGCTCCTAAATGGAATAAAAGCCTAATGGAAAAGTATGACAAATGACAGCAAATGTCAAATAGGTAATTTCATATGTGACACAATTTCCACCTACACGTACCGTTTTTTAAAAGCATAAATATTAATTTTATTTCATTACACACTAGCGCTACGGTTTTAAAATAATCTTTCTCGAAAGGCTCTCCTTAGGCCTATTTCGGACAATACGAGTCTTTTAAATTTAGTAGTGATCAATAATGTTGTGGTTATAAGTGTCCGGACAGTTTAAAAAAGCACCGCCTAATACTAGACAAAAAAAACTAATAGAGACAATGCCCAATTTAGTCCATCTATAGTATGTTTATTAAATCTCTGCAATAAAGTTTAAATACATACATTACTAACACATTGCGAAGTAGGAATTACTAGGAGTCAGTGGATATTTGTAGCATTTCTTCTAAGGTCATCTCTTGAAAACTCATCGCATAAGAAATCAAATAAAAATAAAGAAAAAAAAACAAATAATTTCACAAATTTTGAAATCGTTGATTAAAACTTAACATTAAATAGAAATAAATTCGAATACTACAAATAATTATAACATGACGATATTACATTATAACATTACCTACTAACAAAAGTTTTTTTTTAAATATTTTATTTAATTATTGTTTCTGTTAAAGCCTCTCTCAATATTGCATGTCAATTGTTTTAGGCTAGATGTGTGATGGACCACATTTATTGCAATACAGTTTAATTCTAATTCTTTTACATCTTTGAGTAACGAAATACTTTTGATGTAGACGTCCATCTAAAACATATTAAACAGACTCCAAAAGCAAATAGTTTTTCAATTTGACTATGTTTTATTTTTCCATAAATGCCCGCTAAATGTTAACCACTGTTGACGGTCCTATTAAATTTTAAAGCAAATATTTGCCGTGTGTAAACATTTAGATTATATCGGAATAAAACAGATAACTTGTGTATAGTCTCATTACGTTCGTTTTGATGATTAAAACTTAAACAAATAAAGATAATGTGTATTTTCATATATTCAAGCAACAATTAAATCACACACCTGTTACCTCTTTTAACTTAAAACTGATTGAATATTTTCTTGTTTTTTCTCCACAACTAAAAGTAAAAATGTTGAACTCTAATTGCCGTCTAATCTCTCAAATTTCCCCTCACTAGTGTCCATAAATCAATCGGTAATGTCGATTACATACAGGGTGGTCCAGGCCAGATGGATATAAAATTTTTTTTAGGAAGTCGGCTTAGGGACCTATTTGGAGGCCAGACAAAATACGCTTACAAGATATTTTTTATAATTTTAGAAATATCACCACTTTTTCTGAGAGAGCGCAATGTCTTATTTTTTTCCGAGAGAGTGCAATGTCTAACTAAGCACCTAAAATAAAAAAAAATACGGAATTTTTCATTTTAAAAGTAAATAAAACTTTAAAAAGTGGTGATATTTCTAAAATAAAAAAAAAAAACATATCTTGTCAGCGGCTGACAAGCGTTTTTGTCCTGGAGGGTAAAAATAGGTCCGTAAGCCGACTACCTCTAAAATGTTATATCCATCTGGACTGGACCACCCTGTATAAAACATTAGTCTATTCGACTAATGCTACGCCTACAATCTTGTAAATTAACATGTAATCGTTTTATGAAATCAATTGATCGTATGCGGTGACGTCATGTGAATGTTGGATACTGCATATTATATTAGACAAGTAACATTTTATCAATGGGGTCAAATGTTGTAAAGTGTTTTAATATATTTTATGTGGCAATATTTTATGGTTAAATTTATGTCATTAGGTACGTAGTTTTTTCTAAAGACGCTGTAATTTACTTTCCAAGTTTTAAGTACGCATACATTTCTTATGTAATGTTTGTGTAACGTAGTTGATTTTCTAAATAAATAAATAAAACATGAACCCGGGTCCTTCCGTTCAAAACACATCGTCTCGCCTCTACGCTAACCGGGGATCTGTATACTATCTTGTATCAGAAATGGCACGGAACAGACAATTTTAAAAAACAAAAATACTTTACTGTCAATAAATTACTCGTAATTTGACTTAAATGAAAGATCTGCGGGTCTAAAACGGCCGCATTGGATGTTTCATTTTTAATCTGATTCATTTAGTGAAATGTAGCGGAAATGATTTGCAAACCCTAAAACGGCCTTATTAATAAATGAATCATATGCAATTCATTTCACCAAATGGATCATATTTGATGACGTTAAAAAAATATAGTGACGCGTCTAATCTTACTTTACGGTTTTTGTGAATATGAATGTTTTTAACAACACAAAGGAACAAAATGTTTCAAAATACTCAAGTTTTGTGCGTTCTACAAATATCAATACAAAATAATAATAAAAATAACATTAAAATGGTGGTTCACCAATTTGACATTTAATATGAATTACTCTTTTCATAATATGTGGACCATATTACGAATTTCCATACAAAACTGTCAAATTAGATGAACTGCAAATATGAAATGTTCGAGGCTCATTTTATGATTCATCAAATAACATTTTATTTTATGATTTGCTAAATGAAACATATTATGAACAGAATATGAAACATCCAATGCGGCCGTTTTAGCCCCCCTGTTTATAATACGAGTACTAAATTAAGGGTGTTCACTCACCCATGGCCTAGTTCCTCCATTTTCTGTAGCTCCCATAATCGCAGCGGCTTTGTCGGCGAGTTTTGTGAGCTATTCTTAAAACCGATAGAAATCCGCCACTTTTTTGCTATTGTCGGAGAGCGTTAGGGTACATTTAGGAACGTTCTATTCTACAGCGACAATCGCGTTTGGAATGACGCGATTTTGTATTTGAGCGAATTATTGCATCATGTGGGCGTTTCAGTATTGAACTCTCAATATTGTATATCTATATTAATTCAATGACGACCTCCGTAACCGAGAGGCGAGCACGCCGGACTATATGTGGCGTATCTAGCTATCTCTGAGGATCCGGGTTCGATCCCTGGTCAGGTCACTGTAGAAAACGAACTTTTCTATATTGTCTCGGATTTGTGGTACCGAGTCTTACTTGTTCTGTGGTACCGTCGTTGTTTCTGTTTTCTAGAACACAAGTAGTGCTTTAGCTGCTTTCCTTAGGATCAGAGCAATGTATGTGATGATGTCAAATATTTATTTATTATTTATATCGTCACTCGCGAGCGCCCTTGAGGTTTCGTTTCTCGTCCAAGAATCAGGCATGCCATTTGGTTGTTCGCGATGCGTTCACAATGCGTTTGGGTTTGCACTTTGCGCAACTTCGGCGCATTCCTCGCACGTCGCCGTATCGTGGATCAGACAATTTCCGCTCCCTCACAACGAAAGCGATAGTTTGCGGTAGCTCAAAGTCAGTCTCGCATTACATTCGTGAGTCGTGAAACTGGTGAATTCACATCACAGTATGTACCCTCGATATTTCGGAATTTATGCACAGATTTATACGGACGAAAACTTAAGAAATCATACGGAGTGAAGACGTCGCTGTTACAGTCAGCCTGTGACCACGGTCGGTGTAACCCGACCGAAACGTCAGGCAAAAGAGGTAACATTTTGTACCTAAATTATGATCGCGTAAATTACCGTTTTATTGAGTGTTAAATTAAGAAATCGAGCTAAAAGAATACAGGCTGCCATAGAGTGGCAGTGGCCTGGTCACATTTGTCTTAGAACTGCTGAGTTGGATGTATTTTAAATGGTGACAATGACTTGGATATACTTACACGAATGATAAATGCAATGCTAGTGTGTGAAGTGATAGTTAGACAGTTGAATTTTTTACAGATGATGCATTTCTGTTGCCGCTATATTAACAAATACTAAAACAGAATAAAATAAATAAATATTTTGGGGCTCCCATGCAAAAGGCATGTTTTTTTGCCGTTTTTTATAGATAATGGTACGGAACTCGTCGTGCGATTCCGACTCGCAATTGGCCGGTTTTTTTATGGGTAATAGAGGTTTGTCGGCAATCGCTCCTAGTGTAATAACCAGACTTGTAGCCTCTTGGATCATGGTCGGACCCCAATAATGATCGGGATTACGGAACTGAACGCCAGCAATCATTATGATTTTCTTTGACGCCAGTAAGAAGAGACTAAATGAACGATTTTTCCACGATTTTTTTCTCGGGTAGTTTCGGATACTGGCCCACTTCAAACTTACTTTTGATTAGGGAATAGGGATCGATATTAAAATCTATCAATTTACTGACCTAGTGCAAGTCAAACCTTGTTCCATAGATTTAGTTTATTTATTTAGATAGAAAACGCAAGTAAATAAACTAATTGGTATTATATCAATCCAATCATTTATTATTGATTTACGTATTTGTCACGACGATTGTACCTCTAAAATACCCTATATGTCGATGACTAAGCAAATCGATACATTCTACACAATAAGCATCGAATCGACTGATCATTACGGATTATTTGGAATTGGTGTCAATAGTGTTGCTGCAATTTTTTTGTCGATATGACAAAAATAGTTTTTTTTTGCTTATATCATTGCTTAATGATATTTTATTTCCATGGTAACCACAAGTACGTAGCTATTAATTAACTTGATCATGGTTTACCTGGTAAATGTCACAGTATGCATTGTTTTGATGAAGTGTGGAAAAGACGTACGTAGTCGAAACGTAACTTATTAGATTATTAATGCAGTGGGTTAATTCATTATCTATTTAAATAAATTTTCATAATAAGAGAGACACTTTTTTAAATTCTTCCGATTATCTAACAAAATTAAATTTAAATATTGGACAATATCACATACATTCCTCTGATCCTAAGGTAAGTTGCTAAAGCTCTTGTGTTATAGAAATCAGGAACAACGACGGTACCACAACACCCAGACCCGAAAAGTTCGTTTTCTAAATTGACCCGATGGGGGATCGAACCCGGAACATCAAAGATGGCGACGCCATATTATAGTCCGGCGTACTCGCCTCTCGGTTACGGAGGTTATCAAATTATGCCATAGCTCCAAAGAAAACAGTTTTTTTTGCTAATTATGGCATCCATAACTTAGGTACAGACAACTGCAGGTCAACCGACCCACATACCACATTGGTCTTTAGAACTTTAAGTCTGACAAATAGAGCTTAACATCATCATCACCAGCCTATATCAGTCCACTGCTGGACACAGGCCTCTCCAAAAGCGAGATTTTTCCATAATCGCCACGCTTGGCAGGCGGGTCGGCGATCGCAGTTTGGCCAATGGTGGAGAGGAGACGCTGCTGCCTGTCTTCTTGTGGCGGTTCTCCTGTAGTCGCCTCTAACGACACCCATAGGAAGAGAAGGGGTGGTGCAATTCTTTTTACGTGCCGGCACCACACGACACTAGATAGAATAGAGCTTAAGATCGATTAAGAAAATTTTACGTTTTGTGGTAGGTTGACGAGCTGTTTTCTCTACAAATACAGGTGCACTTAAATTTGCACCTTGCGTGATCCAAACTACGAACGCCTAACGCCAACCGAGGCTTTAAACTCGGTACTCGTCAATGACAAGACGCAGACAGCAGTCAAATATGAAACAGTACGACTAAATTCATATTGATAGCTTTCGACGTTTGAACAGCAATGGCAACCATCGATCATTTTAACTGTTAATGCGACTTTGACAGGATAACAACACTAACTAGGCGTGTTGCCTCACACTGTCTTAACATTAACCACGATAAAAGTGAATCCAGTAGGTCTCTGTCTACTAACTTTGTCTACCGGCCGGCCGCAAGACTATGATAAACAAAATGTTATCACTATAATATTTATTGCTTTACATTTTTTAACTACTATTAACTTCTGAAATAATTCCTAATTACTAAGAATGATGAAAGTAACTTGATACTCTAAGCAAGTGAATGAGCTTGCTAAATAAAGAATTAAATTTTACCTGCCCGATGTGGTTCATAACAATGTATATTCATAGTCAAGGAAAGGGCTAAGGATGCATTAAGCCATGAGGTATGAGGCGGAAGACTGACTCCCTGCCAAGTGCGGATCAACCTTTTCTAATATTTTCCTATGTCGGAACCCGTTAGGGTTAGTTAGTTTGACGTAAGACAAACGCGTATAAACCTAAAATGCTAAGTTGCATTAATACGCTCTCCCATCTTTGCTTTATTTTTTGCTTTGATCGCGAAGCCCCTGGCTTTGGCAATTACCCATTGAGCCTTGAGATTTGCAGACTCCAGGTAGGGGAATTGTGGTGTAGATAAAGCTTCAAGCATGGTGTCACAGGGTAGTTGTGTTAGACTATGTTTTCAACACATAAATTTATTTTATATCAAACGCTGGGTATGATCGCTTTAATACATGGTCATACGTTTTATTTGACTGCAAGCAAAATACAACGCGTCCTTATGATTAAAAGAATTATTGAGAAATAGTATGCTGAATGTTACTTGACTGTGCATTAACGTGGTTTGCCCAATAAAGAGAGTGCCCATAAATAAGTTTTGAAATACCTATTACAGCTGTAATAAGGTGAATGTCGGTTCTGGATGATGTCATCCGGTAGTTGAGACATGTTGAAGTCTTAGAGCTGCAAAACTGACATCTGTATTGATCTTATTTAGCCACTCGATCAGAGACTGCATTTGATAATAATTTAAATATACAATAAGTAATATGCACTATATTTACCTACCAAAGGTCGTGATCTTGAAATAACACCCTTATGTCTTAAAAGAAACCGAGTATGATTATTCGATAGCCTTGTCGATCTAGATTAGACGAACTCCGTAGGCGAGAGGCGAGTGCGCCGGAGTATATAATATGTCGTCGCCATCTCTAAGGTTTCAGGTTCAATACCCGGTCGGGTCAATGTAGGAAACGAACTTTCCTATATTGTCTGGGGTCTGGGTGTTGTGATACCATCGTTGTTTCTGATTCCCATAACACAAGTGCTTTCGCTACTTACCTTAGGATCAGAGCAATGTATGTGATGTTGTCCAATATTTATAGCATTTTCTTTTACGCTGGTGGTGTCTTTAAGAATACATAGTCAATTAAGAAAATGTGGTTTATTATTTTGGCACTACCGGGAATAGAATTAGACTTCAAGGGAAATTAATGCGCCACTGTTCCAATCGAGTAGTCGTAGGAAAAAGTGTGTATTTAGTGCATTTGTGTTGATTATGATAACAACAACATTTACCGTATTACATGTTATCTTAAGCACCGAGGTGTTAGATGAATATAACAAAAAAAGCAATTTAAATTAAATCGTCACAGCATAGCTCACAGTCAGCGCCAATTTCCATTTCCATTGAAATTCTTAGACAAAATTCCAATGAATCCTATTAAAAAAGCGTTGAAGCGTAGTTGTTCCAATTGCAAATAAAAAATTGAAACGCAGTTTCGATAAATGAAAATCGCGTCGTTTTCCAATGTGATTTAAACGCCCTCTGGCGGGCTATGTATCACGGGTATCTCATTAGTTCTCTTTTCCTATGTGGGCCAAAGCAAATGTTTTCCCGTTTGATAAATGCGTTTTCAGATATGAAATAGTTCTAGTTATTGTTCTTTTTACGTGCCGTTGCATTGTGAATCGAGTTTACATAAATGTAACGGTAGAATTAAGTGCCGCAGAATAAATTGCAGAGCATATTATTTTTTCTTGTTGCAATTAATAGTTGTCTCTGTCGATTCTCGCTATTACGCAAAAGCACAATAGGTAATGTTTTGATTTTAATGCAATTGAGTGATAAAATCGCTTCCGTAAATAAAATTCTGAAGTGCCACAAGGAAGTATACTGGGTCATGTATTATACTTGTTAATATACTGTCAGCCTGTTAATTGCCTAAGTGGTAGTTTAAATCCGTACAAAGTTTCCCGTATAATCGTGAGATACTGAGATATTCGCTACTAAGATTTTCAGCGATCAAGACTTCTTCGGTCACTAAACTGGCGGTTAATCCATCTACCAATGTCTGTTATTATGATTCTTTAAAAATTTTGACGCTTATCTCATTTAATTAAATTACGTTACACAGAAAACGGTACAAACTTGTACATAGTATTCTAACATACTAACGTCCAGACCGTAAAAAATCAAAAGAAATCGAACGCCCTCAGTGAAGAAGTTCCTTTAAATGTGCTCAGTGTGCTCTCTGGATCTATGATGATATTTTCCAATTACGCCGTCTAAGATATCTTTAATTACCAGCCACGGAGTAAGAAGTTATTACGTGGCGCTCTCAAAGGGGCTAATTTTATTCAATTCGTCGTATGAAATGATTAATTTTGTTGGAACTGGAAATCAGAAATCAGAAATCAGAAATATTTATTTGCTTTAAACATGGTAAATACAAGATATTTTAAAATTATTATGTCCACATGTTTGACTTAATTAGTCATGCAAATATACAAAGTTAATATCAAATGTACCTACAAGAAAATTACAACAATATTAAAGTTAGTATTACAATGTCAAAAGGTTTATTAAATTAAATTTATCAATATCATGTCAAAAACTAGCTTAGCTGATACAATAATTTATTATTTGTCATCAAAATATTCTTGCATTGAATGGTTGATGAGTATACATTTTCTAGGAATGGCTTCCATAATAAACCGACGAAGGGAATCTGTAAATATAACTAGTTATGAATGTAGGCGCTGAAGACATTTTAAAGATATATCGGCTCTCTAGTGTTTCTTCAAACTGGCCAAGTGCGTTCGGTCCATTCCACAATTGCTTGTCCTAATATCTTTACATAGAAGGGAGCTTTTTGTTACTATGAGTCTACATTGTGTGATTTCGTACTTTATAATTGACAGTTCTTTAACTTGTAAATCACGCAGCTGTGATTTTTTATTACTTAGGTAACCACATATCCAATCAACGGGGTAAAACCAACGAGGTATTTTGGGCACGTGACTTATAGCACTTTAATTCTATTCTGTGAGGGTCGCGGGAACAATACACGAGTTAAAATCATCTGTTCTTTAATTGATGGAAAAGTTAAAAAAAAGAACTTGGTGATTTTACGGATTTGGCGAAACTGAAAAAAATTCTTGTTTTACTGCGGCATACATCACGTTACAAATAATAACATTTGCTTTACTTTTACATAATCCATCATCATTATTATCAGCCGCTGGAATTCCACTGCTAGTCATAGGAATATGACATCTTTATTGCGTGAAGTGCAGTATTAAGTACCGTGTGAGTTTTTAGTCCTCCATAATAGTACGATTGACAATAATGTTTTTGCTTCAAACCCTTTTATCGTCGTATTGTATATTTGAATTACCATATCCTGGCACATTATTATATTACTCTCGCCATTTTATATTTCGTATCGTATTCGTATCATCATGCAATCTTATCTTTGGGCTGCGAGTTTCCTGCTCAGCTAGATCTGAAGCAATAATCCGATCCTATAATTGAGTACCCTATTACTAGTTCGCAGCCTATGCACGGCGCAAACGGTGGAATGTTTGAGAGAAAAATAAACAAAATGCGTTGATGCTATAATTACTGCTGGACCGTATTCGTCTGGTGATAATAGAGCATGGTACTTGATTTAAGTTACAGAGCATGGTGTTGGATAGGTATAGGCCCTGTGCTATCGTTAAGATTGTCTCAAGATTCAAGTGACGTGACCAAGCTATCAACATCAACGTTTCCTTAATATGGATATGAACGGTAATATTTACCTGTAAATAATATCTTCGAAGTAAGCATTGAAATTATAGACGTTAGAACAAGATTGACGTAAAAAAATTAAACATTCCTAATCGTGTAGATTTAGAGCTGATAGGTCGCTGTTAGGTGTTCCGTTATGTGATTAAACAGCTTATCTACTCGTAAAATAACATCATGTTAACTAAAACAATTTTATCTTACGTAAATATTCATGCTTGTACGGAGCTTCAACATCAGTCGCGTGGGTGTCTCGTAGGAAGTGGGTCGTGCGTCAGTCATTGATAAAGATGATAATGGATAATCCTGAATAAAGTATGCGTGGTAATAAGTTTCTTATTAAAGCTTAATTCGCAAACTATTAATAACCTATCAAGAACAATTTACCCTCGAAAAGGCAATTTTCGTCAAATATGAGCTCTTCTTCTTCTTTGCGTGTCGACTCACTTAGGCTTTTATATATGTGAGGACCAAAACTCAGCCACTGATATGCCACATAGCCACGACTCAATGGCAAAAATATGAATTAATATTTTCATTGAACAACATCAATATTTAAGAATAGTACATTATGATACAAGTGTGCTAGGTTGATTATTACACACGAGGCATATTGTAAGCGCGAGCCGCAGGCGAGCGCGGTAAGGAAGCCGAGTGTGTAATAATCAATGCACACGAGTTCCATACGACGTTTTTCAACACGATTGCGAGGAAAAAACCAAACTAAAATCTAAAATACCTTCTCCGTTTTTGCTGTTTTTCTCTAGGTTTTGGCGGCAACAGGCTATCACTTGCTTCGTGCCTCCATAAGTATTTCCGACGGCGTTGAATAACATTTTACTCGTCTTCACTATTTAAAGTCATTTTTTATAGTAATTAACCACACAGCAACAACTTTACCAAATATTTAGGGAAAATGGTACGTGAGTTTTGTTTTTTTCGCGCGCCGCAATTTCGATGCGCGCGCAGGTTCAATAATGGCACAGGAAAAACTGGCTGTTCAGCCGGAGTAGCAGCAATTTAAAAAATAAAATAAGCTATAAATTAATGTTTCTAAAAATGATAGTTAACTTAATTTGTGTTTATTAATATACAATTTGTTAAAATGAAATATTTATTTGTCATTTTAACCTAAATTTTAAAATAATTTAATATTAGTAAAATATTCAATGTTCTTAGACAGAAACATTTGGTGGATTTTTTAAAAAAAAGTTTACATTACCGCACTAGTGCGATAATGTTATTATAGCACAAGTGCGTAATATGATGAATTATGAAACTAAAAACGGTGTTATAAGAGTCAATTTACGAGCAACTGTGTTGAAAAGAATATTAGTAATATTAGAAGTCGTTCGTTAAGGATCATATTGCAGCTTTTCTCACACTTGACTTGTATAGCATTTAATGGACAACTCAATGAAAAGGTTATGTTTTTCTCAACCACAAATAACCGATTTTAACCTTTAATATTATATTTCGAAGCGATCCCTAAAATCTATTATCACAAAAACAACAAGTTAAGGGGAGGTCATGATCTGAATCGACACACCTAAAGACTTTTAGCAGACCTAGAGTAAAATAGATTGTCTGGAGAAAGAACATTTACAGATTTGAGATCCAAAACATGAAATTGACCTCCCTGATTATTAAGTGGACGTTGAGGTTGCGTTTAAGAAATACGTATATGTCTTTCATCATCATCATCATCATTTGAGCCACAGGACGTCCTCTGCTGAACATAGGCCTCCCCCAGTGACTTCTAGTTCGGCCGGTTGGAAGCGACTTGCATCCAGCGGCTTCCTGCAACCTGCAAATCTTTTTAAAACGGTTTTATAATGTTTGGTACCAAATTTAAGAAGATTATTAATAGCAAGCAACTCCGCATCGACATCACCAGAATTACAATGGTGATAATAAATATTAACTGAGATGTAATTTTCACTCGGCATCGGCATAAAATTTTTAAATAAATAATTTCTACATTTATACCAATTATCTAGCCCCAAACTAAGCAGAGCTTGATAACGTCTTGATAACGGATAAACATACTTAAAATGTTTATAAATAGCAGGTCGGCGTATGAGTACGGCCCCAGGACCGGCTCGCGGCAAGTAGCGCGGCTCGGCGCCGGCGCCGGCATTGTACCTGCGCATACGCACTGACACGCGCCAACACCTCCCGCTGTTCTGTTCTTTATTATTCCATGCTGTCCCGAGTTTTGTCTTTCGTCCCTTAATATTTAAGTTTTTTGTGGAGCAATATACGGTTTCAATTTGATAGTTTACTTCATTTTAGGGTTGATTCTACTGATCAGATACAGTAACTGTATCTATGAGACCGATACTGGAGGCCTAATTCAAAAGCGCATCGTTCGGTCGGACGTATTATCCGATCAAATTAAAACATCCATTCCCCCGTATCAAAGGTTTGACAATTTATGGACATTGAAATCGGTCGGGTTTTTTACACGGCTAGATTGATTCTCGTTAGGTTTATACGACCGAAAGAAAGATACACTTTCGTGCTAGGCCCAAAAAGTAGCAAAAAAACACTTCCCCATACTAAACCTTTATATGAAAGAGTACGCATTTTTTATTACGATGATCTTTATAAAAAATTACTCTATTTGAGCAGTACAATACTAATAAATTGGGTCCTTATATTTGGTTCATAATAACGTTGAGTATAGGATTTGTAATGCAATTACAAACTTGACGTGAATACTTTTATACGCTATGTTGGTGAGCGTGAATTACCCTCATAGTATACTGCTGAAGGGAGCATATTGTGTTACTGCGATAATAATAATAATTGTACCTGAAGGTTGTCTGGAAGAGATCTCTTCTAGCGATAAAACCGCCTAAATTGTACCATTCTAAATGTAGTTTTTTTCTTTGTGCAGTTTGTTTTGTGCAATAAATAGTATCTATTTATCTGTCTACCCCCAAAAATATATTTCTCCTTTGTTTTGTGTTTCACTCATACATTGTAATCAGTTTCAAAGTAAAACAAAAGTAACAATTTAGATCCCCCATTTAGATTAGAATCCCTATTTACACAGTACATAATAGAATATATATATTGTGTTATTAATCATTCAATTTTAAAAAGAGTTTCAACAAAAACACCGAACATTGTCGACTACTCACGCTTCAATATCAAGCTGCCATTCAACAATACATCGCCTTACGCTAATAATATCCTCTATTTATTATATATTAAGTAGGTACTATAAGTCCAATCGTCACTATACGCCAATAGTCCGATACGCCATTTCGCTAAAAGCTGCCTCGAATTATTCGCCCCGAAATTGTTTGCGCCCTGCAAAAATGTGTTTACTGACACATTACGCGAAAGGGCACTTTATTATTTTACAGAATAGGCTTTAGGAGCATTTTGAACACTTGCCAGTGAAAACTTAAGAGGCCTTTTACAAAATTTTGGCACTCAATGAAACGGGAATTAACGCGATCATAATTTAGGTACAAAATGTTACCTCTTTTGCCTGACGTTTCGAGCAAAAGTAATTAAATTTTTGACAGTTTTGCGGTTGTTTGGTGATTACTGGTCAATTAAAAGATAAATTGAAAATCGGAGGCCGCTACGTACTATAAAAAAGGGAAACCTATCAATAAGTATTTTTTATTTAATCATTATAACCTATTGGGACAAAACAAAAAAGACATTTCCCTTTTTTTTTGCACGTTTCTATAAATACGGTTTTTGCAGTTATGACTTATAAATATGTTTGGCTTTCGTTATTTTATTGTTCGTAGCGGCCTCCGATTTTCGATTTATCTTTTAAATTACCAGTTATCATCAAAAAACCGCACAACTGACAAAAAATTGTTTTAGGCCTCTTATCATGTATACTGAACACTGAAACAAAATGGCAACCGTCTGGTAAAGTGGTGTCTGACACAAACTTCGTAATGATTGCAGATTCGAATCCCACTTATGATAAGCAAGTTAATATTGTCCTTAATAATACAGGATGTTTGTTACAATTTACGAGAGACGTTTTTCACATGAATACGAACAACTTGTACAATGGAATCGATTGTGAAATTGAGAAAAAAAGCTCTACCGTATTGTACTAATTTTGGTGAACTGAACTTCAATTCTCGACTTTCCCATTGAGTGTTTCTAATCCAAAGTAGTTTATATTTTTAAGAAGAACAATCTTAGAAACCTAATATCCATATTTTACTTTTAAACTTTCGCGTTGCATAATTTAAAACTCAATGAAACGGGAATTAACGCGTGTCAGCCTGTGACCACGGTCGGTGTAACCCGATCGAAACGTCAGGCAAAAGAGGTAACATTTTGTACCTAAATTATGATCGCGCTAATTCCCGTTTCATTGAGTTTTAAATCCATATTTTAGCCTAAATTCTTGTGTAGCCCTTGTCTTCTTGGATTTAATTTTTGAAGACTGTTGCGTTTTTTTATTGTTTGAAATCTAACAATTTGTTTTTGTTTATATTTATTGACGACCGTCTTGCTCTAGTGGTTTGTCTAGTCGTTCTAGGTAGGCGGTTGCAGGTTCGAAACCCACAAGGAGCAAATATTTCTGTGTCCCAGTATTCGTACCTAAGTCATGGATGTTTAAAAAATACATTTAAGTATATTTATCCCTCATATATTCGCCATAGTACAAAGCTTTGCTTAATTTGGGGCTTATATACGTCATTGTTTGTAAAGAAAATCTCTTGTTGAACTACTTGAATCTGTAATACCTAGCGTAGATTTATACGTATGTCTCTGTCAATAAAACGGTTTTAAAAATGTTAAGCCCTTACAATACGATGAAAGAGCCTTTGTCGCTATAAGAGTGACGATTCACAAATGCTGCCGGTATAAGAGACGTTTTATATCACTTCATTGTATTATACAGCTCCGATGCAGCGACAATCCGCCACCTATTTATATGGAAACATCGATGATTGCCTTCAGATTCCTGGGCATAAAACTCATGATTTTTAACACAGTTTTAAATCCTTTTGTACCTAAATTGCAATTGAGTTTTGAAAAATTCTTGCGTGTCATTTGATGGTAACTTTCTTTGACTTCCTTAAGATTCCATTATCCGATCCTTATCTTGGTGCAAATGGGACCACCTCGGTAGATAAAAGTTTGTGGTGCTAATAAAAAAAAACAAAAATCAAAATCAATGGGTGAAATCAATAATCAGGCCTAATTATTTGCAACAACTAGTTTGTTTTAAGCTTAGTTACTTAAAAAAAAAATTGGTTGCCTGTAAAGTCGGTATACGGGCGAAAGTTTTACGTGACAACGACTTTGAGTGGTAAAATAATTGCAGTGTATGCCTATCTCTCTCACTCTCTCTCTCTCGCTCTATCTCTCTCGCTCTTAGGCGGGCTAAATGTGCTCGAGTGGAAGGGACGCGTGCCTTTCACTTTTTATGTCTGTCTCTCTCGCTCTTAGGCGGGCTAACCATGCCCGAGTGGAAGGGACGCGTGCCTCTCACTCGCTCTCATTGTGAGCGCATAACGTGAGCGGAGCGTAACGCAGTTTCTTGAAGTGTCACCCGGCAAACCAATTTATAAGACGTTGTCACGTCAAAAGTATTTGATTTCACCCCTTCTTACCTTCAAGGAGAAGCAGGATGCAACTTTATTCTTAGATTTAATAAAATTAAAAATTCTTGACAACTTTATTTCTTTTTTAATATAACATAACAGTCACATAAATCTAATTAGTAAAGTTTGTATTATGGCCCCTTTATGTAACGAATAGGCATACTTACATAAAATATAATTAAGACATCCGTAGCCGAGAGGCGAGCACGCCGGACTTTAAATGGCGCCGCCATCTCTGAGGTTCCCGGTTCGATCCCCGGTCGGGTCAATGTAGAAAACGAACTTTTCTATATTGGCTCGGGTCTGGGTGTTGTGGTACCGTCGTTGTTTCTGATTTCTATAACACAAGTGCTTTCGCTACTTACCTTAGGATCAGAGCAATGTATGTGATGTTGTCCAATATTTATTTATTTATTATTTATTTATTTATGTAATTAAGACATCATCAATGACTAAGAAATAAACGCTGGGCACAAAAGCGTTTATAAAATAAACAAAAAATTTCACCCTGCGGGATCTGACCCCCGACCGCTCGGTTTGTCTTTGCTAGAAAAACAATTTATTGATTTTGAATTTGTTATGTAATAACAAATCATCGTTAATATTCATAATGGCTGTAATATTCGATCTGACATAATTAATAGCTTATGCAAATGTAAACTAGACCAATGAACTAAATACCATAAATTCCTTATCGGATTAATAATTTTGTGCGTAGAAAAATATCTTGACTTAATGTTTAGAAATAAATTGATTTTTTTAATCTTTCATGGTCACTAACATTAGAATATTTTGTAATAAATTGATTTGTCCAGGATGTTACAGATCTATTGGATAATGGAATGGAATGAATTAATGTATCTGGTTATTCGTAAATAAGCTCCTATTCTGTGTAGTTATCTTCCTTTTATGCTGGGGCTTCACCTGCGTAACGCCTAATGTTCGTTAACGCATTAAGCTACGCGCTAAGTGCGTGGCCAAACTTATTTGAAGTTTGATAATAGCGTCTAGCGACGTAGTTAGCATGTGACCTGTGAGTGTGTCTTTAGAATAAAAAAAAAACGCTTCTCAATACTTTTCTCATTTTGTCTACTCCATACTTACTTAAAAACTATGCACTTTAACATATTATATTTCACAAAGAGTTTTTGAATGTGACCGTGTTTTAACATGTTTAGTGTAGTAGGTGTAGCCACAACAACGCACTAGACGCCCGCTTAATCCCTTTGATGTGTGAAAAGTTACCGCCGTCCGAGCTATCGCCTAACGTCTAATGTTATTGAAGCAAATTAGCGCACAAAGACCGGCTACATCTGCGTACTAGGCATGGCAATGATTGCTATTTTTCAGTCATTGTCATATGACAAAATGATGATTTTTTGTCATATGATATCACTGTGATAAATCATTGGCAATGATTTTTTGTCGCAGTGTCATAATGTAACACTTTTGCTATTTGTTACTTAAAATGAAATATGATTTATTGTGAACAGTTGCTCCTTGCTACTTTGCTACTTTTTTATGAAATGTCATATATAGTTCGTGCGCTACGTAATGTGCTATTTGTGTGTATTATTTAAGCATTTTTTTTTTAAACAATTAACTTCCCCTCATACTTGGGACTGACAATGTAAAATTTTTCATGTGATTTTTTTTTTAAATCCTGAATGTGTGAGTAAACTTATTTTTACATTGGCGTATGCACCTATCAGTCATCACCGGGCGACTAGTGAATTTAAAAACAACATCATAAAATCATAATTCACACATAAAACGAAATTTCATTGTAAACAAAACGAGCTCGACGTTCCCTACTATAAAATCATAACAAGATAATCTAAACCTTACGACGCTCAGCATAAAATTCAACAAACTAGAAGGTTTCAACCTGCCACTCGTAACAAAAATCATGACAAACGAATCTAAACTTTACGGTCATAAGTTTAAAGCTCTTAAAATGCTCAGTATCGTTATCGTTTGTCACCTATGATGGCATAAAAAATAGCACAGCATGTTTGTCTTTTTCTAACACGCATCTGTAGCAAATCATTCCTACTCGCTCGCGCGCTCAAGGCCTGCGCTCGCTAGACCCGCTCTGCTACATGTCATTAACGAATGAAAAGAAATTTGCGCATGACATATGATTTCACAGTCTGTGATTTGTAGCAGTCAATATGACAAAAAGTAGCAGGTGTGACAAATGATTTTCAAGTCATATGATTTTTCACCTGCTCCTCATGATATCGTTCATGCCTACTGCGTACTACGTCAAATATAGCATTAATTAACGACATTAGACGCAGGTGAAGCCCCAGCATTAGGAGGTGATTCTACTCTTAATGTTTACTATAAGTATAATCAATTTCGTTATTTATAAAGAAACTATTTTCACATTAACATGTTAACAGCTCGAAATTTTATAACCAGAAATTATGATTGATTCTATTTAAATCAGGCATTAGGTTATTTTATTATGAATCTATAATGCCGATAGGGGATTGATAACATAAATAAAAGTTTTATTGATCTATGACGAGTGAATTTTCTTACAAATACAAAAATTATTAGTTTTGTATGAAAAAAAAAATCTGATTTCGGCATTGTATTTATATGTCTATGTTAACACATATCTTTTCTGGGTTAATATAGTGATAATCAGCCTGTATAATTCACCTGTACCGAACTCTAAGTTTTGGATCTGTATTTCCTCCAACCTTAAAATACCGGGTCATTATTTATTGTAACTCCTGTACATATAAATAAACAAATAATATAATTTTGACTGAAAAGTAGAAACGATTCCAACGACAAGACGCAGTTGCTTACCGGCGAGTCATTAATTAATATCCACAATACGTAACCTCGAAACCCTACAATACATACTTCAGCTTCGCACAGTTACGTAATACTTACAACTTGCTCCTTCATATTTGCAACCATCTATGTGGCCTACATGTTTCTGATACTATTGCAAACTCATTTGACTGATAAATATATTTGTATGGACTCCGTCTGAAATAAATTGATTTTATTTTTATTTTATTTATTTTATTATACAGGGTGTAAAAAAAGACTTAACGAAGCCTTAAACCACGAATTCTATACATAAAATCAAGTAAAATGCAAAAAAAATAATTGCTGGGAAATGATTTATATTTTTGGGTATCAAAAAAAATAACTTATTTCTAACCCGCAATGTATAGCGCTCACGCCACAGACTATGCCAGTGTGTGTAAGTGGATCATGTTTCTTCGTAAAAAAAGTTTAGTATTATTAAACAGATGTCAATTTTGTAAAAATCTTTGAAAAAAAATTGTAACTTTGTCTGTCAATAACTCGGTAACCCGTCATTTCCCAGGTATAGTGTAAAAGAAAAAAATGATCGTAATAATACGTATAGAATATGTAGTATTCGGCTTCGTTAAGCCTTTTTTACACCCGATATAATCGTACTCAACACCGAATGTTAAGCGCTGAGGAAAAGAGTGGGGATCGCTTTGCGCATCTGACGAGACGATCATCTTATCAGAGACGCGTGTGCGTGGAGCTAACAACCAATCACAGCCAGCGATTCAGGCGCGTCGCTCTACTAGCCAATCACGTAACCGTAATGGTCTTCTGTTCTGCGCATCTTTCGCTCAACATCGGTGCCGCTAGTTGTTGCTGTCTAGATAATAAATAGTAATAACTAACTTAAATCTAGTTGTCTTACGTTACCCTTAGAATCGGACCATTTTGGTAGAAACATCTTGATGTTGCGTTACAATATTTTCGCTTACCGTAACTGGCATCTTGAATAAACATTACATCTTAATTTAATCGCAGGAGTATTATTTTGTGCTTGTCTCAGTTAGTACTCAGTCATGCAAATTAACATTTTGTGTTAGTTTCTACTATTAATAATGTTTATGTAATTGAGTTAACAACACAAAAATGCAATGGATGTTTTACCGCTTAAATACATAATGAATAACTTTGTCGGATAATTAATCAAATTACATCATAATTAAATTTCGGAAGTCTGTGGAAGTCATGCAGAAAATATCATTTTATTGTAGCTACATTGAAAGAGATTAAGTAACATTTACAATTTAGTATGTCAAGAGAGGTGACAGATCGGTTAACGCGACACCGATATTCTGTCACCGCAGGCCTGTTACGTATCGAATGACAGGTGTGATCGTGTGAAATTCGGACAGTGAACCTTTAAAGGCAGAACTAGTAACTAGACTAGCTAGCAAATAGACTGTAGCTTGTACTACAGTCCCCGACACCGATTTTGAGCGCCGGCTGTGATTGGTTGTTAGTTCCGCACACACACGTCTCTGATACGATGATCGTCTCGTAAGATGCGCAAAGCGATCCCCACACTTTTCGGTGCAGGCGCGTCACACGACTAGCCAATCACGTAATCGCAATGGTCTTCTGCACATGCCTTAACACCACCCAAGTGCCTAAAAAAATTTGAAAATCAAATTGTCAGAATACCTGTTACTTGAATCAAAAAATTTAAAATATGATATGCTAGAAGATTTGATAAACAACTTGAATTGAATAATTTTGATTTCCCGTTAAGTCGCTCGGATTAAAACATGCACAAAAAGTGTCTATTTTTTCATAAATTGCAAATGTTCTCATTACTGTTTTCACACAAAACATGATTTTGGAAATATACATGTTTTGAATTGAGAGTTTTATTTGAAAATTCTCGTTAAAGGCATTAATTTCATAAAAAAAACATGTTTTTCCGATGTTTAGAGGTCATCCGCACGCGCGAAATTGTATGGGCGCGACGCGTCAAGGTCATTCAAGCGTGTTAAGGCTTTAAATTCGGAACACATAATGTTGATGGGATGGGATGATAGGATTTTATTCCTTTGTGTTTGCAGACGTATTAGTACGTTAGGTTAGTTATCTTTATTTTTTTTTATTTGAGATGGGCTTACTCTTGACCCCAATCTTGCTCTAGAGCATAGATGGGATCTACGGTGGAGCGAGCTTGCCCAGAAGATGCCTATTCACTCTGGTCTTAAAGAAAGTCAGGTCATATGCACTTGTTATCTAGTAAATTTGTGTTCTTATTCAAAATGTTTTGTTTCAGGTATGTCATTTAAGGATTTGCAAGAGTGTGGCAGATTTTGGTAATGTACTTTTTTTGTATTAACTACTTCTTTTCCACCGTTTATTTTTGAATATTGCCTATGTTTTTATTTTAACTTGTTATCTCATTTCCTAATTAAGCATAATATAAAAAAATCGATATCACTGGAATTATTTAAATAAAACTGAAGTGCCCCTTTTAAATGCCTTTTAACTAGTTAAACTCATATAGACCAACCAAGTATTTTGCGATTTTGTCATGAATTTTCTTTCCTTCGTAGTTATGTAGGTACAGAAACAGTTAATATCCTTCTAGAGTATACATATTTGCATGCAAAGGTTTTGAATTTCATCGCAAAGTGTTCTCACACAAACTGGGAAAGTTTTGGATACAACGTACTAAGTTTGCCGAGAGAAATACACGAGTTTATCTTACGCTAGTTGCTATAATTTTCATTATAACTAAAAAATGTATTTTAGAAGTTATTGTTATGGAAATAGTTTACCCACTTAACTACATTAAAATATATTATTTATTGAGTAAGTGTTAAAGTAAATAGTTCTTATATACCTCCGTAAACATGTATAAAACTTAGTAGATACTGCACCGCGGCATAGTATAATAATGAGTACTCAAAGTCAAAGTCATTTCTTTCTTCAAATTGGCCATCAATGGCACTTTTACATGTCCCAATTTTTATTTTTCCCTACCACCGCTTCGGGACTACTATCGGCTGGTGATGAGAAGAACTGACTGACAGCGGTAACGTTACATTCGCTTTGCATCAACAATATTTGGGCATTTCCGAAATCCTAACCCGCAACTGCTGGTTTTGTAGATGGGGTCACGCACCTACTAAGCCAGGGGGTCGTTAATTTAAAAATAACGAGAACACGTTACAGTTTGTTACAGAAAAAGCTCAAAGTTATGCGAGGTAGTGAGGCTTGGTTCTCAGTTTCTGAAAGCAACTCTGAGACGGGTGCTAAATATTCATAGGCTGGTGAATTAAAAACTGTGTATTTCGATGCAAAAAGGCTTGATCAAAGGCGCGATCCATAACTCTGGAGCCTTTAGAACAACTAGTTGTGGCCACTTGTTTTTTGTTAATATTATAAATAAATAAATAAATATTGGACAACATCACATACATTGCTCTGATCCTAAGGTAAGTTGCTAAAGCACTTGTGTTATAGAAATCAGAAACAACGACGGTACCACAACATCCAGACCCTAGACAATATAGAAAAGTTCGTTTTCTACCTTGACTCGACCGGGGATCGAACCCGGAACCTCAGAGATGGCGGCGCCATTAAAAGTCCGGCGTGCTCGCCTCTCGGCTATGGAGGTCGTCAACTATGTAGTGCTTTTTTGCCATTTTGTGGCCTTATTCTACTTGTTGTTTTATGGGCAGGAGAATGTGGTTTTTGCGGCTCTAAAACAAACTAAAATACACTTTGTATAAGAACTTAGATAGCTTAGCAGCTAAGCGTTGTTTGCCCTTATCAAGATTAGTGCTTACTTAAAAAAACCTCCATAAAATATTTCATCTGACAAGCATTGGTACAGTAAGTGATGCTAACCTACAATAAGTTTGAGTGTATTTCTTTACTTTGTTTTAGTCTTGTCTAGGCCCTTAGATTCTAAGGTATAATATGTCTTATGGTATCTATTGTCCGAATTCAACTATACGATTATATAAGGTCCGATTTTATTAGTGTAAATCCTGTTAACCTGTGACTATATAGGTGAAAAGCAATCGTAAAAACCGATTTTCAAATGTGTATCATAAAAACTAAAAAAGTTAAAAATACAAAATAACAACATCGATTTCATATTGCATAAATCTATCTTCAACTCTTTCTCGCTCTGACAAGGGGAAGGAATAAGACGGTTAATCGGATGGTTAAACGTACCAAAGATAGGACGAGTTTATGCAATATGAAGTCAATGTTGTTGATTTTGATTTTTAACCTTTTTAGTTTTTATGGTACACATTTGAAAATTTGTTTTTACGATTGCTTTCACACCTATATAGTCACAGGTTAACAGGATGTACACTAATAAAATCGGACCTTATATATCGACCCGATCTAATCTTATTTCGCACTGATACTTGGTGAATCGTGTTATACTGTAGTTGGTATAAAAGCCTCAATACACGATCTAAGTTTTGAAACATAATTTATCTTGCCTTATGCATTTGTAAAGCTATCAGAACGAAATGAGATAGAATAATGTTTATTACTGCTAAGAAAGAGCGCGAGATACTGATTACAGCAGCTTTAAGCTATTGTCAATTTCTACCGATCTTGAAATCCGAACTAATACGTCGCAGATCGAGACATAAATATGTATTATTTGTGTGTGTAAGTATTTTCTTGAATGACTTATTATGGTTACAATAAATAATTCACAAAATTGACTGTCTTTAGAGACTAATCCCAAAGGATTTTGGGGGATATTTTGCTCTGTTATGGAATACCAACGCGAAGAAATAATTTATCATTCAGTCAAACGCTGTAACAAGATTAGGGTGAAGGTTGGCAACACTGCCAGTTATTAGTAGGAGGGTTGCGGATGAGTTTCATTGTGTAGGAAAAGGCGGAGGAATTGTAGTTGATCCTGTTTTGTATTTATTTTGTTTGTAACAAGCTTCTTTCAAGTTATTACGAAGAAAAGGTGCTTCAAATCCGACTGTAGGTAGTAATTTGCACGTTGGAATATATTATCAGAATCTAAAATTTATTGAACTTTCATTATTATCTTCAGTGCTGAAATTTTATAAAAACGTAGTTAACTTATATTCAGCCTATTGCAGTCCACTGCTGGACGTAAACCTCCCCTAAAGCGCGCCAAAGAGCACGCCCGCTTTTTTAATCCATCCACTGCCGTCCATCTTCCTAAAGCAGTCGGTCCATCGGGCTCGAGGACATCCTAAACTACGTTTGCCAATTTATGGTTTAAAAAACTCCCCTCTTTCCGCTTATAAATAGCTCCACAAGGAAGCTATTTATGAGCGGACTACCACTATAATAATGTTTTCCAATTAAGTCATATTTTAAATAAATAATTATTCTGTTATTTAAATAACTGTGGCGTTATTACCAAAAATGTTGGAGCACGCAATAAAATCTTCCATCCCTTTGTTAAAATAAATGCAAATTACCTACATAATTAATGCTACAAAGAGCTATGTGTTACTTATGAAAAATTAATTAATTATGAGTGATTATTTAATTTATATTACATTAATAGAAAAACCGGCCAAGTGCGAATCGGTCTTTATTATTTGGTTTTGTTTTATTTTGGTTTTTACTCGTAGTATTTAAATGGCTATATCTATTGCGGCAACCGAAATACATCATCTGTGATAATTTCCACTGTCTAACTATCACGGTACATACATGAGATACAGCCTGGTGACAGACGGAAAGACAGACGGACAGCGGAGTCTTAGTAATAATAGGGTCCCGTTTTACCCTTTGGGTACGAAACTCCAATAAAAAGGTTACATGGGTAAGTTTGCATCTCCTAATATGTTATGCATTGAAAGTTGTCTGGAAGAGATCGCTCCTAGCTACAAGACTGCCTAAATTTTACATCTTTCTGTAAACATAAACTGTAACTTCTTTGTTTGGTGTGCAATAAAGAGTATCTATCTATCTATGCTGCTGCAGTGGGGATGACAAAAAAGAGATGACATACATAGAATAACATCAATGTCCCGTAATTAATGTCAATACCGGCATGGGCGAGTTCGCTTTTTAAATTTAATTGTAAAACCAAAAATAAAAAAACAATCAACAGGAAATCGAACCTAGGACCAGTCACCATTGCAATCAACGCGAACAGCAACTATAGGGTCTTCATTAGTTTTTTAGGGTTCCGTACCCAAAGGGTAAATTTTAAACGGCTATTACTAAGACTCCGCTGTCCGTCTGTCTGTCTGTCTGTCTGTCACCAGGCTGTTTCTCATGAACCGTAATAGAAAGTTGAAATTTTCTCAGATGATGTATTTCTGTTGCCGCTATATATATATTATATATATATATATATATATATATATATATATATATATATATATATATATATATATATATATAATATTATATACTATATTAATATTTTAGGGGGCTCCCATACAATAAATGTGATTTTTTTTATTCGTTTTTATAGATAATAGTGCGGAACCCTTCGTACGCGAGTCCGACTCGAACTTGGCCGGTTTTTTGCTATTCTTGGGATGCCCTACCTAAAAATTAATTACAAGTACTTACAATCGGTATTCAAAGCTACGCAATTCCTTAGTATGGAATACTAGCTTTAACACATAAACTTGTATACATTCAATACATCCTCAGGAATATTTACCCCTTAATAAAAAGTATCCTATGCTAATCCAGATCATATTCTATATGTGTACGAAATTTTATCCAAACCCATTCAGTAGTTTTTGCGTGAAAGAGTAACGCACATCTATACATCCAATATGTTAGCATGTCATTGCTAAAAACAAAACTTAATTTTTAATGCATACATCCATACTTACAAACTTTCGTGTTTATATTATTAGTAGGATATATATATATATAATAAACTAGCAGCCCGTCCCGGCTTCGCACGGGGTAGACAATTATCGCTAATAGTTTCGGCAGCGCATTCGACGAAATACATTTTAAGACTCATTTTTCTACACCTTCGGTTACATTGTTCAAATTTTACCAAGGATCCCTAATTTTTTTCAAAATTAAATGTAGCCTATGTCAAATTGGAAGAATGTAGCATTCTATTGGTGAAAGATTTTTTTTAAATCAGCCCAGTACTTTTTGAGCCTATTCATTACAAACATACAAAAATAGGTACAAATTTTTCCTCTTTATAATATTAGTATAGATGTACTACAAAATTTAGTAGTTCCATCTACGGAATCACTACGTTCTCGCTGTAACCAACCAAATCTCGCGCCCACTCCCGAGTCCCTGCTACGAATATGACTACGAGACTACGGCGACTACGAGCGCTGTAATTCGTTAGCAATATGGCGGCCATGGCGCCGGCCGCCTACGCGCGTCTGAAGACCTATTATGAAAACATTTCGTTCGTTTGGAGTTTCGGACGTATAAATAAATAAATATTGGACAACATCACATACATTGCTCTGATCCTAAGGTAAGTAGCTAAAGCACTTGTGTTATAGAAATCAGAAACAACGACGGTACCACAACACCCAGATCCGAGCCAATATAGAAAAGTTCGTTTTCTACATTGACCCGACCGGGGATCGAACCCGGAACCTCAGAGATGGCGGCGCCATTTAAAGTCCGGCGTGCTCGCCTCTCGGCTACGGAGGTCTTCGTACGTATAAACCTGGATACGACGCAACATTAATTAATCCCAGTTTAGCTATCACGAGAATATCTTAACTCATTTCGTTTACGTTTTTCCAACTTACTTATGGCATACACTGTTCTTAATATTGTTTTTCTATGGTTCAAGTGTGAATGATAGACGAATGTATTATATAAGCCTACCAAAATTTATGAAATCCAATTACACCTAGTATATTTTGAAATGCTTCAACAATTCTATTTTGTAGGATTAGAGAGTGTCAATGCCAATTACTGACATATTGTCAGTTTCTATGCGACCCGTGTCGGTTTGGCAATTGCTACCTTTGACATTAATCTACCCCCAGATTCAGTCAGAATCTGGGGGCACGGCAGTGCCCCCGCCAAGTCGAGCAAAAAAAAGCGGCACGGCCGTACTATACTTTTCTGGAAGCAGTTCGGCCCATTTTCGACCCCCTATAACTTCGTTGTGGATTTAACTAGAAGACTGTATTTCTAGAAACCAGGCAAGCATTGTATAAACACGGTATATTTCAAATTTCATTTATCTTGAACCAGTAGGGTAAGAATTATAACAAGTCAAAGTTCTTAATTTTGTCACTCACTGACTGACCGATCATCAAAACTCTAAGGCACTTCTATTAGACATAGAAGCTTCAAATTTTGAATTCAATTAGTGTTTAGTGTATCAATCAAGGAAAAACTAAAATATTTTACAATTTTAGTCCAGTTTTCTAGATACACCAACTGCATAAATAACTTTGTAATCCCATATAAATATATAGGATTACAAAGTAACATTTGCGGTTATGGATTATGTTCAATGGTAACTTGTAATAAAATTAAAAGGTTCTTTTTAAACATGCCTTATTACTTGTTAATAATCCTCCTAACCGAGTTCGGTTACAGCGACCACTTCTACTCCCCATTTTGCTGTCGTCGTTCGTGTGCCCATGCCCATAACATGGCCTACGTACCCAACTTTATTGACAAAGGGACGCGTACATTGAGGACATGTTAGGACACCGTTATTTAAATTATAACTGATAGCCGCAGGTGGTCGGGCTTTCAATTCATCGCGCTTGGCGTCAAGATGAGAAAGCCGCCGGGAGTCAGCGACTTTGACATTCACGCGCGTTCTCCACTCTCCACGGTTGGATGCTAAATCCTCCCAGAGAGAAGGATCTATGTCACATCTCTTCATATGGCGCTTCAGCACATCTTTGTACATCAAAAGTTGTCCGCCATGCTTACGCTTGTCCTCCTGAAGCTTTGAGTAAAAAATGCGCTTCGCCACTCTCCTCAGACATACGCGAAGCATGGCCACACCAGCGAAGTTGTCGTCTCATAAGATACGACTCAATGCCACCTACATTGGCTCGTCTCAAGACTTCAGTATTACGCACACGATCGGACATTTTATATGGCAACAGTCTAGTTGGCGAAAGTGGCGTCGATACGGTGTCCATGTTTCGGCGGAGTACAAAATATTAGGCAGCACGATAGCCATGTAACAGCAACTTTAGTGGCTAACTTCAAGTCAACAAAAGACTTTGTAGTATTACTTGATTAGTGATCGCGTACCGTTCGAGACAAAATCGGTTTATTCCTATGTGTACTGCAAAACCAAATTTACTAAAAACTTAGTGTACTTTATTTATGGGAGTGTCTAGTTTATCTAAACAATAGGAATTGTTTCCTACTTTTATCTCTGTGAATATGGCAAGGATGCAAAGTAACACCGTGTATAACTTACGTATACAAAAAGAAATGAGATGCCATCAAAAACAAAACTTGTAAAAAAAACCAAGTCTCGCAACTCAGTTCTTCTACCGTGAAAAGTTATGAGATCCATGTAATACCAAGTCGGTTAATTTAAGCAGTCTCTACATAAGGGACCTTCTGTCTTAAGTTATTACGTAAGTAGCTAACCTAAGAACATCTTATAGTGACCATATCAATATTAAAAATATTTTATGTTTTCAATAAATAGATTGACTTGGCAATCGAAAATAATCTAATTTCATATAATAAGTATTCGTTGTGAGATACACTGTGTTATCATGCGATTGCCAAGTCGATTTATTTATTTAAAACATAAAATATTTTTAATATTGATATGGTCACTATAAGATGTTGTTAGGTTAGCTACTTACGTAATAACTTAAGACAGAAGGTCCCTTATGTAGAGACTGCTTAAATTAACCGACTTGGTATTACATGGATCTCATAACTTTTCACGGTAGAAGAACTGAGTTGCGAGACTTGGTTTTTTTTACAAGTTTTGTTTTTGATGGCATAATCTTTACACGGCCACAATCACCGCTTGGTGAAATGAAAAATAGTCTTAATTCTAGATTAAGCACTGGTTTACCCTAGAGTTAAAACTTACTCGAGCTCGATCGAATCGGGCCGTAATTAAAACTACCATCTGCTTTTGTGAAACCATCTCATCCAAATATATATTACATTGATTTATTTATTTAGTTATTAGGAACCTTGCATAGTTATGTACATTTAAAAACGGCCTAATTTTTAACACGGCTAGTTTGAATTGTTCATATATTGTCAAAAGATTGACACAAGTGAGGTCTATTTTAAATCATTAGGTTAATATTTCGGAACGAATGAAACACTTTCGTAGTAGGGCTTCTGACGTGACGATAGTATGTTTATGGGATATAGGTATTGTTCCCACAATCACACCAATTATCTAGCCCCAAACTAAGCAACGCTTGTGCTATGGCGACTAGATAACGGATAAACATACTTAAATACGTTTATAAACATCCATGACTTAGGTGCAAATGATCGTGCTCACACTAGTGCCCCTCGCGGGATTTGAACCCGCAACCGCCAGGCATTGTAGTCCGGAGCGCAAACCACTACACCAGACGGTCGTCATATTGGAAAGTTCTAGTTTTGGGTTAACTACATGAATATTGGCTTGGGACTAAAGAGGAAATAAGGTTGCGGGTTCGAATCCCGTCAGAGGCAAAATATGTTTGTGTAATGAACATGAGCATTTGTACCTAAGTCATGGATGTTTATAATCAATCGCATTTGAATATGTATTCGTTATCTAGTAGCCATAGCGCAAGCATTGCTTAGTTTCGGTCTAAATTAGGGTATGGTGTGGTGAGATTGTAGAAATTATTTATTTTAAAAATAACAAGAGATGCTGTTATGATTTACTATGTTATATAAAAATATATAAAAATATAAGGCTAAATTAACAATAAAATAATAATGTTTCTTCAATTTGGAATAGAAAAGTTAATCATAGGCAAACACTTAAAATCGCATTTCCGATTTCAGATGGCAAGTTAATACATTAATAAGTCTACGTTCTTACAATCTAATGCAAGCTCTAAGCTCTTAAGTAATTAGCGCTATGGGAATTCGATGCAAACACCCTGTATACGTGTATTAGCTATCTAGTGTAATGTTCTCGTTTGTTCAGTAGGCTTGCAAAAATTCGCACCGTATGGTACAAATCAAATCAAATCAAATCAAATCAAATTTATTTGCTTAAAAACATGGTATTAAAAGGTTTTATAATTTCTAAGGCACACATGTCTTGCTAAAATTTACTTAGCATGCAAATCTAAGTATTAAAACAATAATTATTATGATGCAATTACAGTAATAAACAATAAGTAATGTCACAAAATATTATTAGTACGTAGTCAAAAAAAAAAATTAATAATAATGTCAATAGTATAATAATAATCAAATTAAAATAAAAAGTTACTGTCCATAAAATCTTTTATGTCATATATTTTATGTTCCATAAGCCACCTAAATAGTTTTGACTTGAAAACGTGGATATTTTGGTTTTTAATGTCATTTAGTATTTTGTTAAATATTCGTACACACATTATTATGCAACTTTTGCTATATTTAGCTGTCTTTGGTATAATATTCAATACAAGTCTACCAGGGTCTCTTTTTAGTCTAGTATTTACGTCGCCTGCTTTTAAGAATAAATCGAAATGTATAATGGTACGTACGAGTAGTAGCTACACACATAAGCGGTCCGGCATTGTCGGTTTGGCAGTATTTGTCGAACAACAAAGCCGAACAACACTACATTATCCATCTACATACTACATACAGGGCTACATTGCAAGGTAGCGCCAATGTTTCAGGGACCACTCTCAATCATTAACTAAATCCATCAAAGTAAAAAAAACTTATTTTTTAATTTTCTTTTATTTTTATCCGCTGTTAATTACTGTACGCTTGGATTATCTTGTCTCATTCGTAAGAAATACGCACGCACTGTCTCTGCAAACTGCAAAGTTCAATGCAATAATAGTCACAAAAACAAACCTTAGCCTTTTCGAAGTAAGGTACATTTATAACAGCAGGAGCGCCCGGCAAGCCAGAAATTGCCAATAAGGAGCTTATGCAGCAGTGCACCTCTAGATCTTATTTTAAAAATTTGGCACTACTTTGCAATGTAACCCTGTACCTGCACTTACACTATCTTGTAATTGTATTTCCTGTAATAAAATCAGGCTGACAAAGGTGACTGAGTTTGTTGCGCCGCTTCTTCTCATCACCACCAGCCGATATGTAGTCGCGAAGCGGTGGTAGGAAAAAAAAAGGGACATGTAAAAGTGCCAATGATGACCAATTTGCAAAAATAAATGACTTTGACTTTGACTTTGTATATTCAATTTTGCCTTCCAACATTTCCGATTAATTGATCACTCTGTTTGTTTCTAAAGCTACTCCTCAAATTGCACATTACAAAATGTGAAGAATCTGTCCTTTCACTTTAGAAGTGGCAATAGAAATAGTTTGAGACGGGACGCCATCGGCTTGGGCGGATTTAATTTGATTGCAAACGATTTGCTTCGAACTTCAATTGTGAGGCTCGCAAATATCTGACATTTATGTGCTTGATACAAAATTCACATTTATAGTAAACTACCTGTGCCCGCAACTTCGGATGTTTTGAATAACTTTACATTTGAATTATTTTAATTTAATTTACTTTAATAGGGAATAAATTTATTTGATTATTAATGTAATTTTATTTTAATTTTTATCTCACCGGTGTTTGTGTATTTGGTGATTTATGGGACAACGTCCTGAAATAAATGAATTTTATTTTTATTTATTTTATTTTATATCACATTTATCCCACAGGAATATTGACCCGGGATAAAGAGTATCCTATCAGATTGTGCTTACTAGATCATATTCTATATGTATGCAAAATGTCATCCAGATCCGTTTAGCTGTTTGCGTGTAATTGCGCCACAAGTATCTAAAATCCAAAAATCCTCACAAGCTTTCGCGTTAATAATATCGCAGTGGGATGATAAAACATTATTTTTCATCAAAGGCAGCGTTATTTTCTGTCTATTTTTTTCATAATCTTTGCGCCTACTAGATTGAAGATACCTATCATGAACATAGAAGCCCACACATTGCGAAAACAATAAAAGAATAAAGTATTTTCATCCCAAGTAGATCAGGGTTGTAATCGCACACCGCTATCGCGGGTTGGGTTCCCGACTAAATTGTAAAGTGAAAGCGTGTGCGCGTGACCTATATTAAGAGCTCTGCACTGAGTCAGGTTATAAGAGAACAGGCTAGTTGAGACGTAGTTAATTTAATGTAACTCAAGATTAGTCTCTCCTATTTTATTAGTTAACATTCGTGATAGTGTGCTTGCCTTATATTTTCAAAATCCGATAATCGCAGCAAGTTTTTCGGTGACTTTTGTTACGTTTTCATGAGCGATTCAATGCTCCAGAAAATTCGCATTGAGTTGTATAGCACCCTAATTTTACAACATGACAATGAAAAACGATGTCTCATGGCATTAACTTGTCCACCTATTATATGATTTTTTTAATCTGTGCAATAAATTTTATATTATAAAAATAAACCTGATCATGCTATGATGCTGGAGAGCGTTTTAATGGAACGTTGTTATATGGCCTAAACCCACAATGGCTATTTCAATAATGTCTATGTATGTCAGACAGACGTATACTTTATTTACGCTTACTTGATTTTACAAGAAATACAGATTTTGGTAGAAAAAATGAAAAATCTATGTTAGTTCTTTGTATAGTACGCTCGGCACTTAGCAGCACGTCCTTCGGCCAATATCGCGCGCGCCGCGGGGAGCGCCATTTTTCATTGTAATGAAACGGCGACGGACAGGAGGATTGAAGGAAATTTCCTTCTATACAAACTGAATGCTAACGCTTCGCCACTATTCTCGATTAGAATGCTTTGATAGTGGACAGCTGAGGGGTTAAAATTAAATTATCATCGATATTTTCAATCAATTAATAAATGCAAGTAAAATAACGACTGAAAATTGTGTTCTTTTGCTACCATCTAATTGGGAGAATACCCTGGCAAATTCATCATCATCATCATTATATCAGTCTGTTGCAGTCCACTGCTGGACATTGGCCTCCCGCAAGGAGCGCCACAGCGCACGATCTCCCGCCCTTTGCATCCAGTCGCTGCCAGCTGCCTTCTTCAGGTCATCGGTCCATCTAGCCAGGGGGCGTCCTACACTACGTTTGCCTAAGCGTGGTCTCCATTCGAGAACCTTCCTGCTCCACCTCTCGTCGGTTCTGCGACAGACATGGCCAGCCCACTGCCACTTCAGCTTGCTACATTTTTGGACAATATCAGTCACCTTAGTCTTATGTCGTATGACCTCGTTACGGATCTTATCCCTTAGTGAAATCCCCAACATTGTTGACCTTTCCATAGCACGCTGAGTGACGTGTAGTCGGTGGGCCAACTTGACTGTCATGTTCCACGTTTCGGCTCCGTAGGTTAAAACTGGTAGGACGCATTGGTTAAACACCCGGCTTTTCAGGCATTGCGGCAGTGTTGACGTGAAGATATGACGCGATTTCCCAAATGCAAATGAACATTATCATTTTATTATGTCCATAAGGTAAGCGAATTTTTGTAATTTTTATATCACACCAAGGTAAATATAAATACAGGTTGACTGGTTAGACGAGGGAATCGCTTTCACAGGATATTCTACGCAGTAAATGAGCAACGTTACTACCTATCCGCTCGCAGACCAAAAGGAAGATATCTCCCTATTTTTTTAATATCGTAGTGGACCAAAAGGGAAATGGGATAATGAACTCCCCTTTTCTTAACATGTTTTTTAATTTGTGATTTTTTGATCCTCTGTAATTTATTATCATTGGACTATTTTACCGTTTTTAAACAGAGTAATGCGTCCTTTTGAGTGTTCCATGGCTATAACTTCCAGACGAATAATAAAAAAAAAGTTTAAAGTTACGTCGAGAAGTTGCCGTCGCGGCCCAAAAATGTTGAAATAGTTTCAATTTTTTTTTACGGAAAAGTGTGGTTTAAATTTTTTCCCATACATAAATTGAACCAATTTTTCATTTAAGTCAATGAAGACAACAGGCATCTTTAACCAGTGGCGGCAATATAGCTTTTTAAACTTTATGCTCTTGAGATAAGATTGAAAACCAATGAAAATAAATCGATTCTATACCAATTAAAGCGATACCTTTGTCTTACTACGAGTATGAACACTACCGTTGTTGTGTACTAAGTAATAGCCGTTAAATTCAGAAGGAACTGTAAGATGTCAAACCAATCGGGTGGAAGGTAGATTTGTATTAGTGGTCTTGGTCACGCGGGCGCTCCGCCACGTGACTAGTTTAGTTCCGCCGGCTGCGAGCGTCGAACTAGACGCCATATGAATGGAGCTAATTGAGATTGAGAATACTATAACTAGCAGCAAGATACTTGAGCGCTGAGGGAAAGATGCGCAGAAGACTATTGCGGTTGCGTGATTGGTTGCACAACGCGCCTTCTCCGCGCGCCGTGAGTGGTTGTTTGCTTCGCGCATGCTCGTTTCTGATACGATGTTCGTCTCGTCAGATGCGCAAAGCGATCCCAACTTTGTGTCTGAGCGCTCGAGATTCATGCCGGGGATTGTATTATCTTAGTCATTTTGTTAACACTTTGTATAGGTTATTTTCAGCAGTAGACGCCGTATGGCTGAAATGATGAACGGGGGAAAATGGGTCATCTAAAGTTCTGCCTTGCGTCTTATATGATGTATTGTGTGCATAAATAAAGTGGTGGTAAATTTTTGTACAGTTTGAAAAAGAAACCCATCAAGGGTTTCTTTTTCAAACTGTACAAAAATTACACAAACAGAATAAGCCAGAAATAACAATAAGTTTGCTCTTTATTTTTGTTAAAAATAAACAAAGAAATACAAAACAACACAGAGCTCACTAACATTGTGTGGTACATATTATAAAAATAGGAAAAACGTGCTTGTACAGTCGGATACAATTTCATGAAAAAAAATTTTAATGGGATATATTTCTCTCATTATCTCATTAAAATATTTTTTATTTAAAAGACCGACAATGCAATAGCCTCAGCAGCCGAAGACTGATACACATTGTTTAGGTCCTTGGTAGAAATTCACATAAAAAAGTGTATTTCTCGGGACGTCATTTTTATTTGTTTGTCCCATTGGAAATACAGTAAACGTCATGTAAAAACCCCTTTCGATTAACCATTTGGAAGGATTTTTTTTGCATTTAAAAATGAAGACCACGATTCTACTTAAAAATAATGACATTTTAAAAGGTAAATATGTAATTAGTACCATCACCTTACGGTTGATGGTACTAATTCGACCGACCAGCACAAACTCTGTGATTTTTTAGTTTCTATACTAATATTATAAAGAGGAAAGATTTGTACCTATTTTTGTATGTTTGTAATGAATAGGCTCAAAAAGTACTGGGCCGATTTAAAAAATTCTTTCACCAATAGAATGCTACATTCTTCCAATTTGACATAGGCTACATTTCATTTTGAAAAAAATTAGGGATCCTTGGTAAAATTTGAACAATGTAACCGAAGGTGTAGAAAAATGAGTCTTAAAATGTCTTTCGTCGAATGCGCTGCCGAAACTATTAGCGATAATTGTCTACCCCGTGCGAAGCCAGGACGGGCTGCTAGTTATAAATAATTGCGAATTAGGGATTCATTTATTTAGTCCGAGTGTACTGCTATTCATACCGAGCCCATTATACAGCAGATATAAAGGCGCGTATGAAAGTACCTGCAACTTTGTGTGGTTTCGTCCGAACCAAATGTACTGTTACTTTTATTTCGCTAAAGTTTGTCCTTTTGTGATGCACACGTTTTCCCATGTTGTTTTATGTTTCGAATGTACTCGCGTATTTGGTCGGATTCAATTTAAACCGTTTGTTTGTTTAAGTTGACATGCCTTGTTCTCTCCTGGTGCTAATTGTCTTCGTTGTGTTGGACTAAGGGCCTTTGCAAAGTTTGTTTTAGCTGCTGTCGAAGAATAAGGGAAAGGAATTGTTTCAGATTTGTATAGTTCTCGGATTTTTCCTTGTGCACTTTAATAAAATTAAGGAAGAATGAAATGAAACGTGATGTACACCTACCTCATTTTGGCTTTGACGTTGTTTTCACGTATATAAGATAGCGTTAACATTAAAGCCTTGCGGCGAAAATTAGGAACTAACATGCTACTTATAACATAGAATGTATTAACAACGTTCTGTAACATGATGTAACTAATTAAGTATCAAACTAAGCAAAGCTAATATATGGATTCTAGGTCATCCATATCTTAAACTAACTACAAATGTTTGTGCACGTCACACAAAGATTTGCTCCTTGCAGGATTTGAACCTGAAACCGCCTGATTTTGTAGTCTGGAGTGCCGCGGACCGCTAAACCAAAACTGCCTTATTCATAGTGCATTTGCTGGTCTGGGACTATGGTTAAACCACTGTACTACGTACATAAATCAGTGGTTTAACCGGGACTAAGTCCCGGACTAGCAAATGCACTCTGAATAAGACCCAAAAGGTATAGCAAGCCGATGCCGTGCTAATATTGTTTTATTATTTGGCTTGACATAGTAAGCTACCAGAGTGCTAGACTTAGAATCATAGACTTAGAATTCGCTACGCTTAAATCTATGGCGCTGTTAGACGAAAACTCTGTGCTCTTTGAATGCTTCTTCTATTTCGTTCCTTAAAGCGCAAACCGGGGCGCGTAACTGGGTCCCTGTGAAATGAAAATGTATGGCTCTATGAATGCGCCTCGGGCGTTTGTAATATTTAATTCCATAGAGCGCCATACGTTTTCGTCGCCCTAGATACGCGTCAAGGAAACGTATTTTTGAAGCATTCGAAATGAATCTTGAATTTTAACACGAATACGATTCGTGTGCGAATTCTATTTCTATTGCTCCCGATTTCACGCATTTTCAAACACTCGAATTAAGTGTTGCTATTAAAGTGAAATTCTTGTAACTATTTTCGTTTCACGCAGAAAATATTAAAAACCGGAACGCAAAAACATATTTATTTTAAAAACCGGCAATGAATCGCATAGAATGGAACGAAAAAAAAGTTTTTAATCTGTGAACCATATGTTTACTTGTCAAAGTCATACTTCCGAACTTTCTACTAGTAGAATCGAAATACGAGTGCGTCGAACCACTCGTTGCACATTTACGAAATGAATTTTCAAAAAAAGGGATTTTAGTCATTCTCATGCGAATTGGAATTTGCATGATTCAAAAATACGTCTCCTGGGCCCCAACTAATTTAAAAGTGGCATAATTCAAATCGAATAAGACAGTGGCATAATTGGATAAGACTTAAATTTAACACTTAAATTAGTAGCAGTATACCAAATGTGTCGTACAATTACAATGAGTTCCAATTGATATTCAATTATGCCACTTTTAAATTTGCAATTGGGGTCCTGGCCGCTTGATATATCAAGTCCCTAAGCCTCAATGTTTGTAAGCTATTACAATTGGCCAGTAATATCGGTGAGTGTGCCGATCGTGTAGGCCGTCGGCAAACAGTAGCTTTGATTGGATATACCCGTGTTGACATACATGTGCCTGCGAATTAGGGGCATACACACTTGCACGGTACAGCAATTGTACAATATTGTCGATTACTGCACTATATTAAGTGCACCTGTTGTACGATTTTTTAATCTGTGCAAATAAGTTTAAATAAAATAAAATGAATATATTTAAAAATATGTGGAATGTATGGATTGAAACGTGAGATGTGATAAATGGCAGATGGAGTGAGAGAAATGATTACACATAGACTACAATTTATAAAGATTTTCGTGTATTTATTTGACCAATTATTATTTAACTCAATATCACGCGAACGAAGGCGCGGGCAAAGCTAGTTATTAAATAAAATGTAACTTACAAGTTATACCAAAAAGTTATTTCTATGTCTGGTACTCCATTGTGTAGTGCATATTTATTTACTTTCAAGTAATTGGGACTGTGGGCGGAACCATGCATCATGCGGTCCACACAGCCTGTGATCGCAGTCTGTGGAAGAACACTATATGTGGTCACGATCCTCATCAGTGAGGGACTGAGGAAGAAGAAGAAGAATTTGGACTTTATAATCATGTTTATATTTCTAGTGATATTTTTTTTTCATAATTCTTCCCAATCCGAACTAGTGCTATTGAGTGTAAGCGCCCCTTAACCGAGTCTGCCTTCGCTCTCGCTGTTGGTTCTGTGTAATTCAGCTGGTCTAATGAGTACAGAGCTATTGTGCTCACTAGAGCACTAACCGACTCTAGTATAGATACTAGAGTCTGGTAGTTACAGTTCATCTTGAAAACGTGTGTATGGCTTTTAAATCCTTGCAGTAAGACCTAAAGTTGGTTCAGTTCTTTTGACAGTAGTCAATAAAAGTTTTTATTTTACTTTCTTAGGCATTATTATGATAATGGTTAGGTCCTGGTTATGATGTACCTAAATAAAATTCCTTAATAGAAGTCTATTTGAATTTGTTATCTGATAATTGGTCGAAGTGAAAATTACATTAGATTGGCAACTAAATATGTTTGGACGGTAGCTTGTCTCGAAGCAAACCCGCGCTGGGAGGGTTAAACAATACGGATATTTTTATCGTATTAATTCCTCACTTTCCCAAATTACACATGTGGCTTACATTTCGAGAAATAACTGTCATTTTCCTTGTTTTTCTCATGGTGAGGAATGTTATATTATGATCAAAAGATCTTATTCCCTTACCACCTACAGCCGACAGATATGTGTTTTGTATTAAGAATACTGTTTTTACTGACCTATCTTGGGTAGGTAAAAACAGTCTGTGGTAAGAAGATAGATAAGATATCTATCTACTCGAAAATAAAACCGTGTCCGTGCGGCAAGGATGCGATTGTATTGGAGTGGTAGAATCACTTTTAAAAGTTTTTTTTTAATAAATCATTAAAATAAAATTATTTACCGTTAGCGATGACCAAAGAAAAAGTATTTTAAACTTAAACCATGTTGCCGACACAATTCTATTTCAAAACGTGGCTTAAATAAAATTTGATGTAAGCCATCGCTTGTTTGATTGTAAAAAATAAAATGAGACATCTGCAGAATTATTCACTTGAACAAATTTAAATGTTTGCTATGAATTGCGCAGGTTTGTAATTCAAGATGACTCCCATTTAAATTAGCAAATTTATTAAGGTTTAACAATCGAGTTACATGCCGGCTAAACCGATCGATCCTGCGTCTAGAAATAGGCGGCGATGTGGATAGAAGATTTGAATTTGCAATAAAAACATTTTCAGCCAGATCTTTTTTCACATTCGTGCTTCCTGCACCTTGTGAAACCACTAAAACCCTGTTCTAAAAAAAGAAAACAGTTAAAAATCTTCACAAATCCTTTTTTTAGGGTTCCGTACCCAAAGGGTACCAGGACCCTATTACTAAGATTCCGCTGTCCGTCCGTTAGCCACTAATTTTTACGTTATAACACGGCATTGCCATGATATTTTGTTTTTTTCTTTGTTATCGTCGAAGACAAATCAACATATTGACTTCAAAAGTCGATAAAATGTCACGACAAAATTTTATCGTGTTGCGCATGCTAGCCCTGCTGAGTACAAGATCACATTCTCTCAACTCTAAAAACAGTGTAATGCTATACTAACTTGACATTGGCGAACGTGGATATACGGATTGGCTATTATCCAAAGAAGAAGAAGTACAACAAATATTAAAAAAACGGAATAAAATAAATAATTAAGGGGCTCCTATACAACAAATGTGTTCATTTTGCCGTTTATAAAGATTGTTCGGAACCGTTCGTGCGCGAGTCAGACTCGCAAGTGGCCGGTTTTTTTATTTTAAATATTTTAGGAGTAGGATTATCGTCATCCCCACGCTACAATTAGTCCAATCGGCATGACGCACGCTGGTTCAGGTCGTGGGAGTGGCAACCGTGGATGAGGCTGAGGCTTGACGTCACTCAGATAAGATTCGGCCTAACTGTGTAGGTGTTGTAGTCATCGCTTCTGCCTAGTTTAGTTTATCTATGAGTATGTTATACGATAGATATTAAATTGTGTTAGCCTCGACTCTGCGGAAATCCTAGATTGTTTTCAGACTAGATGGAATTAATGGAAATGTCGTTTTAACTGCTCTGTGACACAAGCTTGAAATTAATTTAAAAACCGGCCAAGTGCGAGTCGGACTCGCACACGAAGCGTTCCTTACCATTATCTATAAAAACGGCAAAAAATCATGTTTATTCTATGGGAGCCCCCTTAAATATTTATTGTATTGTTTTTTGGTATTTGTTGTTATAGCGGCAACAGAAATACATCATCTGTGAAAATTGCAACTCTCTAACTATCACAGTTCATGAGGTACAGCCTGGTGACAGACGGACGGACAGACAGATGGACAGCGGAGCCTTAGTAATAGGGTTCCGTTTTACCCTTTGGGTACGGATCCCCAAAAAACGCTTTCAAGAACTACTCAATACTTTTCTCATTTTATCCACTACATGCTAACTCAATAAATAGGCTTTATATCATTTATTTCACAAAGAGTTTTTGAATGTGACCGACGACCGTGTTTTAACATGTTTAGTGTAGTAGGTGTAGCCACAACAACGCACTAGACGCCCACTTTAGACATGCCTTTGATATGTCGAAAGTTACCGCCGTCCGAGCTATCGCCTAGCGTCTAATATCATTGCAGCATAATTAGCGCGCTAAGACCGGTCACATCTATCTGCGTACTATTTCAAATAACGAATTGATTAATGGGGCATTAGACGCAGGTGAAGCTCGAGCATAACTTGATTCAATGATTCTAATGTCATTCTTCTTTAGATTACTAAAACTATGAATTAATATTTGATTTATTTTATTCTCAACATAATTTGTGTCTTAAATAAAAAAAAACCTGTACAAACTATACTGCAATAAAATACACAAAATGCTATCATACAGCTATCAGCTACTTTTAAACAGAATACGTAATTTTTGTGTTCCATTAAACAAAATTGCTTCTATGAAAGAAATTTTTATTATCAGATTTTAATATTCTTTGCATGTCTCATCAAAGTGTTCAGTTTTGTTAAAAAGGAAACTGACTGGAGAATTCACTTTGAGTCCATTTGCTTTTGCTTCTCTTCTCGTTCGCTATTTTATTTCACGAATATTATCATAAATGTTAAAGTTTCTACTTACGTAGTAGGTAGTCAGGTAAGTACTTATAAATGTTGCAGCACCACTACGCACAACAGATTATTTTTCTAAAAATAAATTATTCACAAGAATATTAACAAAGTGTTTATAAATCAAGTAACAATAACATGTTGAAGTTGGGCGGGCGGCGTCGCTCCGCGTTCCGCCCAGCGCTGGTAGCAACCGCCCAACGGCGCCGCGTGGCCGACGCGCCGCCGCCGCGCTGATTACAGGCGCCAGGATCGACTAACTGCTAGGCACTGACACGGTAAACATATACCATATAGACCAAATTCATACGTTAGCGCGACATATACACGCGGCAATGAAACGTCTTAACATGTTTTTGGATTGTAAAATCAGAAGCAGGTGCGAGTGTACGAAAAATGGCTGTAAAACTTAGAGCTCGTAAAGAACGTTCAAGTTAGTATTTTAATTTTGCACCATAATTTATCGTGTTTTACGAAGGCATTAATGCATTAAGATCTTATGACGTGAAAACTCATGCCTTCTCCTGTGGTCTGTAGATGGGATATCTTGTACAGCTGTTTTAAAACTTTACCGAAGAATAAATAAATTATAAACGGCTTAAAATCGTGACAATAATATTTACTAATACATTTAAGCAGTTATTATTAGAGCAAATGAATATTTTGAACTGACATCGACTGATCTGTATGTTAAATTAAATATTATTATTTCTGCCTGTTTAGTTTTTGTTGGAATCGTTTTTAATAACATGTTTATACAACGATACATAAACTAAGGGTACGCTGGGGAAAATTAACACTGAAGTCATGAATCCGAAGGCCTGGTGGGTGTAATTGGAGCTGTCGCGACATGACACAGTACAAAATATACAGCTAGCTCAATTAAAATCAAAAACACTTTTATTGAGCCTTTCGTTAATACAGAAATTACATTGTTTAAAGGACTTACAAATAGTTCTTAAACTAAAACTTTAACCGAACAGCTAGAGTTTCTTATTTTCATCGCAAAACCCTTGAAGCTTCATTGTAATCTTGTTTGGTGGTTTCTGCAATGCGTGTCTTTAAGCTTGATTTTTTTTACTGTGAATTATTAAATTATTCAAAATACTCATCACGTATTTAAACAAATAATAGAAAAGCTACTTATGAAGTAGATTTCGTAATTCTAGTAAGCAGTAAAAAACATAAAAATATATCTTAATTTTATTAATAAAATCATACAAATGGGTAAATGTTTTAGTATTCTTTAAATAAAGTTAGCGTCTATCAGTTTGAAAAGAATGAACGTTCTGTTTTGTCTGTGATTACATGGAACGGTCACAGTGTAAATTATGTCCCAGTCGTTTTATATACGGCCTCGTTTCGGATTGGAGATATAATCGAGTTAGGTCGACTTTTTAGATTCTCGCAGACTTTTTATTGTTCCTTACTTGATTATATTCGTCGTCATCGAGCACATATCTTTTAGAAGCATTAAACCTAAGCTACGGACCATCTATTTCCGAAATTCATCAGTGATATTTCACTTTAACCACAGTACATATACCGTGCTTTAACTAAGCCTGTAAATTCATATATACAGGGTGTAAAAAAAGTCTTAACGAAGCCTTAAACCACGAATTCTATACATAAAACTAAGTAGAATGCAAAAAAAACAATTGCTTGGAAATGACTTTTATTTTTGGGTATCAAAAAAATATAACTTATTTCTAACCCGCAATGTATAGCGCGCACGTCACAGACTATGCCTGTGTGTGTAAGCGGATCATGTTTCTTTGTAAAAAAGTTTAGTATTATAAAACAAAACTCAATTTTGTAAAAAAAAAATAAAAAAAATTGTAACTTTGACTGTCAATAACTCAGTAACCCGTCATTTCCCAGGTATAGTGAAAAAGAAAAAAAAATCGTAATAATAAGTAGAATATTTGGTATTCGGCTTCGTTAAGAGTTTTTTACACCCGATATAGGAAAGGTATAGCTTGACTGGTAGTCGTGTGTATGCAGTGATAATGAGTAATATGTTCGTCTTTCAAGGATGCCGAAAACTTTATAAAGAAACTTTACCTTTGGTCAGCATTAATGGTCCAAGGCCGAAGATTGCTAAGACGATTAACAAATTGAAATCTAATGAGTGTACAATTTAAGTGTGCATTAAATTTAACAGCTTAATGTGCTCCAAGGAAGCACCGCCGGAAGTTCCGCCCACGTTCTAGCATAATGCAGACTGATAAAGTAAGTTCACTGCTACTTATAGCTAGCCAAAAAAACTAATGAAACAAATCTTCTTTAAAACACCGGCCAAGTGCGAGTCGGTGTAGAAAACGAACTTTTCTGTATAGTCTCGGATCTAAATGTGGTACCATCGTTGTTTCTGATTGTTATAACACAAGTGCTTAGCACTTAAAGTATGCCTATATACGTCCCACCACTGCTGCAGGGAACAGGCCTCACCTCATCCTTTGATTCTACTATGCCTCAACTATGAGGTGGTTTAGGCCATACTCCACCACGCGGGCCCAGTGCGGATTGGCGGAGGGGTGCTGTAAGGCCAGTGACTAAACTTTACTGTCATATGTTATCAAGCCGCAAGGCCTCTGACTAGGCTTCACAATCACGACTAATATTAAGCGATATCAGCCTGGACCAACTTGTAACTTACCTTAGGATCAATGTAAGTATGTGATGTTGTACAATATACAGTGTGTATAGGGCAGCATGTAGGTAAATTAAAGTCAAGTTAAAATGAGAAGTCTAGATAATAGATAAAAATATTTCACTGAATAAATTTAGACATGTATGAAATTATCACATCGGGAACCATTCCGCAAAACGACTGAACCTCATGGGTACAACGGTAGCCGGGCCGTTATGTTTATTAATTGTTTGTAATTGTATGGTACGCCGAAAGACCAAAAAGGGCCCGTGGTAAAGCGGGCAAGCCGCGTGCGCCATGACCAAAATTTAAGATAAATGTGGATAGTCTCATGAAAATACAAGTACGGTACGGTACGGTTTTTTTTAATTGATTCATGATCAGAATCGTTTACTGAGCTATCTTCTTAATTTACCTACGCGCTGCCACTTACATCCTGTATAAAATATAGGTATATTAACCAGAAATAACCTATCATAGCTCTTGATCTATCCCCGTATCTTTCCTATCGTGACCATATAAGCTCGTTTACGGACTATCGTCACACATAAACACATCACTTATCTCACTATGGGAGGCGGCCGCAATAAAAATTAAGTGCCTTGGATAGTCTTAATGGACTCGAGAATTGTGTAAAAACTAACTAGCCTACATTTGATGTGGTTATTTGTAAGCGTTCGTTTTAAAGTATAACATCTTAACTATAAATAGATTACAGAAATGTTAAGGAAGAGAAGCAAAGCGGAAAGTATTTTATTTTTATTTTATTAATTATTTTATGTTTTTAAGTATAGTTAAAAAACTTATCATCTACAATAATATGATTTATTTCTTCATCCGAATTTCAAATTGTTTTCATTTTCATCATTTTAACCATAAAATGGCCATTGGCCACTGCTAAACATAGGTCTACTCCAAAGATTGGCCGATTGCGCGCTCGTGCATCCAGCGGGTTTCTGCAGCCTTTACCAGGTATTTTGTCCATCTTGTGGGTGGACATTATAGCCCGTGCTTGCTGGTGCGTGGCCTCCATTATAGAACCTTTCTAGCGTCAGTCACCATTACCCATCATTACTCATCAGCGTAATTATGTGTCCCTATTAGATAACATCAGAACCCCAAGTATGCTAATTTAACAGTGGCATAATTGAATATCAGTTGGATCTCATTGTAATTGTTTGATACATTTGGTATTCTGATATTAAAACATCTCTGTTTAGCCTAATGGTCGACTGGTAGAGAATGCCTCATGGCATTAAGTCCACCTATTGTATGATTTTTCTTAAATCTGTGCAATAAAGTTTAAATAAATAAATAAATAAATATTAATTAAAACTTAATGTTAAGACTTACTTCCACTTAATGTACTTTTAAATTAGCAGACTTAGGGCTCTGATATGTAGTAGGTACTTACAATCATAATCGATTCTGTTGTTAGCACTTAATAATCGTTTTATCAGCCTACTTCAAAAAGGTCTCTCTTAAACCTGTTTTCAAAGAAATCATGTCGTTTTTTATTCAATCATTAAATAATTTACCGGTTATTTATATTCGATTTACCAAATGACCTTTAGATAGACGAGGTATAATGTAAGTTAATGTAGTAGGCTCATTTGACGCGAAAAATCTATCACGTTGATTTCTATAATGTAATATTTTCTAATTAATCTAAACTGTCTCACTACTAGGCAATGATCTCTTCTAGGATATTAAAGTAATCTCTATAGCTATTTCTAAGTAAACCTAGTTTACCTAGCTGGCAACGGATACTCCGTTTGTATTTTCTGTTTTCACTTCTTTTTATTCGGCTGTTTGTATTCGTCTTTATTACTTAAAATAAATCGCACGTAGGTATTAAGGTCTTAAATATTACTGAGTTAACACCCTTTTGGGATCGCTTGTTCATGATTATTGCATGACCAAAACAAATAGGTGTTTTGTTGGTGCTACACCTATGTTCGAGCTTTCCCAACTCGCGCGTACTCTCGTATACTTCAGCGTATCCTAAGTTTATAATAATTGGTCCTCTCTTTTTATAAAACTATTATTAGCTTCACTTGTAACTATTTAACTAATAAATTGTTCTTAAAACTAACTTGTAGTAGCTGGTAGTCTTTGATACGTCAGAGCTTTATGACAAGCAATGTCATAAATATTTCAAGAAAACTTATGAGCGTGTTAAGGTATCGCTTAATTATGAAACTTGGACACTATCTTAATACCACCTTACCGTATAATACTTCTTTGTAGATATAGTAGGTACTTAAAGTAATAAATACATATTGGACAACATCACATACATTGTTCTGATCCTATAGTAGGTAAACTTGTGTTATAGAAATCAGAAACAACGACGGCACCACAACACCCATAATCGAGACAATATAGAAGAGTTCGCTTTCTACATTGACCCGACCGGGATCGAACACGGGACCTCAGAGATGGCGACGCGGTCCTACCGTTCATACCTGTGTTATGGATGTAGTGTAGTGTGAACTAATTTGAATATTCAATTATGGTTAATAGCACTACATTATTGAATGAGTGCTCCAATTACTTAAGATAACGTACGTTTGTATATCAATATTTAAGAAATGATTACCGTGTAAACCTGAATGACCAGCGATAAGCGGGTGCTAGGCGATACTTTATGGTGTGGGTCAAGTTCGGAATTAATATTGGGATCGAATCAACATGGCGACCTTAGGTTTGTACCTTGAATGCCACGCACATTATTTGGTTAGTAATCACCCATCGGTGAACAACAGATTTTATATTGTGTCTAGTTTTTAGGCAGTTAAAGACTAAAGACCGTAAAAGCATATAATAAAAAAGTATTCAAATAGCGGGGGTGATTTATTTATTTATAATAGGCACACAAACAGGATACCCGAACGTTTTGGCTATAATAGATGTAGGTTTTATATTTGAGGAATAAAAAGTTTGAAAAAAAAAATTTTTTTTTCACAAATGTTTGTTATTATTTAAGTTAACTTCCTAAGGAATGGCATTCCCCCCTACAACATTCTAAACAAAAATTAAACAGTTATCTTTGATAGTTTGTTTGTTTGAGCTTTGTTTTTATTCTTTATGAGATGTTACAAAAAAAAACGAAAATCAATCACAACTTTTCTCCTGTCGAAAATGGAACCCATATTCATAAAGCCAAAAAGCTCGGGAATCACCCCATGAGCAACACCCTATGAGACCGTTCGATTTGACCTCTACTTCCCTGTAATAATGCGCGCTAGAGCAACACACACATGGAAATCACTCACGGAAGCCACATCTCATCACCATCATTGCTTGAAGCTGATCCTCAGACACCCATAAATAACCATTATTTTTCTGTGGTAAAGGGTAGCTACTTATGTTTGTTAAAATTTGACAAAAATCAGCTTTTTTTAGTCTACGGAATTGTTGTTTTTATCGCTTTCTCGTGTTGCGTGGCTTTATAATTTAGTAGTCATCAAGATGACAGATATATTTGTGCGTGTGCGCCAGGAAGCGCATCAAATATCAAGGTTGTCCCGAGGCCGAGCGGCCAGTATGATCACTATTGATCACTTTATCGATATTAATTTTTACATCGATTGTTAAGTTGTCGACATCGATTTAAACTTTGTTGTCACATGTCGTAAATATCCATGTTTTATTTTATTGATAATAGCATTGTTATAGATTACATTTTAATCTTGCAATGCTATGACAAGCCAGCACTCCTACCTTTCTAGGTACGTTTCTCCGTATGTACGTACGTAGGGTACTTTTCTACGTATGAACAAAACTATCTGTTGAGCTACAACGCTAAACAGCTAGTTTTGTTAATACGTAGAAAAAAATAAAAGACTGTTCAAGTATATCTTGTTAAACCTCCTGGACTAAAATAGGTCTGTACTAATTCCGTGTGAGGGGCCGTGTGAGGACGGCCGTAAAGGTGCCGTGTGGGGACGGCCGTAAAGAATACACTTCCCCACCGCCAACAGGAGGCGTGTCGTAAGAGGCGACTAAATCCTGTAGCACGAGACGGGGAGCAGCGTCTGCGTGCGAAATAATAAAAAAACTGCGCTCGCCAACCCGCCTGCCAAGCGTGGCGAGTATGGCAAAAAACCCCCGATGTCAAAAGTCACTGGGGGAGGCCTATGTTCAGCAGTGGACGTCCTGTGGCTGAAATGATGATGTACTAATTCCATGGAAATCGTACATCTAAGTGCAGCTACTGGTAATTATAAGTTGGCGCCGCTCAGGACTTTGCCAGGATTAGTCGAGCGAGTCGGTCGAGTTTCAGTTTCTGTCGAGTCTTCTCTACATGATATTTGGTTATATGAGCTGCGTCTTGTAACTTTGGTTGAGATTGTACACTGGTTGTTCCATCTCGTGTTATGATCGCTTTAATTTTGTCAACCTTTTTAAAACGCTGCACTGGTTGCGCTTGCGAATTCTATCAAATGATTTTTTTTAAAAGTTGATTTAAGTGTTAGTGTCGTTGGCGTAAGTGTATCTCTTCTGAATGAGCATACTTTGAAGGTTATAAATTTGGATGAATAACTAACATTTTGTGTATTATTCATCTTTTCCCGGTACTTTCTTGACAGAGTAGTATATCTGTTTGATATCTAATTGATAAGATAAAATAAGTTAAAGACTGTTTTTTTAAATTTGTGGTTATAAAAAAACTTTACACTTACTAAACTAAACTTTAAATTAAGTCTGATTTGTAACGATCTAAAAATACCAAATCGCTCATGTAATTATTAGACTAATTATTTGACGAAAAATAACAAAACAGTAGTAGCTATTAAGAAGGCATTTTTTTACTTCTTAGATACTATGAGGATAACATCAATATCATGCTTTTTAGGGTTCCGTGCCCAAAGAATAAAACGGGGCCCTAACTAAGGCTTCGCTGTCCGTCTGTCCGTCTGTCCATCTGTCACCAGGCTGTATCTCATGTCATGTCCCGTGATAATTAGAGAGAGTTGAAATTTTCACAGATGATGTATTTCTGTTGCCGCTATAACAACAAATACTGGAAAAATTAAATACAATAAATATTTAAGGGGGCTCCCATACAACAAACGTGTTTTTTGCCGTTTTTATAGATAGTACGGAATCCTACGTGCGTGAGTCCGACTCGCACTTGGCCGGTTTTTTTTCTTACTGTTCCTTTCATTTACATTGCGTTCGTTTTCAATGGAGAAATAAAAGAATAATTTAAGATTACGATGTTGACCCTATACAAAAAGAATTCGTATACACATTCGCCTTCTTACATTCGGCTACAGTTCAACCACTCACTATATATCGATTATCAAATCTTTCAATTGATTAATCGATAAACGTTTTACTTTTAATGAACCCCACTTAATTCATCAAGTACGTTACTCAATTAAGTTTGCCCTACATAAGTTAGTTTAAAATTAACATAGTACTAGTAACATATTTGTACATAGTACTATGTTAATTTTGATTGCGTGTACGCGCCGTAAATTATATGTTTAAGGTATGAAGGGCGTAAAGTTGTAATATAAACGAGTAAACGCTAAGGTCAGAGATAGGTCCTGTTCAAATGTAATGAAATGACACCTTTTCTATAGAAATAATATTGAAATCGTAAAAAAGCTCCTCCCATATTAAATCCGCCGACCGTTATGAGTTTGCACACAGAAATATTCTGTGATTTTGCATTAGACTTTTAGAGAAAAAAAAACGATATTGGTTAGTCCAATTGTTTTCTTTTTTTGTATAAAATCTGATAAGCCTTAAAATTTGAACACCTCCGTAGCCGAGAGGCGAGCACGCCGTACTAAACGTATATGGCGTCGCCATCTCCGAGGCTCGTTTGATCCCCGGTCGGGTCAATGTAGAAAACGAACTATTCTATATTGTTTCCACAACCACACCAATTATCTAGCCCCACACTAAGCAAACTTGTGCTATGGCGACTAGATAACGGATAAACATATTTAAATACGTTTATAAACATCCATGACTTAGGTGCAAATGGTCGTGTTCATCACACCTACATTTGCCCCTCCTAGGATTCGAACCCGCAACCGCCAGGCATTGTAGTCCGGAGCGCGAACCTCTACTACTATATTGATTCGGGTCGGGCCTAAGGTAAGTAACTGAAGCTCTTGTTTTTATAGAAATCAGAATCAACAACGGTATCACAACCACCAGACTCGAGACAACATAGAAAAGTTTCTTTTATACATTGACCCGACTTGGAATCGAACCCGGGATATTCAGGTAATTAAAGTACTGCCGAACCTGCAATGCCGGTCTGATCATGTGTGTAGTGCTACCTAACCTTGTGTCATCTGTTACCACGACATACTTTGGTGTGTAACTGTATATTATTTAAATTTTTGTTTTTAGCAATTAACATGCTAGGTTTATCTAAGATTTTTAATACTTGAAAAATAATACGCTGGCTTTGACAGCGAGAACCACTTGAAAGATTTCGTCGAATTGACTAACGTCTCGGTAGCTTAGTGGTCAAAGCACTCGCCCGGTATGCGAAGGACGTGGGTTCGGATCCCACCTGAGGCGGACGATTTTTTTCAAGTATTAAAAATCTTGTATAATATTTTTCTCGCAAAATTTTAAAGCTTTGTGTTAAAGCAACACTGTTTTATTATGTTATAATTTAATTTCATTACCTTAACTAACAGGAGCTACGATTATGTTCATTACTGGCTGTACAAACGCGGTTTAAACAGTTACTAGATGTTAAGGTAGGATGGCCTAAGTTGTCCTGGAACTGCTACTACGGGGAAGGGTAAATAAAACCACCGTGTAGCCTGGTCTAAAGGTGTATTAATGATGTATATATTTATTTATTTATTTTTTTTTTTTTTTCGGACGGACCTGTCGCTGACGGCCCAATGAAAAGACCTTGTCAGCTACAACCGGGCAGAGATGGCGAGCGCTGAAGGCGCTCAGCCTAGGTCCGCCCCACTAGCGGTCTCCGCGACCCGTCCGAGTGTGAGGCTTCGCGCAGCGAAGCCTCAGGCTCGTACGTGTCGGGCCCCATACTAGCGGGCGCGATCGGGCCAGTGCGGAGTGCGTAAGGCACCCTACCAAGCGGCGAACCCGCCAGTGGTGGCGCCGGCGCGGCCGGGGACTGCCTAGGCAGGCCGGACCGCCGTCGGGCTCCTTTCTGGCGGGCCCGATCTGGGGGTTAATCGGACTCGGGCCTCAAGGGCGCCTCTGTAGGCTCGGACCTCGGCTTGGGCCGTCGTCCGAAGGGTGGACAGGGGAGAAGCGGCCAGGCACATGTCTGTGTCGGCCGAAATGGAAGGCGGGACCTCGCGCCCTTCGGCGGGCGCGGTGAAACGAGCTACTATGTTGTGTAGTATTTGAACTGCTTAAGGCGGTGTTGGCTGTTGTGACAAACGCGGTGATATCATCAACCTGGTCATCGAGTATGTGGCGAGGCCGACGGAATCGGCGAGCGACATCCTTCTGGGGCGTATACGTGGCGGCTTTAGCTACTAGTGGGTTAGGGTGGTTTATGGCCTTATCAAAGAAGCGCTTCGACGCTTCTTTCATATAGAGGGCCATAGACGGGATATCAAAGTCTCTGTGGAGATTGTTACAGCGCACAAACCACGGGGCCCCCGAGGCTTGGCGCAAGAACTTATTTTGGACTATTTGAAAGCCCTTAAGGATCGATCGGGGGATGTGAGCAAACACCGGACTGGCGTAAGTCATCACAGGTCGGATGCAGGTCTTGTAAATTGTCAACTTATTTCTAAGCGACATTTTACTCTTTTTGCCGACAAGGTGGTATAGTCGGTGGACATAGAACTTCGCTCGTTTAAGAACGCGTCGGACGTGCGGTGCAAACGTTAGTCGCCGGTCTAGAGTGACACCTAGATATTTGGCCTCCGTCACCCAAGGGATCGGTTGGCCAAACAAGGTGACGTCGGGATAGGGTCTTCTGCGGCGCGTGGGCCCGGAAGTCCGCACGACATAGTGCTTCCGAGAAAAGTACACAGCGGCGCTTTTCTCGGGGTTCACCTCTATGCGCCACCTCCGGAACCACTCGCCGAGAGTGTCTACTGCGCGTTGTAGCGCTACTGTGACGTAGCGTCTATTATGGCCTGAGCGGAAGAGAGCGGTGTCATCCGCAAAGAGGGCTAGGTCCGCGTCCGGCGTTTTGGGTATGTCATTGACAAAGATGGAAAAAAGTAACGGTGATAACACCGATCCCTGCGGTACGCCGGCGCGTATGGGTCGGGAGGAGGAGAGAGTGCCATCCACGCGGTAGCGGAAGGTACGATTCGATATAAAGTCTCGCAAGATGAGCACGAGCCTATCTGGCACACCGAGTTGGTATAGCTTGTAAATCAAGCCATTGTGCCAGACTTTATCGAACGCCTTCGCCACATCGAAGAATAGCGCTCCCGTACCTATGGGGTGATCGCGGTTCATGCCGTCCAGGATGTGTTCCGTTAGGCGGTACACCTGCTGGACGCAAGAGTGGCCGGCTCGAAAGCCAAACTGTTCGTTAATTAAGAGGTTATTGGAGAAAATATAATCTCTTAGATGTATATATTTAAAGGTTAACATGGACCCTATATAGAAACGGAAACTTTGGTTACTACCGCCGACTAATGATCAACAACGCCATCTATTGGAAAACGATGCAAACCTGAGCTTGTATAGAGTATGAACATCGGTCTTGAACACTAGATTAAATCCGTTTATCGTTGCGTTACAACGAATAACCAGCTGCTTTATATTCTGTATAACGACGACGGTATAATCTAATGAGAAATACTTAATAATCTATAATTTTTTTGCGTTACAACTAAAGAGCGTGAAGTAAATGGTTAAACTTTTGGACATCCTTGTACCCTTGTGTGGTGGACTACGAAACTTGTGGTTGGGAGTTCGAATCCCATGTGGGGGCAAATATTTGTGTGAGAGTACGAGCATTTGTGCCTGAGTCTTGAATGTTTATGTTTTTAAGGAGGGGGTTTATAGTTATACGAGTAGTAGTTACTTTGAATAGTTACGAGTAAAAAATACAAAGTACCTTATATGGGATATTTCAAGTCTTGAATAGTGGACAAACTGACGGTCAAATTAAAAAATGGGTCAGAGGTAAATTGTATACTTTTTTGAGATTTGGATATGGGTTCTAAAGCAAATGTTGTAAGTGTCCTGTTGAATCAGTTTTTTTAAAGTGTACTTAGGATATCCTTTTTAACACACGAAACTACCCATATTCTATTATTTATTTATTTCGGTGCCTTATTTCATTTAGTAACCTCAATTATGGCTTAAATTATAGTTTTATTTAAGTTTCATTAAATTAGCAGCATAGTACCCAATTTCTTATCTAAAGTCATACATACATACATACATGCACTTAATATATACCTTTGTCTTTTTTTAAATAAAATAGGTGCGTTAAACTACGTTATTGAGGTTTTTGTAATAAATTTGTCAGTGTGTTGCAACCAGCCGTCACTTGAGAACGATTACTCAAAATAAACATTCACTGTACGAAAACCTATTGTATGTACGGACAACAGCACGTCGACCTACCACAAAATGTCAAATTTTCTCATTTGAAAATGAACTCTATATGTCAGGGTTAAAGTTGAAAATCTATTGGAGAATTTTTGACTTTTGGGGTAGGTCGACGTGTTGTTGACTGTACATGCAAATATTAAAAGATATGCTTTTAATAAAAATAAAAAAAAAAAAATTTTATGACCATAATGTCTAAAATAGGTTACTAGTGCCGAAAAGGTTTTGCATAGATTTTCAATCATCGTTAAGAGTTATATAAATCAAGTATTGTATTAATCTTAGAGATTTAATATGCACTTTCTAAGGTTTCATACCCAAAGGGTAAAACGGAATCCTTTTACTAAGGCTCCGCTGTCTGTCTGTCCGTCTGTCGGTGACCAGGCTGTATCTCATGAACCGTGATGGTTAGACAGTTAAGATTTTTAAAAGTCAAAATCAGAATAAAATAAATATTTATGGGGGTTCCCATACAACATACATGATTTTTTTTGGGCGTTTTTATAGATAATTGTATACGGAACCCTTCGTGCGCGAGTCCGGACTCGCACTTGGCCGGTTTTAATTGTAATATTTAAGTTATAATGACTAATTAAGGTTTTTTTCTTCACAGGTAATAATAATCAATTGGGTGTTAAATGCCAGTTGGAACTACACAGGTATTTTATGATTAATTCTAAATTATTCATATGATGGCACTTAATAATTTCAAGTAAATGAGAATTAGACATTAAACGCTGATATTGGTTTATTTACACATAATTTGCCTATATAATACATTTGTTTACATCGTTAAAGATTCTTAAGAAATGTTAATCCTAACTTTAAAAGACTTTAAACGATTTTAACGACTTTTGACTGGTTAAAATGATGTCTCTTAATATTATATTTTATATTACTAAACATCTCATTAGATTTCAAGTCACCTATAAAATATTTTATCTAAGAAATAAACAATATTTTAATCGCTCTGTTAGTGTTTATTACTATGTAATGATACAACTTGGTCCAAGATGTTTGAAGCTCATTGGCGGCAGCGCTTTGGTATTGATTACTAAAGTTAAGCAACCCACGTCGCGGTTGTGAGTGGATGGGTGACCGTTCTTACCATATTTAGTCACATTACGTGGCCCAATATGTGGTGTGTTTGGATAACTTAAGACCCACGGACGTAATGCAAATCTACGATAAAAATACTACGAGATCAATGGTCAAATAGACAAATGGACAGTATTTTTTACGAGTTGCGTCATTGGCCCCTTAATCAAAGCTATTTTCTCTATGGGCAAAACATCATATCAATGATTTCAATGTTTTACCCGCACATTGCCTTCGTGTCGTATGGCATTTAGCTTGAAACCTAATTCATAAATAATAAATAGAAAAATAATTATTCGACACACACACACATACTCAGAATACAAAAGAAATAAGTACTTAAGATTAAAAAAAAATGTCAAAAAGGCTCGGCATTTGTCGCGACAGCCAGGGACATATCTAATCTGTGCACGCCCCGATTGTTGTAACTTCGTCCAAAATTAAATAAATAAATGACTATTAATTAATAAATTACTTTATGTCGAGTGCTAGTTGGCGTAGCTGGCGGTGTTCTCGCAAATAGTTTCACATAAAACTTTAATGTAATATCTACACAATGTCAAGTATCATCACAGTAAAGAAACTACCTATAAACGGTCAAAATGACGTACTCACACATGTGCACGCCTCAACAAGAAATATCAGTAAAATAAGTGTACTGAGAGTCGTGGTTGCCGAATACTGCCGATACGAGACGAGATGCTGTCTGTTGTCACTGTCGCTGTAGAACGTAAAAACGTAGTATTTAAATCCTCTTCGGTCAACGCTTTGTCTAAATTTCTATTGTTTTCAGTTCGCGCGCTTTTTAATCAACTTTTTAAGACAACCCTAACGCTCCATTGACGTTTTTGACGTATCTCGACAAACTAGGCCTAGTTTCTATACTGTATAGATATATTTACTGTGGTAATATCTACACAATGTCAAGTATCATTCTGCCATGTTTGCGTGACTTCAGCTCTATTTGCACTCAGTAATTTTCTTCGGCAATTTCCGTTATCTAACAGTTAATTTGGAACCGGTTTTCCGATAAAAGACTGTTACAACTTAATTTTACTTACTGTAATACCTACGAGTATCTTCTTTGATAATATATAAAGATAAGCATTAGATTACGCCTTTAATACCTTATTAATAATACAGGGTGTACAAGAGAATGGGTGACTCCTTCAAACCACGTGATCTCAGCTGGCCATATACAACAACTTTTTCTATGGGGGGAACATCGAAATCGAGTTTTTTTTTAGCTGCTTCATACAAACTTATTTGCATACCTCGATGATGTATGGAGCATCTGAAAAAAAATCTCGATTTCGATTAATGGTCCCATAGGAAAAGCTGATGTATATGACCAGCTCTGCTGATTACGTGGTTTTAAGGAGTGTGCTATGCTCTTGTACACCCTGTATAACTAGATTTATACAATAACAAAATATTAGCCAACAATGTATTCATTCATTTGTCGTACGAGGTACAGGCAATTATTTTTTTCGAAGGGTGTCTCCTAGACTCGAGCCAATTTAGAAAAGACCACGTTTTAGTAATTGACCCAAACTGGGACCCAAACCCGGGAGCCACTAACTACCACGCCACTACACTCGGTTACGTCTCGACATTGAAATGAAACGGTTGGATAATCCTCACAAGATTGATCTGAGAAATAATATTAGGTTCTATAAACACTTATTAACCATTAATTAAGAAACCGATAGAGCTGACTCCCCAAGGAAATATGTCGAGTTAAGTAACTATCGCGGGGTGTGTTTCCATAATGTACCTCAATGCAGTAGTCTTAGAATCTAGGGCTCACTATGATTTCATATAGTAGTACCTACTAGCTACACCCGCGGTTTTGCCCCCTTAGAATTGGTCCTGCCAACTCATTTAAAGATATGATTTAAAAAAAAAATGTTTATGTCCTTTCTTAGATCATCATTTCAAGGACGTTCAATGCTGAATCTCCTCTTATTACATATAAATACTGGGCTGTCCAGACCAGACGGTTTTTTTTTTAGGAAGTTGGCTAAGGGACCAATTAGCTCGTGCCAGAAAAAAATCGCTTTCTACCAGATTAAGAGTTATAATTTTTTATTAGATAGTTTGAAGATATCTCTTTTTTCTAATGAAAATGTACTCTTTACCGACTCCCTAAAAATATATATATATAAATATATATACAGGGTGTAACAAAAAGGCGAAATAAAATTTAAAGGACGTGTAGAGTAGTAAATGTGTAGTTCCTATGCAAAACCACAATCTCGTGCGAGTATAAATTACTGAGTAAATTGACGCTCAAGTTTTAACAAAAACTTATCGGTGACAACCCTAAATATCAGCTGCTAGGTGTTAACAAACTCGTAAATCGAGATTAGGTAGGAAACAGATGTGAAACTTTCATAAAATGTGCAGTGATCCTCTCAATTATTTACTTAGTATGGGAAAAAAGTTGTTTATTTTTAACTAAAACTTTTACTACTTAATGTTCACATTACATACATACATACCCTTAAATATTATTTCGCCTTTTTGTTACACCCTGTATATTCGTCTGGGCCAGCCTGTATAAAACACATTGTCGATGTCCATATTATTATTTTTAAGTTTAGGCTTGATTTTTAAGTTTAGGTGAACCTACTGCTATCTTGGTTTTTATTGTGTGTGTGGTTTGTAACTGTGCTCTCTCCTAATTTGATTGGTTAATTAAAGGAACATTATAGTCAAACATGACTAATTGGCAGAACCAGACGACATGACGGCAATTTCAAGAACAAGATTACGTTAAAGTCAATATCTTTATTTGCAGAATAAGATAGTAAGTAATGATGTCAAGAAAGCTTTGAACAGAATAGAATAGCATAAGCTCCGACCAAAGCTCGTACGGATTGATTGTTTGAATGTAAATCAATCGCATTTGAGTGTTTCATCGCTGTTCTGTCAAAACTGCAGATATATTTGTCAAGCACCTGTGTCTTATTGAAGAAGTACCTAAAACATTTTCTAAGAGAGAAATATGTATATTTTGAGGTATTTTATATTTTTGAGGTAATTTTACTATACTTTTAACACCTTAGCGTCTATTTTGCTTCTTGCTGGAGAACTTGCACCTTTCGGGCCACCCTTTATAGATACATGATTATGTAAATACTCATTATGGCATACAATAATAAAAATTACAGTTGATGTTTACACAAAGATGGAGTCTTATCGCTTTTTCTCTTCCACACAACTCGTGTAACGTGTATTTGACGATAATGATAAATTACCCTCTTTACCCTATTTTTAAATTAGTTGAAAACGAATGACACATTTCCCGTTTGTCATAATAAAAACAAGGAAAAAAGTGTCCCGATTCCCAGTGAGACCGAAAAAATGATTTCATTACCGTCCCATTTCAGTTGCCGACACTTGGGACAGGGAAACACTGGACGTAAGGCTGCAGGCACACTGCAGGTAAAAGAGCGTGTTTAACTTTCAGTATTCAACCTTTATAGCTTAAGCTTTATGTCAACTCACGTAAGACTTAAAAGCGGCCAAGTGCGAGTCGGACTCGCGAACGAAGGGTACCATTATCTAATTGCGGTTTACGAAAGACGTATTAAAAAAAAAACTACTTACTAGATCTCGTTCAAACCAATTGGTGGAAGTTTGCATGGTAATGTACATCATATATTTTTTTTAGTTTTATCATTCTCTTATTTTAGAAGTTACAGGGGGGTGGGACACTCATTTTACCACTTTGGAAGTGTCTCTCGCGCAAACTATTCAGTTTAGAAAACAATGATATTAAAAACCTCAATATCATTTTTGAAGACCACGTATAGGTTTGATAAAAAAAATTGAGTTTAAATTCTAAGTATGGGAAAATTTATTGTTTTTTATTTTATTTTTGTGTGAAAATCTTAATGTTGTTCACAGAATACATCTACTTACCAAGTTTCAACAGTATAGTTCTTATAGTTTCGGAAAAAAGTGGCTGTGACATACGGACGGACGACAGGCATGACGAATCCATAAGGGTTCCGTTTTTTGCCACTTGGCTACGGAATCCTAAAAATAGGCAAAGTTCGTATTAGACTACGTGCGGTAGATTCTGTTTCGTTTAGTTAGTTAATGGGGCCAAAAACTTTAGACCATAATATGACGTGTTTAGTTAGTTAATGGGGCCAAAAACTATAGACCATAATAATATTATTATGTATTCTTAATACGAGTATGTTCCAATGTTTCACACACTTTTGGTATCATTAAGTAACAGATATTTTTTTGTGGGAAAGGAGTTTTAGTGCCCACATTTGTCTCACAGCAATGGTAGAGTAAAAAACGTAAAAGTGCTAAACTAGACTAGACGCCTAAACTAGGCCTATTTTCAAAAATAAATTCTTTTCATTAGTGATATTTCATAACATAAAACTGTTGGCCTTCGTAAAATCTTTTTCAAATCTATTCGTATCTCGGCTTATGATCTTCAGTCAACCAATCGCTTACTTTACTTTGTTAAATGTTAAATGCCATATAACCAATTACACATACTGTTAAGATTCATCATCATCATCACCAGCCTATATCAGTCCACTGCTGGACACAGGCCTCTCCAAAAGGAGGATTTTGCCATAATCGCCACGCTTGGCAGGCGGGTTGGCGATCGCAGTTTGGCCAATGGTGGAGAGGAGACGCTGCTGCCCGTCTTCTTATGGCGGTTCGCCTGTAGTCGCCTCTTACGACACCCATAGGAAGAGAAGGGGTGGTGCTATTCTTTTAAAGTGCCACCACACGACACAATTACTATTAAGATTACCTACACATTATCTTCCTACAATCCTCCTTAGTGCCCGCTGCCGCTCTTTCTCTTCAATTGCACATTGCTTTATTTATTCTATGTGTAAATTGAATGAATATTTTTTTCCTTGACGCAGCGTTTTTATGTTTTCATCAAGTTTGGATGAGTTTGCGGAAACTCTGACGGTATTATTAAAGGTAGGACTGTAGTTATGGATTGTAATTAGCCGTCATGAATGCAAATACTAGAATTATTCGTTTCCGATTACAATTTCTAAGTATTTTGACGGATCGTGTTTGTTATGTGACGTCTTTGATTCAAGGTTTTATGTTTAATTCAAAGGACAAAATCAAGGTTTTGATAAAAAATAAAATGTCGTTTACAACAAGTAAGTGACAGCCGTCATGTTGATGATAGTTTAAAAGTAGTTAAAACTCCACCGAAGAACATTAGCTACAAAACCATTTTTGGCTAAAAGTAATGACGACCTCCGTAGCTGAGAGGCGAGTACGCCGGACTATACATGGCGTCGCCATCTCTGAGGTTCCGGGTTCGATCCCTGGTCGGGTCAATGTAGGAAAAGAACTTTTCTAATTGACTCGGGTCTGTGTGTTGTGGTACCGTCGTTGTTTCTGATTTCTATAACACAAGTGCTTTCGCTACTTACCATAGGATCAGATCAATGTATGTGATGTTGTCCAATATATTTATTTATATTTAATGTGACACAATCACCCAAAGTATTAGTGCTAAGTTATACCCAATGAATGCAAGTAATACATTTGAAACTGGCTAAATTACATTATTAGGTAACCAAGAACCGTTTTACATATTTGTGAAAACGACTTCTCAGCTATTTCCCAAACTACGGCGGAGTTTTAAAGTACCACTAAAAGTCTGTCAAATAAATTAGGTCTGTTAGGGAGTAATTGGGCTTGGTGAGATTGGGTCTTAGGGAATCCAGATTTCGTTGTTTGACATACAAGCTATGCAAAAACTATATTCTAAGACTGGATTTACGCCTAAGTGTCTTTTACGGGCCATAAGCTGATATTTTACTTGTCAGTAGCAGTCATTTAAAGGTGACAGGTGACACGTTATTATTAAATGAGTATTACCGAACCCGTGATTATGAAGTAGCGCCACTTATTATGTCACATTCGAAATACTTGGCACCGCAGTGGAAACTTTGAATCGCTTTGTATAAATAGGACTTTATTGTTAATGAGGAAGGTAAATTGTCTCTATCTTCAGTCGAATTTCTTAACGAGTGCTATTATCATAATGTAGAAATAAAAAGTTAAACGATTGCCTATTGGGAAATGAAGACAGAAATGATAACCTGCCCCCTTATTCCCTAAAATTATTTTATTAGCAATCAGCAACAATCACGCAGTCATCGCCCGATTGATGGTTAGTGTCAAAACGTTTGTGCACCAATGACAGTAGATTGCTTTGTTTTTGTTTTTTTGCTGTCAATTTGCGATTTTAATGCCAGAATTGGACAATTTTCGCTATCGCATTGCTTTTGCAAGAGACGGAATCAGGTTACTGGAATGAGCTATTGACGCTTTCCACAAAATTGCATGGCACGGTCAAAGTACACGCAAAAGTATATGGTACTTATGGCAATCTTCAACATGATGAAAAGCAAGGATACTACAAAAACAAAAGACAAAACCGGTCAAGTGCGAGTCGGACTCGCGCACGAAGGGTTCCGTACCATTGTCTGTAAAAACGGCAATCAAAACACGTTTGTTGTATGGGAGCCTCCTCAAATATTTATTGTATTCAAATTTATAGTATTTGTTGTTATACGAATAGCGGCAACAGGAATACATCATCTGTGAAAATTTCAACTCTCTAACTATCACGGTTCATGAGATACAGCCTGGTGACAGACGGACAGACAGACAAACAGACACAGACAGCGGAGCCTCAGTAATAGGGTCCCGTTTAACCCTTTGGGTACTGGGTACGGATCCCTAATAAGATGATGAGAGATGTTGAAGTAAATTGATTAATTCAAAATTTTGTCAATGATGACATCTCACTGTCCTTGAAGACACCGAAGAATGGTGTCTATACAATCTTAAATTATATTCAAAACAATTATAAATATTTACCACCTTATTAATAAGTTTCAAATATGGCGTCGTGGTATTTATCTATAATTATTTTTGCGATATAGTAAATTGAAATGACTGAAAATTATGGCGTCTCGTTTAATTATCTAATCCATAACGTTAATAACGTGTTGTTTAAACATGTTATAGCTCGGCTCGGTATTTAAACGTCATATACAATGTAAAATAAGGCCGTTGACTTTTACAAGGGTTTTTAGTATAGACAACAGACCGTCAACCTACCACAAAACGTCAATATTATTAACTGATATCAATTGAACTCTATGTGTGTGGGACTTAAAGTTTAAAAATCAGTTGGATGACCTTAAAAATTTTGGTAAGGTTGACCTGCCGTTGTCTGTACAGACAACAGACATTCTTGTTCGACATAATATCCCGTTTCGTTAACAAAATTCGTGTTAGCGCTTTGCAATGTAATCCGCCGCTAAGCCAAATTATAAAAACGCGTTTATTAGCTTCAATGTGTAACCTTATAAGGTACAAGTCCAAAATGGACAGCTTTCTTAATAGTTGTCCTCTGCCTGAATGTTGTCTGGAAGAGATCGCTCTTAGCGATAAGACCGCCTAAATTGAATTTTTATCTATAAATACCAACTGTAACATTCTTGTTTTGGTGTGCAATTAAGATCTATCTATCCATGGACTGTAGAGTGCTAACTGCAACCTCAGGCGGCACTGCAACTGCAATAGTCGGCCGTTGTGTTGCCAGAGCCCAGCGGTTTCATTCCAAACATGGCTACACTGTTGTCAGCTCTTGTAGTTAGCAATACATAGAAAATTGCATCAGTCGTTTCCGGAATGCGTCTAAACGCTGTCCTCAGCACGACTCTTACTGTGGTTTGTAGTTGCTGCAGGCACTGATACAGTTTTGCAGTTGCTGCAGGCCACAATGCTGTTAACTGCAGCCGCTAGCAGCCACTATCAGACTTGTACCTTTACATATGCCTTTACTCAGCACAAGTTATGAATGTGCTAACTTATAATAAACACTAACGCATTCGGGCGGTGACTATCGACAACAAAATAGCGCCCATAAACATCGACGCTCAGTTTGAATGCGTTCAATAGTTTCTTTCAAAGGCCTCTGGCAAGTTAAGAAATATGAATTCACTGGTTTAGAAAGTTAAAAGACAATAAATAAGTCTGATTTGTTTTTTAACCAATGTTTTTTTTATAATGTAAAGGATGGCTCTTTAGCTACATCTAGATTATATTACTTACAGTGATCCGTTTCTGTCTGCTTTTATTTATTTGTTATTTTGTGACATTTCAACCCAATTCATAAAACAGTAACAATTCCGTAGCTCAATTCCGAGATACAACACGCCATCGGTGATATACAGTATAAAGCCAAACTTTGTACTAAAGGCCAATAAATTTTATAAAAAAAGATCTGCAATCAAAGCTGTAAGATAACAGCTATATTATACCATTTGACAGATATTTTATTCCATTTTTAATTGGACTATGTCCACTTTACAATATAAAAGTTGCAACTCAAAAGATACGTGTTTTTCATGATATTGAGTCACCCTGTGTCATCACAGTTTATCACTATAAATTAAATACATTAGTATTTATTAATAAAATACTTCAAATGTAGGACACGATACCCATTCCATCGGATGGGTCATCAAAAACGTACATTTTCAAAGTGTTTATTCATAGAGTAACTATTTTAATTTATTAGTTTAATCTGTGACCAAACATGCTGTGATCAATAGATTGTATCTTCTTTAAAAGCGTTCGTAAAAGGAGATCGTATAATCACTTAATTAACCGTAAACTCCGATGTAGCTAGAAAACATGTGCTTTGAAACCTAAAGCAATCCGAGTTTTCGTCTAAACATTAATATTAATCAGTCCATCTTTGAGCGGAGTAAATAACAAACTCTATCTTTGGTACAGATAGCAGCAGAAGTCTTTATAAGTACGTAACTATTTTATTCCATCATAGACAAAAAAAAACAGACATAGACTGCACCATGCTAAATTAATCGACTATTTTTTGTGTTTATTTATTTTTCTCTGTTGTCTAAATAGTTGTAATGCTAAAATATCCAGTATTAGCAAAATGTTTTAATAGGTAAAATTATTTACTTGCTTTATTTTTTTTACTGAACTTCAGCCTTCAGGTTATTACTACACTTGTAATCAATGTGATTAAATAAACAAAACTATACATTTTCCCCCGGGATTTTCACGACTTGAATTTAAATTGATGATATTATGCACCTTACAACAAATATTATCTATCTAATACATATAATTATAATCAATCAATCAATCAATCATTTATTTGCGTCAAACATGGTATAACAAGGTGTTAACTTACAATAAAAGAATCACTTATTTGGGCTACAGAAATTAGGATGCAAATGTCAGGGTACAATTAAAAATGAAAAAAAAATAATAATAAAAAATGACAAATAAATCAGATAACAATAAATACAAAGTCAAATGCTCATGTCCGGATTCCATTATATTATAAACTCTATATAATCCGTTACTTTAACGCATGTTCAAAGCCTTCTGAAAAAAGAAAAGGCTAATAAGAATTTTGCAACCAACTGTACAAAATAGAGTGTGTTAAAAGCTTACTTTACGATTTGATTTAGGCCAATACTACTACATTAAGTAGCCATTCTTTGAACGCTTTATAAATTCAAATACATCGATTAATCTTATACTTTAAGGCTACAGAGGTTGCGCACAAGCTATGCGCTCTGTATTGCGTATTTCGTGCCTAATCAGATATTCAATAGTCATATTTAACAGCTGTTAACAGGCTCAGATATGGCAGTATCGATCGTAAATATCGAGTCGATATCAATCTTGCGGCGCAGTTATATCATTACGTTATCGATACAGTCCAACAGCATTTAAAGCAGGCAACGCCTTATTGTATAAGGGTAGCTACACACATATTCGGGACGGTATTGCCGGTTCGGCAGTATATGTCGAACAACAAAGCCGACCCGAAGCATTTATACAGGGTTATTTGAAAATAAATCAACAACCTCGCACGACTAGATAGCTAACATTATAAACAACAACATTTGTTCTACGAGTTTTAACATAAGTTTCTCAATACATTAATTAAAAATGATTTTTCAAGCTTTTTTTGTACTGTCGTGGTGTCATTAGTAAGTCTAGTATGTCTTTGACGACCTACGTAGCGGGGAGCACGCCGTTACTATATATGGCACCGCTATCTCTGAGGTTCCGGGTTCGATCCCAGGTCTGGTCAATGTAGAAAAATAACTTTTCTATATTGCCTCAGGTCTGGGTGTTGTGGTACCGTCGTTGTTTCTGATTTCTATAACTAACTATGTCTCCAAGAAAAACCTCGGACAGACAGACAGTCAAAATCCTATTTTTTGTTGGGATATTAAACTAAGAATATGTCTAAGTAATAACAGCTCGTTAATTTTGTTGCAATAAAACAGTCTGCCCTGATCCTGTAAAGACCTGGAAAAGGTTGCAGGACGACGCTGGATGCAGGCCGCTTCCAATCGGCCGATCTGGAAGTCACCGGGGGAGGCCGATGTTCAGCAGTGGACGTCCTGTGGCTGAAATGATGATGAAAAACAGTCTTAAATGAGAGGCTAAGTTGAAAGTCTAGGAGTTACTAATTAGTAACTTAGGTAGTCCTAGTAGTCCTTCATCCTTCTACTCTGCCCTTCTAGGGGGTCTAGATTTAACCTCTTGAAGGATGTGTGTCTTTGTCAGACGTCAAACAATCTTCACAACAATAGATATTTTCTGAATTTGTAGGAAAATATAATAGGTCTATTACTGGATGAATGAATTGGCTTCTCGAGTAACAGTTTAAAGTACTCAGGGTGATAGGATATGACCTTATAAAGCTGAACCCTTTGTACATATAATAATTCTATAGTGAAGTCAAATATCAGTTCAGATAGGCAATATATATAAATAACCAAACAAATAATAATCATCATCATATCAGCCTGTTGCAGTCCACTGCTGGACATAGGCCTCCCCCAAGGAGCGCCACAGCGCACGATCTCCCGCCCTTTGCATCCAGTCGCTGCCAGCTGCCTTCTTCAGGTCATCGGTCCATCTAGCCGGGGGGCGTCTTACACTACGTTTGCCTAAGCGTGGTCTCCATTCGAGAACCTTCCTGCTCTACCTCTCGTCGGTTCTGCGACAGACATGGCCAGCCCACTGCCACTTCAGCTTGCTACATTTTTGGACAAAAAAAAACAAATAATAAAACTATGAAATGGCACAGCATTCGCATAGGCTTTTCAACATCTTTTCTTTTTTTATGGACTCACAATATCCTTCCCTTTTTGCAACTAAAAAGTCCTTATTTATTAGTTACCTACTTGTGAAAACAACAATTTATGGTTAAACATTTTTTTTAGTTGTTGTCTTTTTGCCATACAGAAAGTATTGAGCCATAGAATCACCCGCCAGATTGAAGAAAACTAACAGGTTGGTCTTTATATCGCTGACCGCATCCCAAAAATATGCTAAAACGAATATGTCCTTTCTTAATATCCAAAATGTTTGTAAACAAAACTCAAATCTGGTTTTACCACTTGTAAAAGTGAGATGAAACGTAAAATATTTTCAAACCGGTTATATCCTCACGATGCGACTTATTTCCAACGCGCGCGCAAAAGGGTTAAAAAGGCGAAGGTTGCGTTTTTACAAAGTCATCAATCACAATTATCGCTCGTTCGCTGAACTCCCTTCGGAGTAGGGTTGGCACTAGGTAGTTATTTTTAAACGAACAATTTGCAAGTTTTGCTATCGGATAATCTTTTCTGTGGCACAGGTTTAATTTACTACTAAACTGTATCGGCCTTACTACAAAAAGATTTGAAATGTTTGTTAGTAATATGTCTCGAATGTCAGATGTGTCAACATTTCAAATTGGTCGATTAATTTTAGACAAGTGTTCAACGCTTGTCTATATTATTTGTAGTAAGGCCATATATGTCTACGGAAGTTATGTTTAGTTCACTGTATTTACTATTAATTTTAAAGAAACACTGACCTAGGTTTCATATATAAAAAAAAATATTTCATTTTCTTGCTGTTTATTTATTATTTTTATAACAAATTATTTACCACTCAACCCTATCTTTTGAGGATTGCAACCCTATCTTTTATCCGTAATAGAAGTCAAAGTTCTAAATCCATTAAAACAATTCATGCCTGGGCCCTAACCATGAGCTGTTAAAACAATCACAAATCTGTCAAACATTATCATTTCTGTCAAATTTTGTATGAAATGACGTACCAAAATTGACAGATTTGACAACTTTGTGATTGTTTTTAGAGTTCATGGTTAGGGGGCAGATCCTCACTTCTGACAACTGACTTCACTCATTAGAGACAGGGCGCCTAGCGCGAAAGTGTATCGTTCGGTCGGTCGTAGTAACCGATTAAATTAAAGACCAATTCCCTGTATCAAAGGTTCGACAATTTATAAACAATTGGAAACAGTCGGGTTTTTTACACGGCTAGATTGAGTTGGTAATATTTTATTAAAGGATTGACACATGAGACTGGCCATTTTAATTTGTTAGGTTTATACGACCGAACTAAAGATACACTTTCGCGCTAGGCCCCCTGTTGTCTAACATTTATCCTTTTATCGAATAAATGTTATAAATATACAGGGTGGTCCAGGCCAGATGGATAAACAATTTATTAAGATGAGCACGAGTATTAGTACCTGACTCATATAGAGTGTTTAAGTAAGCTTATTACTTATCAAATCACTGTAGTACAATTAGTTCTGTTTAGGTTTGTTGAGTAAATGGTGAGAATAAAAATAATTTATTTTGATACTTCAAATTGTATGAAAATACTGCTTCGAGCCTATGAAGGTTTTTAGGGTTCCATACCTAAAGGGTAAAACGGGACCCTATTACTTAAGCTCCGCTGTCCGTCTGTCTGTCCGTCCGTTTGTCTGTCCGTCTGTTATCAGGCTGTATCTCATGAACCGTGATAGTAGAGAGTTGAAATTTTCACATATGATGTATTTCTGTTGCCGCTATAACAACAAATACTAAAAGACAGAATACAATAATTATTTAAGGGGGCTCCCCTATACAACAAACGTGATATTTTGCCGTTTTTAAATGGTCCGTACCCTTCGTGCTTGGCCGGTTTTTACACTTTATTTACTTGGAAACAAAAGGCGTATATTTAGAGCGATTTTTACTATACGAGAGGATTTAGTCTCTAACCAACTTGCGGTGCTCATAACGTAACAGAGTTTTTATCTCGCTTCCATTCCAGCGTGGGACTCGGCCACTCGGGCCCAGTTAAAAGTTGCGTAGTTATAATACAGCCGTGAATACAGCAAGAATCGCAAGCCGCAATCCGCAGGGGACGCGATTACTCGCTCATTCAAATGCAAAACGCAGTGAAAATTAAACGTTTACGTAATAAGCCCGTTTGAATTTAGTCTTGCTGATAAAAATATGTTTGAAGCACAAACTGGCCAATTTGAGACGGCACCGAAATTTGAAAGGATTTGCTTAAAAAACTCTGTCGTATCGCACCTGGGACTCTTTGCGTTCAACGCAGTTAAACAATGTATTGCTTATTTTTACTATTACGGAAAAATAAAGCAAGTGGTTGTAACTTGATGCTGTTGATAGCCTGTATCAATAGCTGTTGTCATCATCATCATCATCATTTCAGCCACAGGACGTCCACTGCCGAACATCGGCCTCCCCCAGTGACTTCCAGATCGGCCGGTTGGAAGCGGCCTGCATCCAGGCGTCGTCCTGCGGGGTAACCATGAACTCTTAAAACAATCTCAAAGCTGTCAAATCTGTAAATTTTGGTACGTCATTACATACAAAATTTGACAGATATGATAATGTTTGACAGATTTGAGATTGTTTTAAGAGTTCGTGGTTATCGGCCTGCAAATAGTTGTTGTCCCTAGTTATGAATTCATCCATAAAAATCACAATCCAATTGGTATTGTGTGTGGGGTCAGTCGTAATATTGTCACACTTTGATAGCTTTAAATAACAAACTACAGAATCTCTTTTTTTAATTTTATTTTGGTACAAACAGTCATAACAAAAAATAACTTTATTAACTTTACATAGTTAATAGACAACGAGTACCGAATAACATATTTTTAGATTAACTATTACTACAAGTAAGCCAGTTGAAAGGGTTACCCATTATTTCGATCGAGTTTACCAGATATACGTAAGTATGTGTAGGTAGATATTCAATGAATCATTCAAATTTCTTAAATGATAGAATGCTATCATTTAAGAAATTTACTATATCAAGAATGCAGGCCTATCATACATGATTTGGCAGTAACATAGTTATTTTATTTCAAAACATTTCAACACAATGTTTTCCCTGTCATTTAAACACTGCAAAATATACATAATTATACAATACCGATGAAAATCCACCTCCCCACGCAATATAAAAGCAATAAGAGAAGTGTGCCGATGTCTGTCTGTGCCCCACTCGATACTAATAAGCATCGAGTGATAGTGACGTCATACAGCTCGGATGATCATTTACCAACCTACTGGGATGTTTTTCAATCAACTGTGGAATAGAGACGTACGCGCGAGAATTATCGATGAAAAAAAGGACTGAGAATAATAAAAAAAACAATATTTTGTCTCTAAACGTTAACAATCATTATGGTCTAGTAGTCTATTATAGTCATAGTAAGGAATTAACATCCTTTTATAACGAGATCTCATAAGTACAATTTATTTGATTATATCTTAAGTATTAGATATAAGTATAAGATTACACCTACGTATTACGTAACTAAAAAAAATTATGCAAACCATCACTTTCTAACACAACCAAAATAACCACGTAGTTATGTAATAAAATATAATACTATTTACCTAACGATGTATGTAATCATAGAGATATTACTAATTTGCACATATGTTATTAGTAGATTGAATCGACTGCAACAATGTATTCTAGTCTAGATTTCAATATACTGTAAAATCAAGCCACAAGTTGCGAAACTTGACTGTAACGTCCATCACGACAACACTCAACCGCAATGCCAACGTACGCTGTACCGTCGAGTATTGAATCTAATGCAGTACAAATCTCTGAGGAAATTTTGTTAGTTGCGGTGGAGACCGAATTTATTTAGAGGTTACGGAGTTCGATTACGAGATTGAGTGAGTGAACTTAAGTTCAAGATAGACTTTGAAGTATTTTGTGATAAACAAAATTTGCGAATGTAAAATTAAATTTGTGAATGTCATATGGAATAATACACTTAAAATCTTTACAGGTACTTTATTTTACCATGGTACAACACATAAACAGCGGGCATTCGTTATTTTATAAATTCAATGAATAAAGCAAATTCTACGAAACTTTGATTTTATTTTGATTATAAAATATTGTGTGTTTTGTATTGGTGTGTACTTAGTTCGCTGGTTTGAAATCAAATCAATAACGCATTCAGCCCTTTTATTTCCTTTATCTTATTTCCATAGGTATGTTTATCTGCCCACTGTGTTACTAGCACATCGACACTTCAAAATTACCGATAAAATTATTAAGCGAATTACAAGGCGCATCCCTACGCGGACGCCATTACCGGGTCATTGACCTGGCGAACCTTCTCGTTTGACATTATATCATTCTGTGAGTACACAAGGCATAAGCCCTTGGATGCAATATTGCAGGCTACACGTTCCTTTATCTTCAATGACGCACTTGTAAACGTTTGTATGACATAATAAAATTATGATTGTTAATAAAATTATCATCAAAGTTCATAGAGAAGAAAGAAAAATAAATTGAGCAAGCAATATAATATAGTTTTGTACCTAAGCCTTTTTAAGGTCCCACTTGAGCCACTGAACTTGACCACGCGTGCCTGTGTGGATCGGCTTAGAGTTACTGTCTGAAGAACCTTATTGTCAAATGCACTGAATGTCACTAAATACGGTTATTTCGAGCACCCATCCACTGATAACCGCGGCGCGAGTTGCTTAGCTTTAAAGTGTTAAGCCTTTAACTGCCACGAAACTGAACAAAATAGAAAATCCTTTGTTTGTTCGGCGCTTAATATGTACAGGGAGCATACTTCTGCAGCTGGTTTTTATAAACATAGTTACATCACAAAAAAAAAGATGTTGTCACACTAAAATATAAAGTACTATTAAATTCATCGTCATCATCATAACAGCCACAGGACGCCCGTGCACATATGCCTTCCCAAAAGATTTCAATTACTATTTGATTAAAATGATTTAAATAATATAACTATTATTAATATTAAACAGCTCATTTTATTCCCTAATGATCCTATGGTAAATTTATCTATATTCATGAGAAAATCAAGTTTTAGATATAATTATTTCGTTAAACTGAACACTCTGGATAAATCGTAGGTTTTGATTAAAAGCAGTGGGAGTTAACGGTATAATCGACACATTACACAAAAAGCACTCTGTGCCTCTTTCCCCTTTCTTTGTAGTTGTCCTCTGCCTAAAGATTGTCTGGAAGAGATCGCTTTTTAGCGATAAGACCGCCTAAATTTCAAATTCAATTCAAATTCAAATATTTCAAATTCAAATATTTCAAATTCAAATATTTTATTACAGTAACTTAGTCTATTACAAATATAAGACGTGGGAACTTCCCTTTAGGCAAAACATCGTCTGTGTTAGGAAGAACCGCACTTCTTTACACATAGTTAAATTGTACATCTTTCTGTAAATATTGACTGTAACTTCTTTGTTTGGTGTGCAATAAAGAGTATCTATCTATCTATCGACATAGCCTGTAATTTTCAGGTATTATCAAAGAAGGGGTGTAATTAGCACTCATTGCAATGAGTAGTTAAGCAAGTTAATTATAGTATTTTTAAAACGTAATAATGGAGTTCGTTTCCGTTCGTTTAATAGTTCTTTTTTTTTACATTAACCTTTATTTGTTTTTATTTTTATGGGAATTTACTCTGATTCAATAAACTTTTTTTTTGTAATTATATGTTTAGATCATTGTTCCCTCAATTTAAAGGCTGTACAAAAGAATAGGACACTCTTTAAAACCTCGCGATTAGCCGATCATATACGATAACTTTTTCTATGGGAGACACATCGAAATCAAGTTTTTTTTTAGCTGCTCCATACAAACTTATACCTCAATGATAATTTACGGAGCATCTAAAAAATATCACGATGTCGATGTTGCTTCCAAAGGCAAAGTTGTAGTAAATTAGCAACTGATCACATTTTTATAAGGAATGCCCTATTCTTTGGTACACCCTGTTCTTTGGTACACCCTGTATAATATAAGAACATTAATATTATGCGAGTACTTTTGAAAATGTTTGTGTGTACTTACTGCGGTGTAAATCACCAAAAATAGTTAAACGCCGAATTCCAGAGATAGAGAACAGTTTACCCAATATCTTCACCATACATGTTTTGCGATGTTTTGTTGTTCATTTTTTTATTATTTTTTTTGTTCACATTACCACATTCTTCGTACAGCTCAAGTGGATGTCCAGCCTTAGTTAGCTGTAAGGCTGGTGACAACCATAATCAGACTAGGCTTTATGACTATAATTAGGCGACATTAGCTCGCATCGTTTAAAGTACCCTCCGAAGCACGGAGATTCTTGTGATTTATGTCGCTTTATATGTCCGGAATGGTCACCCATCCACACACAACCACGTTGTGGGTTGCTTAACTTTGGTAATCACTTCCAAATTGCAGTCACCTCTGAGCTACTAGCACCGCACGCAGTTATATTTAAATTTGAATAGCGTTCTATCGTTTGCGGGATGGTAGCCTTATCTAACTAGCTGTCAGTTGTCCAGACAAGACTGTCTCCTGCTGAGCCGCGCGGGAGGGCGTTGTGTAACCGCATGCTTTCGAGAATGTTTCCAATAATAATTAATGCAAAAGACTCGTTAAATCACGTTGATATTGCTTATTGAAGTTCAAATATTTGTTATAAGTAAGAAAGCTAGGTTACGTAATAACTTTTAAATAGTAAACTTACATATAATCAAATCCAGTATCATAATAAGTTTGGTAGTTTAAAAGTTGATGTAGGGAAACTTGTCTGAAGATAAATTATTGTGACGAAACTAATCAAGTACTTATGATATCAGTTTCTGTAAATAACATTAACATGTGGGAAATATGATTACCTGCGTAGCGGTGTAATACTTCACCTTGAACATGTAGGGATTAAGGTTCGATTTAAGTCAATTCAGAAAACGACCAGAAACTTTTATAAACTTTCTTGGGCCTGAGTGTGCTAGGTGACTGCGAAAATTTAGTGTTTAGTCCCCCGTAAAACAGGATTTAATTAATTAATTTCTTATTATCTGACCATCTGGTAACCGTCAGATGTAGTGGTCCTAGCTCCGGACTACAAAGCTGGGGTTGCGGGTTCGAGTACCACAAGGGGCAAATCTTAGTCTAATGACCATGAGAATTACGTACCTGGATATTTATAAACGTATTTAACCGTTATCTAGCTAGTCGACATAGCTACGCTATGTTTCAAGGCTAATTAAGTTTAATTATGATTAAGGAAACAATTTACTATTCTTTTACTACCCTCGAAATAATACGAAATAATACCCTCGAACCTTAATCCAGGTTCGATTTAAGTCAAATCAGAAAACGACCAGAAACTTTTATAAACTTTCTTGGGCCTAAGTGTGCTATGTGACTGCGAAAATTTAGTGTTTAGTCCCCCGTAAAACAGGATTTAATTAATTAATTTCTTATTATCTGACCATCTGGTAACCGTCAGATGTAGTGGTCCTAGCTCCGTACTAAAAAGCCGGGGTTGCGGGTTCGAGTACCGCAAGGGGCAAATGTTTGTCTAATGACCATGAGCATAACGTACCTAAGTTATGGATGTTTATAAACGTATTTAACCGTTATCTAGCTAGTCGACATAGCTACGCTATGTTTCAAGGCTAATTAAGTTTAATTATGATTAAGGAAACAATTTACTATTCTTTTACTACCCTCGAAATAATACGATGACGATAAGAGTGTGGTTGTCTCATCTGGCGCATATTATAGGTATATTATATATAACATTCATGTCATAACATTAACATAGTAGCTATATAATTTTGACGACCGTCTGGTGTAATGGTTCGCGCTCCGGACTACAATGCCTGGCGGTTGCGGGTTCGAATCCCGCGAGGGGCAAATGTTAGTGTGATGAGCACGAGCATTTGCACCTATGTCATAGATGTTTATAAACGTATTTAAGTATGTTTATCCGTTATCTAGTCGCCATAGCACAAGCTTTGCTTAGTTTGGGGCTAGATAATTGGTGTGATTGTGGAAACAATTTATTTATAAATTTATTTTTTTAACATTGCATGCCAGAAACATAATCTTACCACATCCTACCCATATTTAGGGTATTTTTTTGTGATTATAGACCCCTGATTTTGATTTCAAATGAACACATTGGTTTCAAAAACCTGAATAAAAATGTAAAACCTAAAAGCGCTCCGCTGGCCCAGGGATCGGTAGAATAATACCATTTGATGTTTTGTTTTCGGTTCACGTTTGAACGGATACCGATAAAAACCTCATGCGGGCCACACGACCTGCCTCTATTTCGCTATAAAAAGGCGATATATTTACCCTTCAGGCCTGATTGTGATCAGCAGCAAGCTATCCATCATAAAAAAATCGAATAATTGCGTGAACACTTTGTTTTGTAGCCTTAACGATGGGGTCGTTGTTGAAAATGGGAACCCTAGCTTAGAAACAAACCTGCATTTTTCTGCTATATGAATGACTAGCAGCCCGTCCAGGCTTCGCACGGGGTAGACAATTATCGCTAATAGTTTCGGCAGCGCATTCGACGAAAGACATTTTAAGACTCATTTTTCTACGCCTTCAGTTACATTGTTCAAATTTTACCAAGGATCCCAAATTTTTTTCAAAATGAAATGTAGCCTATGTCAAATTGGAAGAATGTAGCATTCTATTGGTGAAAGTTTTATTTAAATCGGCCCAGTACTTTTTGAGCCTATTCATTACAAACATACAAAAATAGGTACAAATATTTCCTCTTTATAATATTAGTATAGATTAAAACAAAAAAAAAACAAATTTACCCCAATAGGGATGACGACTGGGTAAAGAAAACGAAATTCTATTTAGTCCGTCAGTTAGATTATCAAAAATAATGGCCACTTATTTTTTCTTTTGTCAATCAAACAAAGATTACCAAAAATAAGGCGCGTCAAAGTTCGGGAAAGGGGGGCTCGTGACGTCATTTCTAAGTAAAAACCTAGGCGTGACGTTATGTACCATTTCAAATCAATATATCTCTGTAATATTTTGATTATGTGTGTATATTTTTTCATAAGAATCATTTTAACATGAGCTTTAATGGGCAGTTCAGCTATAGATGGAAATTTATTGAAAAAGCGAATACATACATTTTCCTATTAACGAATTGCCTACCCTTAGCAGTCTGAAATTATTAAATCACTCTCTATTAGTTGATTATGCCAAAATAGTATTGAATAGAAACTAACATAATTTTTTATATGCCCATATTGTGTGCGCAAACAAAAAAAGATCCGATACACGTCATGTACGGACAACAGCTCGGCGACCTACCACAAAATGTCAAATTTTCTCATTTGAAAATGATCTCTATATGTCAGGCTTAAAGTTGAAAATCTATTGGAGAATTTTTGACTTTTTGGGTAGGTCGACGTGCTGTTGACTGTACTATGAGGCACTCTAAACTCTAAAGTACTTTTATATAAAAGTACTCTAAAGTACTTTTATAAAAATAACATGCATTTTATTGGAAAATATCAAATTTTAATTTCCTAGTCCTAAACCTAAACGGCTGACAGGTAAAAAAAAACAAAAAGGAGAGAGATATACATAAGTTAACCTTTTTACTTATAATAAACCCTGAAAAACGCTAAAGTTAGCAAAATATATATGCGTGTAAGTACTTATGTAACTAATGTTAATTAACTTCACCACCTTAACCGACCGATTATCGTAAATGATAATGATCTTCTGGTGTGTATTACAACATGTTTTACATTGTTGCAGGTAAATGCGAATGTGATGAGGGCCAGTCCGTTGACATTTGACGCCAAATGTCAAATGCACCATAAACGCCCAAATATTATGTATATTGTAAGTAGATAACAACAAAATATACATCTGTAGACAAAACCGCGCTTACTTCGTCGCTGCACTCGCTCATCAACGATAAATAATATGAACCTTCTTACTAACAAGATAGAGGCTATGTATTCGTTTGTACGGCTAAGTCGAGTTTTAGAGCGAGTCCGTTGTGTTTTTCTTAAAGAATCGACCGGCAGGTCGCTTCCGACCGACCGATCTGGAAGTCACTGGGGGAGGCCTGAGTTCAGCAGTGGACATCCTGTGGCTAAAATGATGATAAATTATGATTAAGATGGTGGCTGACATTTTTCAAAAGCTGCTTTCCGACTGGCCGTTTAAGAGCTTAATTATAAAAAAAAAACTAGTCCCAATCTCATTCACATTACAATTAATTGTATCTATATTATTTGGAAAATAAGAGTTACAGTTGAATTACAGCGATTTTAACCTTCCATAGGAACAGACTATAACAATTATCTTGTTTGAAATAAGACATTTCGAAAATAATTTACTCTCTTTTACCCACAGTATACCTAATTAACCTGATAAAATAATTCGTATTAGATTTCGGATAAACCTGAAGTCTTTGCTGTTATTCGAATTCATAATGAGAGACGAGACTTTGAACACAGATCTACCACAGCTTTGAACTGACTTCTCGGTATTTCCGTAATAAAATAATTCACTAAAATCCCAAACTAAATGCTATAACCCACCAAATTTACGGGATAACTAACTTAACAGTAGCGAGTAAACAAGCGAGCATCGCGGCTTGGACGAGCCGGCTGGAATCTGGGGGGCTACCATAACCTTTAAACTATCCACTCATATTCCAGGCAGTTCAGTGTCTTAATCGCTCAGATTCGTACTGTGTATAGTACGAATCTGAGTGATTCAATTAGGTACACAAACACTGAACTGCCGAAAATTAGATTGGACAGTTTAGAGCTCATGGTAACTCTCCTGAAGGTCTACTACGAAGATGTTTCATTCGTTCGGACGTTTTAACCTCATAAATTAAAATTACCGTCTACTTGTGTTAAACCTTTGGCAATTTGTGAACAGTTGAAAATGGTCGTGTCTTTACACGGCTAGTTTGAGTTGTTCGTATTTTCTCAATGGATTAGCACAAGTGAATGGTTATGTAATTTATTAGGTTAATACGTGAACGAACGAAATATTCCCGTAGTAGGCCTTCTTCCGGTCACGTACTCGCCTTAATTCCGCCCGGGTTTATTTATACAGTACGATCGGTGGGTCTCTAAACCACTAAAAGTTAGGTCACAGCGGGAACTTGGATACTAAATCCAAGTCTCCGATGTGACCTAACTTTTAGTGGTTTAGAAAATTTGTGTCCCGATAATACGTATAGCTCTGATTTTTATAGTTCCTTAAACGAAGAGCAAATTGGTAATCTTTTCGCGGTCTCTATTCTGGAGGCCTAATACGAAAGCGCATCGTTCGATCGGTCGTATTATCCGATCAAATTAAAACATCTATTCCCCTGTATCAATGGTTTGACAATTTATGAACAATTGAAAACGGTCGGGTTTTTTGCACGGCTAGATTGAGTTGGTCATATTTTATCAAAGGATAGACAAATGAGAGCTGCTGGAGAAGCTGGATGAGAGTAGCCGTGAATCGTGCAGAGTGGCGTGCAATTGGATAGGCCTATGTCCAGCAGTGGACTAGTGTGGGCTGATGATGATGATGATGAGACAAATGAGACTGGCCATTTTAATTTGTTAGGTTTATACGACCGAACGAAAGGTACACTTTCGTGCTACGCCCCTTGTTTGTATGTTCGATCGACCGTCAGTTCAACTAGCGGCACGGATGTTGAGCGCTTGGCGAAATATGCGCAGAAGACCATTACGATTACGTGATTGGCTAGTCGTGCGATTGCTAGCTCCGAAACTAAATCAGATACGAAATTTAAATAGTAAAGGGAGGAATAGTTATTTGCCAAACAACACACTTACTTACTCATCGTCATGATCTCGAGGTGAGGAATTAAGCGCCTCGTGTTACGATAATAAGTAGCATATTGACATTAACATATATTATTATTAATCTTTTAATTATTATTACTAAATACATAATTACAAATGAATAGACAGTTGTTATTTGATTTATTGGTTTTCTAATTAAGGTTTTCTAACTCGATTCTGAGTCACAACCACAGAAATATTTCATTAGTCACAACACAACCTAAAATGCGGCTCGTACTTTTTAACCCTGTATGCAAACTACCTTTCTTGGGTCAGTTGTATGGTGTAAATCCCGCTTTAATATCCCCAGTGCCTTAATACCAAACGTAATGGCGACGGTCGCGTCGTGGCCGGCGCCAAATCTCGCCAAATATTTATTTAATTTACGCGTACCTTATCACAGGGTGCTAGTGTTTGATAACACATTTTTAGTTTCTTATTAAATTTATTATTTTTTCATTGCGTTGTTTATTTAACTTTTTACGTAGTCTGAGAATACTAAAATTTGTTCGTGTGAAATCACAGGGCTTCATTTAAAAATATATATGTTCCTAAATAGTATGTCTAACACGGGCAAGTGATGCAGTTGGGTAGACACAACTTCGAGCATGAAATCGCTAGGAGAATGCAGCTTGGCTGGGCAGCATTTGGAAAGCTACGTTACATCTTCTCGTCGCCACTGCCACAATGCCTGAAGAGCAAGGTATTCGATCGGCACGTGGAATATGAAAGTAAAGCTGGCCCACCGACTTCACGTCACTCAGCGAGCTATGGAAAGGTCGATGCTTGGGATTTCCTTGAGGGGTAAAATCCATCAGGCAAAAGAACAAAGTAACGGACATAGACCAAATGTGTAGCAAGCTTAAGTGGCAGTGGGCGGGCCACATCTGTCGCGGAACCGATGAAAGATGGAGTAAACGGGTTCTAGAGTGGAGACCACGCCTTGGCAAACGTAGAGTCGGAGTCCCCCCAGCCCGATGGACCGACGACCTTACGAAGATGGCTGGCAGTGGCTGGATGAAAAAAGCGGGAGATCTGACACTCTGGCGTTCTTTGGAGGCTTACGTCCAGCAGTGAACTGCAATAGGCTGAATAGATAGATAGATAGATGTTCCTAGTGTTAAATATTGTGTTTCGGCACGGAACCTATTGTGTTGTGAGTCCGACTCGCACTTGTCCGGTTTAAATAATAATGCACTTTGGCAATTTACTGCCAATGTAACTTGATGCGCAATACTCTCAAACCCAAAAGGAAGTATTCGCCGATTCAGAAACAAGAACGCGAAGGCCGTAGTTTTGAGCAAGAGAGCATTTTGCACGGATCGCGTATACTAGGTTGCGTTTGTTCGATAATGGCGCTTATTGCCGCGGGTTAAGGTTGAGGCTGCGCGCGCGCACGCTCTCCTGAAATCGCGGCGAGGCCGGATGACAGGCGCAACGCGGCCTCGCGATTGAGGTGAGAGATTGCCTTTCTTCATCGAACGCCGCTGCGACACTGCAAGCGGTGATATGCAATAGATTTTTAATTTTATACAATTCATTATTTATTTATACCAAAACAGATTGCTAACATTCATACAAGCAATATGTTACTACGATTAGCGTATTAGCGCATTGATTCGCTTGGTACGCAGCCGCGAAATTTTAATTACGTATGCATTTAAATTTCACATTTATTTTTTTATCGAACAGGAAACCTTTGCTATTTTTATTTAAAGCGACTAGAAAAACATTTAAATTTGAAACAAAATAAACTCGCAGACCGTTGAATTATTTTATGCTGCTTAACTTTGTGTGATTTTGTAAATTGTAGAATATTAATAAGTTGAAAGTGTCAAAGTTTTGTTAAACGAGATGTTAGTTAATTAATACAAATTATGATTGCCACACTATTTTGATATTTAAATTATTTTAATCAAGTCATTATCATTTATATGATTTCTTTCATTTTTATGATCCAATAAAATAACAGTAAAATATACTAATATATTTACAAGGTTTTAAATCTCTACAGTATGTAATTAAGGCTTGATTTTAAACAAATTGCAATTATGTAGTGTTTTAACTTATTTATTGGGTTCATTGTTTTTTTAATTGTTTATCAGGTAATTGGGCTTATTAACGATGCAATATTGTTAGGTATATAATGATTTAATGGCTAATTTTACGCACTGTTAGACATATTTACCAAATATTTACCTAATTTTTGATCCGTATCAAAGATAAAACTAATAATATTTTGCAGGATGTAAATGCCGGCTTGCACATAGTTTCCTTATTATGATATATTTATTAACTTAGCTATACAATCTAGGCCCTATTTTATAGGTTAACTCGTAACCTAACAGGGCTTGGGTACCCGTTAGTTAAATCAATTTGACGAAACTATTAATGGAACGTTTAGAAAAAGCTTTTTAAATCTGTTATTTTTTCATTAACGGTTAACATTTTTCCAAACCAATATGATAGAGCGTTCTTTTTTAGTTTTCTTAAGACCTCGTTTACTTTTTATGTCAAATGCCACGTTACCTAATATTTTGACTGTTTTTGAATTGGTTATTTTGTAAGTTACGTATAAGTTAGTTTTATTTTTGTCAGAAACGACCACCGTGTGATCATGCAGGCGGCGTACCGACGAGTGTTGGGTTAATCATTTTGATGGGATTCTTTTTAATCGTTTTCTTTTGTCATCATCATCATTTCAGCCACAGGACATCCACTGCTGAACATAGGCCTCCCCCAGTGACGTCCCGATTGGCCGGTTGAAAGCGGCCATTGCAATCTATTAATTAATATGATTAATCGTAATATATAAAGGAAAGTCGGGTTTGTTACAACACTTATAACTCGAGAACAGCTGGACTGATTTTCATGGCTTATAATTTGTTGGATTTGTCTCCGCCCCGAATAGCAGAATAAATAATAAAAACACAAGAATAGCTGAAGAAAAAATACTATTATGCGGTACGAATTTCGGTTCAGCTAGTTATTAAATAATTAAAGCTTCAGTTCAGCTTATCTTTTACTGGATATCAGACCTGCATACCCGATGGGTGCCATTTATTCCTCAGTTCTAGACTTGTGCGATTCGCTTCGCCGATACATTCGGTATTGTCCCAAACACCCGTGACTTAGAACAAAGGTGACACTGCAGTGAGTTTCTAAAACTGCATGTTAAGTGTTACATAAGTTACATTACAGAAGCCAATACCGCAAATTGTTGTGGTATATTATTGTGGTTGCGCCGGCCTTATGCGACGAAAATTTGAATCTTTTGACACTTAGCAATTATAAGATTTGGAAATACTAAAGTAATCGTTATTTTCCCAATCATTACATAAATTCATACGCATTTTATAAACAAACTTCTTTCTTTACGTATGATCTAAAAGTATGATGTATGATTTGACAGAAGTGTAGTGTATGGGTAGTTTTATTTATTAAAAATATCAACACAATGTACGGTAGTCCTAATAACATAACGATCTGCTTCTTTTCTTGTGTCCATCTATGTATCTGTGTGCCATTCCAGAATTATACGCCTTATTAGAAAGACGGTTTTCAGTTATTTTCCGCATCCTAGACCTAGTTAGATTTATGTTGCTCCTAGACTCTTCAAGAAGGTGTCCAAGGACGGCGCATTTTTAATTCTGCTGGCTAATCTCTGAATTAATCCGACAGTGAGAAACACGTATGGCTAATTACAATACGAGTTAAAGAAGCTAGACATAGTTTTTAGGGTTTTGTACCCAAAGGATAAAACAGGACCCTATTACTAAGGCTCCGCTATCCATCTGTCTGTCACTAGGCTGTATCTCATGAAGCGTTATAGCTAGAGAGTTGAAATTTTCACAGATGATGTATTTCTGTTGCCGCTATAACAACAAATACTAAAAAATAAAATACAATAAATATTTAAGGGGGCTTCCATACAACAAACGTGTTTTTTTGACGTTTTTATAGAAAATGGTACGGAACCCTTCGTGCACGAGTCCGACTCACACTTGGCCGGTTTTTAGTACTTTATTTGACCAGGTATTGAACCCGAGACGCTCACGTTTAAACCGAAAGACTATTTGGGTCGTCAATAACAATTATTTTCCTTACTTGTCCCCAAATCTTGTAAGTCCATTCTGTCACAACAAGAGCGCTATTCGGGTCACGCGCGCCCTTACCACGCCCTGCCGGGACGCGCGCGCCGCGACTAGAGTCACGTGGTCACGTCTGTCAACCGCGGTAATGCTGTTAGCGGGACTCAAATCTGTGCTTTGGTGGTATAGAATGTCAATCTAGAGATGGGACAAACAGCAAAACGTTAGATGGTATAATTTTCGTCAAATAAAAATAACGCTGGAGGGTGGCGCTACTTGTCTCCACCGAACACTTATAGCAGTACTGAAAATGTTAGTTCCTATTTTGGCCACCGCTCTTTTTACGTGACGCCAAGTATAGTTTATGTTTAACACTTTTTATGATAGCCGACTCAAACACCACAGTACAATAATGAATACAAATTAAAGGCTGCTAATATCATAAAATTCTTTTTGACTTTTTGATGTCGTGTAGCAAAATATTAGGGCCGTAGAGCCGATCTGTAAAACTGTGATTTATGTAAGTGGAGTATCGACACGATGATCGTATTTTACAAGACTATAAATTGTTAGTAATTTAAGTCCGTTATACTTTGCTTGGCGATTACTGTAAACAAAATTTATTGTTGTTTTAAAACTGTGTTACTTGAACGACAAGATTGCATGGACTTAATTACCTGCCTAGCTCGCACTTACATGTCTTGTAATTGGATCCTGTAATAAAATCAGAATGACAAAGGTGTCTTATTTTGTTGCGTCGCTTCTCATCACCAGCCGATATGTAGTCCCGAAGCGGTGGTAGGGCTAATTTATATTTTGGGACATGTATAAGTGACTGACTTTGTAACTGCTCCTTACCCTCTCTCTACATTTTACCTAAACCGCCAACTTATAAAATATAATAACAGTATTTTCTGTAAAACAACAAAGTAATAGCGGTCACATCAACAACGGTCGCCGTCCTGAAACTAGCCGCGTCTCCGGGGAAATCAAACGCTCATGACCGGCCAAATTCAATCACGGCGCAATCCTAGCCAGTTTAGTGCAACTATTTATTTATTATTTTGCTAGTATAGCAACGAAAAAAGCGATGGAAGTCACCGATCTGTAATAAATATCCGGCTTCTGTCAAATTATTTTGATGTCAATTTGATTATCGCCATTTTGGCGTTGTAGGCTACTGAATAAGCAGATGCGGGAGTACAGGGAACTAAATTAAGTAATGGCCGAAAGATCGGCATTTAAAGGCAGTATAAGTTAAAATTATTTCTCGGAAATCTCATTTGGGACGTTTCAGGTGGGCACACAAAGTTAGCTTTAATTTGAATGGGCCAGCCTCTCCATATGATTTTAGGTCAGTGGATGAGAGCTCAGTCCCAGAATAAAAGGTCATATACAGATGTTAGAAGCGTAGGAAACACAAGGTGAACGACTCGGTAAAGGCTGCAAAAAGCCGCTGGAAGCAGCCGGCCTATCAGAAAGTCATTGGGATAGCAGTGGATGTCCTATGGCTAATATGGTGATGAAGTTACATTACCTTACTTACTTATTATTATCATATGATTTGCTGCAAATATTAATGACATAAATATTGGACAACATCACATAATTTGCTCTAAATAGCTGTATTATCGATTTTTTTAAAATTACATATTCATTTTTTTATTTAATGACATTATATACGTATACAATAATTATGTAATATTTATGCAATGTATTTTATATGGATTATTTTATTGCCTGAAATAAAAAATAATAATAATAGGCCCGGTTGTATCAGCCGATGCACGTAGTACGCGCGCACGCCCCTGGATTCAGTTGCGCAAGCGCAGCGCGGAGCTAATGCGATCGACACTTTACTCAACACGGGCCGGTGCTGTTGATGTATTGTCGTAAATTTTTTAAATAATGTATTTAGTAAAGAAATATACATATTTCTTAAAGGTACATTACATTAACATAAAATTACAGTTGGCATTTTGTGCGTTAGCCATGTGTAATCGAAATCATAGAAATTTCATTGTTTCGTGGTCTCATGAGATCACTTGAGAGTTAAAAATTAAATAAAAACACTAACCTGAGTAGGGCAGCTGCTTAACAAAAGTATAAAAAAAATAAAAAACTCAAACTCAAAGGAACACAACTACCTTTAAATTACCTGTTTTTCTATAGTTCAAAATGTAAGCGTTGTTAAATAAATTTAATAACAACGAATATAATAAAATGTATTACCATATTGAAAATTAACTTATAGAATAACTTGTAACTAATATCATACAGAATTTGGACAGAGATAAAGTACAATTAAGTAACTCTTCTTTTTAGTCCAATACAAAATGAAAAAGTACGTTTTCCTAAACCACTTTTATGTTAGCGAAATCCAATAAGGACACAATCGGTTTTTAAATCGATATATTAAAGTTCATCAGCATATTTCACATTTCTCTCAAAATTATACACGTATCCAAAGAGCAACGCAAAACACATCTTAACTCGAAAACCACACTTGGAAGCTTTGGAACATGGAAATATGTTGATCCATGGAACACGCAATTTGATTATGCAAATATTAATAAAAAGAGAAGTTAAGCGAAAACGGAACATTAATAAAGGGATAACCTCTTTTAAATCGAACGCGTCAAGTGTGGAGACACCTTATAAATATTTACCCCAGCATCACACCATCCGTGTGCAAAGAAAAAGAGTTATGATGTGGCACAGAGAGAGGCGTGCATCTTAGACTTAGGTTTTGGTCATGCATGTTTCAATCTATTACCTGGTTATAGGACGCCATTCACAACGTTTTTGAGTTATAGTCATATCATCAGAATAAGGATTCTGGTGATATGATTATAACTCAAAAACGGTCTATAATATGAAAGGTCATCATTATCATCGTCATTTCAGCAACAGGACGTCCATTGCTGAACAATAGGCCACCCTCAGTGACTTTCAGATCGGCCGGTTGAAAGCGACCTGCATCCAGAACCCTTTGTTTAAGTTTAGGTTTAACTTTTATCTCTGTCGACATCATTATCCTTATTTCAATCATACGACGCACACTGCTGAATATAGGGTTCCTCCAACATACACATTGATGTCGACATAATAAGGGCAGATAGCAGTAGAAAATAAAAGTTTAAAAAAAAATCGGCCAAGTGCGAGTCGGACTCGCGCACGAAGGGTTTCGTACCATTTTCTATAATAACGGCAAAAAAAAACACGTTTGTTGTATAGGAGCCCCCTTAAATATTTATTGTATTCTATTTTTTAGTTTTGTTGTTTTAGCGGCAACAGAAATACATCATCTGTGAAAATTTTAACTCTCTAGCTATAACGGTTCATGAGATACAGCCTGGTGACAGACGGACAGACGGACAGACGTACAGACAGACAGACGGACAGCGGAGCCTTAGTAATAGGGTCCCGTTTTACCCTTTGGGTACGGAACCCTAAAAATAGTGCCATTACAATTATTTTAGAAGCAGTGTGAGACTGTGACAGGTTCCCATGCGCGAATTAGCTTGAGCAACTCCTGCGCAGTAACGCCCCAGTACATAACTGGCAATTATCTATTAATTTCAATAAACATTCATGCCATGTACATAGCTCTCCTTGATTATGCCTGCTGAATTCCACAGAACATTGTTGTGTATAGCAATGTTAACATTTTATGAATGATTAAAAATATATACAAAAGAATCTTCTAGAACTACCAAAGACGCGATAAGAAATAAGGAATTGTCAACTTCCAAGCCCTGTTTTATAATTGATAGTCTTTTTACCTACGCAAAAAGAGAGGGGTGTTTATGTTCTTGTTACCAATCTTCATGCAGTTTTGAACAAAAGACTTTGTTAAGTCCATAGAAAGCGACAAAAATATTCTAGAAATGAGGTTAAGCTCACTTAATAATTAAAATAAATGAGGTACGAATTCACTAACTTTATTTTCTTTTTCGGTTTTTGATCCAATTAATTTCGCTTCTAAACTTTCGGATCAAATTATTAATTATTCTCCTACTCCATAGTCGATTTGATTTATTTGCCACTTAGTATTATTTTGCGTGTGCCATATTTATTGCCATAGTCAAATCTTCTGTGAGATCATCATTTATCATAATCATTTCAGCCATAGGACGTCCACTGTTCCATAGGCCTCCCCCAATTGACTTCCAGATTGGCCGGTTGAAAGCGTCCTGCATCCACAAGCTTCCTGCATCCTTTACCAGTTCCTCTGTCCACCTTGTGGGTGGACGTCCCACTCTACGCTTGTCGACCGATATGTTTGCCCTTAACAACTTACCCGCAAGATCTTCAGTTACTCCGTGATCATGGCGCTTGCAACAGTGCCGAAATATCGGGAACTCAAAAATAAGGTACATGGTAGCAATCCCGTAACAAACTATTCTAATGGTTATATTTAGATGCCAAATGCAATGGGCCCGCCCTCTTATCTGACATCGGCGCATAAATCCTACAATATGGAGTCGGTTTGAGACGGTAATTAGCACAGCAATTTACAGCCGCATATAATTACTGGTACCGATGTGGTGTAACATACGACAGGTGTTATGGTTGACGATAATTATAATAATGTATTTATTTATTTAAGTAAGTAACATGACTCATTATTTGTTAGTTATAAAAGGCTTAACCTATGTTAGTAATTGAACATTATAATTAATTATGTAATTTTTTGTTTAATCTCCGCAATTTTGATTATTAAAGATTTTTCGAATTCCTATTGCTGTGTTTATTTTGGATGTTTTTTCTTTGCATTTTTTAAAAAATAAAACGAATTTTAAAATGTATTTATCTGTGTTGTCATATTTTTAATAGCTACGCATTATGTTGGTATAAGGGTCATCCGATTAAATTAAGCTATAAAAATACACACTAAAATGAGAATTCACTCGATCATTGATAGTTTATGTAACTTTAATTTGCCTGGCGTTTCGACCGGGTTACACCAGTGGTTACCGGCTGACTGGAACGGTATACTATTGCCCAGTTATGAGATTATTTTACTAACCTGCTGGTTACCTAATTCATTTAAAAAAAATCTTCTAATCCCCACCAATCTAGCTCTAGCAGGGATTATACATCTATGGTTGGTAGAAAGGTCTAACGAAACCATTATATTACAGTTTCTGCCTATGTTTCTTATTTTACCGCCACATTATAAAATTTTATATCAACTTAATGAAAATGATTTTAAACGAATATTAATATTACTACATAAATTAATTGTGACTTAATTTTAAAACATTAAATAGTCGGGTGCTTCAAACTGATCAAAATAAAGAAATCAATGAATGGTTGTGTAGATACTTCATTTCGACGACCTCCGTAGCCGAGAGGCGAGCACGCCGGACTAGTAAGGCTCGGTCTATACCCAGCCGGAAACCAGACTGGGTTAACGCGGATTCAATCAATCGCTTGATGGATGCTCACGGATTCCGGCAGCGTATAGACCGAGGCTAAGGCGCCACCATCTCTGAGGTTCCGGGTTCGATTTTCAGACGGGTCAATGTAGAAAACGAACTTTTCTATATTGTCTCGGGTCTATGTGTTGTGGTACCCTCGTTGTTTCTGATTTCTATAACAAAAGTGCTTTAGCTACTTACATTAGGATCAGAACAATGTATGTGATGTTGTCCAATATTAATTTAATTATTTATTATTATACTTCTAATCTCGCCAACCCTAAGTGTTTCACATGGCCGCTAATATGTGCTTTCTGAGCATCGCAAGGTCGCCGAGTGAGAGGAACACTCATCTCACTGTGGCCGCAATACAAACTACATACAGTAGGCCCATAACATATCTATTCAATATCTTATGGGTAAATTTGCGGATCGTCGCATTTACACTGTACAGAAATAACTGCAATACTCAGTAATTTTTGTATTAGAACACTCAAAAGAAGGATAACTGAAAAAAACCGGCCAAGTGCTAATCGCGCTCGCGCATTCTGTTTATCAGTATTTGTTATTATAGCGGCAACAGAAATACATTATCTGTGAAAACTCTCTAATTATCACGGTTCATAAGAGACAGCCTGGTGACAGATGGACTGACGGACAGACGGCCAGACGGACTTACAGACAGACGGACAGCGTAGTTTTAGTAATAGGGTCCCGTTTTACCTTTTGGGTACGGAATTCTAACAGGTCTTTGCGGTGCAGCCACCTGTTGCACGCATCCTTCGATCCAAGGGTAGGGAGCCTACTGAGTTACTATTTTATACTGTGACTTATCACTCTGATCACGCGCGAGCGCAGCTATGGCTGAAATATCAAATGGGTTAAGTAACGTGTGAAATGTCGGCTTTTTTGTCGGTAGACAGCTGACTGCTAATATTCACGTCGAGAGGTCAGAATCGAGATAGATATCGCATCGATTGCAAAATACTTTGCTTCAGTAAAGATTTGAATAAGAGCTTGTACATAAGTCGCGTTTTGTTCAAATCTAAAAATAGCGGAATATTTGTTCACACTTGACTCTTTTACGTGTACGATGAAATGTGACGTTTCCTGGAAATATTCCCCATACGAAATATGCCCTGCATGTTTTGTTACATTTTTACAAGACGAATATTAGTCTAAACAGACATGCTTAGTTAACAAAGTTAAAAATGTCAAAAAAATATGTATGTACCTTCGTACGTTTTTAACGTTAATAAGTATGAAATAATAAAAAAAACTCGCCAAGCGCGAGTCGGACTCGCGCACGAAGGGTTCGGCGCAGAAATACATTATCTGTGAAAATTTCAACTCTCTAACTATCACGGTTCATGAGATACAGCCTGGTGACAGACGGACAGACAGACAGACAGACAGATAGACAGACGGACAGACAGACAGACGGACAGCGGAGCCTCAGTGATAGGGTCCCGTTTTATCCTTTGGGTACGGAACCCTAAAAAACTAGATAAATGTATGTCGGGTCACGACTCACGCGCAACTTAAGGTCGTAGTTTTCTGTCTCAATTTTTGATTACTTGCGACTTATTTTACATTATAACAAAATCATCTATGCACTTCTGCTTCTACCAGTACACTTTACAAGATAACTCGCTAACTCAATAGCAAGATGTAAACAGTTTTATTATCCTTCCTATACAATGTGATATGGGTGGTCCTTCTATTCCGTTAAGGCTAAGTTCGGTATCTAATTTTATTACAAAAAAAGTAATTTGGATTCAAAACAAATCTGCAAAAAATGTTTTTTTTTATTTAAAGTTATTTAATGAATTATTTTTTTCTAGCCAAGGAAACCCTAAACATCAGAAATGAAGTTAATGGTCAGTTACTCTGTTCTTTTAGCAATATTGTGGTATGTGTCTTTCATGTTTCTACGACACATAAAGCCTTTGTTATTACCGACACATAAACCAAAATGGCCGCTATTCATAGGGGGTGTGGGTTTGAACCCCCAAATCATTATTTTTGTCGATAAAATTAGATATCGCACTAAGCCACAATAGTGCAATTACGATCAATACGATTAACGGGTTAGATGTACCGCCCATATCACATGGTATAATATATAAGGTGTAAACTTATCAGTTAACTCTTTTCTAGGGGATGATTCTACTGCTTAAATAGAACAATTTTTTCTATGGGACCAACTTCAAAATCGCAAAACGAAAAACCATTTCCCCGTACAAAACGGCAGACCAGCTGAGATCAGTTTGTATAAAGATATGAAATATTTTTTTATGATTTCGAAGTTGGTCTTATACAAAAAGTTGTTTAATTTGAGCAGTAGAACCACCTCTTAGAAAAGAGTTAACTGATAAGTTTACACCTTATATAGATACACTGCCAAAACACCATCACCATTGCCCTTAATATTTATGTAACAATTACTATAGAAGCAAGGGTTTCAGACGATGATTGCAATTAGTGTAGCTAAGGTATACGTACGTATCTCGTCTTAATTGAAGATACGACGTGTTTACAGGCATCCCGTATCAGATGGTCTCGAACGTGATCTCAACTTCTCAAGCGCGTGCGTCTAATCACCGCGTTTTAGGTTTTTGCGACGATCGTAATTGCACCATTGTTGCAACTCATGTATCATGCGATTTAGCGCGTATGCTCGACAAGAGGAGTCATTCTAATTTTGATCGAGTTTAATTAAGTGCGAGCTCCCGTGATTCGATTTTGTACAGGATTTTATTTCTATGTAAATGACTGGGCAACATTAAGGCCTTGTTTAGACACGGCGATAAACACGCGTTAACCGTGGCCAAAACGCGCGGTTATGTCTGAACGATTGCGAACAATGATAGGTAAATAAGGCCCTGCGGTCTCCAACCGCGCGGTTCGTAATCGCGCGATTCCCGCGTGTCTGAACCGGTTCAGGACGTCTACTACGAAAAACGAAATCCGTCAATACGATAATCGTTTTGCGGATTGCTTACTATGAAACGTTTCGAATCCGATATCGGCGACGACGTTCGTTGTTTGACGAAGACATTTGTTTTATTTTAACATTAAATAATCACAATAAATATCATAGAATCTTAAAAATTTGATGTATTGATCGTTTTAAGCAGTAAAATAAAAAAACACGTTTATTGTTGCTTTTTTTTAAATGATGTCCGTTTTTTTTTCTATAAGTTCGGTAAATAGCAACTTAGTCATTCGTTTCACGAAGTCATTCCGAAATGTGTCTATGGATCCGATCGAAGCATTGAAATCCGATAGTGTTTCGTAGTAGGCTTATCGTTTGCGTATCGTTCGTGTTTCGTTTCGTCCGAAACATCGTATATCGTTTTTCGTAGTAGACGTCCAGACACGCGGGTCATCGTTCAGATATAACCGCGCGTTTTGGCCACGGTTAACGCGCGTTCATCGCTGTGTCTGAACAAGGCCTTAAAGTATTGAATGACGTTTAACATCTTGGCCGCTGAGCGGCATGAGTTCTTTTTGCCACGGGGCCAACAGTTTAATATAAAAAAAAAAACACTAAACAAACTGATGTTACCTAGTCTGGTTTTGTTTCTGTTATTTGCTTGTTGGTTCTACCCTTTAATAAGTTGGTGTATATCAGCAGTAGAATTACCTCATTAAATCAAGTTAACTAATAGGTAAATGAGGGTTAAGGACCTTATTAAAATATGTATAAATAACACTCATTATAAATTTTACCTCAAAGAGCCTATCTTGAAGAATGAGTACTAATTTATTAAAACATAACGTCGCATGTAACCAGTCCTTAGCATGATAAATTAAAGGGTCTGCACACGAATAAATCAAGAACTAAACTGCGTACGGGACCGCCATGCACTCCGCTGCAATGTATGAATATTCAAAGAGAAACACACAGTCCACCGCAACCAACAAATAACAGTCTTAAGACCACGGACTAAGGTCTAAAATTTAACACAATCTTTTTGCAGTTATATGTACACCTTAATTACGTTGTAAGCGTGATTTATCGCTAGTGGCGCCATTTACAGTTGCTACAGTATCATAATCATATGGCATTCATCTCTGCGAGACTATTTCATCACTGTAAAAAAGGTAACTCTATTTTGTACCAATATTTAAAAAAAATAATGATTTTATCTTTTTGCTAGTATCATTATTTACCTCGCAGTAAAACTGCATAAAAGCGTAAGTTCTGACTAAAATCTGGAGTACATCATTATCATTTCAGTCACATGACGTCAACTGCTGAACATAGGCCAATAGTCCCCGGTGGCCTCCCCCAGTGACTGTCAGATTGGCCGGTTGAAGTAGGTACATCAAATAGTAATTGGTTTAGTTCGATTGCAGATACAGCTTGAATTCTCTTCTCTTTGGAATATCATATCGAAGAGGTCAGTCGGGACAATGTAGGAAACGAACTTTTCTGTTGTATCGGTTTTGGGTGTTGTGGTACAATTGCTGTTTCTGATTTCTCCAACAAAAGTTTTCGCTACTTACCTTCGCGACCTTGGCAGCGAGAACCATTTGAAAGATTTCGTCGTGTCGGCTAACGTCTCGGTAGCTTAGTGGCACTGCGATGGACGTGGGTTCGGATCCCACCTAAGGCATACGATTTTTTTCAAGTATTAAAAATCTTACTTACCTTAGAATCAAAGCAATGTATGTGATATTTTTGTTTTTAGCAATTCCATGCAAGGTTTTAATTGAAGATAAATAACACTTGAAAAAAATTTTTTTAAGTGTTATTTATCTTCAATGTATTTGATGTTGTCCAATATTTTTATATTTATTTGTCAATTCTATCCATCTGTATCTTACCAAGAAATCTAGGTTTTCTCATCATAATCAAGCTACAATGTCCGAAACTATAACCTCAAACGCAGTAACCTTCGCTCTCCCATCCGGCCGCGATCCGTCCGTAATATAGCAATTACCGATATTTACCGGATAATTAGATTCATTATCATGTTGGTTTAGCATGGAAGCCGCCAATCAGCTGGTCAACACCTGGGTTTATATATGGACTTTCTTGGGGCGAAGGTGGAGAAGTGTGTGGCTTTTTTGTCTTTTAAAACGCTTTTATTTGTTGCGTCGTCATCTCTGAGGATTCACTTCTCCATACGAAGTCTAGCATCAATTTTTATGTCTGTTTGTATTTGGAGATGTGTTCTTTTTTTTTTATTTCGATGTTGGTCCCTTAGAATTTTACACTGAAAAACAAAATTGGTTTTTCCGAGCAAGATTGTGACTGTTGTGACAAAGTACCTTGACTCCATACGTACCTAACAAGACGTTAGATACATCAATTAAGGATTTGATTGCTTTTACTATAATTTAAATTAAGATAACTAATATCTTATTTAATAGGAACGAACCAACAACACAAATAGACACCAACAGGAACCAAAATTATTACAACAATTCAACTTTGTAAATCCTACTAAGAACTTAGTCAATACAAACTAGATTGCATTCTTGATTGATTTAACATACCTACTCATTTGTTTATGCTAACTATTCGAATTTGATTAAATCATGTTATACATAATAGATGCAACATTTTTGCTTTTTAGAATTAATATAAACACCTACTTATTTAGTTCAATCACAGCTAAATTATTGTTATAACTATTTATCTTTGATTGATTCAGGTATTATCATAGTTATTTCTATCAATTTAACGTCAACTAAGAGAAAAATACTCTTGGTTGACTCACATTTTCAGTGTAGTATTTGAGCGAAAAATTCATCCTTAAAGTTCCACTACACCAGTCTGTAACAGCTTGAATATTAAGTTATGATCATGTAACAATCTTAACCATCTGTCCGGCAAGCTCTAAATACTAAATCAAGCTATATGTATGCGCACTTAATTAAGAGTTGCACTACTCATCGCGAGCTCCTCTGCGTGCGTTAATTACGTCCTGACAATGCGTTTGCAAACGTGGACCACAGCCGGGAGAGATGAGCCTATACAATGTGTAACTCCAAATAAACAAAACGTCAGATACAGTTCACACAATTCGTTACTACCATAGGATCAGTAGTAATGTTTGTATAACGCAACTCTGTGTCTACCCACCGTAGCAACGATACTCTACCGACTTATAGCTAGCTCGATAACACTAGGAAAATAAATTCAATAATATGTAATTGACATAATATGAAGTTATGAAACGATCACGTGATCCTGACATAATAACCTTTTACATTGCCTTATGCGTTACGGCAAGATGACACTACTGACACGACACAGGGGACGGGTTATGTCAACTTCATACATTTTTTTTTTGTAAATACTCTGTAGTAGTTACCCAACCATCTCATTCTAACGCTTCATTGCTGTTGGAGACATATGTTACGCCTTTATCCGGAATTTGACCATATAGTAATGCACTAGATTTGGCTCCACCAATATATCTTTTTGATTATGATGTGATTATTCACAGAAGTGTCTACCAAAATAAAATGTGAACTTGTTGTGGTCCTTGTTTATTTTAATTTTTAGTAACCTGTACTATCCCGTATTTACAAATCTCTGTCTAGCGCCAAACTTACTCAGTTCTCTGCAGGGCTGGTGAAATCGTAACATCATCATTTTTGGTCCTAACTCGATAGCAGTCTGTAGTCAAATAAAAAATAACTTTTGGATCTAGCGACTCATAACACATTACAACTCAAAACTATTTGGCTGTTCTACATTCCCTATGCATAATCGTTGCCATAGTGCGTTTCCCCACTTAGCATTTGCAATCATCAGTGCAATAAACTTTTTGCTGCCGTTTCAAGAGCCGTTGCATATTTGATTATGCTGGGCTTTTTAATGGTTTTAATAAAGTGGTTACCGAGAAGGTTGTTTGCCGTGTTTGGCGGTAAAGTAACACGTGAATTCAATATGGTTTGGATCTAATAAGATAAATACGGATGATAATTTGCGAGTGCGTGGGCCAAATCGAGAAAGATTGGCACAAAACCGTAAAAGTGGTTTAGTTAAAGGAAAACTTATAACCAGTAGTGGCGTGGGTAAAAATAAGATAATTAGATAGAAGATGACTATTCTCAGCAACAATAATAAAAATAGTGAAAATTCTAATATTTTTATTAAAAAGTTCTAGAAATAATTGTCTTACATATAGTTGTCCTTTGCTGAGATAAGGTGTTGCTACAGATATTGGCGTATATCTACATAACAACAATGCAATAATAATGTATGTATTTTTTATGTTATTTAGCAGTATTTATTTATTCATAAACTATGATATTATAAATATATGTTTTCCTGTTCTTAATTTGTTGTACACCACATTGCATATTCATCATTCGACGACCTCCGTAGCCGAGAGGCGAATACGCCGGACTGGCACCGCTATCTCTGAGGTTCCGGGTTCGATCCCCGGTCAGGTCAATGTAGAAAACGAACTTTTCTATATTGTCTGGGGTCTGGGTGTTTTGGTACCGTCGTTGTTTCTGATTTCTATAACACAAGTGCTTTAGCTACTTACCTTAGGATCAGAGCAATGTATGTGATGTTGTCCAATATTCATATATCATAATAATAACGAGTGAACATATTTAGTTAAAGTCGTATGAGCGTTTTATTTTGCTAACCAACGCATTAGGGAAGCCAAAGGCCAAGGACTGGCATTAAGACATATCAGATTAGTGAACTAGTTCATTAGTTACATAAATAAAACTTATAAAACGTACTCATTCGACACAGAGGAGATGCAGTACGGTATGTTTTAAAATTATTATACTGACTAATTGCTCTAATGAAATTTAGAAAACCGGCCAGGTGAGAGTCGCACTCGCGCACGAAGGGTTTCGTACCATTATCTATAAAAACGGTGAAAAAATCACGTTTGTTGTATGGGAGCCCCCTTAAATATTTATTTAATTCTGCTTTTTAGTATTTGTTGTTGTAGCGGCAACAGAAATAAAATAATTCATGTGTGAAAATTTCAACTGTCTAACTATCGCGGTACAGCCTGGTGACAGACGGACAGATGGACAGACAGACAGACAGACAGGCAAACAGACAGACAGACAGCCAGACGGACAGCGGAGCCTTAGTAATAGGGTTCCGTTTTACCCTTTGGGTACGGAACCCTAAACATTTTTGTAAAACAAAGAAACGATCCTTTTATGCAACTTCTAAGTTTTTAACAGGACAGGAGGGTCAGCTCTTACACGACATGTGAAAGAACTTGAATTTTTCTAACAAAAGCAACCTTTTGTTAGACCTTTTGTTATTTTTTTATTTTTTTTCACACAAACAACGAATGTAACTATGCATTGAAGTTACATGCAATTTTTTGTAACGCTGCAACAGTTTCCTCTTTAAGCAAAGGTCATAAACTTGATTAATTTTGAAGTTGTAAATTTTCCTTCACGACCTTCACGAGAGAAATGAAAAGTTATTTATTTGTTTTGGTTCACGAACGAAAATACAATACAAAATATTTATTCACTACCTTATTTAGAAAACGTAAGAAAATGTAGGCTAAAGACTTTCAATTATAATAAAACCTATTTTAGGAACCCGCTCTCCGAAAACAATTAAATTTTAAAATTCAAATAAGATACATTGTTTTGTTTCTGTAATACTTTATTGGTTAAAGTATTTAACACTTAGTTAATTTCAGTTGCATCTGCATCAAGGTCAACGAGTTCAATAAATATTAACCGGCGTTTGCGTTAAACATTGTTTACTATGACCACATGAGTAAAGAAACGGAACAGAGACAAAGCTTCTAAAGAGCTAGCAAAATTTATACCTATTTTGGTAGGGTTGGCACAGTTGAATAAATTTAAAATATAAATGTTCTTTTTTTCACATTTTTTATTAAAATAGGTTATTTTTTTACAAATTACATACTCTAAATATATTTTTTTATTACTTTTGGTTTTTAATAATTTGTTGTGTCTTTTAATCGAATGATAAATTCTAAATCTAATATAAAATTTTCAGGAGGTATTATCACACACAGTACAATGTACAACCATATTTACAACACTTTTTAAATACTAAAGCAAAAATATTACTACGTATTATGTGAGAAACTCGATAACAAAAACAAAACACGCACGACATTCGAGCGTCGTGTCACGCCTGCAAGCCCTGAGATTGACCACTGGCTGATCTAGTTTGAAGCGGTTTCGGCTCATACGTGACAAGCGGCCAGTGGGCACGCACACACACGCGTTGCACTTGTAGTGATGTGCCTATCACAGCGCATTCGTATGTATCTTTGTCTCTGTTCCGTTTCTTTACTCATGTGCTATGACCGCAATAGGTTTAATTCTATAACCGTTGCCGGTGTCCGGTAATTAGGTTAACTCTACTTAGCTACCTGTCTGTGACAACTCGTCGGACACTCGAAATGTAGCATTTATGGCAAATTAATATTTCATGTTGCAAAGGCGAGTAGACCAACATTTGACAACCACCTCCGTAGATGAGAGGCGAGCTCGCCGGACTTACGGGTTCGATCCCCGGTCGGGTCAATGTAGTGGTACCGTCGTTGTTCTAACAGAGGTCTAGTGTTCGAATCCTACGAGGGGCAAGTGTATTTGTCGCAGGCATTAAGCACGAACATTTGTACCAAAGCCATTGATGTCATTATGATGTATTTATAAACCGAGACATTTTAGTGGTCGTTTTCCCGCAGTAAAATGATTCTATCTTAGTAGTACAATAGATTAATAAAGTTTTTTATTCAAATCACCTGTAGGCATTCAAATTCAAATCGCCTGCAGCGCGTGCGATGCCGTTTATGCTGTATTACTTTGTGCGGGAGCTTCTTTTACTTTAAACATTTATTTTGTGCGGCAGGCAGTACCCAAATACGTCACACCTCGTAAAAGAAACTATCGTTTCGCACGCTTTCGAGTTGATGATATTTTTTTTTATTAGTTGAGAACAAAAATATTTTTATTTAAAAAAAAATAACTCGTATGGTTCCATAGAACTTCTAAAGGTAAATAGTTCTGCCGCGGGAAAACAACCACTAAAATGTCTCGGTGTATATGTCTCCGATAACTACAGTCGCAATAGTACAAGATGTGTGTTGCTACACACATCGTCGGGACGAGGGCATTTATCGGCAAAGCCAGACGGAAAAACCAAATATGTGTACCTATACAGAGTAACAAGTTTTGAGCGGTGGAGCCTTCAAGGGCGGATAGTAGAGTTTATTTCCATTCATTTTCACCCTACAATGTGCTGTCCTAAAATTAGCCAATTTTGAGATAACTGAAATTTTAATATTTTTTTAAAATATCGTTATCTTTACTCTAATAAGCATAAAAAAATAAATTCAAATCAAATGCAATCATATCGAATTTTAGGACAGCACATTGTAGGGTGTAAATGAATGGAAATAAACTCTACTATCCCCCCTCGAAGGGTCCGCCACTCAGAACCTGTCACCATGTATGAATGTAATGTAGTTGATGCTTCGGGTCGGGTTGTTGTTCGACATATACTGCCGATCCGACAATGCCGGCCCGAATATTTGTGTAGCTACCCTTTGCTTTGTTTCGGGCTAGATAGTGTAACTTTGTAAATTTTTGTTTTTAGCAATTCCATACAATGTTTAATTGAAGATAAATAACACTTGAAAAAAATCATCGACCTCAGGCGGGACTCGAACCCACGTCCCATCGCAAGCCGGGCGAGTGCTTTTACCAACTAAGCTACCGAGGACGTCACGCGACAAGATGAAATTCCTCAAGTGTTCTTTTTCGCTGTCAAAGCCAGCGTATTCTGATCAATGTTGTAGCTATATGTATAGCTGAGTAGTATACTACCGTCAACACCCTATAGAAATATTTTTACAAATATTTGACTATTGGTTAGGATCAGAAATGCTTAAACATTGTAAATTTTTGTTTTTAGCAATTCCATGCAAGGTTTAATTGAAGATAAATAACACTTGAAAAAAATCATCGACCTCAGGCGGGACTCGAACCCACGTCCCATCGCAAGCCGGGCGAGTGCTTTTACCAACTAAGCTACCGAGGACGTCACGTGACAAGATGAAATTCCTCAAGTGTTCTTTTCTCGCTGTCAAAGCCAGCGTATTCTGATCAATGCTGTAGCTATATGTATAGCTGAGTAGTATACTACCGTCAACACCCTATAGAAATATTTAGATAGTGTAACTCTTGGAAGAATGTGTGTTAATATCTAGACTGGCTTCAAAATTATTGTTATCGACCTTTTTAATCGTTTATGTAATAATCACTAATAGGCCTAAAAACTACTTAGGCCTAAAAAAATCCATCCGATTGGAATAGGACGTTCAAATTAATCAGTTTCCTTAAAGAAACCAGTTGGCAACGTCCCGATTATACGTTATACAACACATCGACGGCTCGACTGATCTTATTAATTCATTGCGCACATCCGAATTAGCTATGTAAAGCAAAATTTCCCGACAACCGAAAATCTACATAATCATGAGCATTCACTTTACGCCCCAATAATCGGCGATAATGGCACAACAGTCGATTAATTGTGCGGATGTGTTAATTCTTCGGTAAAAAACGTTTCAACACGTTGTTGCTAAGTGATCTCGTAAGTAGCTCCGTTATGATGGACTGAACCAACTTCGTCTATTTATCGAGTGCTTGCAAGAGTACCGATTAAGCTTATAATACTCGTATGTACAAACATACACAAAGTAGACCGCCCTCCGAAAGTGTGGTGTATATACAAGTTGATTTTTTTTATCACCATCCAAACCTTCTGAGAAGAAAATAAAATCAGCTGTTCCATACAAAATATCAATATTCATTGGACCAAAATGTATGCAACAGCTGATTTTTTTGCAGTTAGAGAGTTGGTCCTATAGAAATAGTTGTTTGTTTCAAGTATCACGGAAATCTTTTTAGAAGGTTTGGATCTTCATAAAAAAGTCAACCTGTATATACATACACGAAAAAGAAGAAGAAAAGGGCATTCTGGCGTGCAGTTGAAACATTATAAAAAAAATACTTGCGCTTGAAAAGTACTAGATAGGTACCAAACCCAGATCTATGACCTACATGTGATTAAAACAAAAGTTTAATACTTTCTCATCTTATTTATTTATTTATTTAAACTTTATTGCACAGATTTGAAAAAAATCATACAATAGGTGGACTTAATGCCATGAGGCATTCTCTACCAGTCTTCTTCTTATCTTCGCGTACTTACCAAAATTACAGAGAGTGGATAAAATCTAATCCATATGTAATATACTGGACACTCATAAAACTATATATAACTGGACATTATCTATAAAACCACTCAGAAATTAAATTATTTATTTGAGAAAGAGAGAAATTCCTAAGAGCGGTTTCGCACTTGATCCGATCCGTTATCAATCCGAATCCGAGAAATGTCGGATCAAAGTAGACGTAGTATATTTACTATATTACTATACTATATACTATATTTATATGAACATTCCAAGACCGCTTACGAACCGAATCCGATCCGAATCCGAGGACCTTCATACAATACGGATTCGGATCAGACGCGCGAAACCGCTCTAAGACCATACAATTACCCTAATTACTCCATCTCAGTTAATCAGATGTCGTACCTTACGCTTATTTAATAAAACCCGAGATACGGCTAAAGTTTATTATGTATGTTATTCAAACGTAGATTACCAGAAAGGAAAAGGCTTAAAATTGCTTTATTTTTCCCGAGCTAAAACAACTAGGTAAGTCGGTCCTCTGTTCACTCGCGTTAAATTAAATCAGGCCCTCCTTGGGTTTGTCGGATATAAATAATTCCTTTAGGTAGCTACTTGTTTCCGAACAACTCCGATTTAATTGGGATCCCTTTTCAATGTAAGGAATTTAAAAAAAAACCGGCCAACTGCGAGTCGGACTCGCGAACGAAGGGTTCCGTACCATTATCTATAAAAACGAACAAAAAAAAAATTACGTTGGTTGTTTAAGAGCCCCCTAAAATATTTATTTTATTTTAGTTTTTAATATTTGTTGTTACAGCGGCAACAGAAATACATCATCTGTGAATATTTCAACTCTCTAACTATCACGGTTCATGAGATACAGCCTGGTGACAGACCGACAGACAGATAGACAAACAAACAGACAAACGGGCAGCGGAGCCTTAGTAATAGGGTTCCGTTTTACCCTTTGGGTAAGGAACCCTAAAAACACGGTCCCAGTTATAAGGACAGCGAAATAAAGTGTAATAATATCAGGATCTACATCATACACAGAACACAATTTACAGATTTAAGCCACCTGGGGCTACTGCTGAAAATCTATAGAGGTTTTCCGCAGGACACGTGATGGATCGCCAACTTGATGGAGTGTGTGGGTGCGAGAATGAGAGAGAGCCTTGAATGAAATTTCCTATCAGACAGACACAAATACATAAAATAAATATAATATTAACACATAAAACTAAAAAATGTGGTGGGTGTAGCTGAATGGTCGCAGGACTTTGTGAGTTATATTAAAACTATTTCTGCTAATTTTAGGCACTTATAACCAGAACAGGCATCTGATAAATCAGAAGTTTTATTTATAGATATAAATAAAACCCTTTCTGACGGAGAAAGAGACATCAATTCCTTCTTATAAAATTGAAAAACATATTCAACGCAACAACAAAAAAAAACTGTTTAAATAGACAAAAAATACTTTAAATACAGTTTATGATTACTGAATGAGCTTAAAGAAACCCATGTTACTTTATTATTAATTAAACGAAGAAGTTTTATTTTATAATATCGGAATTGTGTAATTAAAACAAATGATGAAAAATAAGGCCACAGTGATAAGGCAGGAGCGGATTTCGGTCTTTATATGATTTTAGCAGGCCAACAGGCCACACCCTATTGCTATGAGCACACGGAATCTACAAACTTGAGCTACATCGATTACTTTCTTTTTCTATCGAGTAACCTTATTTCACAATTAAACCTTCAGCTCAGATGTGTGACGGAGCAATTTTTTTTTTCCAGAGCATACGGGCTATATTAAAAAATCCTGAACCATGGGCGAGTTGACTATTTTAATTTAAATATATACTTATACCACAATATTTACAAAGAAATTACATGAATATGAACCTTATTTCGTCCTTCAGAGGAAATCTCGAGGAATAGTTCTTTCCATAGCTCAATTAGAATTATTAAGGAATTGGTGTAAGTAGGTACTGTCTCACCGTGTTTGGTCAAGTCTTTCATCTTTGATTTATTTATAAAGTTACAATATCCGGTGCCGTGTGGGGACGGCCGTAAAGAATACACTTCCCCACCGCCAACAGGAGGCGTGTCGTAAGAGGCGACTAAATCCTGTAGCACGAGAAGGGAAGCAGCGTGTGCGTGCGAAATAATATTAAAAAACTGCGCTCGCCAACCCGCCTGCCAAGCGTGGCGAGTATGGCAACAACCTCCCCGATGACAGGAGTCACTGGGGGAGACCCATGTTCAGCAGTGAACGTACTGTGGCTAATACGATGATGATGAATATCCGCTATCTTCTATGTCATATAATGAACCACAAGTTAGTAAGACATTATTCTTGGAAGCCACTTCTCAGCACAATATTGGCAATTGTACCAATCTTATTATTTCATGGAATTGCCTTTATACATATCCTGTGGTTATTTAATAACGGGGTTTTTCTTGTAGACGTCTAACAGTTTAAATGCAGTGTTATTGAAATGTAGTTACAACAAGGAAAATTAATTTATTTTGTATTGTCTTAAATGCTTAAATACATTGCAGTAAGCGGTGTAAATATGCCAGTAACGATTGACGTAATATTCAGGTAGACATGTACAAACATAATCTTGCATATAACTTTCATTCTTACGTGAACTCAATGAGATAGATAGATATTCTTTATTCTACACCACTCAAAAGAAACAGAAGAGAAAAAATATATAGGTATTTAGGATGGTACAATTTAGGCGGTCTTATCGCAAGGAGCGATCTCTTTCAGACAACCTGCAGATAGATAGATAGATAACCTCCTGAGTCCGATCCTCGAGTATTCTTCTCAATCCACTGCCGGCAGGCATTCCCCCGGATCAAGGTTTGACAATTTATAAACAATTGAAAGCGGTCGGGTTTTTTACACGGCTAGATTGAGTTGATCATATTATATCAAAGGATTGACACATGAGACTGGCAATTTTAATTTTTTAGGTTTATACTTTATACAACCGATCGAAAGATACACTTCGGGTTAGGCCCCCTGTATCCACTATGTTCGCGAACCTCTTGCGCTCCGCGCTCTTGCAACTGCTTCACATAGTGGATATGGCGCTCCTGGAGCGTGCAACGGTGCGCGAACGTATCCACTACGTGGAGCAGTTGCAAGACCGCGGAGCGCAAGAGGTTCGCGAACACAGTGGATACCACCACGGTTCGCGAACATAGTGGATACATGGCTTTACGCAAGCTTGTTTAGGCATGTAGTTTATTTCCAATTACCAAGCAAATATAAAAAAAAAGCAATATCCATTATAGATCAATTCATTATACTCTCATTATGTATGTCAATCACGTCCTACTGACCAGTTATTAAATCATTTAGGTCGAAATTAGATCACCATTGTTTAGCTAAGCAGCCATTATACAAACAAACGTAATTACACTCTCCAGCTACTGTCTCATTTGATCTGATAATCTGTCATTCGTGATCAAGCCCATGGTCTTGTTACCATTCACGCGATTCTTGTGATTACAATTTCCGACCTTACGTCATGATAACACCTTAGTGTAAAGAGAGCAGCTAGTTTTCTTAAAACAACATGAACAATTCCGTTACACCTAGTAAGTAGATTAAATGTAATTTTTATTCATACAGTTTAAAAATTGTTGATCCCCATCCATCATTTGCTGTTCAAAGACTAAAAATCTTATACTAAACAGATATTCATTTCATAATAACTTAAGTTTGATGTATTTCTTTTAGCAAATTATTTTGCTAATATTTTGGAATACATATTTTAAATTGAAAAAAGATAACTTTAAGCAGGAGAACGCGCGCGCACGCGCTAAGCAGGAGATCAGGGCTCAAATCCCGGCATGGACGAAAGTTGTCTTTTTTCAATTTAAAATATGTATTAGATATTCATTTAATAAATGAGTTCACAACAGCCTTACAAAAATGACAACTGTAAATCTAAATGTCAATTGATTAATTATATGTGCAAGCAAATTGAACTTTTCACTCTTCTCATTGATTATAACAATTAATAAATCCCACCGTATTACCGGTGGTAGCTCAGTGGTTAGGTTGGGACTCTCACTTGACACGAGTAGGACGTAAGTTTGCACGGGCGGACGGATTTCTGGATTTTTATGAATATGAGTACAGATTATAACCTGACTCTCTTTAAGTCCAGAGTGAATAGGCATCTTCTGGGCAAGCTCGCTCCATCGTAGATCCCATCTATGCTCTAGAGCAAGATTGGGGTCAAGAGTAAGCCCAACTCAAATAAAAAAAAAAAAAAGATTTCAATAACTTGGTTATTGTTGTAGGAAAATATTATAGAAAACCTACACATTCAACGAATGGATTTGACTAGCTGTAGTGCAAAATAGTCTTTTCTTGAGTTGGTTTACGGAGATATGATGACAATCACTCCAAATCTTATTAATCTAAGTAAACTAAATCCAGATTACCAACTGACAAGCAATAGAAAACAAAATAGATTTCACTAAAAATTTTGTTGTTTAGCAATTACATGCTAGGTTAATTCCAGATCATACAATTCTTGAAATAAAGTACAATTCTTAAATTCAATTCACTGTTACAAATACACGAATATTTACTACGTGACCTATAGCAAAAACAAGCTAAGGATTTAAACAGCTTATAGGCATGTCTAATAAAAAACTTTACAATATTTAAATGATATGTCTGTTCTCTTTGTGCTTTAACATGACAGGCAAATGAGCAATTTCTCATAAATCTGTGAGAACGTTTCTCGAAAACGATTTGAATAAATCGACTCATTTACGTAGAAACATTGTTATTAGCTTTACAATAAAAGAGAATTCACAGGGAACGAGATGAAAAAAGATTTCAATCAACAAAAGATGAATCACGTTCATCTTTAATTTAATTTTTACTTAGTCATGTACACTTGTACAATCAACTCGTAAAGACCTTTACGAAGGTCTTGTCACACTAATGTGAAAGAGTGAATTCTTAAGATGAATCAGTTTATTTTACAATTATTATCATTTTTGACAATAAAATATGATATCGAACTTAGCCTTCTAACGGGTTAGAAGTACCGCCCATATCACATTGTATAGTTAAGTAAGACTATTTAACCTGTAGCTGTTGAATGGCCTCACTTAATCACTGATCCAGTTACATCTGGAAGTATTCTGATGAAGGTTGGCTGGTCGTGGGCAAGAATTTAAATCGCCCGACTCTCCCCTTTCACCCCTTTATTACCTACCTACCGATTTGCATCCCTTTGAGCGATATAATGTAGGCGAAGCCAACGCTACCATGAAATTAAGGGAGCACCAAAATAGTAGAAAGGCTGTATCTATGAAATATTGCATAACATCACATACTGCTCTAAACCTATGACAGGAATTAGAAGACAGAACAGAACGAACGAAAGACAGAACAGCGACGATACCGTTAGACACAGACCCCAGGCAATATAGAAAAGTTCGTTTTCTACATTGACCCGACCGGGAACGAACCCGAGACCTCAGGTCGGAGGTGCCGACGCCAATAACGGCATGCTCAACTCTCGGCTACGGAGGTCGCCTATCTACCTAGGTTTTTACATTTTATCAATTTATTTAGACGACCTCAGTAGCCGAGAGGCGAGCACGCCGGACTTTTAATGGCGCCGCCAACTCTGAGGTTCCGGGTTCGATTCCCGGTCGGGTCAATGTAGAAAACGAACTTTTCTATATTGGCTCGGGTCTGGGTATTGTGGTACCGTCGTTGTTTCTGATTTCTATAACACAAGTGCTTTAGCTACTTACCTTAGGATCAAAGCAATGGATGTGGTATTGTCCAATATTTATTTATTATTTAGAATAACCAATAATACAAACCGTTAGTACATAATTTGAACTTACTAAGGTTATAGGTTGCATTGTAAAGTAATGTCTATATTAGAGGCTGTCATGGCAAAATAAACAATATAAACAAGTTAACTTATTATTTACTAAAACCATAGGTTATTATCAAACAACCAGCAACATGTATGCACGATACCTTAAAAAAAAGAACCAAAAATGTACCATTTTTATACAAATAAATATCTTTTATTATCTTATCTTATCTAACAACACAAGCCCTACGATCTCGCAGGTTCTATAGTAGAGCTTTATTTTAATGATTAAATAAAACTAGGTTTTATCCAGAAGTTTCAGTACCAAATAAAAGCCGATCAATTTAAAATGGATGATGCATTAGACAAGTGTTTATAATGGTAACTTACATTTCAAATTGGTTGGCTATCATCATTAACATGTCTGTCATATACCTAGTCTAGATTATTATAGCCGACCAATAGCAATCCTTGCTAGATGTATAGAGAGAATCAATTTGCGTTTATTTAATATATGTCAAATCACCCTGTGAATACGCCCATCGGGTCGTGTCTTTAGTATTTCATTAGTCTTTGTAACAAAAAACGTATTTATTTGTGTAAAATATGGCAGTACCCTTCGGAACCCTTTGTGTATGAGTCTAACTCGCACTTTAATTAAAGTTTATTTTTCCATTTCATTCATAGTTCATGGAGGTACTTCTATTTATAGGGAACCCTCTTTCGATTCTATTTCTGGGAACCAACGTCCAATGATGCGTGACGTTATTGTTCTATGGATTACAAAACAAATTGTTATCCAATACTGTCCGGCCCGGGGTTTCCGATTAAACTGAATGATAAAATAAAACCTCTGTAAACGCTCTGGTAGTATTATAAATCATAGTGAACCATTGATTTCCATTATTATGACCTGTCGGAAACGATAACGAGAATATTCAAATCAGTTTTAGACTGTTTGCTGCCAATTGATGATGTTCTAACGATATTGAAAGCAAAGTCCACACGTTAAGTTAAGGTATATTTACGGTAAATACATGTTGTAATGTAAAAAAAAGTGGCACTAAAATTTTTAAGAGTGAGTCAAGTGCTCAAATGCTTAAAACAATTTTTACCATGTGTTTCTAAATGTATGTACTAATGACAGCAAATAAATTTGTTTATGAAACTACTTACCTGTCTTAATTAGATTCTTTTAAGAATACTAAAACTATGTATTTCTTAAAAAATGAACGCGGACGATAAATTTGTGATTTAAGATAATTTGAGATAGATGATTTTTTCTTGGACAAAGTTGTTTGTTATCATGAGTATAAACAAGACTTTGAGTATTTTAAAGTAATAAAATTTCACCCTGTATACATGGTGGAGGCAACTATTGATATTACCCTTACCCGAAAAAAAAAGATTTAAGCTATTGAATAACAATGGACCCGCGAGGAATGAAATAAAAACATAGTTTACAAGCAACCTTACATAAGGGAGTAACATCGAAATTGCATTTTTTTTTGCTCCTTAGAAATTACTGTTCAATTCAAATTATATATCGACTCGCATAGTCAAAGATACCTATAGTATTTTAATTGAAATGTCACGCCAAAACTCGATACAATGAGGTCTGACATTAAACATTTCAATAAAAACAATGCTTGTTTTTGTTTTAATCATAGCAACGTCAATTTTGATTTCACGTCACGTCATTTTAACTTTCTGAGGTACAAAGGTCTATTTATAGTCTTTAATCAGGCATTGAGTTTGGGACTGTCCCGTTGTTCGCTTGTTTTATTTTTAGATCCTTTATAAAGATTTTGTTTGAACGGATCATACTGGCTGGTTGGATGTTTTTCAAAGCCTTTGTTAGAATTTAAATTAAATGTGTTTTATTTTTGGTAAAATCAATAATTTAAAGAGGAATAGCTAGTTGAGACAGGTAGAAGGTATTTACTTGTTTTCGTGATTTTAATGTATGCAAAATATGTTCTGGGCTATAACCATGAACACTTAAAACAATCTCAAAGTTGTCAAATCTGTCAATTTTGGTACGTCATTTCAAACAAAATTTGTCAGAAATGATAATGTTTGACAGATTTGAGATTATTTTAAGAGTTCGTGGTTACCGCCCAGGGCCATAACCAAAAAATCTCAAAGTTGTCAAATCTGTCAATTTTGGTACGTCATTTCATACAAAATTTGACACAAATGATAATGTTTGACAGATTTGTGATTGTTTTAACAGTTCATGGTTTGGGCCCAGGTCGTCCATAAAATATGACCCATCCGATGCATTCGTTTTCTTATTATTATTAACTCGATCATAAATGTAAATAATTCATGCCTCAATCACAAATTACGTATAGCGGCGCGGTTTTCTATATTTCGTGCCTCAATGACCAACATTTTTAATTAAAGCGTTGGTAAGTGGGGTCCCTAAACAACAGCTTAGTTTTTTGGCAGATTGCGGCCAGGGTTTCTAATTTTGACAAAAAAATCTTTAAAGCTATAACTAAGTTCGTACTCTATTGACTTACACTTCACACTGGTACTTTTTGGGACATCCTATATACTTTTTGCAGTAACCAAATGTAAGGCAGAATATTTTTTTTATATAATTTAATCAAAATTATAATCACTAAAATAGTGATAAATTGATATAGATTATGCGGTAGGTAGACTGTCTGTTGTAACTTTCTAGCATCCGCACCGTTATCTATAAAAACGAGCAAAAATCACGTTTGTTGTATGGGAGCCCTTTAAATATTTATTTTATTCTGATTTTTAGTATGTTATAGCGGCAACAGAAATACATCATCTGTCAAACTTTCAACTGCCTAACTATCACATTTTATGAGATACAACCTGGTGACAGACGGACAGACGGACAGACGGACAGACGGACAGACGGACAGACGGACAGACGGACAGACGGACAGACGGACAGACGGACAGACGGACAGACGGACAGACGGACAGACGGACAGACGGACAGACGGACAGACGGACAGACGGACAGACGGACAGACGGACAGACGGACAGACGGACAGACGGACAGACGGACAGACGGACAGACGGACAGACGGACAGACGGACAGACGGACAGACGGACAGACGGACAGACGGACAGACGGACAGACGGACAGACGGACAGACGGACAGACGGACAGACGGACAGACGGACAGACGGACAGACGGACAGACGGACAGACGGACAGACGGACAGACGGAGAGACGGACAGGCGGACAGCGGAGTCTTAGTTATAGGGTACCGTTTTACACTTTGGGTACGGAACCCTGAAATCAATTGAAAAATTCAATTTAAAAATGCGAAAACGATACGCGCCCTTAATTCGGTACAGAGCAATCAGCAAATTTCCCAGGGCGCGGGTCGGGTGTCCGTACAAATTGATATTTATAACCTCAAAACTGGATACCCGATTTGCGTAGTAGATGTTTTAATAACATAAATTTGATACGCGGTGTGAGGTGTCGGATTGATGTTTAAAATCGGTTTATTTCTGATATTTCATGGCGACTACATTTATCAAGATTGTATAGTTTTGGTATTCTGGAAATATAACATGCAAAAGTAGACATAACGACCAAAATTTTGTTGTGACAGTTACATAAAAGAAAAAATTCAAGCCACGTCAGTTTACTGCTGGGCTAAGGCTATTAAAAATTATGAGTTAAGAGAATACAATGTCAAAATATTTATTTATTATTTAGCTGAATAATGAACGTAAATGTTATTATTATTTTTATTTATTTTTTTATTTAAATTGTTATTTTTTCTCAAATAGATGGATTAATTGAATGTTTAATATTTTTTTTATTTTTGAATAATTATTTGAATTAATATGAAATTGACTGAATTTAATAATGTGTTGTGTTTATTTCGTGTTATTTTTTTTATTTAAAATAAACCTTCTAGGCCCCGCAGAATATCAGAGTCGTGGCAGTTATTTTTAGCTGCCACGACTAATGCGGACCCTTTTGGCACTTCTTCTTCTTCTTCTCGAGTCAATGGCAATTAAATTCTCTGCTTCCAAAAAGTGGCAACATCAATGGCCTTCTGGTTGGCGTTGTAAAGGTCCTCTTGCGTGCAGGTGGCAGGAGAGGTAGGGCACTTAAAATTAACGTAAAAAACATAGTACATAACGACAGAAAATTAATTCACAAGCACATGTAAACACAAAAGGTAAAGTTGTAAAATTTCGACATTTACGCGAACGAAGTAGCTAGGTAGACCAATTGTAATATAATATTTCATGGTCTACGATACATATAAATGTAAGCAGCCTACGATTTTTTCCTTAACTATCGTACACTAACCTAACTCGTTTGTTTCCAGGTAAGGCCACAAGTGGCTGTGGGATGTCACCGCAGGCTGATAAGCAAGTATTCTCTTTCATAATTAGCACCTATGCGACTCTTATCGAGCGATATCTATACGTGGAACTGCGTATAATTGTAGTGTGAGGATCGACGTGAAAATTATGTCAAACAACCGAGTCAAGGGCTGAGATGATTATTGACTTTAGGCAGCATTCTCGCCAAAAGCACTTAACATAGAGTAGTAACCTGCGTAACGCCCATTTACAGTCAGCAGATGACAATAGTTAAGTATCAACATTGCTTGTCCTAAACCTATTAATTAATTTTGATACTTCTTATCTTTTCAAAATTAATAGAATCAGGAGTTACTTAACTAAATAAATAATATAAAAATCAACTTATTTTGTTTCCAATTTCCGCTCAGTTACAAGTTAGTCGTCGAAGTGCACCCGAGGCGACAAATCACTCCTGAAGATGCTACGTTGAGTGGCGCATTAGGTTGAGGTTTTTATGTCGGTGACCGGTGTTGGGGGCTTAATTTGGATTCATCTATGAGCGGGCGGGCCTTTTGCATTACTTGTGTTTGTCCTTGGAATATGGGTTGGTGTGATTGGGGTGCATATGCCAGCGTAACTGAGCGGAAATCGTAAACAAAATATTTATCCAAATGGAAGCATATTTTCATTATATTTCCTTTCAGCGCTGAGCTAGCGATAATAATATTTAATATAATTCCTATAATAAAATAAACAATTGAATTAATAAACCTAATTAGAATACCAAAACAAAATAATGTTAGAACGTGGTGCTATTTACTCGTATTCTTAGGGGACACCTGTCTCTTTAATGCGTAAACGGGTTTCAATCCTTGTCAAAGTGATTACTATGTTGTTAGGCAAATATCCCCAATTCCCAACACTTGTTAACTCAACTAGTCCTTCGGGAAAACACACCGGCTAGTGACAACATATCTAGCTTAAGGTACGTTCGAAATAACGCCAATTTCGTCCCCAAATGTGATTTCACGAGCCCACGTGCCTCGATAATGTGCGCATATAGGGTTACTAACATTGATTTAAATAGTAACGAAGTAATAAATATGTCAAAGTTACCACACCTTTAAAATGTGTACTTTAGTTACCTACTTTTTCCAAAAACTTTATTCTATAGTCTTTATTTATATTTGTTTAAAATTAACGCATGTTTTTGTATTCGTCATTCGTCGAAACAAATCAAATGTGTCCAAATTTTACTACTAGCCATCAAAGAGTTAAATTGTCTACCTGCTGACTAAATCAACATAGTTATCAAAGGCTAAAAAAAGCTATTTAAATACTTTAATTTTTTATGAATATGAATATTTATATGTAAGGTGGCATAAAAGTTTCATGAAAAATACTAGTTTCAGGACTTCCAGGTTCAATCATAGTGTCCTCATTTCTAATAGTAGTCACACACCACTGGGGATTACAAACTTAAACCACCAATTACACGTAATTAACGTTCAAAGAAAGATTATATCCACATTGTTGCCATTAGTAACATTTTTAGGGGTCCTTACCCAAAGGGTGAAACGGGACCCTATTGCTAAGACTCCGCAGGCCGTCCGTCTGTCTTTTCGTCTTTCAACAGGCTGTATCTCATGAACCGTGATAGTTAGACAGTTGAAATCATCAACAGATGATGTAATCCTGTTGCCGCTATAACAACAAACACTAAAAACCAGAATAAAATAAATATTTAAGGGGGCTCCCATACAACAAATGTTTTTTTGCTCGTTTTTATAGGTAATGGTGCGGAACTTTTCGTGCGCGAGTCCGACTCGCACTTGGCCGGTTGTTTAAATGGCACATTTAACCTGTTAAAAATATTTGTAAAATTATTATTTTTTAGAAGCCCAACAATATCCAGGTGCGACAACTGGCAACCTTATGCACATGCACCTAATTGCATAACACTCATGCGCAGCGAGCGGGCGGCCTTGCCACGCCTAGCTTACGACATGTCGCTCGCATGATAATTGTACACTCGACTTCGAAAATATTATAATGACGTGCAGTACGCATGTCTTTTAATACTTTCATTGTGCTACGCTTGGCATAATCCGCGTAGCAAGCATAAATTATTATTTTTTCACACAATCTCACCAATTATCTAGCCCCAACCTAAGCATAACTTGTACTATGGCGACTAGATAACGGATAAACATACTTAAATACGTTTTTAAAAATTCATGACTTAGGACAAATGCTCGTGCTCATCACATAAACATTTTCGCCTCGCGGGATTCGAACCCGCAACCGCCAGGCATTGTAGTCCGGAGCGCGAACCACTACACCAGACAGCCGTAGTAATACTCGCTACTGGTGGAGATATAAATGTCAAACAAAATTAAATCAAAGTCATTTATTCAGTATACCTATACACGTCCTGATAAAACCTTTTATTTGTTTAAAATTTCCAAATATGTACAAATACTAAATACACAATTATTATTTTTATAACGAAGTCTAGAGTAGAGCACGCCTTGGCAAATGCCCAGTTTAGTGTAGGACGCCCCCCAGCTCGATGGACCGACGTCCCTCGGAAGATGGCTGACAGTGTCTGGAAAAAAGCAAAAGATCGTACTCTTTTGCGCTTTTTGATTGAGTGTAAGCAATAGCCTGACATGATGACGAGTATGACTCTCTAGATAAAATGACCCTAAAAGTCAGTGTTTTTTTTTTCATTTATTTGGTATCTTTAGCGTCTTCCCGTCATCACATAATTTAATGTTATTTTGCTATAACTTAATTTCACTGTGATTACATAGTTTTATAGTTTATTTTTTGTTTTACTATAGGTATACCTAATGAATTCTAGACTTGAGGATCTCAGACGAAAAAAATGTCTTGGTTTTCTAAACTAAACACTCTTTCAGATACACAAAATATGAAATTCTTTGTTCTGTAACTACGAGATAGAAACCTCTAAAAGCCAACAGACACGTGACAGCGTAAGGTTATTGTTTTAAGATTTCATGGTTACCCCGCAGAACATGACGATTTCGTTCTCAAATTGATGAAGGAAAATTTCGTACCTGACTGTACCCAGCTGTAGCAGAATTAACGCGAAATTTGAAAGTAGTTTCGATATCGGTTCTATTAACTTGTGCCTACACGAATGAACGAATATGTTCCGAAACCGGTGGAGATTGACACTTTGGGCTTGCGTTAATTAACTAAATAATATCAGGGAGAATAGGCAAAAATCAAAACATTATATAGATAATAACAAACCTTACTATCATTGTATACACAATGACTTGTAATCTTCTGTATACAGGGTGCTACTTAAATGGTATATCAATTCGAGACTAGCCTATGTTAACATATGCATATAACTATGGAGAAGTCAGGAAGTTGAACTCATCATTTTTGAAAAATAAAAATCATACCATTCGGATTCTAAAAATGTATAATATCAAATTTCGGACTATACACTAGGCTAGTTTCGGCTTTATATACCCTTTAACAAACACCCTTTATATAAAAGGCAACCGTTACTGACTGACTATACAGGGTTACATTGCAAAGGGGTGCCAAATTTTCAGAAACCCTCAGAATCAGTAACTAAATCGATCTACGATATAAACGATCTAAAAAAAAATGAACCTATTTTTTATTTATTTTATCCGCTGTTCAAAGATGGTACGCGTGGATAATCTTGTCTCATTCATAAAAAATACGCACGCACTATCTCTGTACGTACAACCAAGAACTGTAAAGTTCAATGCAATAATAGTCACAATGGCGCGCGAAAACAAACCATAGCCTTTTCGATGTAGGGTACATTTCTTACAGCAGGAGCGTCCGCGCATACCAGAGGATCAAATTGACAACAAATACCATAAGCAGTGCACCTCTCAGGGGCGTGCAGTGCATATAGGCAATTAGGCAGTGCCCACTTGGTAAACGAAATGAGGTAGGCAGTAGATACTTACAAATGTGTGTTATTGATGAGAACCACTATTTTCGGTATTAAAACACTTAAGTAAGTATCTACTGCCTACCTCGAAATATAACTAATGCCCGCCACTGGCCTCTAAATCTTAGTTTTCAAATTTGGCACCCCTTTGCAATATAACCCTGTATAAAAGGCAACCGTTTATCGACTGACTGAGCTATCAACGCACAGCTCAAACCACGGAACGGATTGCGCTGAACTTAGGCTCACAATAATTATAGCTATTATAATTTAAGCGTGCGCCAATAAAGGAGTTTCAAAATTCACCCCCTAAAGGGGTAAAACCGGGTTTCAAAGTTTGTATGGAATACCAAGATCGCAAGGTTTATCCTTTAACTCAATAAGCAATCGAATGCGAGCAAAGGCGCGGGCAAAAGCTAGTGCTGAATAAACGTGACCCGGCCGCAGGTTCGAATCCCACAAGGGGCCAATATTTGTTTGATGACCACGAATATTTATACTAGTACAACCAATTGTTTAACCAACGCATTCAAGGACATTGACATTGATTTTGCCTGAAAGTAAATCTTGTACCTACCGCCAAACTTGTTAAATCAAAGTGTCATTGAAACATCACAATAATGACTAAACTTCTATTAATAGTTCGTTCTGAAATCTACTAAACAAACATTATCATATAAGGTCGGGAAAGCCCAATGAGTAATGAATGATGTTTAACATACAATAAGACCTCTAGTATCGTGATGGTTACATCTGTGTGTAGGTGTCATTTACATTATCATTACACACTAATACTTACAAGTTGACAAGATGAATGAGAAATATATCTATATTCGTTGAATGCGACAAGATTTAACTGATAAAAAGTATAAGATTAATAATTTATAACACATTAATATTTGACGATCGTCTGGTGTTGTGAGTGGTTCGCGCTCCGGACTACAATGCCTGGAAGTTGCGGGTTCGAATCCCGCGAGGAGCAAATGGTTGTGTGATGAGCACGTCATAGATGTTTATAAACTTATTTAGGTATGTTTTTTCTTTATCTAGTCGCCATAGTACAAGCTATGCTTAATTTGGGGCTATAGCTAATTGGTGTAATAGTGGAAACTATTTATTTATTTATTTAACTAGCGACCCGCCCCGGCTTCGCACGGGTGCAATGAATGACATATAAACCTTCCTCTTCAATCACTCTATCTATTTAAAAAAACCGCATCAATACGTTGCCTAGTTTTAAAGATTTAAGCATACATAGGGATATAGGGACAGAGAAAGCGACTTTGTTTTATACTGTGTAGTGATAATAGTTTTAAAAACTACGTGTATTTTACTTTATTTTTAGGCCTAACCTTCGTGTTTAAGCTAATTTGATTCATTTTGACAACTCGAACACTTTCAAAGGCGTTTTATAGTTTCATATGCTATGTTATTTCATTTATTAAGTCAACATATCATTTTCATCAAATGTCAATACTACACTGTGCACGTTATTAATCCTTCGCTCAGAGTGACGTAATTAAAACGTAATAGAAATTATTCGAGTTTTCAAGATAGCGATAGCAAAGTCGATACAAGAAAGCGAGTAAGTAATCAAAGATTTGACTAGATAGGTATTTGTGTAGAATTAAAATGATGTATTATTTATTTTTCCTAATAAAAACCGCAGATTTGAGCTGTCAAATCAGCATAGACAGAAATGGATGGGGTATGTAAACCCGCATCGTCATTATCTATGTCAGCCGATAACATGAAGCTAATCACTTAATTTAAGTAGTCTCAATTCAAAAAAAAAAATCAAAATCAAAATCAAAATCATTTATTTCTGTAAATTGGCCATAAAAGGCACTTTTACATGTCCCAATTTTTTTACCTACCACTGCTTCGGGACTATTGTGGGCTAGTGCCGAGAAGAAGCAGCGCAAGAAACTCGGTCACTATTGTCAGCCTCTTTTAAAAATAAATAAATATTTTACAAGATTTGTTGTGAGCTAAGCAGTTTTAAATCCACACATTTTTATCATTTATATAATCACTAACGGTGTAATAGCCCTTTTTCATTAGAGTCCTTTTAACATGCAATTTGAATTCATATACAGGCATTTCAACAATGGATTGTGGTAATTTATTAAAAAAACGAATACAATTGCCCATGAAAGAACTTCCTACCTTGTGCAATCTAAACATTGGAACGGCAAGTTTATCTTTATGCCTGGTATTATACTTATGTATGTCATTTTTCTTAGTAAACAAGTGCAGATTTTTGCGAACATACATAATATTTTCAAAAATATATTGTGAAGCGACTGTAAGTACGTTAATTTCTTTAAATAGTTCTCTTAGCGAATCTCGGGGTCTAAAATTGTAAATAGCCCGAACAGCTCTCTTTTGCAGGACAAATATGGTTTCAATATCTGCAGCTGAGCCCCATAAAAGTATGCCGTATGACATTAAACTGTGAAAATAACTAAAATACACTAATCTTGCCGTTTCAACATCAGTCAGTTGTCTTATCTTTCTCACGGCATAAGCAGCTGAACTAAGTCTTCCCGATAAAGCCTCAATATGAGCACCCCACTGCAAACGGGAATCTAAAGTTATTCCTAAGAACGTTGAGGAATTGGTCGTATCTAGTTGTTCATCTTTTACAATAATATGCGTTGAGACCTGTCTCACATTAGGCATTGTAAATTTAATGCATTTAGTTTTGTTCGCATTGAGCAAAAGATTGTTGTAAAGTGTCTAGTAAACCAATGCAATACTTGCGAGAGGGCATAATTGACATCATCGAAAGATTCTTGGCCCCTTTTGATTTTGAAAATTATTGATGTATCATCTGCAAACAATACCATCTCACATAGATCTTTTGTAAAGTAAGGAAGGTCATTTATATATATAAGAAACAACAGCGGTCCTAATATCGATCCCTGCGGTACACCCATAGTTAGAGGTGATCCGGAAGACTCAGCTCTATTTATACATACTTTTTGCGTTCTACCTGTGAGATATGAATTTATTAAATCTAAAGACTTCTCTGATACACCATAATGTCTTAGTTTTTTAAGTAAAGTTTGATGATCTACACAATCAAAAGCTTTTGAAAGATCACAAAAGACACCTAAAGCGTCTTGCTTACTCTCCCAAGCATCAAATATATGTTTCAAGAGTGCAACTCCAGCATCGGTTGTGCTTCTATCTTTCGTGAAACCATATTGTTTATTATGTAGTAATTTATTCAGAAAAAAATGAGATAATAGTTGAATTCTAAAGCACCCCTTCTCATTTATCATTAAAAACTGAGAGTAACATTTTCGTTTTGACACATTTATCTATTATCTTTCCAAACGTGTTGAAGAAAAAAGTCGTTTTATATGAATTAAATAACACATCTCACGGATACAGCATGTAAAATATGTATCACTTATATGTTGAAATCCGAGCGTAGGTTTGCTACGCCCTCACATACTGTCACATAAGGTAAGTATATCACGACAAAAATAGCTATCAAGGATTTATTGAAATATCAAACCGACAACGTGTTCATTCGGTACATTTTTACTCGGATGAAAACCGTTTTACAACAAAAAAATTATATCAAGATCTATTCTTAGTTTAAAATAGTTCGGAAATAACTTTTATTCCTCATTGGGAATAGATTTAACAAATAACATACAAGCATTTGCGAAAATGAAATTGTAACCTGCAACCGTCTAACTTTCTAGTCTGAAGCGCGAACCACTAAACCAGATGGCCGTTAACGAACTCTTTAAGAAATACACAATCCTTTGTAGTTATTTATATCAGGTGATGTTGATCACACCATATTTCATCTTTATTTAAATTTTCGTCGTAATATCAATTAATTAACCGTTAAATGTGGCCACAAATATCAGACTAGATTATAGTTTAAGGCTAAAGCCGACTAAAATATAATGCGCCCCAATCAATCTCAGAGCTGACTGTTTCTGACATTACGTATACTTATTTAACACAATCGCCACCATTTGCGCGATTCGCGAAATAGGCGATGCTCTGGTGACCATAATATATGACATTATTTAAAGGCACTTTCAATTTAGCCTCTTTCCTTCTTCTGTTACAATAACATAATATATTATGTAACAATCTGTGCTAAAATGTCTGACTGGAAATAAATCTATTTTTAAATTAATCTCTTTCAATATGGCCTGTTTTGGTTCTTGAATCGACTTTGTCTTGTTTTTAAACATCCTTCACAGAATAATTAGGGCTTTTCGTATCAAAATTTCTAAATTGGATTATTTTGTGCCTAATTATACGACTGTTTTGGCAGTCTATGAAACGTCACAGGCTAAGACCTACTACGAGTAAAACAATGCTAAGAATCTGGCATAATAATTACCTTCATCTACAACATTCCGAGCTGACCTTTCAGTGTTTTACTGGTAATACATAAAAAATAGACAATTTATTAATGTATTAATGACTATAACTAGCGTTTCCGCATTACGATTAAAGCTTATTCTGACTAGCAATAAAACTTGGTACTAGGGCAACTTAGTTTTAGAAAGATTATCTCACCAAGTCCAAAATCGTGGTCACATCAGTGTAAATGCGTAGACGCCCTTTACGCCAAAACGGTTTATCTGTGCAAACGAAATAATTGCAATACTAAGGGCCCGCGTTATTACAACGTATGAAACGCTGGGCTAATCTGAGCTAGATCTAGCTCTAGCCATGAGGATAATGGCTGGCCCTAATGACTGGCACTGGCTGTATAATAATTCTTAAATATCAACGCATTCTTTTTAATGTGCTTCGTTGGAATTCAAGAACGAGCTTTGTGCTCGTTTTGAAATCATTTTAAAAACATTGATATGATCTTAACATGGCAGCTCTAGGAATCAGTGTGTTTTCTGAAAAATCTTTGCACTTTAATAATTACCGTACCTGATTGATTGTAAAACTCAAAACATCCTTACACACTTATATCCCGGCTAGTGTTTTGTCAGGTAGTAAATAGATACTTCAAGCATTCCCATAGAAATCGATCATTGGGAAAGTGAACAAGACAATTTATGACCATGCTAATACACTTGTCGTTATCTGAATGTGCAGTTTTTCTCAACCTTTCTACAACTAGGGAAATGAATTTAAAAATAAATAAATTTTGGACAACATCACATCCATTGCTCTGATCTTAAGGTAAGTAGCTAAAACACTTCACAACGAAACACTAATCAGAAGCAACGACGGTACCACAACACCGAGACAATATAGAAAAGTTCGTTCACTTGACTTGACTGTTGTTATTGAAATGTTCACTTTATTTTGAATTATCAAGCAACCAAATAATTGATTAATAAATATATTTTTAAGTCGGCACAATCTATTCTTACATTAATTTCTTGAGTTATTTATCGTATTATATTTGAAAACGATGAATGTCAGTTTAAAGCGCAAAAAATACAATATTAAATCTTCTGTAGGCGTTGCCAGCCTTGACATTCAACTATGTCCACCTAAGGCTAACCAGAACAAAATTTAAGGCATATCAAAAAGTATTGTGTACCTTATCACTAATACTAATAAGTATTATAATTGAATGATGGAATAGTATGTATCCGGATTCTAGCAACACTATTGTGATCTTATTATTTAAAGCATAATTTTTTCCAGTGCTCATGTGCGTTTAGATTTTAAAATAAATTAAAAACTGGTATAACTGCGGTCCTTGTGGCGTATTTTGATGTTAACATTTTTCAGACTACCAAAACAGTCATATAATTAAGCACAAAATAATCAAATTCAGAAATTTTGACATAAGGACTTAAAATATCCCACGAAGGATGATCGAAAACAAAAAAAAAGCCGATCAAAGAACCAAAACAGGCGATATTGAAAGAGATTAATTTAAAAATAGAATTTTAATTAACTGTATAGTTCCATCACAAAGGGTGCTCCCTGTTCAGGATAAGAGGACGTCGACCTTTCAAGTCGCGTAGATCAGTCAACGACCTTGTGTTTATAAAAGGAATAATAAGGTTTTTAAACACTTTACTAGATTATACTATTTTTTTGACAGAAATAAAACGCTGTGCTGACCCTAGATAATCTGAGAGTAGGACAGTCGAATGATGATGATTTTTACCCGACTTCAAAAAAAAGCAGGTTCTCAGTTTGAAAGAAAATAACTGATTAGGTTGTATCCTATGTTTTAGTTTAGAAATTTACTTTTTCGCTTTTTAGATTATTTTTGAAGTCGGTTCTTAGTTTTTTTATAGGAGAAAAAACTTTTTTTTTAAACAAATGCAACACGTTTACAATATTTCCACAAGCAAAAATTTTATAACTTCCTACCTACCACGCAAATTTCTTTACCAAAAGATTACCTTTGCTTTATTACGTAGTCAAATAAAGTCCAACTGTGTTTCTCGGCGTATTCATTTCAATGTAAAGAAAATAAAATGATTCCCTCATTTTGCTAAATGAAAGCAATTCGCAGTGACACGAGGTCAGTCTAGTTCCCGGCTAGTTTTATTTAGTTCTAGTTTAAATCAGAGCTAAAACATTTCCTTGGTAATGTCGTTGGGGACGGGTAGCTTGTTCGCCTGGCGCATGGAAGCGACACTATTGGATTATACGGTTTGGAATGAAGACCGCAGCTCGTTTTACTGATATAGTTTAAACATTTTAAACTTTGTTGTTGCGTTTGTACTATCACTTTACCTACTCTATTGGCCTACTAAAGCTACTTTGCAATTTGGCCGAAACAGCGGGAAAATCAAAAATGTACTATTTAAAAAAACAACGACTTTAAAATAAACTAACAATAAATAAACCGGTCAAGTGCGAGTCGGACTCGCGCATGAAGGGTTCCGTACCATTATCTATAAAGACGGCAAAAAAAAACACGTTTGTTGTATGGGAGCCCCTTTAAATAAATTAATTTTATTCTACTTTTTATTTGTTGTTATAGCGGCAACAGAATACATCATGTGAAAATTTTAACTGTCTAACTATCACGGTTCATGAGATACAGCCTGGTAATAGACGGACAGACAGACAGACAGATGGACAGCGGAGCCTCAGTAATAGGGTTTTACCCTTTAGGTATGGCACCCTAAAAATAACATGAATCAGTTTTGAAGTCGATGCGAATAAAATCTGATAAAAAGGCAGGCGTTGTAATATCTACTACTGTAGTACTACTGTAGTGTACCTAAGTGTGTTTCGGAAGGCATGTTTTGAGTAGGTCTCGTTCATCATCATCGTCATCAACTCAGCCTATTGCAGTCCACTGCTGGACGTAGGCCTCCCCCTAGGGTAGGCTAGGGTAGGTCTCGTTCGCTTGGTATTAATCGTTAGGTCTGGGTGCTGGCTTTAAGGCGGCTTATAGAGTAGGAACTACAGTAGTTAGATGGGATGGGACCATCTATGGGGTTGTATATGATATGTGCTCAATGTGGCATCTTGATGATTTGCTTGGTTCCATAGGTCTAGTGGTTCGCGCTCGACAACAAAGCCAGACTGTTGCGGGTTAGAATCCCGGAAAGGGCAAAGGATTGTTTGTTAACACGAGATTTAATAGAAAATAATCATGGATAGGTATTTTTATAAATGGTTTTTCATCATTTTTACTTGTTCATGTCGCCATTAAACTTTTCTTATTTTTTATTTATTTAATTACACATCTGACAGTAAATAAAAGGTTTATCAAATAAATGCAACGAATTAATAGCAACTATCACAACAAGAGAAACAAAAGAACGCATAGCTAATTAATGTAATTGACTTCGAATAAAATGTAAAAATTTCCGCAATTATCTGTTGCGGCACGTACGTTCTATCTATCACTGATTTCCAAACGTTACTAAGGTGCAATCCACACCGAGTAATCGTAACAATAATAATAGGTATCTTTATTTTGCTGAACGTCGATCAAAACTTTTGCAAAGTGTTTTTTTGGATAGGAATATGAAGTCTCTTAAAAATAATAAGAAGACAGTACTTTATATAAAATAGAATCAAATTAAAGAGGAAACATCCTTGTCCTACGAAGTACTAGACAATTGTTAAAAATATTTTTGAACAAATTTTGACACACCCGACTTCGTTCCGTTCAAAACGAAATATCGTGCCTCTGCACAAAGACGAAATTAAAAATAAATAATAAGTTCCTAAATCACATCCTGATGATCAAAATATCCTACTTATCTTTTGTTTATCATGTAGAAACCAAGTAGGTAAGAAAAAAAAGGAAAATGTATTACGTAATCAAATTCTATGTGACTGTGTTATTTATGGAGTTATACATAATGCTACTACATGTGGTAGGAAGCTGTAATGGTTCTCAATAGATTCGCATTAACACAAATATCTTGGGACACATACTGGAAATGTCGGAGAGCATTCATTTTTACGCAAGATCCTGAAGCAGTAAAAATGCTGTTGTAATGTTTGGGATTTATTTTATAGCTTTTATTACAAAGCAAGTTTTTTTTTGCCGGAGATCCATTTGCTTATTCCATTGCAGGACATCTTTACTTTAAAATTATTTGTACTAGTTCAATATTGCCAAAGAAAATTACCAAAAAAAGTATCTTTTTGATTTTCACGATCTTTTACTTGATCTCATGTTAAAGTAATTCTAGATTTAAAAGAGCCATTGTAAAAATATGATTATGATAACTTATTGCATTGTTAGGTCAATAGTATGTTCCTTTAGTTCCTTCTTCTTAGTTTTTCTTAGGGTCGTTGTCAGTTTGTCACGTACCGCAAATTATCAAAGTTCTAGGAGATGATGACGACTTGTTTAGGTCCTTAAGATAACTAAGTCCGTTCAGTGTGAATCTATCCTTATTTATCATTAGTTTCCAAACGCATTGCATTAGTCATAGTTGCAATTTTCGAAACGTTTCCCGCCATGATGTGCAAGCGCAACTAAGAATAGAGAGGTTTTAAATTTTTATAGCTGCGCAATTATAATTGGTAATAAATAATTTACTGACTGACACATACTACTTACTTTAGAATCACTTTTGTAACAGTATTAATCTCGTATAATTAAAGGACGGCACCCACCGAAAGAATTTATTTTGCATAGCTTAGACAATGAACATTCGGTTTTCAAACGCTTACTACGCAAGCAATTCTTCCGCGAGCAAGTAGGTCTTCTGACATTTTGTTGTAGTTTAAACTTCTAGTATAGGACATTTTTAATCATTAAAAAGTCTGCTCGATTTGTTTGTACTATTTTATATTTTATAAGGTTCGATCCCCGGTCGGGTCAAGGTGTAAAACGAACTTTTCTATATTGGCTCGGGTCTGGGTGTTGTGGTACTGTCGTTGTTTCTGATTTCTATAACACAAGTGCTTTAGCTACTTACCTTAGGATCAGAGCAATATATGTAATGTTGTTTTTGTCCAATTCTTGTGCAATTCAATTCTTGTATAGGAGAAAAATATAGGCTTAGTTTTATAATTATTGTTTTAACTAATTTTGCTATATTTAAGCTGTTTGTTTTCCTTGAAAATATAAAATTAAAATAAAATAAAAAGTCCGTTAAAAGTAACATCACTTTTAACGGACTTATTAATGGTTTAAAGTGTTCTACACTAGAGAACTTATACAGGGTGACAGGTAAAAAGGTAATTTTCGTCTGTAGCGCCGTTGATTTCCCAAATAATGCGGGTTCGAATCCCGCGAGGGGCAAATGTTAGTGTGATTAGCACGAGCATTTGCACCTAAGTCATGGATGTTTATAAACGTATTTAAGTATGTTTATCCGTTATCTAGTCGCCATAGCACAAGCTTTGCTTAGTGTGGGGCTAGATATTTGGTGTGATTGTGGAAACAAATTAAAAAAAAACATTTCGATTTCACCGTCTTGGTAAGTAAATTAGAATGAAACGAACATTTTTTTCTTCGCAAAGAACTCTTATTATAACAAAAGTAATTGAAACTATCACCTAATTAATTTGAGTTTGAAATGAAAACGCTGAAGGCACTTTAATTTATTAAAACGGTTAAAAATAAATTAAAGAAAGCTCCGACTGGCTAACAATAGCGAATGCTTTAGGGCTCTTGTAGACGAAACGTATTATTAGAGGAATTTATATATTTTGAAACTATACGTATTATAAAAGTAAAAATTTTAAAAAGAGGTTTTTCAATATGTTTTACCCAATCAGTCAATATAATTGCTATATCCTTGAACGGTATAGTACTATGTCAGCATTGTGTTATTTTATGTATACTGTTTTAGTTATTTATACTTAACTTATAAACACTCTATTATTTGACGTCTATCTTGTTTTTTTTATATCCAACAAAGAAAAGAAAATAACTATTGGAAGTGTGTTATTGAAAGTAACAAATGATTACTTACCTTTTTCTTTATTGAGATAATAAGACACATTTACATACCTACATTAAGATCACAAACTCGTATAAATAACGATTAACTATCGTCTTACGACCTGTCACCGCTTTCATAATATAAACCCTCTTTACAATACCTCTTAAAAGCTACTATCAGACTTAATTTATGCAACTTCGATAATCCAAGATATTGAGCCACTATTATAAAGCTCGTTTAAAGCCGCCCTTAGCTCAGGTCTCTGATAAGCTCTGGAGCTTTTTAGTTAATTGTAAAAGCTCGTATTGTCGAGGATAGGAAGTGAAATCGTTTTTTCTGTCATTTTTTTGTCACCCGTTATCTTTTATTCCCCTTTGGTGTTAAGTTTTTAAATTAATTTTATGGACTTAAAACGATAAAAGCGCATAATGGGTGATTGTTATTTTTATTACAAAAATGTGTTAGCATCTAATTTAGACAGTTTATAAACGTTTCGTGGCAAAGCATTATCACGGAATTTTAAAGAATTAAGAACTTTTTTTTTCAAGTTAAATAATAAATAAATATTGGACAACATCACATACATTGCTCTGATCCTAAGGTAAGTAGCTAAAGCACTTGTGTTATAATAATCAGAAACAACGACGGTACCACAACACCCAGACCCGAGACAATATAGAAAAGTTCGTTTTCCACATTGACCCGACCGGGGATCGAACCCGGAACCTCAGAGATGGCGGCGCCATATACAGTCCGGCGTGCTCGCCTCTCGGCTACGGAGGTCGTCGAGTTCACATTAATATGCTAGAAGTAGAAACTTTGCAACATAATTATTAACCATTCTTAAATGTGCTTTTTTTTTACTTAAATAAATAAATTATAAATATTGGACAACATCACATACATTGCTCTGATCCTAAGGTAAGTAGCTAAAGCACTTGTGCTATAATAATCAGAAACAACGACGGTACCACAACACCCAGACCCGAGCCAATATAGAAAAGTTCGTTTTCTACATTGACCCGACCGGGGATCGAACCCGGAACCTCAGAGATGGCGGAGCCATTTAAAGTCCAGCGTGCTCGCCTCTCAGCTACGGAGGTCGTCAATTACTTATCGGATCTATCTATCCATAGTTTTAAAATATGCATTTTTTTATTTTTAAAATAAAATATTCGTATGGCTCCACAGATTAAAGAGCACTAAGACTATGACTGAACCACACAGACTGGTCTACTAAACATCAAAAAAAGTAAGGCTGGCTTGGAAATCACCTTTTAATGTATAATAATGAGTACTGCGGGGTAACCATGAACTCTAAAAACAATCTCAAAGTTGTCAAATCTGTCAATTTTGGTACGTCATTTCATACAAAATTTGACAGAAATGATAATGTTTGACAGATTTGAGATTGTTTTAAGGGTTCGTTGTTACCGCCCTGGCCTAAGCTTAGATCAAGATGCTTACCATAAAATTATTTTCTAACTCTTTCTTTTGAATTAAGTTTAAATTTCACTATAAGGCCGCGATGACACTGACAGATGCTACTAATCGGCTGGCGGCTGACTTAGAGGAAACTGTGTGCCCGCGGCCTTAATCTTTTAACTATAAGCTCCAGATGCCGCTACATCAAAAAGATTAAGATCATAAACCTATTTAATCCATCTATTTACATTTTAGTATCATATTCCCCATCGGATAATTTGAGGCAACAAAGTCGTGTGGTTCTTTTTAAAAGGATTACTACATACATATTTTATAACTGACCTCCGTTAAGCAATGGTATCACTTTGGTTACTTGTCTAAGTATGTTAACATTTTTTATCAAGAAACTCTGAGACTGTTCTTATAAATTTCCTAAGACTTTGCTTCTGTGGATTTGAAATAATCAACTTTAAACCTTTGGGTTAAGGTTGAGAATTGTGTAGTCGACGTTCCTTTTTATGTCTGCGTTGAAACATATTTTAATATTCAAGCCGAAGACGGTGTTATTCATTTTATTCTTCCTCCGTTTCTTATTCATCGCCAGCCCTTTGCAGAAAACTGATAGTCCGCAGCTATGAGCGTAGGAATTGTATTGTTTTTCATGAGAAAATGTCATATAAATTGCACTGTAATTGATAAATTTTTGCATCTAACTTATTTAATTTTAGTGCCTTCTTTCTTCGCCTTTGTCCCGTTCTTAGTAAATCCTGTAACTACACTTTGGTTCTACCCACTGCATTTTTTAAACCATGTTTTATTATATCCAGTGTTACCTAAATAATTTTCTTCAAGATGTTTCCCTCACCGCTGAGCCACTGATATACATAATTAATTATAGATATGTAAATAGATGTCGACATTCAAATAAATATTTAAATTCTGTGTGCGAGTGTATATTTTTTTAATTGATAGATTTTTACATAAAAAATAATAAAGGATACGAGATACATATATCGTGATAAATATCATCGGGGTCGTGTAAAAATATTTAGTGAATACAACATAAATTCATGTTTTTGAAGTAACGTTTTAGAATAGAATAGAATCATCATCATCACCATCACCAGCCTATATCAGTCCACTGCTGGACACAGGCCTCTCCAAAAGGAGGATTTTGCTATAATCGCCACGCTTGGCAGGCGGGTTGGCGATCGCAGTTTGGCCAATGGTGGAGAGGAGACGCTGCTGCCCGTCTTCTTGTGGCGGTTCTCCTGTAGTCGCCTCTTACGACACCCATAGGAAGAGAAGGTGTGGTACAATTCTTTTAACGTGCCAGCACCACACGACATAGATAGAATAGAAAACATTTAATCTTCCGTTTGATTTGCTAATTGTTTTTCACTTTAGTTGGACTGTGATTTTGTTAGATCCTAACGTTTTATGTTTTCGTAAGTTTGGGCACTCTTTTAAACATAGTAAACATGATGTAATTTTTTATCATTAGTTACTGTATTTGCAACAATAAAATAATAAAATAATTATTTTTTCATGTCCTCGATAATTCTGAAAATAAAAGTTTCTGTATTCTAGCAGCTTATTGCGTGGTTTTAAGGCGAGAGAGTGGTTTTTATGAGTTTAATTATTTTGTATGCTGTACAATTATTAACATATTTTATTTAGCATGGCGAAACCTTAATTGAGTAATATCTTTAACGATTCGAATTATCCACTAAATGTAAGCCGTAGCTAGTACATAAATACGAGATATAAATACGCAGCTGTTGACTGGATTCGCAAATTACGATCTGTGAACCTATCATCGAGATTAATTAATGTTTGGGCTCGAACTTAGTCGGTTTTGCATATTTGTATTACAAATTCATTTGTTGATTGTTGTTGATGGCCAGTTTCACAATTTACTGATAAAGTTATGGAAAAGATAAAAATATGTTAAGGATAAAAGTGCTAGAAAATTGTGTCAAAAATCTGTCAAAAATCGTGTTTTTCTTTCATCACCAGCCTATAACAGTCCACTGCTGGACACAGGCCTCTCCAAAAGGAGGATTTTGTCATAATCGCCACGCTTGGCAGGCGGGTTGGCGATCGCAGTTTGGCAAATGGTGGAGAGGAGACGCTGCTGCCCGTCTTCTTATGGCGGTTCTCCTGTAGTCGCCTCTTACGACACCCATAGGAAGAGAAGGGGTTGTGCAATTCTTTTAAAGTGCCGGCACCACACGGCACTTCCTTTTCCTTCAAATAAGTAAAATTTAAAACTAATTCAGAACTTATCCGTACATTTTGAAACAGGCCCTTTAACTGTTTACTTATTTGCTGTATAAGTTCTGTATATGACATGACATTATTTGGTCAAATCGAAGTCTTTCAAAAATTGTAATGTGAAAAAAAATATTTATAATACACATATTTTCAGTTGTATTGTCGGTTTGACTCAGGAAGCAGTCAATATTTTCAGGTTTAAAGTTATTTTAATTTGATATAATATTGTGTAAAAAACAAATAACAAAAAACAAAACAATAACATTGTTTTTATTTTAATCAAACCCTCACAATGGAGATAATTAATTCTTCAGTTTATTATCTAAATGTTGGACGACCCGCGAAAATTAATCTCGACCGGAATAAATCTTATTCATAAACAAAGGTTACGCTAATTAATTCAGTTTTTGATTATGAATATCCGCTGGCGCCTACTTTGAACAATATTTATGGATATCTGCCATTTTGTAGAGGTCATAAATACGTAATTAATATCCAAACAAGTTTTATTGGGGTTACTATAGTGGAACAAATGATTTAAACTGCATCTTTTTTACCATTTTGCATAAGTCCCAAATTTATAAATTAAAACTTATATAAAAAGTATAATCCCAAAAACATAAGAAAAACTCTTCTAGGATCAAGATAAATTGTTAAATATATAATATATTGTCACTGTAAAATTGTAAATACTATTCGATTATACTATTATTGGTATTGGTGGTATTATGGTATTACAGTAGGTTGCTGTGTCCATAGAATTAAGCATCAAATACAGGTGTCAGTCAATAAAATGAATTTTCAAGAATCGTATGTATTTATTATTCAGTAGGTAGGTAATCAATAATTCTGACTTCATATTGGTAAGACAGTCCCGAGCAAACTGCTCTGGGTCGTTTTCCGCAACCTATAAACAAAAATATATCCCCTTTTCTCTTTTGACGTCACACAAGTTCCTCGTCGTAATTGCCACAGATACTTCGCCAATTTGCCGTCCCAAATCGAGTTGAAAACGACCAAATTACCTACCAATTAAAGTCGTCGAAGTATTCGGTCCCCGTGGGCCGTGTTCTTCGGCTAACTAAGTAATCGAGCTCGAGTGACTCTATCCGGAACTTTCCCGTTTGATCCGGTTTCTACCAGTTTAGGGCTGACATTTTCGAGTTATGTGAAATATCTCAGATATTCAATAAGAGAGGAAGGGGTGTACCGTATTGTTGTACCATTTTAATGAGGTTTTGAATGTTTAAAAATACAAATAACTAATAATATAAGCGTCACCAATTTATATGGGCTATAAGTATGGCATTATTAAGTAGTGTTACTAGACGAACTTTGCTAGGGGCAACTCCCAGCAGACAAGATTTAATTCATTTATTAAGATTTAAAATAATTAATCAAATATAACTCTTAATTCTAGACAATAATATTTTTGTCTGAAAACAGTAGAGAAAGAGCTTATTCCGTTTGAGAAAAAAGTAATGTATGATAAAATAGACACTAAAAAGTGTCAGTTAACCAAATCACTAAATATTTAAAAAAAAAAATTTATTAAACCCTCTTCGAGCATATCGTATTTTTAGTTTTTTTGGATTCAAGTAGGTATAACAGCTGTATTCTGATGATTTGAATTTTATATCTAAGATCTAAGACCACCCATCTTAATGCCTTATCAGACAGACTACGAAGTAATCATGAAGATCAGTGTTATGTATATTCCATGCGGCTCGGAACCCTAAAAAAGCAACGGAGATTTTTTTAAATTCCCTTTTATTTTCATTGAATATCTAGTCTTCATAGCTATAATACCATTTTAAAATTTCTTTCTCGTCTTTTAATCTCAGTTTCAGCGAGAAGGTTAGCTGCTGTCCTTTAACTTGTTAACTTTGCATATCCTTTGTGTCTCCTAAGGTTGAAGACATAAGCATTTTCACAGTGTCCCTGAAAAAAAAGCTTTTAACCAAGAGAAAGTCGGACTAAAACAGTAAGGATTCCGTACGGTAGGTCATGGCAAAACATATTTCTTAACGAGAGCTTAATGTTTAAGTATGGAAACAGTTATAACAAGTTTATCTACATAGTGACTGGTTTGGCGAGGGAAACAATTTAACAGTATGTTCTAGAACGAGCTAAAATAAGTTTGGGGAATTATTGTTGCCTTATTTAACTCATTTTTTTGCTATATTTTATCTTACCGCACCCTTTGCAAGCTTACTTCATGACCCAATGGTTGACTGGCAGAGAATGATTTTAGCATTAAGTCCACTGTTTGTGTAAGATGTCCAATGAAGTTTTAAATAAATAAATATGTTCTGTCTATTTAATGATGATTACATACTATGGGGACCACTTTGAATTAAAAAAAAAGAATTGTCGTCCTCCATACATTGACGTCGAGGAAAATGACTGTTTTGAATGAAAAGGTAAAGTTTTTTCCTCATATTTTGATATTGGTAACACAGGGAAAGTTTTTTACAGTGCCTACAGCCTATATAATGGCAGATGATCGGGCTCGGCGACGTGCATTGGGAAAAGCAGGATGTCCAATAGTGGACAAACGTGGGCTGATTACAAATGAATTCAATGCTTCACTTTAATTTGGTTGACCAATATGGGGCAACCCTAATAATAATACGACCTAACCTCTTTATGGTTAACTTATCGTGAATTCTAAGCGGCATTTATTTAATCTTATTGAAATGAAAAGTATTTGAATTCGTTATTAAGTCTTTATAAAGTCAAAAGAATAAAACTAAGTTTCAAAACGTACTACGGTATATCTTTAGAAGCAGTAATTGCTTGAAACGTTTTATCTGCAGTACATTATTATTTTGTAAGTGTAATAGAAATTACACAAAACCTTTAAAGGGGTTAATCCACTGCTCTAATGCAGTAACTTTGATCAAAATCAATAACAAAAAATACTTTCCCATACTGAATCGCGACCAGTTTGTATGGAAAAGTAAAGAAAAATAGAGGAAAACGAACACCAGAATAAGCCCCAAATAGATTTAGCGTTATTTAAATTACACTCTGTATATATATTTTTTTGCAATATTTGTGTAACTTGGCACAATTCTCAATTTAATTTTACTCGTATATCATCTTTATTTTCTTAACAAGACTTTTTAAAATAAATTAACCTGATTAATTAAAAGCCTAAAAACTTAATCAACTCTAATTGAATTGCCCCAGTGCCCAGGGCCTTCGCTGAATTTTATTAGGGCGGATAACAAAATGCCAAGTTATTGGAGTCAAACTGGTTCTAGTCGTTTGTCCGAACTTCTTATTTTTTCTTTCTCTTGATTCTTTCAAAGTGAATAACTATCATAAATGAATCTAATAATAAATATGTTATAGGCTCGAACAATAAATTAACAGTTGTTACGCGAATAACTATTAAAATTTCGCGTTGCATAATCAAAACTTACTGAAACGGGAATAACGTGATCCTCATAATTTAGGTATAAACCTTATATTTGCCTGACGTTTCGTAAACGCGCAATTTCAAAATTGCGCGTGGCTCGATCCTCGTGCTTGGTTTTTCTTCGAAGCTGAAATCGAATCCGGGACCCATAGTGCTCAAGGCAAATCACTACTCCGATTGGGATATAAAACACAAAACACATTTCTATTTCGCGTCGCTTCCACCTATCCATAAAATACAGTCAGGGCCGATAAAATCAGTTTTTTATGCTCGCTCGCTGAACAGTGGAGCGTAAAGCGGCAAACAAGTTTAAAGTAGAAGCTGGCGTTAACTTTTTTCTAGTACAGATAGCAAAAAATATGGCTGGTTCATTTTTGCTTTTTTTCCTAGCCGTTTCTGTCATACTGCTGGGTAAGCCTCTTTACGTATCACCTTCAGTGATAAAGGGTTTCAAATCTTTGAGGAATTTTCCCAAGTCGATATTCCATCGTATTCGGATGCCATGTAAATGTAAACTAATGGCCTTACTTCAAAATAGATAGGTTTAAGCCATGTAAAAATAGCCAACCAATTTGAAATGTTGAAACATCAGACATTCGAGACATACTATTGACAAACATTTTGAATTGGTTAACTAATATTTAGACAGTGTGTAGTCTATCTTTTTTGTAGTAAGGTTATACAAGTTTTTCGTGACGACTCTAGTTTCCTTTTGTTCTAAAAGTAAACAAGAGTTCGTCACGCTCTGGCTTCCGACTGATGGACGCCTATTACATTATAATATTTTTTAAGATTTATTACGTTTTAGAGGGGGGGGGGGGTAACTGCTTACAGACAGTATTTTTTTCTGCAGAGTCAACATCGAATTCGTAAAAATAACACCTCCTTATTCTAACAAGCGACCAGCTAACATCAGTTCGTAAACAACGAAAAAAATGTTATTGTATTTAAGCACCAGAATCAGACCCTAAGAAGTTAAGCGTTTTTAATAGTACACTTATACTTCTACTTTGTCAGTATCACTCTTGACAGAGTGGTCGAGGTCATCACTTCAGGTGTTGGTGTCAAGCTTCACAACACGCCGCCACTCCTCTCAGATGGCCGCCTTCCTCGTGCATTTATGTATCCTTATAAAACTAAAACTACTAAAGTATGACCACATACGCCTACTGCAGGGCACAGGCCTCACCTCAACTATGAGGTGGTTTGGCCCATACTCTACCACGCGGGCCCAGTGCGGATTGGTGGAGGGGGTTGTGGTAAGGCCAGTGACTAAACTAGTATCCTTGTATCTATCTATTTAGCCTATTGCAGTAAGTCAAAGAACCCCAGAGAGCAAGATCTCCCGCTTTTTTCATCCAGCCACTGCCAGCCATCTTTCTAAGGTCGTCGGTACATCAGGCTGGGGGGCGTCCTACACTACGTTTGTATCCTTATATACTAGTGTATGTATTTAAATTAAAATGGTTCCCACATCAGTAACATTTCCAAGAACAATATTGCCGTTTCTGCCATTACTAGGAATCATGCAGATCCTCTATATTGCGAGAAATTTAAAATGGCTCTCGATAAAAAATTGAGTTCACTCAGAAAACTGTTGCTCGGCGAAGTTTCGCGATGCCTTTTTGCGGTTTCACTCACTTTGTTAACATAGTTTACGAGCCATGTTGATCCACTTCGCAATGATCTTGCTCAAACACTCAGTTATTAGAAAAAGCCTTACTAGTTATTAATGCTTCGTATTTATATACTACACCACCATGTGCTACGACCTGCTATAGACGGAATAGCTATAATATGTGCATTAGTCTGTTCAACATACTACCTGTACCGATACAATGCTTACCTATTAGAACTTTTAGGAGAGCAATACGCAAAATGTTGTTGGAAAATTGTTTTTATAGCATTGACGAATTTATAAGATTTTGCAAGACTGAAAACATAAAACAGAGGTCGGACGATGTAAAGAAATACTGACTGCTTATTGTTGAAGGCTTTTATTAATACTTTTTGACATTTATATTATAACTTTTGACATTTATTAATTTTTATGACAATATTAGATTTTTAATATAGTTTCAATGTTATCAACTCCACTTGTAATTGTTTTTTAATATTACGGACGACATAAATGATTTATATAACTTTACAAATTTAGTAATTTTCGATTATGATTTTGCCTACCGATAAATTGGTAAAATACGCTGGACCTAGTTTTAAAAATAATCACCTTTATTGTACCGTATTTTATGCAATAAAATATATTTCATTTCATTTCATAGCTTATTAAAAATATTTGTGTTAACATTATATCTGGATGAATCCAGATCATATTCTTTAAGTGTGCAAAATGTCATTAAAATCCATTTAGTTTACAGATGATTGAGTCACAAACATCCTCACAAACTTTCTTATATTAAATATTTGTGGGATGTTTTGGAAGTGTTCTGGAAAACAACATCTACATATGAAATCATTATATTTTTATTTCGGTAACTTGGTCTATTACAAATATTAAATGTGGGAACTTCCCTTTAGGCAAAACATCGCCTGTGTTACGAAGAACCACACTTCTTTAAACGTATATTAATTTTGTGCATTTCTTTCATTTAAATGCATAATATGTAATGTATTTTCCTAAAAATTGTTATAACATTACTTCTCCTTGTAGATTTAGTTAATAAGCTTCATTAGAACAAAATAAAATGCTAAACAGTACGTATATGAGACAATCCCAAAACGAGGAATACGTCTAAAACGGATAAATGTTTTAAAATATTAAAAATATTGGACGATATATCACATAAGTACATTGCTCTGATACTAAGGTAAGTATCTAAAGCACTTGTCTTTTACAAATCAGAAACAACGACGACGGTACCACAACACCCAGACCCGAGAAAATAAAGAAAATCTCGTCGTTCGGTCATCATTGACCCGACCGGGAATCTTTATGCATAAGTGTCCAGAGATTTTATGTATGTATTCAAACGTTTGACGTAAAACTGAACACCTGTACCAAAATGTCTAGCACTAAACTTAAGTATCAATAAACCATCGGCCCACTTACTGCTCTTTATCTTTAAAAGAAAGAAAAACTTAAACAGTTAGTAAAAAGTACAACACTCGCGGCAAACCAAGTTTGTTACGTAAACTTAACGGAAAATCTGGAGCTCCTAGAATTTGGAAATTGATGTTGCTGAAGATTAACTTAGACTATTATTCACACCGCTTAGCAATATAGATAATTCTCGATAGCTTAACATGAGAGCGGTAGAGAGTTATTATCAATTATTAATTTTATCTGTTTAAGAAAAAAAAAACATCACATTTGATAATGATAGTTAGTACATACCTTTTTAAGAAATTTTATTGTTTAAAGTTAAATGTACAGATTTTTAAAAACCTATACAAATAGTGGACATGACTTAATGCCATAAGATTCTCGACCAGTCTACCATTTAGCTTAATAGACATGTTTTGTAGGCGGTACCTTAAAGGATTCACAAATCTAAAAAAATAAAATTTATATTTCCTAAAAAGCATAGACAAAATACATAAACAAAATACTATCATACATAGATTATTAAAGACTATTACTTTTACGTAGTATAATACTTACTCTGCGCTATTACTTATTTAGCAGTACATTACTATTATGGTTTCGCCATGAATTCTCAACTACAAACAATAAGTTGCGCAATAAACCCAAGAGTGTCGTAGCTACGAAGATTGCTACGCAGAACTGCTACGGGCTACGTAACGCCATCGCATCGTAGCAACTCTTGTCTTATATATAAAATTCTCGTGTCACAATGTTCGTTCCCGTACTCCTCCGAAACGGCTTGACCGATTCTCATGAAATTTTGTGAGCATATTGAGTAGGTCTGAGAATCGGCTAACATCTATTTTTCATACCCCTTAGTGATAAGGGTTGTCCACCCTTAACAGAAATTACTTAAAAAATATTTATATGGCAAAACAACGTTTGCCGGGTCAGCTAGTATGATATAAATAACGTTTGACTTACAACAGAGTACAATGTCTTGCCGATTTACAAGATCAATTTTTAATATGTATTAACTACGCTGAATAAGGTTTAGTCATATAAGTGTAATTTTTCCGTTAAAACGTTATTTCTCAAACAAAATCTAGATTATGATTAAGCAAGACCAATTTTTCAGATTAAATATTCTTCAGTAAAGATAAAACAATTGTGTTTCAGACGAAGGGAGAGTAATTTAAATTTTATATTCAAATAGACAAATTAATTTATTCCAAAATCAATTTATATTTTGTTATCTAATAAAACGCGTTAAAATCTTAGTTTCGGGTAAGAATACTCAGCTTATATTTTACAGGTTGCAAGGTTGAACAAAGGTCATATCATACTACAGGTAAAATGAATATTTATTAATAAGAAAAACAACTGTAGAAATACCCTTCGTAGCATAGCATGATGTATTTTGTGCTATTTTGTTCACTGTAAATAGCGTGATCCTTTTGCTACATCTTAATTTTATAAGTGTATGCTTGCCATCCCCGTTTTTGTTGAGAAATTGTTATGTATACAAAATTAAGTTAAGATAGGTAACTAGTTTCTTAGGTAAAGTTGTTTGTTATCGTAAGAACAAACCAACCCAAAAGTATCGTACATAAATAAATAATATAATAAATAAATTGTGTCCACAATCACACCAATTATCTAGCCCCAAACTAAGCAAAGCTTGTGCTATGGCGACTAGATAACGGATAAACATACTTAAATACTTTTATAAACATCCATGACTTAGGTGCAAATGCTCGTGCTCATCACACTAACATTTGCCCCTCGCGGGATTCGAACCCGCAACCGCCAGGCATTGTAGTCCAGAACGCGAAGCACTACACCAGACGGTCGTCGTACATCATCATCATCTTAGCCTATTGCAGTCCACTGCTGGACGTAGGCCTCCCATAAAGAGCGCCAAAGAGCATGATCTCCCGCTTTTTTCATCCATCCACTGCCAGCCATCTTCCTAAGGTCGTCGGTCCATCGAGCTGGGGGGCGTGCAACACTACGTTTGCCTTGGCGTGGTCTCTACTCGAGAACCCGTTTACTCCACCTTTCATCGGTTGTGCGACAGATGTGGCCAGCCCACTGCCACTTAAGCTTGCTACATTTTTGGACTATGTCCGTTACTTTAGTCCTCTGCCTGATGATGTCATTTCGGATTTTATCCTTTAACGAAATCCCAAGCATCGACCTTTCCATAGCTCGTTGAGTGACATGTAGTCGGTGGGCCAGCTTTACTGTCATATTCCACGTTTCGTTCGTAACCCAAAAGTATCGTACACTAATAAAAAATCACTCTATATGAATGTTCCTTGAATTTGCTTGTCTAGCTACATAAGTAGCGCCAAGTAACATTCCCAGTGTCATAACATCGGCAAGGGATCAATTTAAGCGTAATAATGAATGGCTACATTAATTAGCACGCGGTTGTGTACAATCTGTTTGCGCGCTCGAACAGCGCCCAACTCCGCCTATTAGGCGGTGAAAGCGCTCGCGGCGAGATAAAACGCTCGGCTCAGGGTTGCCGCTGACAATAACATTTGAAGGTCAAGTGGGGCTGCCAATAGACGTGTTTTATTAGATTCTGCTCTGTACTTCGTTGCGGGGGCAGAATTCAGAGTCAAAAAGGTAGTCTTGACGACCTCCGTAGCCGAGAGGCGAGCATGCCGGACTTTAAATGGCGCCGCCATCTCTGAGGTTCCGGGTTCGATCCCCGGTCGGGTCAATGTAGAAAACGATCTTTTCTACATTGTCTCGGGTCTGGGTGTTGTGGTACCGTCGTTGTTTCTGATTTCTATAACACAAGTGCTTTAGCTACTTACCTTAGGATCAGAGCAATGTATGTGATGTTGTCCAATATTTATTATTACTAAAAAAAAAAAAGTTAAAAATAAACCATACCATCGCGATGCATCAGAAGACGAAAACAAAAGTAAGTTAAACAAGAGTAATATCTATATTTCAGCCAAATGTCAACATATTCTAACCGTTAAAATGTAATTGAAGATAAATAACACTTGAAAAAAATCATTGACCTCAGGTGGGACCTCAATGATTTTTTTCAAGTGTTATTTATCTTCAATTAAACCTTGCATGGAATTGCTAAAAACAAAAATTTACAACGTTAAAATGTAATTAATTAACAAGCATCTCGAATATTTATTTGAAAGTAAGTTGATTTTAATTTACAGCGAGACTCTACAATAGCACCGTTGTCATCAAGTAGCCGGCTTATTCGCTAATAAAATTTGTCCAAAAAACTTGTAAAAATAAAATTTATTATTTTTGTATTGATACACAGACTATTAAAAAATATTCATTAGTAGACCTTACACCGACACATTTATATCTAAAGATCATTACGATGTTTTGGTATTAGATCGGCCGCGACGTCAGCTCGTTTTTTATAAAATAACATCCAATTTATAAAAAGCTGTCTACGGTCAATTTACTTTCGATTCGACCCAAATATAATATATCATTTTCCGATTGAAAAGGCGACACCCCTACAGCGTCCGCCCACGCGCGTACAGAAATAGAACCCCACACCCCTTGAGCCGCCGGGTGGCTGTGTATGCAGAAATCGTAAAGTTGGCCCACTCAGGAAACGGAACGATACATTTTCGCTCGTTTTAGCGGAGACAAAAGATGCTGGCAGGTTCTTGAGTGAAAGTTTCGTGGCGATTCGAAAATATTGCTTTTATCAGTCAAGTTCGTTTTTGGGTTAAATTTAGTGATTTAACCTACTACATATGCTAAAAACAAATACATTAGTTATTATCATAAAGGCAATGAGAATATGTCTTCTTGAATGTTGTTACTTGCGCATGTCTTTTGTGTTTTCTTTTCGTTTATTCGGGTCAATCGTGAGAACCGATTTTGACCAGAATTTATAATTCGTTCTATGAATAATTAAGGGACTTAAAGGGGTATAAATTTACAAATTCACGCCTCGAGTGCCCTCAGTGAAGAATCGTAGCGCAATCGTGAGTTTAAGCCAGTTAAAGTCTGGTGTATTATGTAACTATATTATCATCTTTCCGGTGTAGAATGTAAAACGTAGGTATTTTGTAAATGAAAACCTAACATCAGCTCTTTAAATAGTATTAGGTCTTAAAACTTTACTGATGTTCTGTATTTATTTAGTTCGACATTCACGGAGCGGACTGTATTGAAAAATAAACAAATTCTGTTGAAAATTACAGTAATCATTTACCCCTAAACAAAGTATAGCTAATACTATGTAGACTAGATAGCGGATAAACATACTTAAATATAGTATAAAAATCACAAGTGCTCGTGCACATCTCACACATTCGCCCTTTGCATCTCATTTTTAGGGTTCCGTACCCAAAGGGTAAAACGGGAACCTATACTGCGGTTCCGCTGTCCGTCTGTCTGTCTGTCCGTCTGTCTGTCTGTCTGTCTGTCTGCCTGCCTGTCTGCCTGTCTGCCTGTCTGCCTGTCTGCCTGTCTGTCTGTCTGCCTGTCTTTCCGTCTGTCATCAGGCTGTATCTCATGAACCGTGGAAGCTAGACAGTTGATATATCGATCGCTATAACAACAAATAAACTAAACAACTAAAAAATAGAATACAATAAATATTTAAGGGGCTCATATACAAAAAACGTGATTTTTTTTGCTCGTTTTTATAGATAATGGTGCGGAACCCTACATGCGCGAGTCCGACTCGCATTTGGCCGGGTTTTTGCGGATAAGACGTAAGAGGTAAGAGGTAGGAGGATGTGTGCCAGTAGTGCCAAGCCTTAGAGTTTATAGTTTAATTTCTGGACATTCGTTTGTTATAGAACCAGGCAAGACCTTTAAACCCTACTATCGCTTCTCAACTATCCACTGACACATAGAAAATAGAAATAGAAAAATATTTATATGACTCACAAATACATACCCAGAATAAAAAAGAAATACTTAAGATTAAAAACAATGCGTCAAAAAGGCCCCCGCTCAGCATTTGTCGTGACAGCCAGGGACATATCACGACGCTGATTTTCAGCAGGGACCCTGACGTTAGGGGTAGGTATATAAGCAACACACATTCTACACAAACATAATGATGTTTACCTTCAATTTGTATGACGATGACAAAGACATAATGATGTCTTAATCTAGTACTAAACTAATCCGGTTGTGAGCAAGTCTACCTACGAATATTCATGTAAGTTTAATCATAGGCTAATTTACTTAGTCCATGGTTTAATTCACTATACAAACAGTTCAGAATTATATAGGACCCAATCTAGATTTATATTGTTATTCAAACACCTGTTCCAAGGGCTTTAGAAATAGAATTAAGGCTTGTCCTTCAATTCAACTTGGATGAATTAGCAAAGTTTAACCCCAAGATAATAATTTATACCTAGAACAAAAGCGCACTAGACTGGTAGAAAAAGCATTAATCATCATCATATCATCTCAGCCTATTGCAGTCCACTGCTGGACCTAAGCCACCCCAAAGAGCGCGAAAAAGCGTAACTTAACTTAAACCCTTACTTGTGAGATTGTTTTTCCGATATCCAGCTTGTAGTCTTTTCACAATGGTTATTTGACGACCACCTGGTCTAGTGGTTCGCGCTCCGGACTGCAAAACCAGGTTGTTGCGGGTTTGAATTCCGCGAGACGTTAATATTTGTGTGATAAGCACGAGCATTTGTTCCTAAGCCATGGATACCTACATGTATTTAGATCTAAAGAGATTTACACAGATCTAGTCGCCATAAAATGTAAACATTAATTTTTGTAAATTGGACATTGAAGGCACTTTTACACACAGCACAAGCTACATAGTACAAACAACATATTTCAAACTACATTTTTACAATTGGTGTGTTAGTTTTAACCATAAAATTTAAAACTTTAGCATTTCAAGATCAATTCACATCATGGTACCAGGTTACACTGACCGAATTCTCCGGCCTCCAGCAAACGAAAGGTGGCTTTTTTACCTATTAATGATCGCGTTAATTCCTGGTCTATTTTCATTGATTACTATGTGTTTTTGTTTTAATTATCTTTATAATTAAAACTGCCTTACTTATTTTTGTCATTGTGTCGCTAATCTCGTTTTAAACTTGATAAACGTCCGCAAAACCCTCAACAAAACGACAAATGAGCAGATGAAACTTTAACCGCCGCATTCTCATTCGTAACATACAGGGTTGTCGCTATAGAGATACAACTAGAATTAGGAAGAGTCAGATATATTTAGGTCCACTTGCACACCACCGGATTGACACAGGGACAGACAACAGGGAAATTAATAGCCTGTACCTTGAAATTGTCATACTCATCTGGAATTATCAAATTTGTAATATCCAATTTCGGAATTTATCTACCGGGAATCGAACAGAAAGTGTAAATTGCGATAAAATTCTTTAATATGTCGTGCCTTGAGGTAGATAATAATCATTCTGGCCCAAATGAATTATTTTTTTGATCCGAATAAAGCTATATTTAGTTTTAAACATGTGCTTATAGTAGGGTAATTAAAGCAACAGTCAGTGGATCATAATTGTAATACTTTTATTCATGTAGGTCATACTAACACAGGTACATACATAAAAAGTATCTACATGTAAATAAGATGAGATACCATTCATTTTAAAATAAATAAATCTCACTTTAAAGCATATTTTTCAAGGATGTGTCTCCCAGGTAAACGATAATTGTTTCGGCAATCTTCGGGAGTTGGGGTTGGCACCCCTGGTGACGTACAAAACGAAAGGGGGGTCACTCAAGGAGGTCTCAGCTCCCAAAATAGAACCTCACACTCTTTCGGGCTGGGGTCCGACCTCGCAAATATCGATAATGCGGACTTAGGATAAATGGCCGACAAGTATCGAGGTTAATCGACGTTGTTCTGTATTGCCGTGGGGCTATAGGTTCGGACATTTGATTAACTATTGGGATATTAATACTAAAGTCATTTTTTTAGCTGTAGCCTTTGTAAATTACTTTTTTGATAAAATATTAGTAAATTATTTTATGATTGATAATACATTACATTAATTATCTAGCTAATGCTAGATTTTCACACAATCGATCACAACTTTTAAATGCTTGCTTAATAGCAAGCATTTAAAAGTTGTGATCGAATAAAGATGACCCTAAATAAAAATAACCTTCTTTCTTACATTTTTCCCCTTTCCTAGTTAGGGTATGCTTTGACCATGATCTTTAAGTCGAAAAATCTAGTTATTAAATTGTTTTATGTCCACCAGACACCAATTTTTGGACCATTCCATTTTGTTGAATTGTCCAAAAACTAAATCGATACTAATATTATTTCCCCATCACTAGTCCAAGTATCCGTGCCGCGAAGACAGAAATTCATTTATTTGACGCGTATACCGGAGCAGCTACGATTATTTTTTTATAATTATTTTAGGAACAACAGACAATTACACTTACAATTTACTTTACACTTACACAATAACTTATTACTAAAAGTGTAATCAGCCCTGTTGTCCTCATATTAAATAGTATCACAGACATTGAAACGGGCAGTAATGCAAGATAACAACTAACAATGTCCAAAAAACAAGAAAGGAAAACAATTGTGTTTTATAACGAGGTTTCACCCTTGATTATTTGATTGATTGTTCTCTTAAACGACGCAGGCGAGCTTGCAAAGAGTTCGACACCCGAGAAGTAACAATTAAACATTTTTGTAACTCTGTGCAGCGGCGCACGCTCACCTGCTTTCGTTTAACATGAAGTGTGTGCGAAAAGTTGTGGTTTGCGAGTCTCTCGTGTGGATGAGCGTTTAATATTGTCCCGAGAAGGCGTTATTTGAGCCCTCTCACTATTGACTAAGCCGCAACATACAGCTTATTTAACTAGCATGTGATATAGGTACTATCTGGTAGTGGTAGAGTCGTGTTTAATATACGTTTCGTCAATTAGACTCAAGATCCTTAAGCCCTGAGTGACAATGGAAATTTTGTTTTTACACGATCTCATGTATCTGCTTGGGGTTCCATGACCTAAACAATAATGCATAGTAAAAAAGCTATGTTTAATCCAAAAAGAGTTAGAGAGAGTTATAATAAATTTATAACGTTTAAATGCAGTCAATTTGTACTCAAAAGGGGACCTAGTGGGAAAGTTTCAGGGTAGTTCTGATTTATTTCATTCTATATGTATTTCGGGGTGCTAAATCCAAATCAGAGGTTTGCTAACAAAATTTTGTGACGCAACATTGATAAAATCGCAAAAATGTGACAAATTTCTGCTATTTTCCGGATTTTTGCTTAAAACTTGGATAATTTTAACTTTAAGTTAATGGCCTGTTTGAAGAAATTAAAGTACTTAAAATTTTCTACAAATATCACTATTTAGTTCGTATTTAAGAAGAACCGTTCGGTCTCATGTGCAAGTTGAAAATTGGCATATTTCAGCAGCAGTCTCTGCAAAGCCCTTTTACTTAATTTATTTTACTATTTATATTAATTTATTTACTATAATTTATATATTTACTATCAATTTATATTACTAGCGTTTGCCCGCGGCTTCGCTCACGTTAAATTTGATTTTGAATGAATGAATGAATGTCATACTCAGTAAATAGAAAAACCTTGAAACAGTTATTTGCTTATTTAGTTAAAGGGTTAACCTCGCGATCTTGGTGCTCCATACCAACTTTGAACCACCGTTTTACCCCTTTATGTGGTGAGTTTTGGAAAATCCTTTCTTAGGCGCACGCTTACATTATAATAATAGCTATATGTGTACCAAAATTCAGCGCAATCCGTTCAGTGGTTCGAGCTTCCTATTTGCTGCCCACACGTCCAGTCCAAACCATACGTTCAGTTCAGACCCTCGCCTCCTAAGACGCAGAGGTGTAATCGTATCAGGCGGGATTGAATACTAATGAACAGAGCAGCTGGGCCAGATCCAGTTATCTCGCCATCTGAACGCGGATTTGTTTTAGATAAAACCCATTTATATTAGAAGTTGGATGGAGATAGAAATGGAGTATCTAGATACTATTAGATACACGTTAGAGATACACGCTGGGTCGATACTGCACGAACAAACGAAAGTTTAAAACCTAATATTGGTTTTTATGACCCTTTTATTTTATGTTTTTATGAAGTTTTATCGTGATACATGAATCATAATAAAAGGATTTTACATTAGTCTTGCGTTTTATAATTATGGGCTCAATGTTTTTAAATAATCCAAATTTATTTTCATTACAACCTGATTTTAAATAATTTCCACCTCATTTAGGTATCAAAATATCGGAAAATATATTTATTTCTTTTAACTATCTTAATTCTGTCTATTTTATCCCGGATTCCCTGAAAAAGTTAGTATGTTTCTTAGTCCTAAATTAATCTTCAGAACAGTAACCTAACCCTAACAATACGACACGACTTCGAAATACCTACAGTCAAAGTCAAAGTCATTTATTTTTGCAAATTGGCCATCAATGGCACTTTTACATGTCTCAATTTTTTTTTCCTACCACCGCTTCGGGACTAGATATCGGCTGGTAATGAGAAGAAACGGCGCAACAAACTCAGTCACCTTTGTCAGCCTGGTTTTATTACAGGAAATACAATTACAAGATAGTGTAAGTGCGAGCTAGGCAGGTTATTAAGTCCATGCACTCTTGTCGTTCAAGTAATCTTCAACTTTGTAATATCCTTTTTCCATAAGGATTTTTTTAATGTGGTTTTTGAACTTATAAACAGGCAAGTCAACAAGAGTTTGTGGTACTTTATGAAATATTTTTATACATTTCTCCAAAAGTGAATTACCTACTTTCTTTAATCTGAAGCTCGGAATGGCTACAATCTCACATACACTATAATACAGGGTTGCTCTATTTTGGGCCGAGATAATTGAGTTCTAACGTACGAAAATTGTATTGTGCTCATGATGATCAATTCAACACGTCATCATCATTTATCACCATTTCAGCCTAGGACGTCCACTGCTGAACATAGGCCTCCCCCAGTGACTTCTGTCATCGGGGGGTTGTTGCCATACTCGCCACTCTTGGCAGGCGGGTTGGCGAGCGCAGTTTTGTATTATTTCGCACGCAGATGCTGCCCCCCGTCTCGTGCTACAGGATTTAGTCGCCTCTTACGACACGCCTCCTGTTGGTGGTGGGGTCCGCGGGTAAGTGTATTCTTTACGGCCGTCCCCACACGGCACCTTTACGGCCGTCCCCACACGGCACATTAATACGGCACGGCATATACTTAGGCAATTCAACACGTGCCACCGTGTAATGACTGTAACAGACTTTTTAGACTGATCAGGACTGGCCAGCAACGACATGACATAACTCCGATTTAAATTTAGACTGACGAAACAAATGGACCGATTTAACAGGACTTTTTCAAACAGCAGACGATAACCAGACGACGATCAGGCGCCCACCAAGACGGCCACACGACGACGGCTCCGACAATCGACATTCTTTGTGCGACTATTACAATGACCTTAGCGGTATGAAGAAAGGGGTTGTTTAATAAACATATTCTGAATAATTTATAAAGGAAAGGGTGTATTTCTAGTGAAATTTACAATTTTATTTACAACTAAAATAGGTACATAAACCAACGTCAAACATTTTTGAAATAAAAATAGCTTTATAAGATTTTTTTTTTATTTAAAGCAAACTTATCGTACCTAAGTTATGTTTTTAACTGAACTAACATTAAGGGTTATGAATGTATTTATTAAACAATTAATCGTAAAGTTCTCACAAAACAGGTTTCCAGGTTTTTAGTCAGGAAAAAAGTAACTATGACACTATGATAAGCATCAACCATGTAAGTAATTGTTTTAATCAATTGTAGCATAATAATTAAAAAAATGTCCAAATAACTTAATCCCCGAGTAAAAATCTGTATAAAACAACTGCAGAGCGAGCGTGAAATTTGGCGAGACTGAAACTAATAATATCAATGACCCAGTCAAAGTTCACAACCCAACACACATATAAAACGACATCTAATGACACTCTTGTAAACGCACACATGCACACACACTACAAAATATACTCTTGTAAACGCACACATGTAAAGTGCACACTTGAAAAGTCCGTCAATGAATCCGGTATATTAATATAATAAGTCCGATGCATATCCACCAGTAGAATTTCCAGGAAATCAGGCTAGATTTCCTGGAATATAATTAATTCGAAATGTTCTGCGCTTGTATACACAATTATAATATACGAATGAACACCGTATATCAGTGCAACAGGGTCCAAAATCAGTTACAATCTACGGGCCCGACGTTCCATAAGGGGATTTGTATTAATGGCTAAAAATGGCATTGTTTGTAAACAAAATGGTTTACGCTACGGCTGCTTTTGATAGTCATTATAATACAAATATATACTTAATTATTATTTTGCTTGCTTTTATCGACATATTGGTAGTAACATTACACTAATGACATCCTTATCTTACAAGGTATCAGACGATGAATTTTGCCAAGCGCGTGCATACAGCACACAAGCCGAATTAAAAGATATTTGTCTAAATTGACCCGACCTAGGAATCCACCTATTCAGGTCGTAAAAATAATACGTCTACATCTCATTTTATGTCTATGGTTTTATTTGAATAGGCTGCTCTTCTATTATTAAAAGAAAACCAGCCAAGTGCGAGTCGGACTCGCGCACGAAGGGTTCCGCACCATTATCTATAAAAACGAGCAAAACAATCACGTTTTTTTTTGTATAGGAACCCTTAAATATTAATTTAATTCTGGTTTTTAGTATTTGTTGTTATAGCGGCAACAGAAATGCATCATCTGTAAAAATGACAACTACCTAACTATTACGGTTCATGAAATACAGCCAGGTGACGGAGGGACAGTCAGACGAACAGCGGAGTCTTAGTAATAGGGTCCTGTTTTACCCTTCGGCTACGGAACCCTAAAAACTAGTCTCTATTTACCTCTGGATAGGTACTACGTGCAATGATGAAAGCAGAAATAAAATCATTTTCCAAAAGATTGCCTATTTTTCTTTTGGTAAGCTTACTAAAATAACATTTTACTTTTAAATTTATGTGAGATCAGACGTTCGAGCTATTAAAAATGAAAATGATAAAGACAAGATATAAATACGTTTCACGACATCAAAGAAAGATTTTTAGCGTTGGCCGAATCGCAATTCATTAATAAAATACTTCCTACGTACGACTACGTTTTACAGTTTAATTCAGCAGAATAAATATGTCTATGTAAAATTTACGATAATATCAGGTCATTAATTTTAAATTTGCGTAACACGTATTACTCATAACTTTTTTCTAAAAATAGCCGTGACCTTGTCCCAAGGTCTCCCGAGCCCATGATGGCGCGAAAGCAATGACGCGTAATGACGTCACTCGCTGTGACGTCACAAGTTACGCATGCGCACTGTGCGTAAATGCGCCGTTACGAGACGCTTGAAAACCGTGCATGAATGTAAACCTTATTTTTCAAATATAAAGGTACAGATTGCTTGGTATCTGTTCAGTATAATTATTATCCAAGATGTTGGCAATGGAGTATAGACTGTATTCTGTAGAGCTCAAGTCACATCATTGATAGTTTGCCTAAAAACAATGCAAGTTGGAATCCTTTTGTAGGTAAATATTTTTGGAATTAAGACTGTATTTTGTAGTGCACAAGTTATATTTTGGCTTGATGCGTATGCTGATAGGGTTGCCACAAACATGCCAAGTCAATCACTGTAAAATGAAGACCCATCGCGGCAGAAATGTTGACATTATTGGCTCAGAAGGCTTATTATAGGTATATGTTATCCGATTTGCGAAGTCGTTTGTATTCACTTCCGAGACGCTACTTAGTTTATGTAGTGTCAGTAAAATGTCTATTAACACAATTTACTGTATCGCAGTATCGATTAGCGAGCTATAGTGTAGCGTATAGTATAGCGGATTTGCAAGCTAAAGTGGCAGTGAGCAGGGCACATAGCACGTAACACTGACGGCCGATGGGTCAGAAAGGTTCTGGAATGGAGGCCACGTACCGGCAAGCGCAGCGTGGGACGTCCATCCACAAGGTGGACAGACGTCTTCGTAAAGGTTGCAGGAAGCCGCTGGATGCAGGCCGCTTCCAATCAGCCAATCTGGAAGTCACTGGTGGAGGCCTATGTTCCGCAGTAAACGTTCTGTGGCTGAAATGATGATGGTAATTTTTTTTTCCTTAATATTCTAAGACCGTAACTAAATTCCATGTCAGCAAATTAAATCGCTCCTCTCTAGAATAATAATTGTAAGCTAGCAAAACATCTTACACACCTACGCGTTCACAGAAACAGTTTTTAGTTTCCTAATATTCCCAGTTCCCACGAAGTCTTTTAGAAACCATAAAACCAATGCAAAAGCTAATCCCGCTCAATATGCACGTTTCCGAGCCACAATCCAAACGACCGGTAAAAAAAAAGAATACGTGAAGCGAAGCAACAGTTTTGCGTCATTCATGCACCCTCCATTGAGTGAGCGTGGGCGGGAACCACCCTACTCTCCCGCTAAGTATTTTGTCTCTCTCCCTCGTATTGCGGTATCCCCCTCGCCCGCCTACGCTACACCCACGCGGCCCCATTCAAGATATCATTAGGGATGCGCATTGTATCGGTTCATTGAATATTTTGATTAATGGCACTTTATTTGGTACACTTTGTGACCTGGTAAAAGGCAGTTTAGAAGAAAATTTTATGTAAACGCTATTTTTTAGATAGGGCCATTGATTTGCTAAATGTATCGTGGTCGTGGATAGCCCGCCATTGATTTGCTAAATGTATCGTGACGAGATCGATTGTTTAATATTGCTTTGTAACGTTTATGCGCAATTTAGATTCGACCTTTTGAATATTTTTTTATTAATGGAATGGTACCTTAAAATATTATCAAAACCAACATGTTTTAATTGTCCAGTCTACCTGTCATCATCGCCAGTCTACTGCAGCCCACTGCTGGGTAAGCTTTTCCCAAAAAGCACGATCTCGAATCTTGCATAAATATGCAATATAAGTGGTGCAATATAAGCCACTGTCAGTCATCTTCCTGTGCGCGCTAGTAATTCTAGAATGTGTCAATTTTTTACAGTATTCAATTAATCCTGTCATTTCAGTTCCTATCAACAAATAGTCAAAACATTAAATGGGCGAAAAATCAGTACTTATTTGTTAGTCTCGCTAAAACTCGAGAATAATAGTTTTGTTTGATTTTAAAATATTCGTAGAAGTCCAGGGAATGTTTAAACGCTCAGTTAAAACGGAAGAAACTAAAAATGACAATTTTATTTTTTCATACAAACTGTTCTTACCTGTCAAACAGGGTGCAAAGGCGATACGAAGATCGCCGGGTCAGCTAGTAATATCATAAAATTTTAATAAAATAACAACTTTATTTCTCAGTAACTGAATACTTATTATATTATACATAACAATATACAATATTGTCTTACGTGACGCTAAAGAGCGCCACCTGATTAACCAAAGAACACCAAAATTTGCATAAATGTTGTTTCACGGGCTAGCACATTGTACTTCTGGGCAAATATCGCGAAAATGACGTCAAATCGCTTGTATTTATTTAAATATATCTGTAGAAAAAAGCGGCACTAGATAGTCATATGATACTCATATGGTGCGTTTTAAAAAGAGTTGCCTTTGGAACAGCAAAAACAATAAATTAGAACCCCTTTTACAATTCAACATTGAAATATGTAAAAGAATGTGTGTACAAGTCATAATTATTATATTTTGAAATATGTAAGTAAATGAAATGTAAACCTTTTAAAAGTGTCATTAAATTCTATGGATATTAAATACTTTTATACTTCTATATAATAAATAATTATATTTTAAAGCATTACTCTAAAACTGGAGCTCTTTAACAGAATTATCGAATATTCCAACATCGCCATCTTTCTTTACTGCAAAATGTTGTACACCAGAACTAAAGGACATTGCTCATATTTTCCCTATATGGTTTAACATTTAGCTGGATCTGCGGCCGACTGTACCCACAACGATTGCTAATCACATGTAAATCTATGTTGCGCTGTTATGACTCCTCATAGCTCGCTAAGGCTGAAATGAAAATACGAGAGATGTTATTATGCAAATACGAGTAACGATCGATTATAGCATAGCCTGAAAAATACAGCCAGTGTCCACGCACGGCGAAGTTCCACAGAAGACAGAGACATATGAGATCAGGGGACTAGAATGACGTTTAATAAGTACAGTGATAGTAGATAGTTCAGGATTAAATTCGCTAATCCTGAGATGTCAGATGCACAAGTGGGCCTTAGTGTAATATACCATTAGGAAATGTTCTATTTGAATAAGCTGTCTTCTTCAGACTGTGGTAGCTGGCGCCTCGTTACCCATAGCCCCGAATTAGAAGTGACCTCGTTAACGAGAGTCCGTTAATTGAGTTTACGCAAATTAGTACCCATCAATTTGGTCCCCGAAAAGACGGAGTTTTTTTGCTAAGACCTCGTTAACATAGATTTATGTTATTAAGTCATTACTGATATAGTGATTTGGCAGGCAATATAAATGTACCCACGTTTGTGATAGGAACTGTTTTAAATAAGATACATTAACTACTCGAACACTCTTTATTGCACGCCACACAAAAAATACATTTAGACTGTTCCAATTCCACCATCATTCTAGCGACAGGACGTCCACTGCTGAACATAGGAATCCCCCAGTGACATCCAGATTGGCCGGTTGAAAGCGGCCTGCATCCAAGAATTTTCTTTCCTAAAATAACATTTTAACACAATAATATGTAAACTGTAATGAAGCTATTTTTGATTTATTAATGCTTTTATTTTATAAAAGGTGTATTTCTTAAGCATTGAAGCAACAATGCTGCCCTGCAGCGAAACAAATTGAAAATTTCGATGAGAAAATCAATCTCTGAACTCTGTTAGAAAAGCAAACGCTTAAAAAGCTAATACATTAACTAAACTGCTAACTTTTATTGTACATAAGTTTATAATGAGTTGTACTGCTTTGACCAGGGCCATAACCATGAACTCTTAAAACAATCACAAATCTGTCAAACATTATCATTTCTGTCAAATTTTGTATGAAATGACGTACCAAAATTGACAGATTTGACAACTTTGTGATTGTTTTAACAGTTCATGGTTAGGGCCCTGGGATGAGAATGTGTATGTTTAATCCAAAATGTGTGCTTCCGTACTTCAACAGTAGAATTTGCTAGTAGGTAGAGACGCTGGTATCTATAGGTGTAGTTATAAGTAAATTTCAAATGCTTCTGAAATATCTGATTCCGTTTCTTTTCGTAGATTGTTAACTTATTTTATTCATGTAATTGTTTTAAAGACTGATTTATCTGTCAAAAGTATGTATTATAGATGTTTGAGCTATGTTCTTTTGTTTACAAACTTTATCGTACTTAAACGTATGATAGTTAGAAATAATAATTTTGTTGGAAAAATTTTGACGAAATACCACAAAATTATTGGCTAAATACTGTTTATTAGCCTTCAGTTTGTACAGCGGTGTTATGTCGTATTGTAATTTGCCTGACTTGGATATAGTTAATATTAATTGGATTTCTTCTACATTAGACGACCTCCGTAGCCGAGAGGCGATCGTCGCCATCTCTGAGGTCCCGGGTTCGATTCCCGGTCGGGTGAATATACAAAACGAACTTTTCTACATTCTACATTGTTTCTGATTTCTATAACACAAGTCTTTTAGCTACTTACCTTAGGATCAGAGCAATGTATGTGATGTTGTCCAATATTTATTAGAATTAGAAGATGCAGGACTGACGGGACTCCAATACCTATAACGTAAGCTAATGGGACCAAAAAATTGGGGTTTGTCATCCACAGTATTTATAAATATGAATGTTTTAATTAACTTTGTTTTGAATTCTCCAAACATTACTTCACGGAGGTTACAAAATTCTTTCAAAACCTCTGTTTAAATGTTATTTTGGGAAAATAAATTGTTGCTCATTAAAATATCCCAAGGACTGTTTTCGATTCCAGCTTAAATTCATTTGAGCCAGTCAACTGTAACATTAAAGAACGTTTTGAAATTTTTCACGTTGCTATTTTCAATTCTTTTTCGTTAAACTTTAAAGTGCGCAGTAATTTTGTTAAAATATTAATTCTAGCTACGAACTAACTTTGAACGAAAATTAAACTTTTACAGTTGAAAACTATGAATATGTTGATTTAATAAGTAGTCGTTTAAAATTCTGAAAATCATTACTCTCATATCAATGTGGCTTAATTTCGAAGAATTTAAAACAACGTTTGAAATATTTATTAACCTTAGTAATTCAGTCGTTAAATATTTACGAGAATATTATACACCTGTTTTAATTTTCTTAAAGAAAAGAAGAGATGGGTAATTTAAAAGCACCAAAGATTTTTTAAAGTTGTATAGTAATCCACGCTTGATTTTATTTTTATGGTTAGACAAATTTGCGTATTAAAATACTACTTTGTCTATAAAGTATATATCGAAAAAATAATTTTGTGAGTACCTATTAAAAGATACACATAATCTTTTAATACTCAACAAAAATATTTTGTTCAACCCTGCGATATTATCATATTACACAACCCCTAGTCCCCCAGATATGAACATCATTGCGGCTAGCTTGCAGCTGCATTGTAAAGGGGGTCAGGAGGTTCCCCCCCCCTCCCCCCCCCCACCTTATCCCGAACTTTGGTATTTGGGCCCGCGTGGGGGTCAAGGTGAAGGTCGGGGGTCAATGCATTTGCGCACTTCCTGGAATCGGGGTAGTTTATTGATTCACTGCTAAAAGTTCAGTGCATTTGTGTTCAAAAAGGCTCCTAGTGGGAAAGTTTTGGGGTAGTTAAATAAAATGAAATTCTTTATTCTGTATATAGGCCCTCTTTCGGGCACTTATACCGGGTAGATCTGATTTCTTCCATTTTACATGTATTTTTGGGTGCTGAATCGGAATCTGAGGTTTGCTAACAAAATTTCGTGACGCAACATAGACAAAAGCGCAAAAAAAACTGCTTTTTTCCGGAGTTTTCATTAAACTCGGATACTATTAACTATTAATAAATTGCCTATTTACAGAAATTAAACTACTTAAAATCTCTACAAATATCACTTTTATGTTGTTATTTTAGAAGAACCGTTCGGTCACAAGTGCAAGTTGAAAATTGGCATATTTCAGCGGTCTCTTCAAAACCCACTTTTACTTTATTTATTACGTACTAGCTTTTGCCCGCGGCTTCGCTTACGTTAGATTTGATTTTGAGTGAGTAAATGAATGTCAAACACAGTTAATAACAAAAGCTTGCTGCACTAGACTCGGTGGAACGCAGAGCCAAGAGAATAATAGGCGATAAAAAACTGGTGGCGTCCAAGCTGCACAGCCTGGCTCACCGCCGCAAAGTTGCTTGCCTATCGGTCTTCTATAGATTGTACTTCGGAGAGTGTGCTCATGATCTGCATGAGCTCATACCACCGTCACCTTTCTTCCATCGGACATCCAGGCCGTCCATCCATCGCACGGCCGGCTACCATCCGTTCTTAATTGATATACCCATAATCCGCACTAAGCGCTTCTCATCATCTTTTATAATGCGCACAGCTTAGGATTGGAATTCCCTGCCTGCGTCTGTATTTCCGAGTGCATATAACCTGACTCTCTTTAAGTCAGTGGCGTGCGGTGCATATAGGCAATTATGCAGTGCCTACCAGTGCCAGAAAAATCTTACAGGACAGCTAACCATCTTTATTTGCCAAATTGACAATCTATAATAAAGTCTGTTACCATTTTGTCGTCTTTATTAAACTTTCAAACTAAAGCGCGCTCGTTTCAATACTTTCAATACAAATGACCCACGGTAGGCGGTCGCGACACCGCTTACTATTTCACGCACACTTCCTTAATTTTCAAACAAACTTATATAATCTGTGCGCATACGTACACAGTTACAAAACACCAATTTTTGGTAAGCATTATGCGGCGCTTACCTGCTTAGCTCCCACCAGATGGCGCTCAATTTCCGCCTCCAATTTTAAAATTTAAAGTCTTATTTTAAGTAAACTTTACATTACAACTTGTTAAAATAAAATTTCAAACCCTAAAATCCTAATTATATTTATAGTAAATAGTTTTAAGTTTTAAAACGAATAATTAATTGTTTGCTAAATCTATCCTAAAAATAATGTAAACAGAGATCATTTCGATCGGCCATATTTTTTTTCTTTAGTTTGCTTTGGCTTTCATCCCGCGAGTGTTTTGAAAAGTTGTTTTTACTCTTACGGATCATAAACTGCTTCTTTTGAGTGCTATTATAGTTATTTCAAAATTCAGTGTTGTGTTGTTGTGTTCTATAAAATGGAGAAACTAGAATGTACAGTATGTAATGAGAATTCTATTTGTTTTGACAAATTACGCGCCAATCCCTTAAATCAATTTTCATTTGTGGACAACCTAGTAGCCTATTTTTATTAGCTGGGTAATTTTAGTTCCGAATTGAGTTGTAACGTAATCGATCTCACATAGAACTAAAATTTATTTGCATAGTTTGAATACGCCAAAGCTTATTTTAGCTTAATTCGGAACAAACAAAGAGATGTCCTTGTTTATTCTGTGGCCATAATAGGTATTTACGAGTGTAACTTAACCTCACCTCAGTTAAAGGAGATTTTTAAAAATATTAGTGAATAATCGGGTGTTAAGTTGTCAAAAGATAATTGTTCTAATAGTGTAAAGTGTATTAAAATGTGGTGAACAAATAATACAATCTTAAAAGTAGGTAAATACCTACCATGTTAAAATCAACAAAATAGCCGATGGGGCGCCGGTTTTGTGTGTGTTTACGTCGGAGACAAGTTAAGTTTTTGTCACTAAACTAACAAGTTTATTTAATTAATTGAAGTATATAATGCTTACCGTTGCAAACATTTTACGATAAAAGATTATTGACATGTTCAAAGTTCGCGAAAAAGTAATAACCACGAAATGTCGCTGAGGAGTTATAAATATCAATTGGATAGTTGTGGTGCTCCATATAAATCTTCACTCAGTCAATTTTCTTTGCTTGTCTCGGAAAGCAAGAATGCCTGGTAAGTCTTTATTTGGTTGGAGTGTAGCAAAGTGTGCAAGGCGTTTGGCACTTAGAAAATTTTTCATTAAAAATATGAAACATAATAAAAGTCAAATCTTTGTTTTTCAATGTATAAGGGGGCTCTAATTAAATGCTTTTTATACTTGTGACTTTTTCTTTCCGACGCATGGTTTAACCGGAAAATGCGATAGAATATAAAGTGTTCAAACACTTAGAAAAAAATGGTGATAAAATTATAAAACTTCATAAAATTCAAATCTTTGTTTTTCGTCCTATAGAGGGGCCTAAACTAAACGCTTTTTATACTTGTGACTTTTTTTTCCGACGCATGGTTTAACCGGAAAATGTGATAGAATATAAAGTGTTCAAACACTTAGAAAAAAATGGTGATATAATTATAAAACTTCATAAAATTCCAATCTTTGTTTTTCGTCGTATAGAGGGGCATAAACTAAACGCTTTTTATACTTGTGACTTTTTCTTTCCGACGCATGGTTTTAACCGGAAAATGTGAGTTTTTTTTTTTTAAATACAATTACTACTTAGTGCCTACCCAGCACAAAAATCAAAGCACGCCCCTGCTTTAAGTCCAGAGTGAATAGGCATCTTCTGGGCAAGCTCGCTCCATCGTAGATCCTATCTATGCTCTAGAGCAAGATTGGGGTCAAGAGTAAGCCCATCTCAAATAAAAAAAAAAAAAACCTTGAAACAGGTTTTTGCTTATTTAGTTAAAGGATTAACCTCGCGATCTTGGTGCTCCATTAAAACTTTGAACCTCCGGTTTACCTCTTTAGTGGGAAAGTTTTGTAAAATCCTTTCTTAGCGTACGCCTACATCTGTGCCATATATCAGCGGAATCCGTACAGTGGTCTTCTTTGTTGTTGTATAAATAAAAGGCAGCCGTTAGACTGACTTACTCTCTTTTCATGAAATTTTCAATGACTTTTTCACAGAGATGTAGGTAGCTGTATCTCACCGATGACGCGTTAGGTCTCGGATTTGAGCTCAGGAATTATTTCTGGTTTATTCGCAAAAACCCGAGATTTCACAAAACTGCAAAGAAAAAAGCTGTCATCAGAATAATTTGAGATAATTTGTTCTGAAGAAAATTAAGTAAATTTAAAGTGGTTGCGAACGATGCCGTCACTTTCGTTTACTGCAGCAATGTTTTCAAGAGACCGACCGGTACGTTGAAGCACAGGAGTTTACTGTCCATAATCGACTCAGTTTATTCAATTTTGCTTGCCATTCTTCGAATGGTTAACACATTAGGTGCACTTTCTCGACTGATAATTCAGCGAAGTTTGCGAGCTGTCTCAGCATATTTTTTTGTGATTTTTTTACAATTTATAACGCTTTGTTCTGTCGTAAAGCGCTTCATTTTTAATAATCGGAATAAACATAGGTGACAGCTGTCGAATTTCAGAGTTGCCATTAACACTAAAAAAATGGCACTAATTTTAAAAAGTGCACTCTTATTGAGACACCCGCGACTAGAAAAATTGGTGAACTTTGAAATTATCCGAGCTATCTTTGAAACCAGATGTGGGAATTTGTTATACTTAGTTAGATTTTAGCTAGTGGTTTAATCTTTGAGGAGTCAAACCATTCGCGTCTTTGACGATCTGGGGATTTTTTCCTGCCATTTTTACCTACAGGGTCAGTCTTGAGAATTTATACTGCGAGCGTTCCTTCAGATGCCTTTATCAGTTATAGCCATCTGTAAGAAAAATTTTCGTTACTCTCTCTCTCAGTCGGATGAATGAGAATTTGAAATTCAAGCTATTCAAATTCAAGTATGAAACAAATTATGTAACTTAAACTTTTATTAGTATTTAGGTTCTCATGTAAGTGAAATATTACGAGTATTTCTTATGAGAATAAAGAATTATTCACCCGTAAGCTCTATGATATGGTTTTGGTAGACAATGGTTCCAAGAAGCGTTTGATGCAGGTTGCTACTGATCTTTTCCAATGGAGGTCAAGCGAAAGTTTATTTAGCTATGCACGTCTAAGAATATAGTTCTAGTATTACTGTGTCTTGTCAAATTGACATTTAGAACCGCGTGGGCGATCAGGTCAAGGTGAAGGTCATAGGTCAATGCATTTGCGCAATGTCGACCTTACAGAAGAGTGAGCTTGGTTAATCGATTCACTTTGAGGATAAGCCCTAACTTAGACAAGCAAGTTTCTTCTCCAGTTAAAGTTTAGTTTAATTTGCAAGCTTATGTCGAGTTACGTTAGCCCAAGGACGGGAGAGCTTTGAAAGTGGTTACCAAAGTTAAGCAGTTTATGTTGCGTTTATAAATGGATGGGCGACCGTTCTGACCACATTGCATTAAGTAATATTTATAGCTGTAAATTTAAAGTGGCATAATTGAATATCAATTGGATCTCATTGTAATCGCTTGACACATTTAATATTCAGCTACTAAATAACTGACTTAAATTAAAGACTAAAATTAGTTGCTAAATACCAAATGTATCAAGCAATTACAAATTTAGTATTCTGCTACTAATTTAAGACTTAAGTTTAAGAATTAAGTTGGTAGCAGAATACCAAATGCGTTATAAAATTACAATAAGATCCAATTGATATTCATAGCTTAAACAAGGCCATTTTATTTTGTCGATGAAAAAAATTATAGATAAAACGCTATAAGCTCTACAGAAAGTCGCTACTCAACCTCTAGGTACTTAAACTCGTAATAATTTTATACACATTTATTTTTTTTGCAAAAATGTCCTATAAAAGTTGGATACTGACTGTCTGAATTCATTAGAGATAAACATTTCTAGAATGTACTGTACACCCAAGGTCTTGCAGATGGCAATATAAGACATTTCATTCAGAAATTCAAATTCAATTTCCAAATTTTGAATTTGAATTATTTCAAAATTCAATTTATAACAATATTCTCACCTGTCCCTCGGTTAAACTTAAACTGAAATCATAATTATACCTAAATGTCAGGCAGCCTTGTAAAATCCGAACAATAATTTGCTATAAACTATTTAGGCTATAAGGTGCTATGTTGTATATGGAACGTAGAAGTTGCTACAGGTTGTTATTTTCATAAATATAAACAACTTATAATACGGAAGCAGTGGTGTAAAGAATAAAAAAAATATTCCTTTCTACGGTCCAAGTGCTACTCCACCAAAATTTATGGAACAGCTGATCTTTTTCTTGAGATTTTACCACCATAGTTTATTTTATCCATGAAAAGAGCGGCCTGTAGAAGTAGCATATATTTACTTTTACTAAAAAAACACCTCCCTATACAAAATCGCCAATCGACTGACTTAAGTTTGTATGGAGAAGTCAAAGTTTTTTTTGATGTTGGTCCATTAAAAAAAGTTGTTGTATTTGAGCACCAGAATCTGACTTCTAGAGGATTTGCATTAATTCTGTTACACCTTGTATATACAGGTGTACAAGAGAATGACACACTCCTTAAGACAACGTGATCAGCTGGTGATATACAACAACTTATTCTATGGGAGCAACATTGAAATCCAGAATTTTTTTAGCTGTTCCATACAAAGTTACTCACATACCTCGATGATAATGTATGAAGCATCTGAAAATAAAATCACGATTTTGATGTTGCTCCCATAGAATAAGTTGAAAAAGTTGTTGAATATGACCAGCTGATCACGCGGTTTTAAGGAGTAGGACACTCTCTTGTACACCTTGTATATCTCATAAATTTTATTATCATAGGTGACTTGAACCTTCTTTGATCTTTAATCGACTTACCACATTAAAACTATTATGAATGAAAATGCCAAGCGTCATGAATGGAAATATCAGCCTTGCAAATGGCACGATCATTGCTTTTTAGAGACGACTTGTGACCTCCGCTCTCAAACATCGTCATAGTACAGAAAGAACGGCCTGCGCGCCTGTAAATTGATTAATATTTATAACTAGCTGACCCGGCAAGCTTCGTACCGCCTAACAGTTAATAATTTCTTTTGTCGTTATTTTTCCAATGTTTTTAATTTTATTCTGCTATTCGGGGCGGAGACAAATCCAACATACTATAAACCATGAAAATCGGTCCAGCTTTTCTCGAGTTATAGATGTTGCATCAAACCCGACTTTGTTTTATTTATTAAAATTTATAAAAAAATAAGTAAAAAGTATCGCTATCTCGTGAAACCCCAAGCAGACGCATGAGACGGGAGACAATGATAAAAAAAAGTTCGGTGTTTATTTTAGCTTCAGCCTTAAATAAATACTTACTTAGTCGTTGGCTTAACTTTTCAGCAAAATGTATTTGTAAGTATACTTTTATCATAACAATTAATAGCATATACACGTAAGGAGAGTAGGTAAATAACATATGATAGAATCTTTCACATCTTTTATAGTTTTCCTAAAAGAAAGACTGTTCTAAGACGTATTTTTAAAGCATTAGTATAAAACATCGTCAATCATCGTACGAATACCAGCAGGGTAACCATAAACTCTTAAAACAATCTCAAAGCTGTCAAATCTGTCAATTTTGGTACGTCATGACATACAAATATCAAATTTGACAAATTTGATAATGTTTGGCAGATTTGAGATCGTTTTAAAAGTTCGTGGTTACCGCCCAGGAAATTGTATACAATCCCTGGGATTTGTGCTGTGGAACATGTCTCCTGGCGTATCGCATGCTCTCTAGTTTTGTTCTCATCAAATGAGATGGCGATTCTTGTTGAGCTGTGACTGATTTGTGTACTATTTTTAAACGCTAAAAGGAAAGCGCAATTGTTCCAGAATGACCATTGTATTCGCGTTTCAGTGAATGAATTATGGGTGGAGTAAATAATCGTGCCGTAATTAACATGGCTGTAATTAAACTGTTCAATTAACTCTAGTACCGACTGTCGAGATTCGCTGAAATATAGTTTATAATTGCTATGTATAGTCAGTAAAAGAACTTTGTTTGCACAATTTTCTTGATTTTGATTATCATGTTTTTGCAACTAAAGTTATTATCATATCATATCTTAAAGTGACCGTTGGATCTTGTCGGCATTCCCAAAATTGTCTGGGATATCCAACGGCTCCCGAAGGAGGCGTGTTATAATTATTCGCCTTTCCCGGGACCGCAGACGAAATTAAACGTGCTGCCGTATTAAATTTAGATGATTAAATTCCTGCCACAATGCCTTTAGTTGATAAGGTTTTGATGAACCGTGGGTGGGTTCATTCATTAAGTTATAGAAGTGAAATAGAAAGTGTGTCATGCGTTTGGTTTTAAAATGGTTTATAACCTGAATACTGAAACTAATTGAATTTTATGGGTACTTTGTCTATCAACTCAATATGATAGTCAATGTAATTTTTGTTGGTTTTCATTTTCATGGGTTTATCAAAATCATTTATTTATTTTATCTTTATTGCACAGATTAAAGAAAATAACAATTTAGATGCACCATCAGCATTGTGACCGATTAATGGCCTATATTAATTACACAAAATGTCAACACTTGTTGTCTTTATGTATCTCTGCTAACGAGCTACCCATCATGGCATACAGATGGACAGACATTTTTTTATATTATTTTTTAAGGCAAATTTTACTAGAATAACTAGCAATATATTCTTTAAATCTTGTTTTAAATATATTTTTTTTATTTTCAGGTAAACACCCGTGCTTGTTAAAACTCGTAACATCAAGTGAACTAGAGGGTAAGCAAACATTTACCCCTAATTTGGGCTCATCTAATCAACGAGCCTTTACGTTTATTTCTGACTTTGATAGAGCTCCTGTAAATTAATTAGTAAGGTGCTCGTAATTGTAAGTAATTCGCTTTGTAACACTTACACTTTCGTTATGAATTCATTAATTTTGTGCCATGATTATTTAGTATTATATAATTAACTTTTTTTATTTTACTTTTCTTTGGAGAATATTACCTACTAGCTGTTGCCCGCGACTTCGTTCCCGTTGTCTTTAGATTTGTATTTTTTTTTTAATTTTCCGCGCCTTTTTCTTATATTTTTATTTCATAAGAACCTTCTCCTGTCAATAACAAACACAACAAAAAAAGAATGAGCGAAATCGGTCCAGCCGTTCACGCGTGATGCCGTGACAACAGAAAACGGGTTTCATTTTTATATATATAGATTATTAGACCTAGCGCACGGCATAAACTCACTTCTTCTGTACCCTTTTCCAAAACCAATTACAGAACTAATAGGTAGCTTCCTTGTAAGAGCTAGTAATAATAACAATTGTACCTACAGTGGCATCGACATATGTCATGAGAAAATGGTGCGTTTTCGTCGCCTCTTAAAAGAGCATGTGTCTGAGCATTCTGCATAGGCTCAGTATTCTTTATTTACTCTTACTTATTAAGTAATTCCGCACTAGTTGTAGTCTAAAATCAACAGACAACATGTTATATCTAGTAGTGGAAACTATTAAGGCTAATGTTTTATTTAATGTTTAATTAGCTCAAATGTATTAGGTCAAGCTGTTTGTTTCCCTAATAAAGAAAATAAATAAATAAATATTACTGGGCACAGTTTGGTTCAAAATGATCAACCTCCTTTCAGCTAATTCTGCTCCGCCGTTCAAGCGTGATCTGCGTGATAGATCTATACGTGCAAAGTTGTAACTTTCGACTTCAAAACATTAGTATGATTTGGCTATAGTTATTCTTAATATCTTTCGCATTTAGGGCCCAAACACAAAACTGCGAATCGGTGCGATGCGAATTCGCAACGCAGAAAACTGCATAGATTTCGAATGCATTCGTGCGTAGATTTTCGCGATGTCGCATCGCAGTTTTGTGAAGCCCATGGCAAGTTATGTATTAATGAAAAAAAAAATCCTTATAAAATTTACATTAACGGAATTTAATTTAATTTGCTAATCTGAAAAAAATATAATCTTAGCTGCTCGAGTTTTTCCGAGCGAAATGTCACTTAACTTGAGTAGAACACTAACTTTTCGACAAGTTCAGTAGTTTATTATCAATAGAGGTCAGTGCACAGACGAGTACGTCACCTCGGTCTATTTTCGTGCGCCCGCGCATAACGACTGGTGTGTTAGCGACCGATAACGAATAGAACGGTTGGCCGGACACCGAAATTGGATGATGCACTTTGATTCTTATATGTTGGATTTTATTGTTTTTTTCCGCTTATAAATAGACCAGGATGCCCCCTTATGAATTAACATTATAGGGAATATAACTAGCATTACATTAAATAAATTAGTTTAATTTGAAAAAAAAACAACTGGTGCAATTTTTCGGATCTTCTCTGTTTACTCACCAGTAAATAATTGTATGTACTGTCGCCGCAAATAAGAGGTTTTTACAGTTTGAAGGACTTTAATAATTTAAATCGTGGTCAATTGCTTTCTGCCAAACGAGGGTTATGTTTTTCGAGCATGTATGTATGTAAGTATGTCTATTTCTTTGGCACGCCCTACAGCCTAAACCGTTTAACGGATCTTAAAGTATAATATATCAATAGATTTGTCTCAATTGTCGGAGTGACAAGGGGTATGTTATTTCCCGAAATTCCCGCGGGAACAGAACTTACGCGGGAAAAACGGATCTGCAATACTGATAAACCGATTTTGAAACTTTCTTTTATTAACTAAGGGTCACATATTTTCAGTGCTAATAGTATTCAATAGTTTATTTTCCAAAATTCCTACGGGAACAGGCAAAAAAATACACTAAAAATAGGAAGGAAACACCGTTTAATGGATTTCAACATATGATATGTCATTAGATTCGTCTCAGTTGTGGGAGTGACATAGGCTATGTTATTACCCGGAATTCCTATTGGTACATGAATTAACCGGGAAAAACCGATTTCAGATACTACTTACCTCGAGTTAAAACCTTTTTTTTTCATAGAAGGGTTACAAATAAGGCTTTATATTTCATTGAAAAGTAGTAGTAGAACACTACAAACTAAAAAGTCAAAAATAAAATTTATTAATAAAAAAAATCAAAAAACCCGATTGCGTAAAAAGATAACTTAAATAAATTAAAGTTTAAATTAAAGTTACTTAAAGATGCCTCAGACTGCAAATTGATTCTTTAAATCTTGTTTTATCTTTTAAGTTAACTTTTAACGCAGATGGGTTTTTTGATTTTTTAAATTAATTAATTTTATTTATTTATTTACTCCAAAAAAAAGGTTGTCTTTTTACTGAAACTGACCGTGGTAGTACTAGGCTCTAAAAGTCTTTCTTTTGAAGTAAGCTCTGCATTCAAATTATCATAATTACTTTATTGTATTCAAATAAAACGTTTACAAATACAATTATTTTCGGTATTTTCGTGGACACTTTCCTTATCAAATGCTGGAGTGATACTTAAAAAACGTGCTATACCTAATAGTTATATTATATCAACACTAACGGCTCTTAACACAACGTGAAATAAAATTGTTATGGTTACATGAAAATAAAAATATGAATCCGTCAGTGAACGTTACCCCTTATAGCAATTAACACTATCTTTTATTAATTGCGGTCAAGTTCTCCAGATTAGTTCAACGATACAAATAAATAAGGTAATATATCATTTTTACATATCACTTTCTACCTACATAGATAGGATACATGATATTCGTATCGGAACAGTGTTATGTGTTTTTTTATTATTAGAATGACGCCAAAGTCAATAAATAAAAACCACACCTACTGTCATCTAAGTAATAAATCCCAGACAATGAATTTAACAAAGGCCGACTGCCAGCACACCCAGATGCGAGCCAATTTATAAAAGCTAGTGTTGTGAAATGGCCTGAAACGGGAATCGAACTCTTTGCGTATAAAGATTGTAACCGTGCTATAACCTAAGTAAATAGGGTCGACAAAAAACAACGTCAAAACATTGTCGGTTAATAGGGTTGTGAACACCAATCATAATTCTATGAAATTATTTATTAAATCTGACACCTTATTTTTGGACCCAATAACCCGGCACATTATAATTTATTCGAAGAATCTGATTTTTGTTTGCTTCAAAACCAATAAAAAATAAGGCAGGTGAGTCCGGTAAACAATGACGTCAAAGCTTGCTATCGCCGTACAAATTATAGGGGCAGATGTGCGTTGTGACAGCAAAAAGTATGTCACTTGATTGGTGGTGTCAACTAGCTTATTGAGTTGTTTCCATTCGATATTGGTAGTGTTGTATCTTGTTTGTAGTGGTAGGACCGCTACCTCTAACGTCTAAGTCTAAGAAAACTAACGTCGTGGCTTGGCCATAGCCAAACAGCTGAGTAGTCATTCTAGATACATATAACACAGTCTTTTTACTTTCTATTTTATCATTGCTTATATCCCAATTCAACAAAATTCGCTGAAGCCCGACGTATTAGCAAGCTAAAGTGGCAGTGGGCGGGGCACATGCACGTAGAACTGACGGCCGATGGTGCAGAAAGGTTCTGGAATTGGACCACGTACCTGCAAGCGCAGCGTGGGACTTACGCCCACAAGGCGGACCGACGACCTGGTAAAGGTTGCAGGGAGCCGCTGGATGCAGGCCGCGCGCAACCGGACAATCTGAAGTCACTGGGGTAGGCCTATGTTCAGCAGTGAACGTCCGCCGGCTGAAATTATGATAACCATAGTTGTTACTCACTCAAATCTGGCCTGTTCTTTTGGTGACAATTGCAGCAACACACTCTATATAGACATGTTTATAATCAAAGATCAAGGGTTGATTATTTAGTTCATCAAAGTCAAAGTCAAAATCATTTATTGCACTCATGAGTACAAATAGGTAACAAATACAGTATGAAGTGCTTAAATTATGAAGCACATTTGGCGTGGCAAATTAGAAAAAATAGAATTACTAAATTAGTACAAAAGATAATGTCAAATCTTTATATTTTACAATTTATTTATAGCTTGATTAATTTAAGAAATGAATTTTAAAATTAAAACATCAAATTATATTTGGTTAGTTTGTTTGTAATTAGTAAGATTAAATACTATGTATTTATGTATGTCCAAAATGATTTTTTTAGATCGTGTAACTGACCTGTAATTAGATAAAATTAGCTATCAGTTAGATGCCGCAGATGTACTTCAACTTCACAGCTTCTAAGAATTTTTTTCTACAATTCTAAATTCCAAAACTATAATATTATTCGTTTTGACTTAGTAAACAATATGTGATATGTACAGGCACAACGGTAATTGTATAACCAAAACTACGCGCTAGGTGTAAACTCGTGAATAACAAAATTCCGATCAGTGTAGTCATTTGTGTCCATTCACGTGACAGACATACTATTTGCCACCATACAGATGTTGCTAACCAAACCCTAACGCAAAAACGAACAAGCCCTTAGGTTATTGTAAATACGGTTCATTTTAGATTAACCTGATGTAAAACTAATGATGTTTTAGGCTAGATGGAGAATTAGGCGCACTGCCAAAGAAACCATGTGAATCCAACGGTGCAAAGATATTATCTGATGTACAGGCACGTGAATATCTACAAGAGTAATAAAATAAATTATATCTGAATAGTTGATCTGAGTTATGGTAGGTCAGGGATTGCATGGATTCCTCATTACTTTGTTCACTTGAAGATAAATAACACTTGAAAAAAATCATCGACCTCAGATGATTTTTTTAAGTGTTATTTATCTTCAATTAAACCTTGCATGGAATTGCTAAAAACAAAAATTTACAATACTTTGTTCACTTTTTAGTTGGCTGTTTGGTATGTTACAAAAAGTCGTAGTCTTCCAATATCAACGAATCTTCTAATGATAAAGTTTGAACGTAATGCTAAATATTACAGAGATATACTATTGATTTGAAATATCGCGTGACGTCACGCCTAGGTATTTTTTTTTACTTAGAAGTGACGTCACGAACTCCCTTTCTAGAACTTTGGCGTGCTTCAACTTTGTATTTTTTCGATTGGCAAAAGAAAAAATAAGGGCTCATTATAATGTAATTAATGTAACTGAATGACGGACTAAATAGAATTTCATTTTCTTTACCGAGTCGAAACATTATATCACAACTTACATTGACGACCGTCTGGTAAGTGGTTCGCGATTCGGATTACAAACCCTGGCGGTTGCGGGTTCGAATCCAAGAGGCAAGAGGCAATTGTAAGTATGATCACGTTCGTTTTATAGGAGCCCCCTTAAATATTTACTTTATTCTGGTTCTTAGTTTGTTGTTAAAGCGGCAACAGAAATACATCATCTGTTAAAATTTCAACTGTCTAACTATCACGGTTCATGAGATACAGCCTGGTGACAGACGGACCGACAGACAGACATACGGACAGTGAAGTTTTATTACCCTTTGGGTACGGAACCCTAAAACCTACTTATATGAAATGATATAGCGTCATCGAACCTAACAAGTGTATAGTACGACAGTTTACATTGTCCAAGAACCTAGATTGTAAAGTCACTATAAATATGTTTACCAATGTTTTTTTGTTTACATCGATAATGTTTTATTGTGCCGATATCGCGGCACCAAAGTACTTTTTATCTTAAATTGACAAATTAATGTTATTACAACAAAATATATTAGTTGACTTTTTTATCACCGACCAAACCTTCTGAGATGACTCCCGTTATACAAACGAACAACTCTTACTATTGGACGAACTCTCAATAAAATTCAACTGTTCCATACTTTTTGGTCGAATGAATATTGATGTTTTTGTATGGAACAGCTGATTTATTTTTTTAGTTAGAGAGTTGGTACAAATAGTAAGAGTCGATCGTTTGTAGCACGGGAGTCATCTCAGAAGGTTTGGACGGTGATAAAAAAGTCACTCTGTATAGTACTAGTCCAGCAGTCATTGTGTTAAATATTTAATTTATCATTATTTCACTCGCGATACTTACCTATCCCACTTTTATTAAACAAATAAAAAGGTTATACACACGCGTACACGTTACTATAGCCACAGATGTTTTATTATAAAAATAACAATAACAACTTATTAATTTATTCTATTCTTCATTATTTTATTTTAACTTTATTGCACAAGTAAGGGCAAATGACAATTGCACCAATACTAATGACAAGGTAAAGTTTTATTATTTTCAACATAACATTTTTAAAAAAACCTCATCATCATCACCAGCCTATATCAATCAGTCCACTGCTGGACACAGGCCTCTCCAAAAGGAGGATTTTCCATAATCGCCACGCTTGGCAGGCGGGTTGGCGATCGCAGTTTGGCCAATGGTGGAAAGGAGACGCTGCTTCTTGTGGCGGTTCTGCTACCTGTTAAAAAAACCTACTTTTGATTTAATAAAAAACACTTTACTGTGATATGGACTAAATTGTAACGGCTCATTATAGCCCTCGTTAACATAACAGACCTTTTATCTAAGAAAAATAAATTGTTGGAATACGTTCTTTTTATTCTCGCCTAAATACATTAATTAAGGGTCCCACCTACACTGGCCTCAATAAAAAAGGAATATAATTATTTATCCTCGTTTTGGAGAGGCCTGTGTCCAGCAGTGGACTGATATAGACTGGTGATGATAATGATTTATCTACGACTATTTAAAGTACTGTACTTTGACTTATTATAAATTGAGAGATTTAAAAAAAGATTCAGAACTGTAATATTTCACCACCACCAATTCCAATATCACCTTCCAAATTAAACAAATCCCTTTTCCTCCAAGAGATAAAAACGCCAGATTCTCAAATTTTGAACTGTCCGGCTAAAATACTGCCTAAAATAACATTTTAAAAAAGTCGTGTTGTTTTTAATGGGTCTGGGGTCTGGGAAAGCCACAGTGTTTCAACCATTATATTCCGGTAGTTCTATGCGACAAGTAGTTTTCATATTATCTTTGAGAATTACTCTGGTATGTAACAAAAAAAAATTTTGTCTGTAAAGTCGGTTTACGGACGTTAATTTTTCGTGAAATATACTTTTGCCTATACCTGGATTCATTTCTACTCAGATTGATCTTCGATAAACATAACTATCTGCAAAATTAAAGCATTTGTATATTTGAAAAAGGAAAATATAGAAATTCGTGTTAAAATTGCCAGACCTTCATTTTTTTTACAAATGCCATATCAATTTCGGCACCAGTTGTAAGAAGCTTATAGCTACTGTACAGAGGACTCTTAAAAGTGATCTAAACAACGCATTAAATCATGTTTATCTTTAATAATATGAAATTATAATATTTACATCAGTTTCCTTTTACAATTAATTATATAGGAATGGCTTAGAATTAGAAATACTAATTACGAACGTTTTACATACTTCAAGCAATTATAAGCATGCAAAACACATTAATTTTTACAAATAGGCTTGAACCAAGCTCAAAATTTTGTTCAAATTGCATTTTTTTTATATCGTGAGTATTAATCCCTTGAGTATTTTACACTAATTATATTTTTATCCTGTATAATATTACAACAAAAATGCATTAGTATATTGCGCGTGAACTTTAGTTTATCCAATGTATCTTACAGGATCAGGAGATAAAAAGTATCCTATATGTTAATCCAGATCATAACCTATATGTATGCAAAATTTCATCGAAATCCGTTCAGTAGTTTTGCGTGAAAGAGTAACAAACATACATCCATACTTACAAACTTTCGCATTTATAATATACTAGCAGCCTTTCCCGGCTTAGCACGGGGTAGACAATTATCGCTAATAGTTTCGGCAGCGCATTCGACGAAAGACATTTTAAGACTCATTTTTCTACACCTTCGGTTACATTGTTCAAATTTTACCAAGGATCCCTAATTTTTTTCAAAATGAAATGTAGCCTATGTCAAATTGGATGAATGTAGCATTCTATTGGTGAAAGAATTTTTTAAATCGGCCCAGTACTTTTTGAGCCTATTCATTACAAACATACAAAAATAAGTACAAATCTTTCCTCTTTATAATATTAGTATAGAAATGGGATGTTATTCTTAGATTCACAAATAGTAGTGTAATTACTACTTAGGTACTTCGAAAACATGAACATAAGTACGAACATATATAAATGTAATCAAGTAATATTTATATCAGCATAGAACCGTTTAATTAACCATTGTTGCATTGTTATCCGATTAGCAATTGTGTCATGCATATTTTGTTGGTAATTTCCTAATCAGAAACATGTTAATAAATTCCCCAGAAAACATTATATTTCTTAACACGCAATTTATGATAACAAGTTGCTAAAAGTTAAAAATGTTTTTGACTTAATTTGACTACCCCACTTGCAATCAGCTTGCTTATACAGGCTGTCCCTGGAAGAATGGATCAAATTTAAGAGGCGCATAGCGGGGGTTATTCTCGATCTTTTTGGCTCTATGAATAAGGGAACCATTTTCGACAGGAAAAAGTAGTGATTAATTTTTAATTTTGTCGTAACATCGCATAGGTAGAGCTTAAATAAACAAATTAACAAAAATATCTGTTTCATTTCTTGTTTAGAATGTTGTAGGACGCTTTTGCATTCCTTGGGAAGTTAATTTGATCAATCAGCAAACTTGTAGCATAATTAAAAAAGTTTTTTTTTCAAACATTTTATTCGTCAATAATAAAACCTACATTTATACACGGTGTTACTTTGCATCCTTGCCATATTCACAGAGATAAAAGTAGGGAACAATACCTATTGTTTAGATAAACTAGAGACTCCCATAAATAAAGCACACTAAGTTTTAAGTAAATTTGGTTTTGCAGTACACTTAGGAATAAACCGATTTTGTCTCGAACGGTACGCGATCACTAATCAAGAAATACTACAAAGTCTTTTGTGCCGATGAATAAGAACAGTGATGTGCATGCGTTTCGATAATTAGTGTTGTGTTTAATAGATTGTCGATAAAAAAAATACTCAAGATTAAAAAAAAAAATTAGGTCTTTCTTTTTTTACTGATTTGTTATCATTGTCCGTGATATAGTTACCTCTATAATTATGGCAAGGATGAAAAGTAGCACCGTGTATAGATAAAAAGAATGGAAATAACCACTTTTAAACTGTAACGTCAGACAAATTAAAGGTAACAGTTTACCTAAATTATTATGATTGCGTTAATTCCCGTTACAATGAGTTTCGGAAATAGCCCCCGCAACGCTCCTGTTAGATTTGATTCATACTTCCAGGGACAACCTGTATATCCTTTGGCATGTTTATGAATAAAAAAATATTTTCCTACCAGGTTGCTTAGTAAATTAGCCTACCGTCAACCCTGCTGAAAATCAGCGTCGTGATTCGTCCCTGACTGTCACGACTAATGCTTAGCAGGAGGCCTTTTTGACACATTTTTTTATTTTTAATCCTGTTATGTATTTCTTATGTATTCTGTATTTGAGATATCGGGAATTCGGTACAAGAAACTTCACAGACATTTTATTACGTTTAAGCTGAAAGTCAATTACCTAAATAAATCTAATTAAACTGTTAAAGATACTTTACTACTTCAAATCTAAAAATGAAATAAATTGTGTGTAAAGTTTTAAAATTATCCTCCGACATCTGTCGATCTAGACATGAATTAATCAAGATTTTATAAGAATTGTATGTTATTCTACATAAAAATAGTCATATTTAGCTTCTATAAACCGGCACACCTAGTTATTAATAATGCACAGCCAAAACTCTTCACCAGTTTAAAGAAGTCTTCGCGAACTTTTATTTTACGGTTCTAATATTGTCTAAAGAGGTAGTAAAGTTGTAGACATCTAGGGCATCTAACTGGTTAACTGAATAATCAACCCTTGATCTTTGATTATAAACATGTCTAGATAGAGTGTGGTGCTGCAATTGTCACCAAGAGAATACGCCAGATTTGAGTAAGTAACAACTATGGTTACTATGGTAACAATTATGGGTTGCTATGGTAACTGAGCGGGCGAAACAAACTTTGGCGCCAACAGTTAGCGTATATATTTTTTGTCGTATATGACACTCGAACAGGGAATTTAGACATGTATATAATCAAAGCCCTTGATTTGACTTAGAATTTGTTTTACGAAAACGATCGTTTTGTACATACTTTTTTGCTTAAATAGCTCGCTCTCAGTAGATAATTCGTACAAAAATCCTGAATAAAGAGAGATAACCTGATTTCCGAGCTGAGACTCAATCCGACTTTTTTCATCAACGCACAAAAAAAAAAGAAAGGACCTCGACATATCACTTTACCATTGTCCCTTTGTAGAGCTGCCTAGCTGCTTTCGGATCAACTTTCGCACACCGTAAGTCAACTCGGCCCAAGGTTGAACAAACTTGACCTTTATTCCGCTGTGATAGAGTGGTGATTGCGGTGTGTTTATCTCGAAGGTCGGTTGATGAAAATTGTCGTGTGCCCTTGGCTTGGACAGCGCAAAGCCCGAAACATAACAGCCAGTACTTGTGACAGTAGCCTAAGATTTTGCACCTTGCCTCGTTGTCTGTTTGACCGTATGCCGTATACGCTGCAATGTATGGGATATTGTTTGCTTGATTTTAAATGCCATAATATTAATCCTATCGAAAAAATTCTACATAAAACTTTTTTTTTTCTACAACGTTTCGAGCTAATTTATGTAATATTTGTGATAAATTTAAGTAAATTTGAATGTATTGACTCTTTAAAAAAATCTTTTTTTAAGTCTAGGTAGGTAGGTCCCAAGCAAGTCAAATATTCGTTATTAAAAAAAAGACTGTTTAATGCAAAAAATCCACAAAAACTTAAAAATAATCTGTCAACATTTTGATATTGTCTGTTGATATTAAGGTATTATAACGATCGTAATTTATAACCAGTCAGAATAGAGAAGCCAATCTCCATAATATTGGTAAATTTAAGTTCTTCAAGTGTTCAATAGCCGCTACCGCTGTACTTTTCGATTCGCTCGCTCGACTTGCTTAATTTTGTGTCTGTTCTAACCTAACCTAAAGGATACTACCAAACCCTTTACTAAACCCTATTATTTAACAAGTATTTGACTATGTAAGTCAATAAATGCTCAATACCCTACTACTTTAAAAAAAATACTAAAAATTTTTTAAATAAATTAAGAACATTTTTAAATGTAAATAAAATATACTTTGAAAATTTTTGTGTTTTTTTTTAGCAATTTCATGCAAGGTTTAATTGAAGATAAATAACACATGAAAAAAATCATCGACCTCAGGTGGGAAAAATACTTTGTTTAAAAATTAATTACCTTTTGTAATTGGTACAATAGTGGGTACCAGTTGGTACAAATAGTGCTTGCTTATCTATTCTTGCTATGCTTAGGCCGTAGGTGTAATTGAGGATTGGCGTTATCGCCAGAGCTGACAGTTCGGTGTTATTAGTGAAATCACACTGCGCAGCCGCAGAGGTCGATAGTAATCATGTGGCGATTACGCGGCTCTCTGAATGGATACACTTGACTTTGATCAGTCGAAAACTGGGTGACAATGTAAGTCTGGAGTAAGAAATGTGGTGAAGACTACTACGTATACCATGGACAGCCATGAGAACTAACGACTCAATACTTTCGGAGCTCAAAATAACCAAGCGACTCTCAACCATCCAGGAACGAGCTCTCAACTTCTTCGGACATATAATGCGCTCATCTAGGCATCGTCTGGAGAAGCGTCTAATGCTGGGGCAGATGGAGGGTAGACGTGCTCGGGGCAGGGCGCCAACTAGATGGACAGACGCGATAAAGAGGGCTGTCGAAGGAAACATATATGATGCGGTCCATAGAACTGAAGACCGCGCGGCTTGGAGACGTGTCGTGTATGGTCGCGATCCTCAGCACTGAGGGAACGACGAAGAAGAAGAGCGTTTATTATGCTATTTTTTTTCCTTTTTAATGGCGTTGGATGTATGCGCTCTTAAACTATAGATACTGCTATGATTACAGCTGTTTAGTATAACTGTATTCAGATGGCCCAACGTACGAAAATGGGTTTCTCGTTCGGGCTTTTTTTCTTATTGTGTTAAACCTTTGACAATATATGATTAAGTAACTGTGCCTGCAACTTCGTTTCCGCGGACTACAGGATGTTTGATATGATATGTAACAAAAAACGTTCAAATAAGTAATATCGGACAACATCACATACATTGCTCTGATCCTAAGGTAAGTACCTAAAGCACTTGTGTTATAGAAATCAGAAACAACGACGGTAACACAACACCCAGACCCGAGACAATAATAGAAAAGTTCGTTTTCTACATTGACCCGACCGGAGATCGAACCCGAAACCTCAGAGATGGCGACGCGCCATATAAAGTCCGGCGTGCTCGCCTCTCGGCTATGGAGGTCGTCAAAATAAGTAATAATATATAGAAAAATATCCCAGAGGCACATTTAACCGGGATAAAAAGTATCTTGTGTGATAGCCCAGATCATATTCTGTATGGCTGCAAAATTTTATTCAAATCCATTCTGTAGTTTTTGCGTAAAAGATCTATACATCCATGTCCACAAACCTTGGCATTTACAATTTTAAATTAGTAGGTAGGATTATACAAACGGTTGTGTTTTTATTACTGTTAGTTTCAGTTGTTCATATTTTGTCAAATGACTGACACAAGTAAACGGGCATTAAATAATTAATAAGGTTTATTTATACGTTCTAGTCTGTAGTGTTCAAATCAGACGAAGTTCAATATTATCTCATAGATATGATTTATAAATACGCAAATCACTTTAATTATTGCAACAGCTGACTTAATTGATCTATGTTTAATTTGTTTACACGTCGAGTTAATGCGTATATCATAATTAAACCCCGATGGCATTGTAGCTGTTATAAATAACTAAACGTATGGGCTCGTAATAATGTATGTACTATGTACAGTATAATTATATAATAGAAAAAAATAGTATATTCATCTCAGCCTATCGCAGTCATAAGCCTCCCCCAAAGAGCGCCAAAGAGCACAATCTGCCGCTTTTTCATCCATCCACTGCCAGCTATCTTCCTAAGGTCGTCGGTCCATCGAGCTGGGGGGCGTCCTACACTACGTTTGCCTAGGCGTGTTCTCCAATCGAGAACCCGTTTACTCAACCTTTCATCGGTTCTGCGACAGATGTGGCCAGCCCACTGCCACTTAAGCTTGCTACATTTTTGGACTATGCCCGTTACTTTAGTCCTCTGCCTGATGATCTCATTCCGGATTTTATCTCTTAACGAAATCCCAAGCACATTTCCATAGCTCGCTGAGTGATATTAGATGACATTAAGAATAGAATAGAATAGAAAAAGATTTATTTGACACACAGAAAAAACATTTACAGGATAATAAAAAGCAATATGTGTCAAAAAGGTTTGTCAGCATTTGTCGTGACAGTCAGGGACGTATCACGACGCTGGTTTTCAGCAGGGACCCTGACGGTAGGCTCGGACCATACCCGACCATTAATATACATGTAATGAATGGCGTATGTGGAAAAAAACTATAACATAGTATAAGTTAGCCTGGGTATGGCAAAAGGGCGTGTAGAGTTAGAAGCTTCGCTCTGAGTCCAGAGCATTTTTCCGAAACTATCTAACCAACCGTGAAAACTCCGAATGGTCATTTCGCCGATATTAAATTCTACGCATATTCGTTACACTAGTTGATTGGTCGATAATATTACGATCTATCTTCTCAACTATAGTCAATTTATCGATAGTTTGATTCTACGAGGTTTTTTTTTCAACTAAATTAAATTAGCTTTAGATATATTCTACGAGTAGGTATTCCATATTGCCGATTTTAGACATATTCTGACTAATCTGTGATTATGATTCTACAAGCTATTTATTTTACATTATGGCCAATTTGCCGATAGTTTTTAGGATGACTTCTATAATAAGTAAATTTTTGACAGTCGAGCCATGGTCTGCCCCTCTAGCATGTGGAACAAAACACGATATGATACGATATGATATAGCGATTTTTCGCATTTTTATTGTCAAAATATGAACTTTTATAGAAAAAGCGAGCATAACCGTGACGTCGCCGGCACGGACATCCTTACTGTTTCAATAAAAGTTCAAGATGGCGGCTATGTTATCATATTTTTTAAGTAAATAGGCGATAAATCGCTATATCATATCGTATCATATCGTGTTTTGTTGATCGTGCTAGAGGGGCAGAGTATTTTTCCGAAACTATCTAACCGACCGTGAAAACTCCGAATGGTCATTTCGCCGATATTAAATTCTACGCATATTCGTTACACTAGTTGATTGGTCGATAATATTACGAGCTATCTTCTCAACTATAGTCAATTTATCGATAGTTTGATTCTACGAGGTTTTTTTTTTCAACTAAATTAAATTAGCTTTAGATATATTCTACGAGTAGGTATTCCATATAGGTACCACTAGTCGGTTTGCCGATTTTAGACATATTCTAACTAATCTGTGATTATGATTCTACAAGCTATTTATTTTATATTATGGCCAATTTGCCGATAGTATTTCGGATGACTTCTATAATAAGTAACTTTTTGACAGTGCGAGCCATGGTCTGGTCTTAGCAACTTTTTACATGAAAATTATTATTTTTTTTATTTAAAACTTTATTGCACAAACTTAAAAAAGAAATGTACAATAGGTTTTTGGTGGGATAGTTTGTTATATAATGTAGTATTTGTAGTAGCTGTTACGATCGAAAATTTGTCTTTTTTGGAGTTTATTTATTAACAGAAACAACATTTTTTTGTTTACTCAGCATCAGGCGAATGATACAATGCTAACACCTAACAGTATTATTTAAAACTGCTAAGGCTCGTGTGGTATTTGAACCTAAAACCACTCACTGGTATCGTAGTACCAGTCACGCATTAGGCTAGAAGGTGACTAAGGTCTTCTTCCAATATTAGGCTGAAAAATTCGAATATCAATCCACGTGTTGCAATCCCAGCAAGTCTGGAATAATTCTTTAGCACCATTTGAGCAAAATCTTTTGTGTTGTAGAAACGGTTGGTTGTTCGACCACCCACTATGGTCTAGCTAGTGACTAGTGGTTCGCTAACAAACCCTTGCAAAGTTTTGAGTTAGATCATCGTCGTCAACGTCATTTCAGCCACAGAACGTCCACTGTTGAACATAGGCCTCCCCAGTGACTTTAAGATTGTCCGGTTGCGCGCAGCTGCATCCAGCGGCATCCTGCAACCTTTACCAGGTCGTCTGTCTACCTCGTGGGTGGACGTCCCACGCTACTCTTGCCGGTACGTGGTCTCCATTGCAGAATCTTTCTGCCCCAACGACATGAGTTAGATATACAGGGTGTACAAAAGAATAGGACACTCCTTAAAACCTCGTGATCAGCTGGTGATATACAACAACTTTTCTTATGGGAGCAACATCGAAATCGTGATTTTATTTTCAGATGCTCCATACAATATCATCGAGGTATGCGAGTCAGTTTGTATGGAGCAGCTAAAAAAAATTCTCGATTTCGAAGTTGCTCCCATAGAAAAAGTGGGTGTTTATGACCAGCTGATCACGTGGTTTTAAGGAGTGTCCTATTCTCTTGTACATCCTGTATTAAATTGGTATGATTTTTAACACATTTTTGTAAACGGTGTCAGTATGAACCTACTGTATCATCTGCATATATTCGATTGGGCCCGCATTATTTCGCAATTCGACTAATTAGCACACGTCATTACGTAAGAGTTCGTCGTCCGACCCGACACGTGCAGGTCCGATAACGACTTGTTTGTGACAAATGTCGGGAACTGCGTGTTTGTTGATCGATCAGTGATAATATCGAGACATTGGGATTGCGGATTGAATGGACTTTGTCTTCTACTACTAAATAAATAAATACTGGACAACATTACATACATTGCTCTGCCCCTCTAGCATGAACAACAAAACACGATATGATACGATATGATATAGCGATTTATCGCATATTATTTGTCAAATTATCAACATTTATCAAAAAGGCGAGCATAACCGTGACGTCGCCGGCACGGACATACTCACTGTTTCAATAAAAGTTCAAGATGGCGGCTATGTTATCACATTTTGAAAGTAAAGAGGCGATAAATCGCTATATCATATCGTATCATTTCGTGTTTTGTTGCTCGTGCTAGAGGGGCTGATCCTAAGGTAAGTAGCTAAAGCACTTGTAGTATAGAAATCAGAAACAACGACGGTACCACAACACCCAGACCCGAGACAATATAGAAAATCGTTTTCTACATTGACCCGACCGGAGATAGAACCCGGAACCTCAGAGATGGCGACGCCATTTATAGTCCGGCGTGCGCGCCTCTCGGCTACGGACGTCGTCAACTAGACTAGACTAGTAGGTACTATTAAAAATGCATTAATTTATCCCCATAAGGGAGTGCGCTCAGTTTGAGATCAAATAGTAATTACCTTAATATTATTACACTTGGGTTAAAATTGCAATGCCAGTGGTCTTATAGCAAGCCGTGGTATGCTCAGGAATAGCGAATTATTAATTTTAACCTAAGTTGCATAATATTAAGGTACATTACTATTCGTCACCTAAAAATCTCTTGCCGGCCGTGCCGATAATGGGCGCAGTCCCTTAAACCTACTTTAAACTTACCAGTAGTCGAGGCAACACAACTTATACAACCAATTTGAAGATTGACTCACCGATTGGTGTAGTGGATCTCTAATTGCTAATCCCAGGTTTGCTTCCCGGTAAAAGTAACTTCAGAAAATTATCTTAAATTGCGTCGAGTCTAGGTGAGCTCACAGAAACTATCTATCTATCTATTGGCCTTCACCAATTTTATATCTGCACGAAATAAAACATAAGTGACGAAGTCTCTTGAAATAAACTAGCTTTTCTTTGCAATTTCTCAACTCGCACAAGTAAGTATTACAAATCGAAGAGATTATTGCAGAATAAATCTCGGATTTACCCACGGTAATTATTAACCGCCTGACACTCTCATCGGCTTTTTGTCACATGAATCAGTATTATCTTTAACCACAGTGTCCACAGTACAGGAAGATTCAGTGTACTTACACAGTATATATTGTAGTTAGTATACACACAACAAACTTGCTAGTGTGCGCTGTGTACGTACACTACGTACAGTCAACAGCACGTCGACCTACCCCAAAAGTCAAAAATTCTCCAATAGATTTTCAACTTTAAGCTTGACATGTAGAGTTCATTTTCAAATGAGAAAATTTGACATTTTGTGGTAGGTCGACGTGCTGTTGTCCGTACGTACACAATCTGTAAACTACAGCTTGCACATGTGTTGGAAAAGAGACAGAGTGTTTTAGGTTTGACTGTGATTTTATTGAATTATTTTGTTAGAAAACATAACTTTCAAAAATGACTATGAAACAGTACCTTATTTTTTGGCATCGTATTTAGTATGATTTATAGAAATGAAATGAATATATATAGATACCACCCTATAAAGGAATGTAACTAATATCGTTAGATCCTGTTTATCTATACAGTAAAGAAACTACCTATAAACCCGCCTCAACAAGAAATCTCAGTAAAATAAGTGTACTGAGAATCGTGGTTGCCGAAATACTGCCTATAGATACGAGACGAGATGCTGTCAGTTGTCATTGTCGCTGTTGAATGTAAAAACAAAGTATTTAAAACCTCTTCGGTCAATGCTTTGTCTTCATTTCTATTGTTTTCAGTTCGCGCGCTTTTTAATTAAGTTTTTAAGACAACCCTAACGCTCCATTGACGTTTTTGACGTATCTCGACAAACAAGGCTATACTGTATAGATATGTTTACTGTGGTACTTACTCCCTGCTAACGCACACAATGATGTCCGCACGTACTACCACTTAGTAAATACTTCTTGTATGGTTTTATTTCTCCTATATTGGCTCCAACAAAAATCTAGCTATCTACCTCCAGTTATTGCTCGTGCCTCTTTATGTTTTTGCAGGTGTATATACAGGTTGATTTTTTTATCACCGTCAAAACCTTTTGAGAAGACTGCCGTGATTCAAACGAACAACTCTTTCTTTTGGACCAACTCCCTAACTTAAAAATGAAATTCAACTGGTCCATACATTTTGGGTCGAATGAATATTGATATTTTGTACGGAACAGCTGTTTTTTTTGTAGTTAGAGAGTTGATGCAATAGAAAAAGTTGTCCGTTTGTACCACGGGAGTTTTCTCCGAAGGTTTGGATGGTGATAAAAAAGTTAACCTGTATAATCAACAATAGGGGCACAGATGGCAAGACAGTATGTGTGCCATAATCTGTGCCCCTGACAGTAACACCCATTCAACTAAGAACATTTCAACAGGCCTGGTTGAAGATTAATAATAGGGCATTTCTTTTTTGGGGTTTCATACCCAAAGGGTAAAACGGGACCCTATTACTAAGGCTCCGCTGTCCGTCTGTTTGTCTGTCTGTCTGTCTGTCTGTCTGTCTGTCTGTCTGTCCGTCTGTCCGTCTGTCCGTCTGTCCGTCTGTCCGTCTGTCCGTCTGTCCGTCTGTCCGTCTGTCCGTCTGTCCGTCTGTCCGTCTGTCACCAGGCTTTATCTCATGAACCGTGATAGTTAGACAGTGAAATTTTTACAGATGATGTATTTCTGTTGCCGCTATAACAATAAATACTAAAAAACATAATACAATAAATATTTAAATGGGCTCCCATACAACAAACGTGATTTTAATGCCGTTTTTTATAGATAATGGTACGGAACCCTTTGTGCGCGAGTCCGACTTTAGCTTTAAAGTTTTTCTGAAAACGTAACATGTACCTACTTCGGTCCCGTGGAATGCAACCCTGCCGTATTCACTATGATTGTGTTGTTGTACGAATTTTTATGGGGAACATAAATTTAAAATCAAATAATTTCGATAAATGTGCTAAATAATTATTTCAACACAGTTGCTCGTAAAGTGACTATTATAACACCGTTTTTAGTTTCATAATTCATCATATTACGCACTTGTGCTGTAATAACATTATCGCACTAGTGCAGTAATGTAAACTTTTTTTTAAAATCATCAAAAGGTTATGTCTAAGAACATTGAATATTTTTCCAATACTTATTTATTTTAGGGTTAAGATGACAAATAAATATTTTGATTTTATCAAATTGTATATTAATAAACACAAATTAACTTAACTATCATTTTTAGTAACAATAATTTATAGTTTATTTTATTTTTTAAATCGCTGCTACTCCGGCTGAACAGCCAGTTTTTCCTGTGCCATTATTGAACCTGCGCGCGCATCGAAATTGCGGCGCGCGAAAAAAACAAAACTTACATGCCATTTTCCCTAAATATTTGGTAAAGTTGTTGCTGTGTGGTTAATTACTATTAAAAAATGTCTACTTTTAATAGTGAAAACGAGTAAAATGTTATTCAACCCCGTCGGAAATACTTATCGAGGCACGAAACGCAAGTGATAGCCTGTTGCCGCCAAATTCCAGAGAAAAACAGCAAAAACGGAGAAGTATTTTAGATTTTAGTTTGGTTTTTTCCTTGCAATTGTGTTGAAAAACGTCGTATGCAACTCATGTGCATTGATTATTAGACACTCGGCTTCCTTACCGCGCTCGCCTACGGCTCGCGCTTACAATAATGCCTCGTGTATAATAATCAACTTTGCACACTCGTATCATAATGTACTATTGTGACATCTTAGGTATTAACTCAGAAACACATGATCGATTTTATTCTGTAAGTATTTATACTATAGCTCAGATTTACTTGTACAAGGATTAATACAATCAGCAACAACATTTATAATTAGAGGGAGGGCCCTAGTACAGCCTTTTATACAAACCGATTAGTACGGTGTAATATAATGGACCATTACCACAACACCTAGACCCGAGACAATATAGAAAAGTTCGTTTTCTACATTGACCCGACCGGGGATCGAACCCGGTGCTCGCTTCGCGACTACGCAGGTCGTCAAATAGTTAAGCTATCTGAATCGTGGATGGCATATAATGTATTTAAGTATGTTAATCCGTATTTTATTTATATTCGGGACAACAACAGCATACATAATTTGACATATTACATGAGAGATAATTTAAATAGCCAATGATAGTTGACCACGAAAAATTACAAAGTAAAATAGAGAGTAGACATGTGTCGTTGCTGGTGAGCAGATCAGCAGGGCTAGCATGTGCAACACGATAAAATTTTGTCGTGGCATTTTATCGACTTTTGACGTAAATATGTCGTTTTGTCTTCGACGATAACAAAGCAAAAACCAGAATATCATGGAAATGCCGTGTTATAACGTAAAAATAAGTAGCTACGAAGAACGAGGGCCCTGAAAATATTAAGAAAAACGATTCGAGACGTCTGTAATCCGTTAGGTTAGGGAAAACGACAAAATTATCGTCGAAGACAAAATTTGTCTTGTCTATCGATAAAATAACCGATGCGCGCATGCTAGCCCTGCAGAACATATTAACAAATTGAACAGCAATCATAAAAATAGAAAATAGCAACCGTTAAATTCATGATGAGCGCTGCTCATGAGGGCGAAAACTTTATTTATTTTTTTATCGCAAATGCCTTCCACCGTAGAGCTCAAGCCTTAAGTCAGCTAAAAGATGTTTTTGACCCAAATACCACTAATCAAGCTCCGTACCTAAATTAGTTAAATGTATATGTTTATAAAGCAAAAAAAATATGGATCCCGCTTTTCACTTTCACTTTAAACGACGGTTCCCTTATCAACAAGAACGAGCCCTAAATACATGTATTCTAGTAAACAGCCATTTGACGTCATGGCACGCAAGCGCGGTCGCATCGGCGCAAGCGCAAAATGGAGGTTAATACAGTAACCTAAATTGCCATGGATCGGAGGGTGCTATGACATGATTATAATAGACTTAGCACGCTAGAGAAGGGGTGGTGCAGTTCTTTTAACGTGCCGGCACCACACGACATTCTCTTCCTATGGGTGTCGTAAGAGGCGACTACAGAAGAACCGCCACAAGAAGACGGGCAGCAGCGTCTCCTCTTCACCATTGGCCAAACTGCGATTGCCAACCCGCCTGCCAAGCGTGGCGATTATGGCAAAATCCTCCTTTTGGAGAGGCCTGTGTCCAGCAGTGGACTGATATAGGCTGGTGATGTGTAGCACGATAGACTGTTCAGTCAGTGCGTGTCATTGGCCGAGTAAAGTCACGTGTTTGTTTGTTGTGGCATGTACAATGGCTTGTTGTAACACAAAAGAAAAGGAACTTATTGATGTGTTCCTTCCTTGGCATGACATATTTATATCGAAATAGTCAAAAATATTATTGAAACCAATCACTTCGTGTAAAAGGGCATGACACCGCGACAACTGTCACCGGCTACGGCTAATTAGTCCGACCGAGTGAACTAAGTGTCCGACCGAGCATTGACGCGACGTTCGGTCGCGAGCCGAACGTTGCTCTTTGTAGTTCGCCGCCGTTTCTTGCTTGGTCTCGTAAGACCCTCCGTCATTAGTTCTTCTCGGCGGTAGTCCACAATATTGTCCCAAAGCTGTGGCAGGGTAAAAATGGTACGTAAACATGGAATATGGGACGTGTAAAAGCGCTTAGTTCAGGCCTATTTGCAGAAATAAATTCGCTTTTTTTTATAGTTGCACTATGCCCGAGCTTAGACAGTGGTTCTCTTGATAGCAGTGGATGGTGGGCCTATTCTGTCAGCGTACATTGTTGGCGCCTGCATGGATGTGACGAGGTCTTATCTGCAATTTAAATGTTAAGGACGCTTCACATCATCACACACACACATACTCACACACTTACACTCTCACACACACTTACACGCACACTCTCACACACACACTAGATAGTGCTATTTCTGCTCATGCCTTCTCCGCTACTGTAGTATTATTATTTTTTTCTTTTGTATTACTTACATACTACTTACCTTAATGTACCAAACCGATCACATCAAGAGAGGAGAGTACTGGTTATCTGTAATACAGGCCCCCAGCCTAGCTCAGAAGCCAGTCTCCCCAAATCTTTCGTATTAATATCACCTTAGATTAGTTCACTTTGGATTGTAAGATTGTGGAGAAAAATAAAGGAATTTTTATTTATTTTATTATTTATTACATCTGCACAGTGCGAGACAATTAACATGGACGGTGACAATAGTGCATCGCTACTTTTACTTTAGAAAAATAAAAGCAAACATTAACATCTGTTCTCTTATGTCATATAGGATGACTCTCCTTGAACGCAAAGGTTACTCGGTTTGATTACCGTTTCCTCCAGTCTATTCAGAAAACGATCTTTTCAAAATTGCCCCGAGTCTGGGTGTCTAGGAGACGCCCCTGCCATGATACATTGTCTGGTACCTCGTAACAAAAGGATATTAATTCCTCACTAAACCTCCTCCTTCCTCGCGATACTATCGCTAGTGTTGTAAGTGCTTGGTATGGCGCTTAGTTATTAAATTATATGATTAGCTTTGTGAGACCCAAGTTTAGATTATAAAGTTTAAAAACTATAACCCGACTACGACTGGACCGCCCGAACTGTTAGACCTCATTAAAAAGATATATTTTGAATTAAACAATATAATATATTTGTTTGTACATATTTGTAATGTTCTGGCCAAGACCTTTCTTTTGATACCAAACACGTGGTGATTATCCAAGTTTTATTTTTTTCTAGGTTAGAATCTGAGATTTAAATTACGTCATATATAATTTTGATAAAATAAATATAGCCTATTTTACACGGGTCATTATTACAAATCTATTGACACTTTGTTCATTAAAATCGGTTCAGTATTTTAGGCGCTACAAACATACATACATAGACTGCCAAAATCATTACCCTTCCTTTTGGCATCGCCGTAGTCGGGTAAAAAGTATGATTTTCGCTAACAGAAAATTATAAGTACGATATCAGTCTGTCAAATGAACTAATCTTCTTGGGGTGACTAATAGCCCGTGGTGAAATTATGTCTAATTCAGAATCTATGGCGAGCAGTGTTAGAGTACAATTAAATAAGTAAATTATTATAATGATTCCTTATACTTAATTGTCACTCATTGTACTTACTACTTAGACCTTATATTATAAAGCTGCTTTCTAAATTTGCAACACCTATTAGATTACTAAGTTTAAAGTCCTGTTGCATGTGTTCCTATCTACCACCAATGTACATCACTTAGTAAGCAAATAAAGAATTGAATTGAATACATTGTTATATCATACTACCATCTGATACGATACTGAAATACTGACTCAAACACTATAGTGTGTAGTAGCTCAGATCAATGTCATTAGGCAGACGAGCAGTTTTAACTGCAGAAATAACGCATCTATGCTATTTCAATTCAAGATGTGAATGTTTTGCTCCTTATAGGTTTTTAGTTACTTTAATTACACATTGAATAATGTGCTAAACCTTCACTCCGTTGTCAAAATAATGATTTATTATCATTAAATTCTCATTTTGATGATATGAAGTCATTAAGTTCCCTTCTCTTGTTTAAAATAAAAGCAGGCATATGTGAAGGGCGTCCTTGTGTCGCCTTTCCCTTGTAAAGTTCAGTAAGGCGAGAGTAATTATCGTCAGGCGATCGAAATGACGAAAAAACGACGAGTAGAAACGCTTAGACTAGGAGCGGTAAACATCGTAAGTCTTATTTAGAGTAGGTACATTTGCTATTCCGAGACTAAGGTTAAACAACTGTTTTAACGTACAAAAATCAGTGGTTTAACCTTAATCTGGACTAGTAAATGCACTGTGAATAAGACAGCGTGTAGTGATCTGTTCATTAAGGCCACCCCCACACTAGCGTCTTTCGAGCATCGCCATCGTGGCAGCGTCCAATCAGGTGTTGATGCAACGCTTGCGCAGTTGCCGCTGCGCAAGCGTTGCATCAGCAACGCTTGCGCAGCGGCATTTACTTAACGCTGATTGGACACTGCCACTATGTCGACGCTCGAAAAACGCTAGTGTTCACCTCACCACGTAAGATAATTTTGCACACCGGTACATTTCCCGGTAGAATATTATTGAGACTGAATCTTATACTAAATACCTGTATTACCTAAAATTTTATTCTGCAAATAAAGATTTTGACTTTTGACTTTGACTTAAGATATCACTGAATGTGTAGCTATGGTACAAAAATGGTCTGTTTTATTCTGTCATAGGTTAACAGAAGTCTTTTTTTTATTGCAAAACTTTGGAAATGTGCTTACAGAAATATCGGTTTACTCCGCAAGCACACTTAAAGTAGCTCTACATACATATTGGGCCGTCATTGTTTCTTCTTAAAATTATTTCAGAGACGTTATAGGGGTTAATTTTGGCAAATTTAGATGTTGTTTTATGGTGTGGTCTATTTAAATTTGAGGTAAATTTGAAAGTGGTTCTAGTTTGGGTTCTCATGGGCACCATTGTTTTTTCTCACTAGATATACCATGGTAAAGTAATCATATTATATTTTGATCAAGTATTACGCTTATCGTTAACATAATATAATATGTCATCGGTGGTAATCGAACCGCACTAAAGTTGTCTATTTCCCCGTCACCCGTACCGTCGAAAATGTAATTATTATGAAGTGAACCTTCTGTATACATCTGTATTGTCCCATAAATTTAACTTGTTGTCACTTATTTTTAACGTTCCTGAAATAAACAGCCGTCTCGCGTCGTGCTAATGACGTACCAATCAGTTTAATTGCATATAATCAAATTAAAACACCGAGTAGCATTGTTTGTACGATTCAACGTCTTATTTTTTTATTTATTTAGTAGGCTTACAAGTTTTTTTGTTAAAGCCAACAGGTTTTCAATTAAGTAAGGAGAATAAAGAGAGCAATATTATGGCTAGGGTTGTCAGTAGTAACAGTCTGTTTAAGTAATACTTAGCCATATCGCGCACGCAAGAAAAGGACAGCGCATCTTGCCGATTTACTAAATCAGCAGTGTTTTAATATTCTATAATCTCGATTTCTTCACGATAGTCCTTCCAGCCCTGCTCTACATTCATTCATTCATCTTACTTTTAGTTCCTTCCTTTCATTCATTCATCATTGATGTTATTGAACTTTCTAAATGTTCTTAGGAGTCATGCATTCGCTCTTACTGTAATAGTTATTAACTGTGTTGCAAGTTTAGATCTAAACAGAATTGATTAGATATAACCAAAAATTCCTAGATTTTTAAATATTTTTTTCAAATCTCCGTCGGCTCGAGAAATTTGTCAGATAACTCGTGCATCGATAACGAGTTAAGTAGCTCACGTGCTGATAAACTTTGGCGAGAATATTGTTTGTCGAGCTATTCTAATATCTTATCAGCCTTATCAAACGAAATTAGCGCGTGCTCGAGTAATATAAGGCTGACTTTTCCTAATAATTGCGTTCAATTTTACTAAAACAAAAAGTAATTGAATTATGAAAAAAGAGTCCTCTCACCTTAAAGCAGGTAGGTAATCCAAAAAGTCAGCCTCGTCTCTGTTGCTCAAAAACTATAACTTTCTCTATCGGACCAAGCGAAGGGAGACCAGAATAACCCTCTTTTGAATCAAAGAGTGTTTGTTACACCTTTGTATTTTCTTGTATGTGAAGACAGAACATATCATTAAAGACTTCTTCATATAATGTTAACACATCGCAACGGTTATCTGTATTAATATATCAAATCGTAATTATCGTCGTTTTTTCTGATTTCTATAACACAAGTTTTTTAGCTACTTACTTTAGGATCAGAGCAATGTATGTGATGTTGTCCAATATTTATTTATTATTTATTAATTTTAATTATTTCAAACAACTTTTATGTTAAAAATGTTAATACCTGCAGCTCATATGTAACCGAAACAATAGTCCGTGACTTTCAAATGTGGAATTGATAACGGTGAAACGATGTGATAAGCAGACATAACGCCGATAACAAGCCGCAATAACACGTAATAGGCTGTCGGTTAAATAAAATATATTTTATTTAATTTGTAAGCTAAAATGGCAGTGGGCGGGGCACAGAACGTAGAATTGACGACCGATGGGGTTAAAAGGTTCTGGAATGGAGGCCACGTACGGGACGGGCAGCGTGGGGCTCACACCAACAAGGTAGGCATACCACCTGGTAAAGGTTGCAGGAAGCCGCTGGATGCAGGCCGCTCTCAACCTGCTAATCCGGAAGTCGCTAGGGGAGGCCTATGTTCAGCAGTGGACGTCCTGTGGCTGAAATGATAATGATGACTGCCGGTTTGGTTAATAAGTATACGTGTGAGATATATTATAATTCAAGAGCATGTTTATTTTGTTAGGCAAAATAAGAGCAGTAAAAAGATCCCTTTAAAAATGTTTACTAATATTGTTGACTGAATTCTAAAAAACTTGATAATTTATTTTTGCACTAAATTGAATAAAAAGCAGAATATTTTGTTTAAAATTATAGACATGAATGCGTTTCGCGTCAAGGTCATTGGAAAAAATCGGTCTGATAACACGATGTGGTACGATTACAGAAAAGCGATAAAGAGTATTTTTAGAGCGATTGAAACTTAGTGGATGCCCTCCATTTAAAACTCACTGAAACGGGAATTAACGCTATCATAATAATTTAGGTATGTTACACCGACCGTGGTCACAGGCTGACTGGAACAGCGATATCTTCACTCCGTATGAGAGGCCTTCACCTACCCTCAGAATATTATTTTCACGCCGAATACCCTCACACACACTCAGTGTGTTCCTATTCTGCACACTAACCGCCGCGTCCGTATTCTGCCAGCCTGTGATCACGGTCAGTGTAACCCGGTCGAAACGTCCAGGCAAAAAAGGTAATATTTGTACCTAAAGTATTATGATCGCGTAAATTCCCATTTCATTGTGTTTTAATATATTTAATATAAAGTTTAAAGTTATTATTCCCTCCGTTTGTCGTGAGTTCGAATCCTACGTCGATAAGCTTAGTATACCTAGTCATAGTGTCTATAATCATAGTACAAACTTTGCTTAGCTTGGGCCTAGATAATTGGTGGTATTGTTACAAACAAAACAACAAAAAAAAGTATTAAAATTTTGACAAAACAATACTTAGGTACTAACAAAATTCTTTTAAAACAGAAAAAGTATAATATGTTCTATCTACGTAAGTATATTATTTTTTCTGTTTAATTTGCGCAAATAAATACGGAATCCTTAAAGCAAACAGTTTTTTCTTTCATAGGTAACGTGTTGGTTTTTGTATTTCCAAAGAAAATTACAGTGCTTTTGTATCGATAAGCAAACACAAAGGGGATTGCGTTGTTAGTGTCTCACATTAACAAATGTTTGGCATAATTTTTGTCTGCAGTATTTTTCTGTTGTTGAGTGCTGTTTCTATTTAAACTGCTACTAAATACAGCCCTGAGAAATAAGTACACAAGGTTTATCTTTTAGAACAGCCATACTCAAACTGCTGCTCGCCCAGGCTTTTGAAGGTGGCCAGGATAGACACGTACAATACAACACGGCCTAATCGCTATTGTAGGCAGGGGCGTGCGGTGCATATAGGCAATTAGGCAGTGCCTACCTGATAGTTGAAATGATGTAGGCAGTAGGTACTTACAAATGTGGATTATTGATGAAAACCACTGATTTTCATCAATAATCCACATTTGTAAGTACCTACTGCCTACCTCGAAATAAAACCAATGCACGCCATTGTTCAAGGGTCATAGGTTCGCTTCACATATAAAGAAACCGGCTTACAGATTCTCGTTTATTTTTAGTAATGAAGAATTAAGTGTCAAGAAAAAAAAATGTTTTTTTTTTAATAACAGATGTTGTTATTAAGGTATACATATAGCGGCCCGCGCTAGATAGCTATTATCCGAAAGTGGTCCAAAAAATAAGGTTGAGTATGCCTGCTTTTGAATCATCATCATCATCATATCGGCCTGTTGCAGTCCACTGCTGGACATAGGCCTCCCCCAAGGAGCGCCACAGCGCACGTTCTACCGCCCCTTTGCATCCAGTCGCTGCCAGCTTTTGAATAGTGATAATTAATCAATTTCTAGCTCTTACAGTAAGAAATTTATTTTTTATCTAAACATGTGCAATAAAATAAAAATGTTGAATTTAATTAATATAGAGATAACACTAAGTTTATTTATAACTACTTAGCTGTTACCTGCGACTTCGCTCGCGTGATCTTTAGTTTATTCAATGTATCTCACAGGATCATTTATCGGAGATAAAAAGTATCCTATATGTTATTTCAGATCATATTCTATATGTATGCAAAATTTTATCCAAATCCATTCAGTAGTTTTTGCGTGAAAGAGTAACAAATATCCATCCATACCTACAAACTTTCGCATGTATAATATTAGTAGGATAAGAAAAAGTAGAAACTTATACGATTTCACAGAGGATTTGCTAAATTTATTTTAAATTACTTATGTTGGATATCTCTCGCAAAAGGTGATAGTGTAGAAAAATGCTACAACAGTACCTACCGGTTATGAAGTTTGAGGATTTCGATGTTGGTCTCATAGATAAATCTTATATATAAAATTCTCGTGTCACAATGTTCGTTCCCGTACTCCTCCGAAACGGCTTGACCGATTCTCATGAAATTTTGTGAGCATATTGAGTAGGTCTGAGAATCGGCTAACATCTATTTTTCATACGCCTTAGTGATAAAAAATATTTATATGGCAAAACAACGTTTGCCGGGTCAGCTAGTATGTTATAATCTGCAACTTCCAAAGGACGCGTTAAATGACAAATCGACCCTGTAAAAATAAGACAACCAAACTAACCCTGACCCGATTCCTAATAGTAGCTGTGGTGAATGGTAATCGTTCTTTAAAGTAAAAAGATAATTTCAATCATTAAATGCAGTTTTTATCTTTCTCTACTTGTATTGCATTGCCATTGATAATGTTCCTTTGCCCTTGTCAAAAAAGAATGTTGATAAACAGGTTATGGCAACATTTTTAAATGTAATGTGTTTTAAAAATAATTTTGTGAAAATTTCCAGTGCCTTTCCTTGGGTTCATATATAAAAACACAACTTACCAAAAATAGAAATGGCTGCATTCCATAAGGCAATGCCTCTGAATCGATATCGTTAATCTTGTTTATTTTAATGTTCAAGCGTAATTTGTGTATCGAAAGAGTTGTCGTTACGCTTTTAATTCGATGAGGTAATTTTTAGCCTATAATTATGCAAACAATTTTATCATTTTTACTAATTTGTTTGAAAGGTATGATAAATTACCTATGTTTAGGCCCTAGGGCTCTTTCAAATAACACGTTTTGAGCCGGACGTAAACCGTGAGTTTGAGGGCCGCACACTTAACTGTTGATATTGTTAATTTTTTTTCAAACGCAGCCTTTATACAATTTTCCATTTGCGGCGGAGCAAACGCACGTTAGCAGTCCGTTTCAAGGCGTCTAAATTGAACGCACCCTTAATGTTCTTATTAAGGTAGATAGACGGCCTATCTCATTATGCTTAGCACTCACTAGAGAACGAACATAGATTTAGTTCTAAGTCTATGTGAACGAATATCCCGCGACACGTGTCGGGCGATGTCAGGTGACAGACGACATGGCCCGACCGACACGTTAGACATTTTAACTCACAACTCTATTTTTTTAACCACTCACTCGATAACCCGATTAGTCGCATGGGTCCCGCACGACAGTAGTTTTCATAACCAACAAATGGCTTCATAACTTGTCTTATTCTAACGCTTCAAAATTGTATTTTAAATAATTAACATAATGGTCAACATCACATAAATTGCTCTGACCCTTAGGTAAGTACAACGCCAGTACCACAACACCCAAACCCGAGACAATATATAGAGAAGCTCGTTTTCTACATAAACCCGACAGGGAATCGAACTCGGAACTTCAAAGATGGCAACGCCGGCGGCGGCGGCGGCGTCCCCCCTCGGCGTCGGAGGTCGTATTTTATTCATGCACACTTATTAAAGAAATAATATAATAATCTATTCAATCCCTTTCATAACGATAAACAAAAGGAAAAAGAAGAATAGAAGGTTCAAGGAAAAGTACTTCACGGTAAATGATTTTTTGCCCTTTATGAGAATGGCCGACAAAAACAGCAGTAAATATACCTACCGACATCCGCCTTCGCGCAGCGCGTACGACCAACACTCAAATAAAAACAAACAACGAGTGTAGGCTGTTTTGAGAGCTCAAATTAATCGAAAATCGAACGAGTGAATGTACGGTCTTTATAAAAACGTCGGTCTTGTAATTTATGTATCACAACACAACACTAATACTGCTGCTGCGAGATAATTTCAGAGCTAAAGATTACGGAGTGGGCTCGCTCGCTTGGGATAATATTCTTATGCACAACTTTCTGAACTCTAACTTGTTAGTTATTCTATGTATTGACATATCGAAACTGAGTAGTGGGAGTTCAAAAAGTTACTAGTACTATACTAATAGTAAGTAGAATCACCCCTTAAATTCCACTGCATCTTTTTGTTACAACCTGTTTAGATAGTAAGTTACAAGTGAATCTAATAATATGTGTTAAATTATAGACCTCGCTTTGGTATTTTCATTCTGTAAATGTTTAAATGCAAACCACTTCATACAAGGCAAAAGCTTACAATCTGATTAGAACCCCTATTCCCAAAAAGAGAAATATTCTTATATCTCACTTCGAAACGAAAGATTGGATAGGAATGGGGGGTGCGCTAACACTGTAAGTGCTGTAAAAACAAACATGGCCGAAGGGTGTTTTTATCTTTTGGTTGTTTACTATCTCAAATAGAAATGGTTTACAACCTTACAAAGAATAATCGTGCTGTACTGATGATGATGATTTTCTTGTAATCCCTGTTAAAAGACAAAAAGCTTTGAGAAGGGACTATTTATTATTATTCTTTAGTTCAAATTAGAAAATTTTCCACTATCACACAAAACATCTAGATCCAAACTAAGCCAAGCTTGTACTATGGCGACTAGAAAATGGATAAACATACTTAGATAAATAAATACGTTTAAAACATACATAATTTAACCGACACACAAACATGTGCTCCTTACGGGATTTGAATCCGCAAACGCCAAAATTGCAATGTATAATGAACTATTTATTTGATCTTAGGAAGTTGGCTGGCAGTGGATAAATAAATAAATATTGGACAACATCACATACATTGCTCTGATCCTAAGGTAAGTAGCTAAAGCACTTGTGTTATAGAAATCAGAAACAACGACGGTACCATAACACCCAGACCCGAGCCAATATAAAAAAGATCGTTTTCTACATTGACCAGACCGGGGATCGAACCCGGAACCTCAGAGATGGCGGCGCCATTTAAAGTCCGGCGTGCTCGCCTCTCGGCTACGGAGGTCGTCATGGATGAATGAAAATCGTGCTCTTTGGCGCTCTTTGGGGGAGGCATACGTTCAGAAGCGACTGCTAGGCTGTATGATGATGATATGTTAATAATTAGCAAATCTCAGTCAGTAAATGAGTGAAAGAGACAAACCTATACGACATGACAGTTACTTTGTTCAAATAAATCCTTCCTCCATCCTGACCCAACTATGACAAAGCTGTATCAAAGTCAAACCCGTCGACGGAGTCGTAGGCGCGGCCCTAGTGCAAGGACATGCAACATCCGTGAACACTCGCACAGCCGGACTTGTCCAATCCAGTTTGGCTTTATTACTCGTATAATGCCACAGCATACGGAATGGTGGCTATTCATTTCATTTTTTGTGATATTTTAAACTTATTTTATCAAATAGCTTCCTTTAAATCATTGACGGACACGGTTATGATATTTATTTGATGGAACAGATTCACCAGGAACAATTCAGTAAACATTACATTTCAGAGTAATATGGGTAACATGTGTAAACTATACGTCTTTATAGGTAAATACAGAATTTTTAACAATTCGTTGACTTTAAAAAAACATAAAATTATAAAAGGAGGTACTTACTGAACAAAAAAAAACACAGGTAAGTACATAAGAGTAGAACACTTTAAAACCGCGTAGTTAGCTGCTGATATAAAACAACTTTTGCTATGGGAGCAACATGAAAATCTTTAAAAAAATATCTAAATATATATTTGGTGTTGCCAAAGAAACCACCTTTTTCATTGTGCCAAAGACCCTGGTGCTACTTTTGTTACATTTCAGCATCAGTTTGGTAATGTGGCAGGTTAAATCCCGCCGGACTCGCGTGCCATTTGGACCGCATGGAAATACATCAAATGCCATGACCAGATGTTATTTTATACATTTAATATCATAGTGGTAGCCCTAGGTGACATAGGTCCTACCACAAGGATTCACGGCATCCGCAAGCACTGGACCCGCGTTCCAGTTTGCACTATCGACAAACAAACCGCGTGGGACTGTTTGTTTGTAACCTACATTTATATAGGATTTGACCACATTGTTGGATCTAGTTGAACGATTCACAACTGATAAAAACGTCTGTAGCACCAAAAAATAATAAGTACTCCATGCAGGTCTAAAACTGACAGATTTTTTCATTGCGTCACGATAATGTGTTTGTAGAATATTGTTTTTACTTACTGTTAAAAAGATGATGATAACGTATCTTAAAACTTTGGTTGGTTGGTCTTTGAACAGGCAGCAAACTCTGGTTAGCCGCTGGATAACATGAGTAAACGCGGTAACATTAATGGCACCATTGGTAAGTACTTAAGCCCTTGTCCCTCTTCTTAAACCATGGACTAACTTCTTCAATGTTCCTCGTGTACGGACAGTCGTTCACTGCTGACTTGTTACGCACCGCCGATACGCACGAACGATCTATTACAGTTCGTGCGGCGGAATACTGGTCACAATAAAAAATGCCGTCAAAACAAAATTTAAGGTTTAGTAAAAGTGTTCTGCATTTGACTGTATTAGAAGGCCTAAAATAAAAGTCCAAGTCACTATCAAAACAATCTTCTCTCAAAAGATGTGTACAAATCACGATCGACTCCGGAACGTGCGCCTGCGTCGATATTCGTCGATCTCATATCTCGCCTTGACTCGACAATGACCTAGTTTCGGCGCCACTTTTCATTTCGTCTGCTCTGCAGCTTTGTGACAGTACAAAAAGTTACAGTAGACTCAATAAAACTGTGATTACCAAAGTTTATTTCTATAGCAATATTTATTAATTCAAAAAAAATATTTATTTCAGGCTCGGCCCATATAGTGTTAGTAACAATTTAACTTAATTCTATTGTTAGTAAGCAATACATCATGATAAAATTAAATAAGTTAATAAAATTAAATTAAATTACACATTACAAATTACAAATATTATTTCATTATTTATAATAAATATTTTAATTAACTTTTGAGAATTAATTGGTAATAAAACATTTACATTTTTGTGTGAATTAACACCCATCTCTGAAGGAGCGGTGAATTCCATCGGTCTACATAAACCTTCAGGATTTTGTTGGTACTGCCTCGGAGACGAACCAGTGCAGAGGCGCACCGTTTTCTCATTATTGTGGCAAATCCATACATAATGGTAATACCTAGTCAGCAAATAGGACCCAGCTAGGAAAGCCTACATCCCAATCCTAACCCGAAACTATACGATCACGAGTGAATACGAGTACGATTTGCGTTCTTAACATTAATGTTTTTTAGCAATGGCTTTTTTCTAAGCCCAATGCTAATTTTAAATGAGTAAATCAATCAAGCAACAATTTATTTATGTTATCCAGATTCAGATTTCAGACATAGGTCTTATTAACTAAGTTGACTAAACCGCTCGAATCACCCAGGCCCCGGTCCGCACTAAACTTAAGAGTATCCACCAGAGCTGTGAGGGCAAAAATAGATTTTTATGAGACTAACGAACGGAGCAGTCACGCTTGGGTTGTCATTTGTTTGAAAAGCGTGCGCCACTGTGCATGAAGTGAACCTTTAGAGTAGAGTCGATGTTCTGCCTCTACTTGCACTGTGGCTATTGTGGCTTTGTGCACTTGTCTGTCGGTACTTTCGATCTCGGTTCGGCGTCTGTAAATATTAATAGAAGCATTTATTAAAATTATAAACAACCGTAGATATGTAACATTGATTGATCGTGGAGTTTTAGTCCTTTATAATGTTATTGGTAACATGAATTTACGGGTTAACTTATAAAATTCTTATATTAAATGATAAGTACGTACTATATAAAAAATATAAATGTAAAAAATACGACAGCAAAGTAGACAGTATAATGTTTGTTATAAATTTCAAACAATATTATTTTTACTGTCTTCGAATAATTCTTCTAAGAAGCGAAATGAGAAAAGATTATATCTTTATTTATTAATGCGCCCTTTTGTATTATGCTTAGTATACTTATATACAATAATATGTGATTTCTTGAAAGTAATTTACAAGCATTTGATGCTCATCTTTTATGGGGCCAACATCAAAATCGCGCAATACTAATTCCTGCGACATATCTAGTTTTATAATTTGCTGAGGTTATCGTCTTTATTCTTTGTAAGAAGTACCTTTAATAATTCAAAGTAAAATACATTTATTTTGGTCTAAAACGGATGTATCGTTCTTAGACGAAAATAATAACCATTCACCCAGTATTTTTGAAACGTGTATTTTGCTGTACAAATAAGCACTTTTACAGTCGAACCAACAAATTATGCGTACTAAATCATATTGTAAGTATTATTGCCTAGTTTTAAGTGCCTGGTACAGTCAGCAATTAATTCATAAATCATAGCAAATGTTTTGAAACAAAACTATTGTGCAGTAATTTAGTTGGGTTGACAAGTAATAGTCGTGAAATAAATATGTCAGCGAAATATTTTACAAAGTGCCTACTAGTTGTGACAAACCTTTTCTATTCTTTCTGTTTTATTATAACAACTAGCATTATTTGCGAACGCGAATTGAAAACGTGTTGTATATGTTCAAAATAGATATGTTCTCAATTATATCATCAAGAATAATTTATAACGGTCATTAAATGAGGATGATCTAACCGAATGACCTCTGACTGTTAGATCCATTAAGTATGTGGTTTAAGGTTAGCGAAATTAATCAACGAAACTAATGATTAAGACCGTTATGTTGGCCATTTATTGGGGGCCATCACGAAACATATTTTTATTAAAATACGAGTACTTTATTTTATCATGTGTTACACCGTATTTTTTTCGGCTATTATTAGTGCCATTAACATGTTTTTTTTAGTTTAAACAGAGAATAATGATACTTCAATACACATTAAGGCTAAATAGCATTGAGACACAAATAGAGTTCTAAATGTATTGATATTATTTATGAAATACTTAAACAATAATGGCCTTACTACAAAAAGATGCACTAGTGTTGAAGACTTGTCTAAAGATTAGTCAACCAATTTGAAATGTTGACACATCAGACATTCGAGACGTATATTAAGTAACCTTTCAAATTGGTTGACATATCTTTAGACAAGTGTTCAATACTAGTCTATCTTTTTGTAGCACGGCCATTAAAATTTATTATCAATATATTATATACTCATCGATAAAAATAAATTCAACCATTCGAATATTAACGATCAATTAATATCTAAAAATCGCCCGATATCGGAGAGTAAAACAAAAAAGGCATTTGTCTCATTCAACTTTTGGATCAAACCTGTCGCGGCTAAGTTACGCAAGTTTTTTGACAATCGGCTGCGCGCGCGCTGATAAGTTCAAGGTCACGAGAGATGTGACCTTTCGACTTCGAGCGACTCTCACGAAAACTATCTGTTTTTTGTTGCACTCTTCTCTATTATAGTTGGTGTGATCATGATTATTACTTAAAACATATTATTTTTAAGGTATGAGCTATAGTGTAGTGGTGTGATGTCATCATCATTAGTTAACCTTTGTTTGTATTGTCTTTCTTAGTACAAGATATTGAGATAAATAAACATTGGACAACATCACATACATTGCTCTGATCCTAAGGTAAGTAGCTAAAGCACTTGTGTTATAGAAATTAGAAACAACGACGGTACCACAACACCCAGACCCAGGACAATATAGAAAAGTTCGTTTTCTACATTGACCCGACCGGGAATCAAACCCGGAACCTCAGAGATAGCGGCGCCATATATAATAGTACCTACACAAAGATGTAAAATTACGAAAATTATAAGGGTATCAAATCTTTTTTAGAACTTTTTGGAAGGTACTTAATGCAGAGCTTCAGATATTTTCTTAGTCGCGTAAATGTAAATTTTCATCAAAATTCGTTTATTCGTTTTTCGTAAAAGAGTAATAAACTGCTATCCATCCATCTATCCTCACAAACTGTTACATTTATAAAATTAATAGGACGTTGAAGAGCATCTGTAATTTGTAATATTAGTTGGTTGTATTTTCGTAAAAAAATACTATATTCTCGAGGTGCTCGTTGCCCAGTGGCGGCAGCGCTTTAGAAGCGATTGCTAAAGTTAAGCAACCAAAGACGCGGTCTCGAGTGGATGGATCTCCACGCTGAAGGCATGTGCACGTTAAAAGTTTGTCCCGGCTGATATTGACACTGGTCGTGAAGCCTAGTCAGAGGCCTTATGGCGGCTTGATTACATCTGACAGTGCTTAGTCACTGCCTTACAAACACCCTCCACTCATCCGCACTGGGCCCGCGCGTGGTCGAGTATGGCCCAAACTCCCTCTTAGTTGAGGTGAGGCCTGTGCCCTGCAGTGGGGCTTATATAGGCATACTTTACTTTTAAATTCTCGTTACACTTAAAAATATAAAATTACCTTGGAAAGTTGAACTAATTATAAGTTATGCAAATCAAAAACTTGCGAGGCAATCCTCTTTCGGGTACGTAAAGTAACTGCTAATCGATTTTCGAAAGTCTTCACGACATGACGCGCCTAAGGTCAGTCTGCACCATCTTCGCAATGCAAAAATCATTTTACACGTCAATTAAACGTGTGCAAGTAGCGAATTTAGAAGCTTAGATTAATTATGTATATGCACTTTAATCAACGTGGTATTACTATTTAAAAGTATTGCTTAGTTTGTGATATGCTAATTAGCATTGCAACACTTGTGTTCATTATTCAGTGTTTTATTCATCTCCATAATGTTGACGCCCACACGTTTTAACCTAACCCAATTAGTTTTTGGTATTGAAAGTTGTTTAAGGTAATTTTTGTGTAGATATGATGACCAATTCTTATATCTATAACGGCTACGGAGGTTAATTGTCAATTACTCTATAGATACGTTAATGATGCTAACTAGAAACGGAATATCCTGTCAGGCCAAGGTCAAGAGACACAATAAAAAATCTATTATGACGTGGCCACCGGTGGGGAATTGAAGCTTGACAGGTTAAATCGCTTTTAGAAAAAAGAAATAATTTTATTGTTTCAGAAAATAAATTTGTGCTGGCTAAAAACATTTTCTTTACTTTTACGTAGCACTCCCTTCGTAGTGCGTCTACGAAGGGAGTCCTGCTACGACGTAACGCGCCGGGCCGCCGGGACCCTTCTACGTCACCGCTACGAAGCTTGCGTCATCGTAGCATAATCGCTACGGAGTTTTCTTCAAGGGCTCATTCCGTTTCATCAAATGCGTCAACGCGTTTTTCAGAATACAACAGAGAACTAATAAAGATATTTTAAACTAAAACGTGACATTTATTTTAAGTGCAAAACAACTGTAAAATAAGTTCGCATATGGACACAACGACCCAATACTGGAACTCGGCTTTAAAGGTCGCTCATTCTTTGTTCATATTTAATGAAAATTATCAAATTTGTTGTGTGCAAAAAACGCGTGTTTTGAACGAATACGCGTAATCAAACTCCTATGTGTCGTATTGAGAGGTCGCTATCTGTCTGTCGGTGAGTGCGAGCGGGAGGGAGATAGTAGCAACAAGTCGGCGGGGGAACGCCGAGGCGGGGGGCTCGCGTTATCGTATGCGTGACGTCAAGACCCTTTCACTGTCAGAAGTTGGCGTAGTCGCAATCCGCGTCAGTCCGCGAGGCTCGGTCACAGCGTGAGCACGTCTCGCGCGCCGTGGTCCTAAAACTCACCGACTCACGCGTCACGCAGACATTCGCACGGGTCTACTTTCGACGGGATATAATAGACACACGCAAACGGCCCGCTCGGTCCTCCGTGTGATCGAAACCCCTCGCGAGAAGTTGGCTTTGTGATAACTAGAACGAGAACACAAGACTCGACTCAACATGGGCATCATCGAAGTGAACGCGGACACCGCGTCGCTCATCTCCGCCTGCGACATGCTCGACGACATGAAGGTAAGTTACAATCATGTGACGCCGCACTCGGGATGGCGCCCGTCCAAACACGACAGTTCCGTATTAGTGAAAAACGCATTTTTCTCGCTTTATTTAGGCGCGTGGGTGGCTCGGTCTATCGCGCGGGTGTATTCGCGCAAATTCTCACTTTTAGTTATGCGCTTTTACGCGTAGGAATTCGGCGCGACGGACACCGAACGCACGCCGCGTGTCGCTATGCATATGTGCGTTTTCTACCCGCGGTGAAAACTCGCCGTATCGTCGCGGTCAGCGGAAGCGGTGCCCTTATCAGCTTTGTGACACGATTGCGCCACCGCAGCGGGCCCGCTACGTGAGAACGCTCACATTATTTTCAGCGCACGATAATTGGAGTACGATTAACACGCGTAGGTGGCTGTTTTCTTTAATGTCGCAATTTTAGATCAGTTCGGATCTAGGTGGAGGCGTTATCGTTGCATCGTTGTCCAGTTCCCACAATGTGAATCATCGCAATAAAACCATTACGGCTTGCACGAGATGCGCGGACGCTCGCTCGATCATAATGACGCAACTGATGTCGTTAATTTTATTAGCATTACTCGAGTACATTGTTTAATACGGTAACCGTTGTAATCTGATGAGTTTTTGGTTTTAATTTTGGTCTCATAAAATGTTTTATCGGTTTAATTAACTTTTCGGCGTGCGTTATTGTATCGGTACATAGTAACAGTACGATATGTGCATATGCAAGGAATTCATACGTTAGCGCGCGCGCACACGCGAGGGTTTCGCTAAAGCGCACGCGCGAGACGCATGCGCTGCGCTCGGGATTCTTTGGCTTGGTTATATGTATGACCACAAATTTCGAACGGTTTATTGAATTATCGATACCGATCTATAAGGGATTTATTTAATTTATCATGACTTCTACTTTGTTATAAACTAGTTGCTATCTAAAACGTCATTTCGATCGATCATTTAGGTAGGCTGGCTTAATTAAATTTTTGTAATATAGGATGACAGTAAGTAAACTTCATAACATTAGCGAGTGGTTTTTCTTAATAAACTTATTTATTATATTTTGCTTATAAGCGATTTATGTTTTAATATACAATGCACACAAAACGAATACACAAGACTTAAAATAAATATTAACTTAAATACACAAAAAAGATATACCTACTTTACTATTTCTATTTCAAGGATAACAATACTTTAATCGTATACAAACAGCAGTGTAAATATGTTCATTAATGCTAAGATAAGCTTGTTTGTAACGAGAAATATCTCAAAGTGGAATATTTAGCGCACCTTTTACCTTTAGCAGCTAACAATACGGTAAGGAAATACGCACACGTACGTTTTATGTATTCCGTTTCGATATTGTTTTTCTTTGTTTGCTGCTTTGAGTTTTTTTTTTCTGAACGTAATGAATGACCTCGCTCCTCCACTCGAAACCGATACGGACGCTATTCTCAAGTCTAGTTTAGAATGTTGTTTTTAAAATATTGTTATCGCAGTACGATTATTCAGTGCGACTTTCATTTGTTTTAATTTTTGTTTTTTTTTTCTTATTTTAAACGCTCTTTTAAGGTTTGTTTGTATAACTCGTATGTAATCGAAACTTGAAGTCGATTGAACTTACTTCTAATAGTCGTATCGATTTAAAAGTGACATTCGGATTGCAATACAATAATGTGATACCATCGTACTGTTTTCATGAAGGAGCCAGATAATGACCCTTTCTTTGGGCTCTTTTTATTCAATTTGACGTTTGTGTTGTATTTCATTATGTATAAAAAGTGGTTCTAATTTATAAATATTATATTTAAAACAAAAATAAATAAGTAATAAAATTGTTAAGGAAAGGTATTGAAATTGAAATAATAAGACTAATAGTTTAATGAGCAGAAAATAACATGGTAAACAGATACATTATTTACTCTGCAAAACAATACACGACCACAATTCAAATAAATAAAACGTGAAGTGAATATTGTTTCCAATAATATAATATGTTCTTCCTAGACTTATGTTCTGTTTCTAGTCAGAGAACGCTTAAATATGATCTAAATTGAAGGAACATAAGAGTTTTTATTACTTATATCTTAATTAAACTTATGTGTCCCTTGGAGCATATTACACATATATATAAATAAATATTATTTATTTCGGGCATTGCCCATAACGTGTTAGTGACGAAGGTCTTACTTATTAAAAATTATGATAATAAATAAATTATAATCAATCCTTACAGTTAAAGAAATATTAATACCACAAATATCTGACTACATTACCTATTGCATTTAATCCAAATAATTTTAAAATTCGATGTAACTAACATATATCGAGTGTAAAAAAAGGCTTATCGAAGAAGAATACCACATATTCTACGTATTATTACGATCATTTTTTTCTTTTACACTATACCTAGTAAATTACGGGTTACCGAGTTATTGACAGTCAAAGTTTCAATTTTTTATCAAAGATTCTTACAAAATTGACTTTGTTTGATAATACTAAACTTTTTTACAAAGAAACATGATAAAAAATTTCAATACTTCTTTCATAAAACATAGTCTGTGGCGTGCGCGCTATACATTGCGGGTTAGAAATAAGTTTTTTTTTTTATACCCAAAAATAAAAGTCATTTCCCAGCAGTCATTTTTGCATTCTACTTGGTTTTATGTATAGAATTCGTGGTTTAAGGCTTCGTTAAGCCTTTTTTTACACCCTGTATATTTCGCAGTCGACATTAAAAACAGATTTAGCTCGTTCTATTCAATTATAAATGATAACTTCGGGTAACGGGTCCTTATTATGTGAGATGCGTAAAAGTCAAACTAAATTGAATCCCCGCTACATCCCAAGCGTATTTAAAATGCTCACTAAAACATGATATCGAGAATCACGTGCGAACATATAACTGAATTGAAATTTAATTGTAACAAGTAAATTACTTTTGGATTACCTTGTAATTTATTGACGTAATAACGAAGCAGACATCGTTTTGTTTGTAACTACAATAAACGTTAATTAATATGAACTAATTGCAAAAGAATATTTAGTACGGTCGAAAACTGAAACAAAATTAATGCTCTGTTATTTTATGTTATGTTAATCGAAATCGAGATACTTTGTTTGTAGTTTTGTCATAAATTAAATGCGTAACAGACAAACAAAATATTTTCGCATTTAGGATATTATTAGTATTTAAAGTTGGTAAACACAAAATGTTGGTTGACCTTATATCACGATGACGAGGGAAAAAACCAGAGCCTTTATTTATTTGTATGGGTTAGGGATTTGTCTTTTAAAATTTCCGCTACAGAGCGCCATATATGTATAGGGTCCTGTACTCCTGTGCTACTTAAGTCCAAAGCTCAATACGAATAGTCAATCAGTATGTCAATATTTGACGAATCTCGATTTCATTCATGTACAAATTTTGACGTTAATCTTATATTTATAGCCGGTCTTAAATATAATGCGGCGATAATTTACGTTGAATTTATCGTCCAATTTGCTGCGACGTCCACATGCGCTCGTGATCGTCTCATCCTTGATGCGAGTAAGTGTAGCGTTTTCTAGTAAAGTCAGTTACCACTGTCATATAGAAGTCCCGATTTGTAACGGCGCAGTATTCAAAATAAATGAAAAAATAAAAAATATGTACAGTAGGTACCTATCTCTGACAGTATACAGTAAGCAGAATGTACTTGTAATGTACAGTTTTATTTATCTGGTGACAGTATGTAGTATGTAAAATAAGAAATAAAACACCTAAAATTGGATCAGTTACAAATACATTACAAAATAAATTAAACTATGTTATCCGCAATTATTAAATTATGTTTCAGATAATATTAAGCTTGTTTTATCGCTTTTAAATCCAGCAAACACTAGTCTGATTAAAAAAAACTAGGGTTTGAATCGATCCTAACTGAGCGCCAACTAATTTGTTCCGCATGTAATTAGAACAACCGATTAAATGACGGCTTCGACAAGTGAGAACATGCACTAATATTCAAGTAACGGATGCGCCCGGTATGTGGAACACACGAGCGTTTTGAAACGCGCTCAATGTCGCGTTCGAGCGGCCTCGTGTGCGTCGCGCCTTTTCATCCTTCCCAAATTGAAATCCTGTTGATTTGACGTTGACAGGCATTAGAAAGTAAAATTATGTATGATTTTCCTAAATTCGGACGAAAAATATTTTAATTTTCTATACGAGAAAATTAATCGGATTGATACATAGCATGTTTATATTTTATTCATCTTTTACATAAAGGTAAATTTTGTTACTTTGTTATTTTGTTGTAACTATCCGTTAACGGGCCTATCTCAGTCCATTGTCATAAATAAGTTATTATAATTCACTGTTGTTTGCTATGCTTTCAGAAATTTTATTTTATAATTGGCGCAAAAATATCCACCTTATCATAATACCTTCTTCAAGGTTATTCGATTATTGTTTATTCCTCTATAAGGAGGGTTCTTAATGCATAAATTATAAAAGCCTACAGGAATTATCAAACTGCCTAAAATAAAGTAACCTAAATAGAACCTTATAATAAATTACTCCCGTTTTGTATTACACAAAAATATTTATTCTTCAAAAACACTGAACTTAATACTTAATAATTGTCCAATTTTTTAGTCTGGGACGTCCTTGAATCTTTATTGCAAACTCACCAACCAGGAATCGAATGCAAGCCCTCAGTCGCGACGACTTTAAATATATTCAGCATAAGCGCACTGATAACAGTACGTGCAGCGCAATCTGTGTCAAGGTGCGCTACTACTTTCACTGATAAAGGCTTTAGTAATGTTACATTTATCCTGTTTGTAACATTCATTTGTTTTGCATCGATTGATTACATTATTGCAGTTTTTTTAAAGTAAAGTTTATTTGGTATAACTTCTCCAACCTCCAAGTACAACCTCCTTCATTGTAATTCAATTGTTAATTTGTTATCTATTGTCCATTGAGGTTTAATGTACTAGCGTACTAGAGAACACATCTCGAACTAATGCTTGGCTGAAACATTTAGTTCGAGATTGTGTTCTCTAGTACGCTAGTACATTATACCTCAATGCTATTTTCCTGGGAGTTGAAGAATTAACACTGAAACTACACCCAATGATTGCAACTATTTTACTGTTTATAATAGTTTTTCTGTTTACTAATATGACCTTTGTTTTGGACAGGCTTAAACAGTCTTACGGTCATTTTATTTCCAGCTGTTGCCTGCGACTTCGCCCGCGTGGTCCTTAGTTTATTCAATTTATCCCACAGGAACATTAAACTGGGATAAAAAGTATCCTTTATTACGATACAAGTACGTTTCGAAGAAACAAAAGAATGTGTGCGCACAAACAAATGAATGAAATATCGATACAAATATTTGTAAATATCTGGTGCCACGATTTAGTCGCGCGTTTGTGTCGCTACAAAAATTCGCAGTGTTCCTTAATTTTGTTGTGTAGATACGATACTTTGATATATCTTAGGCTGGGTCTATACGCTGCCAGAATCCGTTAGCATGCAAGAATCCGTTCAAAAAACGACCTTATTGCTTAAGCGATGGATTGAATCCGCGCTAACCCGGTCCGGTTTCCGGCTGGGTATAGACCGAGCCTTACATTCAAGTTATCATGAAAATATTCGCTTCGAATTTTCCGAAGCCAAAAAACACAGAAAAAAAATTAAATAAACGTTAGTAACTGCGGAGAAACAAGCCTTATCTATTTTATGTAAACTATGTCTATACAACATACTTTTAGTTATTACACTTGTTACCTACATAAAAATGTGCTCTTGAAACTGTTTGGACATCTTATCTGCGGGACTGTAAAACTATGTTCGTTTACGTCGGAGTGCTATAAGATGTCCTGCCAGTCATGTAAGTACTAATTAAAAAAAAATTACGTAGGTCTACGATGTTCATTATTTATGCAGGATTATCAAGATTAAATTAATTATCTGAAATAACTAATAATATAAGAAATATCGAGTACATAACCTATCGAGCAGCATTACCCTTCCTTAAGCAAACCCTTGGTTTTTTTCATAGCGGGTTAACCTAGCAAAGAGAACTGAGTGCCACAATTTTTTTCTTAGCGGGTTAACCTAGCAAAGAGAACTGAGTGCCACAATTTTTTTCTTAGCGGGTTAACCTAGCAAAGAGAACTGAGTGCCACAATTTTTTTCTTAGCGGGTTAACCTAGCAAAGAGAACTGAGTGCCACAATTTTTTTCTTAGCGGGTTAACCTAGCAAAGAGAACTGAGTGCCACAATTTTTTTCTTAGCGGGTTAAACTAGCAAAGAGAACTGAGTGCCACAATTTTTTTTTTAGCGGGTTAACCTAGCAAAGAGAACTGAGTGCCACAATTTTTTTCTTAGCGGGTTAACCTAGCAAAGATAACGGAGTGCCACACGGAACACGTGACCCTGGCAAGAAACATTCACTGGTGTTGCGTTCAAAAATCCTAGACGAATCAATTGATTGTTCGTAATTTGAACAGATTCCGATTCTAAAAAAATACGCGAACCAACTGTCACTCTTTGATTATAAACATGTCTAGATAGAGTCTGGTGCTGCAATTGTCACCAAAAGAACATGCCAGATTTGAGTGAGTAACAACTATGGTTACTATGGTAACAATTACTGTTAATGTTATTAACTTTAATGTTATTAACGCTCTCTTTCTTTTGTAAATAATTATTTATAAGCATGTATTATTATTAATATCACTGTAGGTACGTAGCTTAAGTTTTATAACAAATAAACTTTATCTTATCTTATAATTATGAGTTGCTATGGAAACAAGCGCGCCACTGAGCGGTCGAAACAAACTTTGGCGCCAACGGTTGGCGTATATATTTTTGTCGTCTAAGGCACTCGAACAGGGAATCTAGACATAATGAAAGCTGTCAATTTGCTTTAGTACGTTATAGTAATGGTGCCAGCGATTGCCTCAGCGCTAGGACGCTGTTAGTATGCGCGGGGCGTGCCCCGACGCGGCTACCAATAATGGCGAATTTTCCTTGTTATCGGGCCCTTGATCTAGAATGGAAGGACTCTGAAGACTAGACTGATAATGCGTTATTTTCTCTTTTATTTCATAATCTTAATTAAACCAACTACATTTATTTATTAAAATAGAATTTCAAATTCAAAAATCATAACTTCAAAAGTATTTTATCTTTTAAAGTCAAACATTTTTTAAACTCAACACAAGTTTATTAGAAAAATGCTTCTATCCGTTGCAAGAGTTTTTAGATTTAAAATAATCATATAGTAATATAATAAGTAATAATGGCTATTTTATAGGTATTGTCGTGTTAATTCAACTCTGGATTCTCAAAACTCTAGAAAGCAGTCTAAATTAGGTTCATTTTGGTTAAATATTAATATTTGATAATTATGTTTTCCCAATTATTTTTACTTTAAATTATACATCTTTATGTTGCGATGCCCTAACAGGGTTCATGTCATGGTACGGTAAACAAATACATATAACACCTTTGTAAACCACATGAGTGCAATAAATATATTGAATTTGAACAAAACACAGATTGTAGAAACTTAATTACATTTTTGTACAAGATAATGTAAGTGCTAATCATTATTTCAATATCTTATTTATCATTAATATTGTAATAGATAACAACACCTTTCTCGAAAATCGTTTGATTAATTTTACTTAACCTTAACACTTAATTTTATCAAAAGCAAAACACACCCATTAAATCTATCTGTTAGATTAACTTTTAAAAATAAAATGCGGATTTTTCCAACAGATATGAGTTTTAAACATTTTTTTTGTCGATAAAACATGGTAAACTATATTATGCTCTCAAAAAATCGCTAACCCGTGACCAAATAATCTGTAATTCTGTATTAAACAAGCTAAAATCAAATAATAATAAAAAAGTTTTAGCATTTTCGCAATCGGTCAAATCTTTTTTCATACATAATCGCATCGGTGATCAAACTGGCCGTGACACCGGTCAAAGTTTAAAATTAACCAGCGACAAAAGAGGCGGGTTACTGACACCTGCCACTCTACAAAGCGCGCGAAATTCTATACGACCTGCCGAGAATTTTATTGTATCTGTAGCTTTGGCAAACAATGGATTAAAAACTGCGTAAAATAACAAAAGAAACAGGCTAAATTACCATTTATCTAGTGTATAAAATTTGAGACGAAAAAACAATCGGTTTAGGCTACATATTTTTCTAGCTATCAATCTTCATTTCGGGAAAACCGACGTTTTCAATAAATATCTTTTTTAACATTATAAACTTTCTTGTTGCATTTTTTTATTATAACACTGTGACCGTCGCCATAAATATTCAAGAAATGCGGATGGGTCATGTGAAGATTCATCATCGCGCTTGGGCAGGCGTTCCGTACATCGCCAGTTTTCCCGCGACCACGGCCTATGTAATTAGGCCGAAACGTCGGGACAGTAATAAATAAAAAGAGGTACCTATGTTGCATCAATACCCCTGTAGTGTACAGTGTTATAAATATCTTTTATTAACATCCACACCAATTTATCTAGGCCCATACTGAGCACAGCTACTTTAGCGACAAGATAACAGATAAACATAGGTAGGTACTTAGTACATCCTGTTGCTACTTACTAATATTAAAATGCCAAAGTTTGTGAGGATGGATGAATGTTTGTTACTTTTTTACGCAAAATCCACTGAACGGATTTTGATGAAACTACAGTGATAAAGCCTTTACATCAGAATAATACATGGGTACAGTTTTTAAAGATGTAGTGTAATTTCGGCTGTATTATGAATAAACTATAAAACATCGTTTTCAACACACAAACAGGATTCGTTGTCTGCCTAGTTGCGCAGTCTGGACCGTAAACTACTATATTAGTAGTAATTTTTATCCACGAAGGGAAAGGCAATGGTACAGAGCTATACAGCCAAACGGACAACTACATAGGCAAGATGAACGGCATTTGACAGATAGGTGATGCTTTCTTGACCAAGTTTAATTTTCATCGACGACCGTCCTTGGTTTGTGTTAAGACAGTATTTTTTTTTATGTCGTTCTTTTTCAAAACAAATCAATATTCTAGACCTATCAGATAATAAATTGATAGACATAATGCACATTATTTTTGTTTATAGTGCTATTTAAATATGTAAATTGTAAATGCTTGTTCATTTTTGTAGTAGTAAATTTGTCTAAAAATATTTAACCACAAACATGCTACAAATTACTAATATAGTTTATTAGCATTTTTTAAATGTGTGACTGAGTGATATAACAAAAACGACCTCATAGTACCCGAGTACAAAATACAAGTTTTAATTACGTATCTAGACAATAAATGGTCTAGTGTCTCGTTAAGAGTATGCAGCGGCAATAGAGGTAAATGTCATGACAAACAGAGAAATAAAACAAACTAGCCCTGGCCACTACATAATCCGCAATTACTTACAGTCGGACGCAAAAATATGTGTGTGTTTTGATCTGGGATCTTTTTGACATGACAAACAAAATCGCTTAAGGGATAGGATGCAATTTATTAGTCAAGCAGTAGAGATTAAAAAGCAGAACAAAAGACAGCGATCGGCAATATGTTGTTGTTTTTAATCTATGATTTTGGTCATAAGGCTAGGCTTTTTAATTGCAAGCCCTTGCTCCATCAGCTTTAAGTCCACCTGAAACAATTACATGATAAATCAAATGAAACTGAGCTTAACTTATCTGGCGGCGCCGAACTACATAACATTAAAAAAATATTATCAGGTTTTTATAGCTGACTGTACAGCAGAACACACATGCAAAGACACGTCTAGTGGTCAATCTAGTTTGGTTGCTTGAAACCTGACTTTTGAGCAAATTTATGGAACACGGCTGGATAGACTTGCTATGGAGCCTTCGTTAGATCCAAGGTCACCAGGACCTAAGAAAAAACACATTTAAACTGGTAACAAAATATCTTAACCATTCCTTTAAAAATGCGATAGGTGATTGAATCTTCAGTTAAGAGCAGTGTGTCCGAATATTGTTATTAAGTACTATTTACGCTTATTATTTCGTTATAGCACACATTAAGTCCTTATTAATTAAGTTTTAAACTAATAAAATAAGATTTTTGATAATATCGTAATCTGCAATTCTAATACATTAACGTAACAAAGTACTCCAGAGAACAAAGAATGCCGACACGCATGAATAAAATCAACGCATTGTGCGTTATTTTGTGTTCTCATTGCTAAAGCAATTTGATGTCGTCCGCAATATCAATCAGCTAATTCGAATTTAGAACGCGAAATAATAAATTAAAAGAAAGTGAAAATGGCTTCCTTCCCTCGCCGGCCAGTAACAGTAGCGTTCAAAAACGCGACAGCCGGGCGATCCCGCGTGAACGCAAGCTAGTTCCGTTCCGTATTACGCAGTGCACGTATGCCGAGGCCATGCTAATTACTGGCCTCACGAAATCGAAAGTACGAGCAATCGTGGTCGTCTAGATGTGGGTTGCGCATAAAGGAACGTAACGTATCCTATTTCTAAATTCGGATGTCGTGATCAACTATTAAATTTCTTTTACAATGTAAACGATAAATCACTCGCTTGAGTACACCACAGACACGGCAGATTTATTCGAAACACATTTTCAGTCCGTAAAGTATCATTTGCAAATCGAACGTTCGGAAATATGAAACTGACCTTTCTCATCGATATTCAAGTCGGCGCCGACCACGAATCGAATGCTAATGCAATCGTGTTGAAATCGAAAGCATCTGTCAGAGTACGCGAATTCAATATAATAATACGAACCATAATTGCGGATTTCCTAACTCATTACTTAGGTATTTTATTGTAAAATGGAGTTTCTGAACGTAGCGGGTACCGTTTCAAGGTTACAGTTAGATTTTGAGTCAAAGGAGCGTTTCGATAAATCCTTTGGAATGTTGATGATCGTTTCGAAAAGTGCTCAATAGATTCGAGTGCGCGGACCGTGACGCGATCGCTCGCATGATTTAACATAAGTAGCTCGTTAATGTATGCCGTATTAGCATAAGCATTTTGCCAGTGTAGCGTAGTGATTTCGTTTTCGTATATCCGAGTGTGAATGCCGATGATAATGACCGAGAAACGCGAAAAGCGTGACTTGGGGAGTCGACATATAAATGAATAAGACCACTTGTTCAATGGTAGTCCAGTTTGTGTCATTGTGCGTGTGTCGTCATGTCGTGACTCTGTGACGTAACACAATGTCATCATTACAAGACCCCCCCCCCCCCTTTACTTCCGCTGATAAACAAAAGATTTGAACCAGCGAAAACTAGTCACAGCAGAACAGGAAAATCTTATGCGGTATCGCTATTAATTTTACTGCGATTTTCCGTGTAAATATTGATGTTTTTGCAAACAGATTGTTGCCTTCTACCTGTTTATGTTTAGGTACTCTGATTCCTTTGCTAATATACTTAAGTATGCTGGTTATTCGTAAAGATTCAAAGGTTAATGCAACCAATTATATGTTAATCTGGGTAATTGGATGTAGGTTCGGTACAATCAATGAGTAGTAATACAATGTATGCATAGGCACTTGCTTGAGCATGTTTTAAAACAATTGATAGCGATGTACAAAAATAGAAAAAATGCACTTTGTATTGACGAAATCTTATCTTAATAAAAATTCATGATGATTCTCGATTAAAAAAATACAATGAATTTGAAAAGTTTTGAAGTACAATTTGTAGGTACAACATAATTTCAAAGTCTTAATAAATCCACGCCTAGGCAAACGTAGTGTAGGAGGCCCCCCAGCTCGATGGACCGACGACCTTAGGAAGATGGCTGGCAGTGGATGGATGAAAAAAGCGGGAGATCGTGCTCTTTGGCGCTCTTTGGGGGATTCCTACGTCCAGCAGTGGACTGCAATAGGCTGAGATGATAAATTAGTAAAATCGCTCTATTTCGTTAGTTTAAGACTTCAAAATTCCGCAAATTTGAGACTTAAATTAGTAGCAGGATACCAAATGTGTCAAACAATTACAATGAGATCCAATTGATATTAAATTATGCCACTTTTAAATTAGCATACTTGGGGCCCTTATAAGCTACCATGAAAATGTTTGCGCATTTTGGCCTTGAAGGTTTGTTTGAAGACCCCATGTTGTTCAAGTTCTCAAGTGGGGTATGTCAAGCAGATATTAGATAAGATATTCAGTTATCAGTGCTCCTGGAAATGCACTGGTCGCTCTTGACGATATCTTGAATCAAGTGCTGATCAATATAATACAGTGTATTGGAGCACATAACGTAACCTAAAGAGTAAAAATTAATGACATTTATTTTTTCGATCGAGAAATAATCTGCCATTATAATCTTTCCTATTAATTTTCGAAAGGATTTAATCCGTATTGCTCAGACATTTTAAAATATTGATGATCTACGATACTTTATGTAGTTGCTGCGGCATCGGAACAAGATGTCACTATAAACACCTAATAATATTTTTTAAACGTTTATTTCACCAATATGAAAACCTTGAAATTCTTCTTACCTGCCAAACTGCGGAGCAGATAAGTTTGGCAGATATGTTGATTTTTCAAGTATTAACAATCTTAGATAAACCTAGCATGGTAATTGCTAAAAACAAAAATTTTGATATGTTGATGATAGTTTTATTTAAACATGTTCATAATCTGTTTTGTTCAGAGTGCATTTGCTAGTCCGGAACTAAGGTAAAACCTAAATTTAAATTTTTGTACTATCTATCTAAAATGTGTTTTGAAGTAGCATAAGTCTGTTAACTAAGGTCATGTAGGTATTAATGACAAGCATTTTGTTTACTTCTATTTTTTTCTTTTAATATTTTAACAACATTATTTTATTTCATTTTGAGATTAGGATTATGAATAGTATAATATCAATACGCGAAGAGTATTTATTTATACCTTGATTTTGTAAATAAAACTTTTTATAAAACAAAATATTATCGAAAAACATATGCTCGAAATTCGAATAATAAATACCTATACAGTTACACCGGTCTCGTATCAGAAGAAAACAATAAAGATAATGACTCGGTGTTACAATTTTTGTTTGTTTTTCTCCAGCTGTGTATCTCTTTGCTCACAAGTGGGTTATTATTATATTTATAAATCGATCTCGAGTTTACGATGCCTCAACAATATTATTTGATGTTTGAATAAATAAGGCATATTATGCATGGAAGATCACGATGTGATTGACGATCTGGTGAAGGTCGCGGGAAGCCGCTGGATGCGGGTGGCACAGGACCGATCTTCGTGGAAATCTTTGGGGGAGGCCTATGTCCAGCAGTGGACGTCTTTCGGCTGATGGATGGATGGATGCATGGAAGAAATCAAATTGCGTCCTAAGTTAGACATTACTGCTTTAAGGTCATATAATACCTACCCCGACTGAGAATCTGCCAAAGTGTTACGAGAAAAGAGTTCCCCATTACAAAGTACCTTTAAAGTATTAAAAACATTACACTAAAAATAGAAATAGTTTTTATCTTTAAATATCCCATAAAAACACAAAACCGGCCAACTGCGAATCGGACTCGCGCACGAAGGGTTCCGTTTCCGTACCATTATCTATAAAAATGGGAAAAAAAACACGTTTGTGGTATGGGAGCCCCTATAAATATTCATTTTATTCTGGTTTTTAATATTTATTGTTATAGCGGCAACAGAAATATATCATCTGTAAAAATTTCAACTCTCTTAACTATCACAGTTCATGAGACACAGCCTGGTGACAGACGGACAGACAGACGGACGGACAGCGGAGTCTTGGTAGTAGGGTCCCGTTTTACTTTTGGGTACGGAACCCTAAAAAGGTAATAATATTAGTACTTGGCACATAAAATTATAATGTGTAATCTAAATTCAGCTAATCCCGTTCAAATTAACTAAATGGCTGCTTGGAGGACGCATGAGACCGCATGTAAAACGTGTACTGTGTCAAGTTGTGTTTTGCTGTGCTTAAGCACAAAATAAATAATATTTATAGATATCAGAAGTTAAACTTTATACAAATCGAACTAGAGCAACGCACAAATAAACATTACTTACGGAAACGAACTGCTGTCAGAGTGTTCTGTGATTCCGTTGTCTGCCAATAACCTATTTATTCTGTGGCTGAGGGCTTACAGCGTGAATAAGGAGCAATTAAACATACGAACATTAATATACGAACTCTCATTTACTTACCCCATGTTCCGAATTACGCTCAAAGCAATATTAGCACGAATAAATATATAAGCAGTAGGTAAAAACTTATTACTATTTTGATAATAATTAATATTTAGTGTAGTAATTTTTGTGACTATTATATTTGGCCGGTTTCGAGCTGACGGCGCTTTTATCGCAATTTGGAATGCGGTATAATAATATAAGTAAGACCGTCATATTAATAAGTTCCAGAGTAACAAAGGAGCGAAGATTATCCGGCTCATTGACGCATTTCTCCGACGCATTGTTATACAAATTCAGCAGTTCTCGGCTTTGCACATTTTCCGATGTGTGACAGGTGTTTTGTGCACTCGAATAAAATGGTATATTTCAGCTTTACTAAGTTAATGTTAACTTGTCAAAGAGGTTTTCATAGTTTTTGCTAAAAAAAAACTTGACACAATTATGTGACTTCAGACTCCGTAGCAGAAAGATATTAGCCGGGACCAACTTTTTAACCAACCATACGAAGCACAAAGATGCTTGACATCATCTAAGTACATTATACATATGTATCTTAAAATAGTTATAGTGGTCATAAATTAGCTACAATAACAGCTTAATCAAAAACAAAGATCGAAGCATCAACCTTGACTGTACTTGTATGTTTTTGCCAAAACAAAAAAAGATTTATTTGTGACTTCAAAATTGCCTTCTGCCCAAACTAGTAGACAACTGTAAAAGAAAAAAATAATATACATTAGGTTGTTTCGAAATTGAGAAAAGGCCCGAGGTCGCTTGATGGAGTGCGAGGCCGTGCATTCCGAGATGATTGTGATTGTCGGTATGTGTGGTTACAACAGTTTCATCATTGCAAGCGCTGCATTGTATTTGCACTGAAGTATTGGTATAAGGGATAAAATCCGAAACGAGATCATTAGGCAGAGGACTAAACCCCTACCCCAGGCTACAGTCTTTCGAGCATCAACGTCGTGGCAGTGTCCAATCAGCGTTAAATAAATGCTGCTGCCCAAACGTTTCGTCAATACTGATTGGACGCTGCCACGACGACGACGCTCGAAAGAGCTAGGGTGGTGGGTCCCTAAAGTAACGGACATAGTCCAAAACTGTAGCAAGCTTGTGGCAGCGGGCTGGCCACATTTGTAGCAGAACCGATTAAAGTTAGTACGCTGCTACAACAGGCTCAATTCCGAGAATAATGATAAAAAGATTAAGGAGGCCTACACCAAATCGGGTGATGAGACTGGCTAAAGAAGAAGACGTTAGTACCAATCATCATCATCTCAACCTATTGCAGTCCACTGCTGGACGTAAGCCTCCCCCAAAGAGCGCCAAAGAGAACGATCTCCCGCTTTTTTCATTAATCCACTGCCAGCCATCTTCCTAAAGTCGTCGATCCATCGAGCCGAGGGGCACCCTACACTACGATTGCCTAGGCGTGGTCTCCACTCGAGAACCCGTTAAATGTTGATCAACCAGTAGGCGAGGCGGAAATATTGAAGTGCTGTGTGGTGGGTACTTAATTTATCTAGCCCCTAAAACTAAAGTATAGTGACATCCAGGTCCCAATGCTTTGCTGATCATACAAACAATTCCCCTTGTGGGATTCGAACCCACAGCCGCTTAGTTTTGTAGTCCAGAGCGAGTTGTGGTATACATATTATTTTTACTTGTTAGGTTCAAATATCCAAACGAGAATTGCAATCTCTTCAAATATTATATGACTGAGCTAATGCTAAATTTATCTAAATTATTATTGGTTTAGTGTTGCCTAATGTTAATGCGGTGTTTATTGTACTTTCTCTGTACTTATTAACCTATATCCGGATTATACTAATATGACGGGTTAAACGTAAGTTTCTCTCTAAAATAGTATAAATGGTTTTCGTAAAATGTTAGAACAGAACAATGAAGAAGTACTAAACAATACAACATGCTCATCTCTAAGTAAATTAGTAATTTCCTTGTTTAAAAAGGTACCAGACAATAAATTTTGCAAGCTACAAGCAATTTTTTTAATGTTAGTTTTCTGAATGGCCAGAACTGGGAATCGAAGCTGAAATCCATTAATGTGTAACCAACAAATCAATGCACCACTTCGCCAATGTCAAAATTATATTTTTATCATTTATTACTTTGTTTATTTCATAAGTATTAAAATATTGGGGTTGTTTTAGATTTGATGTAATATCTTCCAATGGCTGTGATGATGATAATTTATTACCTACTCACTAAATTACAAATCACAAGCTAAAATGTGAAATTATCGGTAAACGTGACTAAACATCGAACAAGTTTAATTATCTATTACCAATTAAGTTATCATTGTGCATGTTAAATGGTACATTAAATTATTTAAAATACATTATACAAGTACACTCTTAAGTTTAAGCCACTTACAATCTTAATTAAAGTATTGTGTCACACCATGTTTTGCGCAAATAAATTATTTCATTTTATTTCATTAAAGGACTTAAATTCTGTAAAAATCTGTGCTTCGACTCGCTAGTCCTTTACTATATTACAAAAGTGCGTTTAATTCGACTTATCTTTGATTTCATTGAACCACAATACATAATAACTTAAGCTACGTTTTTACTAAGTAATTATTATACAGTTATACTCTACCTTAGACATAACGAGGATATTCCTTGCAAAGTGCATACAATACAATTTAAAACAATTACGCGTTATTTTTGTTCAGTCGTTCGTACCTACTTTCAATTTCGACATGATTGCCATCAATACAACCAAACGCTATCTCAGTCAGACTCCAATATAAAAACTAAATTGAGCGCTAGAAGAGGGAGCGTGATAGGTACCTAAAGTCAGTGTTTCTTTGTTTAGCGAATGTTGTAAACAAACTTGAAGTTTATTTGTAAAGAACCTATTAAAAATACAAGAGACTTTTTAAACTATTCTATTTATATTACAACGGTCATTAACCGTTTAACACAAATACCTTTAAATTAACAGTTTGCTAATAGAGGTACACTGATATATATCGTTTTATTAAAGCCATGCTTGAATGTTTACATGCTTCGCCAACCAAATATAAACGGACTTAAATTATTATCTCACTAGCTGTTACCCGCGGCTTCGCTCGCGTGATCTTTAGTTTATTCAATGTATCTCCCAGGATCATTTATTAAAGATCCAGATCATATTTTAAATGTATGCAAAATTTCATCCAAATCCGTTCAATATTTTTTGCGTGAAAGAGTAACAAACATCCATCCATACTAACAAACTTTCGCATTTAAAATATTAGTAGGATCACTCATCACTTTTGCAGTTTTGCCTCACGGCCGATAAAAAAGGGGTAATATTAATCGGATAATGGTCTTACCAGCCTGACAAACAGTTATCGTGTTCCCAACTGCTTTTTGTTACTAATTAAAAAGTTTCCGCAATAAACTTCTTGCAATTGTGCAACTATCAATGTCAAGTTACAGGCGACGCTAACAAAAAGTGGCTGATGTAAAATGGTGATTCGTTGCCGTTTTTTGTTACTTCGATAAACAAAACAACATTACATGGCATTACATTACACAATGATAGACGAGAGATCTGATGACCTTCTTCGATAGGGCATTTGCATCGAGAGCTAAGGTCATGGATTTTTACCAATCTAGAATTCCTACAGACATTTCTAAATTCTCAAGTTATAAATTTATAACAATAAAAAGATATTGTTTTGTTTCTAAAATAAACTAATTTGTAATTGTCTTATTTACTCAATTGTTTCGCATGATGAAACAATACAATGAATCGAGGATTGATAGAATTGTTACGGCTTTCATCACACATGGTTTATGACTCATAATGTGTTTTTACGTAGGTCTTTCGTACTTATTTATTTCAACCGATTTATTTCACCGTAATTTAATGTACGTATGACAATAACTGCCCACTCTGACTAATTGTACTAGATCTCTTTTAGAATTTTGTGATGATACCCGTTCCCGTTGAGACAGAGATAGGAGACCGCAATGATAGAGAGAGAGAGAGAGAGAGAGAGAGAGTACGGTGAGAAGAAACGCCACAGCACGTGCATATGAAATGCGGGAGCGTGGCAGAATAACGGGCACGGATTCTCCAATCACCAGGATCATTCACAGAAGCCTTTAAGAGCCTGAAAATGCTGCTGACCTTCTGGGATGACCTGGATTGGTTGGAGGAGTAAGGAACAAAATGCAGCACGAACAATGGCCCAATCAAGAAGCTTAGTCCGAAAACAGCCCAGCTAAACTAAATTAACGGTGCGAGCGAGACTCGAAAGACTAAAATCGTGAATATAGACTTATGTTGAGGTCTCGGTCTTTCAGATGCCTTTTCTGTCTGTCACTGGTGACAGACAGAAATCAGACAATCAGTGGTGTTCAACTTTCAAGCCTTATGGCAACATGAAGATTCTAGCACAAAATAATATGAGTTATGAACAAACAAGGCACAATTATGTTCAATCAGACTTATATTAACGCCAAAAACGACAACACGTAAAAAAAACTAAAAATAAGTCCCAACACACAGATTACATGAAATCTAAGTCATAAGAAATTAACATCAATATACTGGTGCAAGTTTTATCAAATTTCTTGCTCAATTTAATCTCTTGAATTTCACCAACTTATGTCTGTTGTCTCTGAGCATCTGCATAACCAAATTCGATACGCACGTAACACCGCCGTTCACCAGGTATGGAACAATACCTAGTGACCGTGTTACGGTAAAAAACATTAAGCATGCAACAGACGACCTCGCGAACAGCTGATTTCTACGTCAGAGTGTGCTCATGAGCTGCATGAGCTCATACCACCGTCACCTTTCTTCCATCGGACATCCAGACGCACGGCCGGCTACCATCCGTTCTTAGTTGATATACCCATAATCCGCACTAAGCGCTTCTCATCATCTTTTATAATGCGCACAGCTAAAGATTGGAATTCCCTGCCTGCGTCTGTATTTCCGAGTGCATATAACCTGACTCTCTTCAAGACCAGAGTGAATAGGCATCTTCTGGGCAAGCTCGCTCCATCGTAGATCCCATCTATGCTATAGCTAGAGCAAGATTGGGGTCAAGAGTAAGATCATCTCAAATAAAAAATAAAAAAAGTTAAAAAATACACGGACCCTGTGATTTGTACCGTCGATAACAAAATAAGTTACTAATTTTGTTTATAGTAAAATGAACATGTAGTAAACAGTAGGTGCCTAAGGTTATTAATAAGAACATGTTTGTTTGTACTCAACACAGTGGATTTACATTGTATTTTAACTTTGATTCGACATTATTTGAACAACAGAAAACTACTGTCAGTGCAAATGTAAAACGTCAGATGGTTTTTTTTTGGAGAATGGTCATTACCTATTTTAACAATACAAAATGATGTTATTATTGTGTTTTTAATTTTTATCCAATACTTTAATTAAAGTATTAAATTGTCATTAAAAATAGCTTAAACTGACTTCCAAAATTTGATTTGACGACCGTTTTTGGTCTCGACTGTCCGCACTATTTCATCTCTTGCGCACACGTCCTTACCAAGACAGCTGATTTCGGATTGAGGAAAAACAAGTTTGTTTATTTGAGGTCGGTGAGTGCGCCCTGACAGTGACACTGGCAAGATGGCCAGTTAGGGTTGCTACACACACATTCGGGTCGGCATTGTCGGTTCGGCACGCGGCAGTATTTGTCGTACAACAAAGCCGACCCGAAGCATCTACTACATTGCATCCATTTACATACATACCTATATTCGATTATGCGGCCCGACTTTGCTGATTAACCGGCCTGAAAATGTGTGTAGCAACCCTGACAGTGGCGAGATGGTCAGTGACAGATCGATGAGCCAAGCTGCCAAGGTTTCCGAATTCTAATTCTAATTTCCGAATGTTTTATGCAAATATTTTTTACCTTTCTATCTTTATTTTTTTCTTGCTTTCTTTCTGGACAAACGGTTTTGTGAATGATGATATATTTTTTTTTGTCTTTAATTACATTATGTGCCGTCTAATTAAACACGTATGAATAATAAAACGTGTGATTTGTTAATGTTTTGTTGTCAAATAATTGAAGTCATTTTGACCGGTCAACATGGGAATAAAACATGTAACTATTAAAATAATTCGTAGGTTCCTCTAAACTGTAATATAAAAAATTATATTAAGACTGTTTTTTTTCCATTTAGGTAAGTCTAAAACGTAAAAAAATCCCATAGAGACATTTCGAAAATCAATTAATTAATTAGTTTGCTTCATAATCGCCGCTAATGAGGCCTATCTAAACTATAGTGGCTTTATTATACAATTAAGCCGATGCCAGTTTGGAATTAGATACATTTTCTATGCTAATATTATTAATCTATTTACATAGTTTAACAATGAATTTGCCTACAAAAGTGGTTTGGGCAGAAATTGACTCTAAAAAATGGTTAGATAAATGCTATTAGTTGCCCCTACATATTTTTTAAAACTTCATTTAGCCTATTTCTTTAATACAAATGATAACCATAGACATCCTTAATGGTGTGGTTTACGCTCCAGATAACAAAACCAGGCGGTTGCGGGTTCGAATCCAGCAAAGAGCATGTTTGTGCGATTAGCACGAACGTCCTATTTATTAGTACTTAAGTCATGGATGTTTATTAATGTAAATGTAACATATAAACGTATGTTTAACCGTTATCTTGTCGCCATATTACTAACATAGTTTTGTTTGGGGTTAGATTACTTATTTGTGTGATTTTTGAATGAATTACAATTATGATTAGGTATATCAAAAAGAAAAACGTCATTAGATTTCAGGTAAGTTCGATTAATCTCGATTTTCTAATCCACGTTTAACTCTTGACAAAACAACACACATCAGTACTTTCAGTGTTCATGATTTGGTGGAACCTAGTTACTGAATAGAAATCCGAAACCTCGAAAATGGCGATAGAACAAAGAATGCATCTAAGGAATTAAGATTAATACTAAAAAGTTTATTGTGATTTCCATACCTAGTGGTATTTTTCTCGTGTCTTTGGGATTTCCAATCATCCTTACTCAGATGTAGGTACCTTAATTTGATGAGTAACTTGAATGGTGGCACAATTAATCCGATCATGCTCATTGCCTACAAAGCTGAGGAAAATTTAGCTTTTTTTCCTTTTCGTTAGATACCAGTTCGTTTATACTGAAAACAAAAAGAACATTGTTTGATTTTGTGCTGTGCCAACTTCCTCCATTTGATTTGCAACGTAAGGTTTTACTTTTGACCAATCTTAGAACTTATGTAGACTATATAAGTACTAAATTTGCACAGCTAAACTATTTAGTTAAAGATGTTTTGCATCCAGACTACTTATACAATTACAATATTAAAATAACAGCGTTAAAATTAATATTTATCATATTTTGTTTATGTAAAGTTATACTAAATTTAACGCATGTGTGACTCAAAACATTATACGAATAAATAATAATTATGTGTATAAGGAATCAAGGTAATCAAGCTTTAGTCTAGCATTGCATAAAGCTTAATTTCTGATAGGTACTCGTTATTTTGTAATCAAAATCAAACAAGTTATATGAAAGGCGGCGAATCGGTGTGAAATGACTAAATGAGTCACCCATTGTTTTGTCCTTCTCTTCCTATGGGTGTTATTGACGACACTCACAAATATGAATGACACTCACTAAAATACAATCGAATTCACGTAAATAAAACACTTTTATCACAATATTACGAATTTATTCGTGAATCAATATAAAACCCACATTAGACTCAATCAAAACTAAAAACAAAAAACACGTATCAAAAATAGTAAAAAAGTATGAAATAGACAATATTATAAAAAGGTTTGTATCCGTCGCCAACATCGTCCCCCCCGTGTGGCAACACCAAAATAAAAGTGGCGACGAATACTGACATCCAATCCTACTAGACTAATTGGGCAACGGCACTAGTTTTCGAGCTGGTCGGCGCAGTACACCTCCCAGCTCGAATGGCTGAAACTTGAGACAAAATTATTTGCTCAGGCCTTGCAAAGGCAGTCTCCAGCGCGTACATAACGTCAGGATGCTGGGAGCGAATGGTTCGGTCAGTCAAAACTGCGCTTAAAGCCACGCTGAAGGAGCGCACCCCACGCGAAGAAATTCTTTATACACTTTTGCTGGAAGTAGAAGGCATTGTGAACTCGCGTCCCCTTACACATGTTCCAGTAGATCCAGGGGCTGAAGAAGCGATAACGCCATTTCATTTTATTTTGGGCTCCTCTTCTCCTCACACCCCCCTGGCCGAATGTACGGACGCAGACTTAGTTCGCCGAGTGCACTGGAAAAAAGCTCAGCGACTTGCAGACCATTTTTGGGCGCGTTGGGTTCGCGAGTACCTTCCGAGTTTGGTGCCCCGCGCCGGAGTTCGTTCTACAAGAAACTTGCAGCCTGGAGATCTTGTGCTTATAGCAGACGGAAATCTCCCACGAGGTTCTTGGCCAAGGGGTCGTATTACAAAAACATTTCCGGGGCACGATGGGGTTGTACGGGTCGCGGAAGTCGCAGTAAGGGGAGGTGTACTGCGCCGACCAGCTCGAAAACTAGTGCCGTTGCCCAATTAGTCTAGATGATTGTTGAAGGACATCCACGCCTGGCAATAAAACGACGAAGAGCCATAATCGCTGAGTCTGATGTCAAACTTCCAACAACTTCAAGGTGGATGGCGCGCACTGTCAAGCAGGTAAATAGGGCGATCCATCGTTTCTCTGTGCGTCTTCCTACTGCTATAGTGACTGGTCCGAAGTAATCAAGGCCCACACAGGTAAAGGGCCGAGTATGGTGGGCCAATCGTTCAGGAGGTAAGTCACCTATGATTGGAGTTGATGGAGTGGTTTTATGCATTCGGCAAAATAAACAAGAATTCGCCACCTTCTTCACTGCAGGGCGCAATCCAAAAATGTAATATACTTGACGGAGCTCATTAACGACAAGCTCATTGTTTGAATGAGCAGCCTTCTCGTGATAATGACCTATTAAAAGTCTTACAATAGGGTGTTTGCCGTCAAGCACGATCGGGTTGTTGCACACTCCTATTTTTCCTACAGCGCTCAAAGATCTGCAGTTGAAAATGCTGTTGTTCAAGTAACTTATTTAAGAAGTTCAAAAAGATTTATAAAACGCAAAATAATTTATCTCTTAAGAAGTACGTACACACATTCATCATGACGTTATATATTGATACCAAACTGAATTTCACCGATGTTAACATGGTTTCTACTGTTGGTTCCTGGCACCCATCATTACCTTTATTAGCCGTTGGATCCTACAACCAAGAAAAAGGTGGTTTTGTTACAATTTTTCAAGAAGATGGATTAGCATTAGAAGGGTGTGAGTGGCCCATACTTCTATCTAATCAAGTTACTGCTCTAGCGTGGCATCCTACAAGGCGTTTGCTGGTAGTAGGCTGGGATGGTGGAGAACTTTATATTTGGCTTGAGTACTCATGGGCTCGTCTGGAAGCACCTCACAATGCTGCATTGACAACTATCTCCTTCAGCCATGGGGGAGGACGGCTGCTGGCCTCAGATGCAGCAGGGTCTTTATCAGGGTGGCAATCTGGTTCTGGTGCACCTTTAACTTCCTTTCATCATCAACTTAGAGATGTCATAACTTATGTTACATACTGTTCTCCTCGTCCATCATGTGAATCTTCTATAAGAGGCTTAGCACGAGCAGCAGTTGCAGGAGATGAAAATGCTTTAGATGCATTAGCTGCATGGCGCCCAAGAACTACTGCTCTCACTAGCGGCTAACCTAGGTAGGGCTCGAATGGCTGAAACTTGAGACAAAATTATTTGCTCAGGCCTTGCAAAGGCAGTCTCCAGCGCGTACATAACGTCCTCTGGATCTCGAGCGGCAGCCAGCAGTATGGCTACGGAGTCTCTTGCAGCCCCACGTAGCGAAGCATTTAGCCTTACCAAATTTTCAGCATGCGTAAACGACGGGCTTGTGTCATTATACACCTTTCTAAAAATGAGCCAATCTGATGGACGACCATCAAAGATAGGTAATGGAAAACTTACCCTGTTTTTGGATACCGTAGCTCTTGCCAACGCAGCAATGGCTTGCGCTAATTGTGGGGTGTTAGTTTCACTATCTTTATTATTTGTGTTACAATTACAATGTTGTGTTGTACCTAATGTGGAGTGTAATGTAAGATGTCGAAGGTCAGGTCCGGTAGTCTGTGGCAGGCCGTTAAAAGCCGGTGGGTCGGCCAATGGCAAGGAAGGTCCTGTATCCTGTGGGTGTCCTGCAAACAAAGTTGAAACGGGCAGAGGAGCGACCGTAATTGTCGAGTACCTGGCCTCGCCGGAGCTATCTAACGAGATTGTGAGTAAATTAACTCCATTACTAAGGTCTAGGTGGATTGACTTCGCGCATTCTCGGGAGCATATAAATATGTTTAGAATTGAAGTTTTATCGGATTTTTTAATGCGCGAAGCAAATTTGCGAGCTACTGCTAGAGTATTTTGTTGCGCTAGAGCTTTTTGCTCACTTATAGGCCGTTCTCAAAAGTCTAAATTAAATAATAAGGTTTTAAGGGAGCCGGAGCAAACTAGGCTCTCTCTGAAGCCATTGTTGGTGGAAGATATGACTTTCGCTGAGCGTCATCTCTTTCTTCGATCTCAAATAGATACTTTTAAAGTTGAACGCTCGTGTCTGCGTGGTGACAAACCACTTCCAAAACAAAGTCGTCTTTACAATTATTCAATATTTTTAGATGATTTTGGGTTGCTCCGGCTCTCGGGCAGGATTGGCGCTGTAGGAAAAATAGGAGTGTGCAACAACCCGATCGTGCTTGACGGCAAACACCCTATTGTAAGACTTTTAATAGGTCATTATCACGAGAAGGCCGCTGCAATAGACGCACGACTTCCACACAACTGCGAACCTTACATGCAAAAGTATTCAGCTCCTTGCTGCTCTCACTAGCGGCTAACCTAGGTAGGGCTCGAATGGCTGAAACTTGAGACAAAATTATTTGCTCAGGCCTTGCAAAGGCAGTCTCCAGCGCGTACATAACGTCCTACCACAATATTGACGACACTCACAAATATGAATGACACTCACTAAAATACAATCGAATTCACGTAAATAAAACACTTTTATCACAATATTACGAATTTATTCGTGAATCAATATAAAACCCACATTAGACTCAATCAAAACTAAAAACAAAAAACACGTATCAAAAATAGTAAAAAAGTATGAAATAGACAATATTATAAAAAGGTTTGTATCCGTCGCCAACATCGTCCCATCGAGAGATGCCAAATGAGCTCGATGCTCGGCCTCCGCTACCGCTTTTTCTGCAGCTAAATCCTTATCTCGCTTGGCACGCTCAAGTTTCTCCATGTACTTTTAGTGTTCGGCCTCTGCCACGAGCTTCTGTGCCCGCATGGTGGCGGACGAAGCTCCCGACGAAGACGAGGCGGCGACACTAGACACTTTTTTTAAAGATTTGGCACGGGTAATCATATCAATACAGCTTCTGACACCACAATATTGACGACACTCACAAATATGAATGACACTCACTAAAATACAATCGAATTCACGTAAATAAAACACTTTTATCACAATATTACGAATTTATTCGTGAATCAATATAAAACCCACATTAGACTCAATCAAAACTAAAAACAAAAAACACGTATCAAAAATAGTAAAAAAGTATGAAATAGACAATATTATAAAAAGGTTTGTATCCGTCGCCAACAGGTGTCGTAAGAGGCGACTACAGGAGAACCGCCACAAGAAGACGGGCAGCAGCGTCTTCTCTCCACCATTGGCCAAACAGCGATCGCCAACCCGCCTGCCAAGCGTGGCGATTATGGCAAAATCCTCCTTTTGGAGAGGCCTGTGTCCAGCAGTGGACTGATATAGGCTGGTGATGATGATGATGATGATTGTTTTGTCCAGTGTTGGCAATTATTTGTAACATCTATCTGTCTATCTATTGAGCCTATTGCAGTCCACTGCTGGACGTAAGCCTCACCAAATGCGCCAAATTTATAACATGCACCAGTGACATTGTGCCATATAAAGATAACCAATGTTTAAGAACTACGGTTGACTTAATCTTATACGATTAAAATTGCAGTATGGTTAATATAATCAATAGGAAAACCAAATATAGTCGCAAGTACTTTTAATTTAACCGTAAACCAATTACATATTTTTTTGGTCATAATAATTTCCGTCCAATCACAAACTATGATTGACTAAACTAATTACTAAATAATGGTTTATGTCTGTTAAGTTGTCACTTGTCGTTGCTCAGTATAACCTTGTCTTTGTTGAGGCTTGTGCCCTGCTTTTTGAGATATTAATAGGCTTTTTATTATTTTTTCCCCATTGTTGGTGCGTTCTCATATACTTATAATGTACAACAAACAACAAACCAAAAAGTTTGGAATACCAAAAAAATGTGTTCGTGCGACTTGAATTGGTGTTGCACGTAAGTACATAATAAAGTACTTATATTTTATCGACATTTGTGGTTAATTATTTTGATAAAAACCAAAGCTGGTTACCCTAATCAGGTCGCAAGCAAGCCTTTATCAGTTAAGGTCCGGTTCTGAATACGGCGTTAACAGCTAGGGTTGGCTAATTAATTTGTTCTCCAAGTTTTTGGAAATTTGGTATAAGAAATCCTTGATACCAAAATGGAAATGTACATTTTTGAGCTCCCTCGCCAGTCGAAATATAAATTCAATTACATTGATTGCATTTATGCTTCGTGCAGTGTGGTGCCGGCACTTTAAAAGAATTGCACCACCCCTTCTCTTCCTATGGGTGTCGTAAGAAGCGACTTCAGGAGAACCGCCACAAGAAGACGGGCAGCAGCGTCTTCTCTCCACCAATGGCCAAACAGCGATCGCCAACCTGCCTGCCAAGCGTGGCGATTATGGCAAAATCCTCCTTTTGGAGAGGCCTGTGTCCAGCAGTGGACTGATATAGGCTGGTGATGATGATTGTTTTGTCCAGTGTTGGCAATTATTTATAACAGCTATCTATCTATCTATTCAGCCTGTTGCAGTCCACTGCTGGACGTAAGCCTCACCAAATGCGCCAAATTTATAACATGCGCCAGTAACATTGTGCCATAAAGATAACCAATGTTTAAGAACGACGGTTGACTTAATCTTATACGATTAAAATTGCAGTATGGTTAATATAATCAATAGGAAAACCAAATATAGTCGCAAGTACTTTTAATTTAACCGTAAACCAATTACATATTTTTTTGGTCATAATAATTTCCGTCCAATCACAAACTATGTTTGACTAAACTAATTTAAAAATAATGGTTTATGTCTGCATGTTGTCTCTTTGTTGAGGCTTGTGCACTGCTTTTTAATAAATTAATAGGCTTTTTATTTTTTTTTCTCTATCGTTGCTGCATTCTTAAAGTACAACATACTATTTAAATCAAAAAGTGTGAAATACCAAAAAAATGTGTTCGTGCGACTTGAATTGGTGTTGCAAGTAAGTAACATAATAAATTACTTATATTTTATCGACATTTGTGGTTAATTATTCTGATAAAAACCAAAGTTGGTTACCCTAATCAGGTCGCAAGCAAGCCTTTATCAGTTAAGGTCCGGTTCTGAATACCGCGGTAACAGCTAGGGTTGGCTAATTTATTTGTTATCCAAGTTTTTGGAAATTTGGGATAAGAAATCCTTGATACCAAAATGGAAATGTAGATTTTTGAGCTCCCTCGCCAGTCGAAATATAAATTCAATTACACTGATTGCATTTCGACACCAGCAACTTAGACAACGCTAACTTAAATTTTAGGCAATAAACGTTTTTTACGGCATTTGGCTTAACATATGGACTAGAAAATATAACAATAAATTCATATCGAAATTCCCAAAAATAAAAAAGGTATAAATTAAACACTACGCTAAGTAAATGTACTCTACTGTAAAGTTGGCTTTTTCAAGATAGCGTAGTCTAAATTGTTGGTGTCGATTTATTCTTATAATGATACTAACTTGACCTTGAATGTACGATTTACAGGCAGACACAAAATTACTTTTAACTCTTAAGACATGCTTTTAAACTTTGACATGATATATTTTCAGTACAAACAATCACAGGAAAATGTTGTTGTACATTTTTTTGTTGCAGAAAAATGTTTATACGGGAGATATTTAGGTAGATACTCAATTGATCAGCCGTGGCCGTTAATTAAATTATTCGAATCGTGTCCCTGGTATTTGGCTCACTTCCTAATTCTAGTTGCCAACTATATCGGCTCCATTCATTACTTCATTTTGTAAAGGTTATGATACATTCGACACATAGTGGGGACAGTGACCGGTCACTGTCTCCTAAACAAACACCTTTATACCATAGGCAACACAGACAGCCCTCTCTGCAGGGCTTGTCTAACTACATATGAAACCGCCACCCACGTAGTCCTGGAATGCGAGGCGGTAACATCACATCGCAATGAAATCCTTAAAACCCAAGGTCGCTCCGCGAAGCCTGTGAAAAACCCAGGAAACTTCTGCGCTTCTGGGCGGAGCTAGGCTGGTTGCAACCGTAACCATCACATCCCCCACGTACAAAGGACCGACTTTGAGTCTAAGTGCGGAAAAGGTAGTCCACTCTCATACTCATACTCATACATACATTCGACGCTTATAGTAAATTGTCCCCTAGAAGTTTGCCCCCTTCATAGTTGGGGGACGCTTGACCATGATTCTAGATGAGACATCTGACCTCCGAAATCCTTAGATAAGGGAACCATGTTTAAACTATATCAGGTACCTCACTCTGATTTCCCTTAAAACGGTGGAATACATCCGATTAATTCAGAGGTGCGCAAGGAATCAAACTCATGACTCACAGACGTGAGGCTTCGACCACTAAGCTAGCAACTCTGGTCATGCTTTGAGTCAAGAAATAAACCCATTCTGCCCAACAGTCATAAAAGTTTCCAGCCAAGTCCTGACGAGCATTCTAAAATCAAATCTTTTTTTTAAATAAACCAGTCATGCTACTAACACGTCCCATTTTTAGGGTTCCCTACCCAAGGGTAAAACGGGACCCTATTACTAAGGCTCCGCTGTCCGTCTGTCTGTCCGTCCGTGTGTCTGTCCGTCTGTCACCAGGCTGTATCTCATAAACCGTGATAGCTAGAGTGTTGAAATTTTCACAGATGATGTTTTTCTGTTGCCGCTATAACAACAAATACTAAAAAATATAATAAAATAGGTTTAGGTTTAAAATAAATATTTAAGGAGGCTCTTATACAACAAACGTAATTTTTTTGCCGTTTTTATAGAAAATGGTACGGAACCCTTCGTGCGCGAGTCCGACTCGCACTTGGCCAGATGTTTTTACTCTACCACTGCACTGCTCTGGACAATAGTCTAGAAACAATTATACAACAATGACAAGCATTACCTGAGTCATGGGTGTTTAATGTTTTCATACTACCCGTTATCTAGTCACCAATTTCAAGTTCATGGTAAATAAATCTAGATTTAATTATCTACATTCTACAGCAAGGTAAGACAATCGTGTACCAGAAAGGGGTTTTCCCCGTCTATAAATCGAAATGTAATTTGGTCAAAAATAACTTTTTTTAAATAATATTACGGTATCTGGTATTTAAATAAAACCTGTTTGCATGTCTTCTTGCATTTAATATTTGCATTACGTTTGAAAAAACTCTTTGTTTTTGACTAGACCAAATACACTGTACAACTATTGGTACTAGTGTACTAATGATATTGATGATGTTATATTTATTTTATAAATACAAAACTAGTATTCAAACATTTTAAATGCAGCTTAAACATTTTGTTCTTAAACGAAACTCAAATTCGTATCTTTATCATTTTTATCTAAGTTCTCGTTTGGTTGGGACAGATACTTAAATAGTTTATTACACTAAATAAATAAAAGACAGCTGAAACAATTAACTTAAGATAATAATGGTTTGTGAAAAACACTAAACCATTTGCAATAAAATTATTTTTAGGTATGCCGAGTCCTCGATTCCTTAAAAAAATACTATAGAAACTTTTTTTAATTGGGTTAAATGATTTTACACCACTGAAACTGCTATGGTAAATCTCTTATATTTTTAATTTTATTTTGATTTTGAGCTCATAAGAAAAGTTGGATTTGAGCAACTGAATTATACTTTTTTTATTTCCATTTAATTTTATTCATGTAAATGTGTGAATGTGCATTTTTTTTAGAATTTTAAATACTTTAAATTAAACTAACTTATCCTAAACCTAAATACCTACTCAAAACTAAAACCCTATATACACCGTGAATTTTGAGATACCCGAGAAAATTAACTAACATACTCAGATATCGATATACATCGAATTCGGCGAATAAAAAAAAATTTTTTTATGAGAAATTTATTTAATAGGTCCCTAACATTCTTTAAAAATATGCACTATAAAAGTCCTGCTAATTCAAATAGTAATCATTATCATTCCAACATTAACGGAACCAAAATCCACCTAATTTAGTCGCGTAATATTGGCGTACGGAAGGAATAACTATGAATGATTTTTTTTTCATTCATAGTTATTCCTTCCGTACGCCAACGCCGTACGCCGTTCCGTTTTTTTTATTCGCCAAATTCGATGTATATCGATATCTGAGTATGTTAGTTAATTTTCTCGGGTATCTCAAAATTCACGGTGTATTAAATTATCCCTTTAGACATTTTACATATTTGTAGTTACACATTGTACAGCTAACATTAAAATGTCCGACTCACGCTCAAATTTATGTGACCATTACTTTAGTCACAGATAGCTTGACATTGACAAAAGCATTTTCGATTGCGTACTATATCGCAGGTTCTTTTAGAATTAACGATTCGGATAAAATACAGGATACAGTTTGACATTATCACACAAAAAATAATAATTCGATGTCGTAATGTTGACGGTAATAAAACTAATTGCTTGACAATGTCATTCAACCAATAAATTGTAACACTTTAAACGACTATTAAGGTTAAGTAATTCGAATGGAAAAAACGTGTTGAAAAAAAACCGAATAAGTCGTAATACTCATAGCTTTAGCAGTTTCGTTCGTAATAATTTTGTCTGAACAGTCTTGAGTGTGATCACATGGAATAGGTACATACTATATCAATAGTAAATAATTTGTGTTCACTTGTTAAAACATTTGACGTCGTAACATAGAGTAGCCAATATCGCCTGGAAAATGAATTAATCTTCCCAAAAAAAAATGTGTCTAAGAAAATGGTTGTCCTTCAATACAGCACGTTAATGATGATATTTTATGAAAGCTAGTTAGTTTTGCGTTAACTCCGTGTTTAAAAAGGTTCCCTTTTTAAACACGGAGTTAACGTTAAAATAAACAATTATTCGTTTATAACTCAGACATATTGACTGGTACCGGTATTGACACTCTTGACTAGGATTCATTCATAAATTCTTTTATTTTTAGATCTTATGACGTTAGTGGAAATTACAATACCTTTTCACAGTATTTCAAAGAGGTTGTCGGACTTGAATAGCTGTTACTTTGTCTGTTGTTGTTATCATCGAAATAAATGTTTATAAACATTTTGTGGCTTGACATTGAAAGTCAGGTTTTAAATTACTTACGATACGAGTGTATTCAAGACGTCAAAAGATCAAAATACTTGTTTACGATATTAAACAGCAACACAAAGGAATCCGACAACGATAAACGAAAATATACGTAATTTCTTCATTTGCGTAAAACGGCTATATATTACGAAACACAATTGAATGACATTTGATAACCTCGCCGAATCCACGATTTATATATTTGATGCACTTAACTTTGCGTCGGACGAACAAGTGTTTGGCATCGAAGCGCAAATTGAGCGAGCCTTGGCATACTCGCGCCAACTTAATGCTCTTCAAAATAATCAAGTTTGCGTCATGCCACTCCTAGACGACCGACCATCTATTATTGTCGAAACCTGACAGCTGGAACCGATGCCTTATTTAAAAAACTGCGGTGACAAATCGAAAAAAGACCATAGAATGACTCATTACCTATTGTTCAAACTCAATAGTGTAATCCCCTTGGAAATACTGCGGGTCGACCGAGACCTACCTACCGAACGTTAGACTTTCCGGTTGCCTAATGTCATCCGAACAAAAGAATCATCGTAACTACCGATTACAATTGTTTCTCTCTCAACCCATAGTCTCGAAACTGAACATAAAGATGTTAACGGCCTATTTCTTTCTGTTACAGAGTGAATCGAGCTACACGTCATCGGAGGAGAGCTGCGGAGGCGGCGAGAGGCACGCGGTGCTCAGCTACGAGCAGGTGCGGCGGCTCAACGACGTGATGGACGAGGTGGTGCCGATCCACGGGCGCGGCAACTTCCCCACGCTGCACGTGCGGCTGCGCGAGCTGGTGGCCGGCGTGCGCGCGCGCCTGCAAGCGGCCGTGGGCGCGGGCGGCGCCGGCGTGGCCGTGCGCGACGTGCGCCTCAACGGCGGCGCCGCCAGCCACGTGCTGGCCGACCGTCCGCAGCCCTACTCCGACATCGACCTCATCTTCACCGCCGAGCTGCCCACCGCGCGTCACTGCGACCGCGTCAAGGCCGCCGTGCTCGGCCATCTCGCTACCCTCCTCCCGCCCACCACGCCCCGCCGCCGCGCCAACCCCGCCGGCATGAAGGAGGCCTACGTCTCCAAAATGGTCCGCGTCAACTCCGACGGGGACCGCTGGTCGCTCATCTCGCTCGGCAACTCGCGCGGCCACAAGTCCGTCGAACTCAAGTTCGTCGACACGATGCGCCGTCAGTTCGAGTTCTCCGTCGACTCGTTCCAGATTGCTCTGGATTCGCTGCTAGCGTTCCACGAGTGCGCTGAGCTGCCGATCGGCGAGAACTTCTACCCGACCGTGGTCGGAGAATCCGTGTACGGAGACTTTGGGGAGGCGTTACTCCACTTATCGGAAAAGCTGATCGCGACGCGGCAGCCCGAGGAGATCCGCGGCGGCGGCCTGCTTAAGTACTGCGCGCTGCTCGCGAAGGCCTATCGGCCGGCGCGGCCCGACAAGATCAAGACCCTCGAGCGGTACATGTGCTCGAGATTCTTCATCGACTTCCCGGAGCTCGGGCAGCAGCGCGCCAAGCTCGAGGCCTACCTGCGAAATCACTTCGTCGGCCGGGAGGAAGAGGCGCTCAAGCACAGGTGAGATTTTATACTTACTTTACTACTGTACATTCATAACGTTGTAAAGTAATAATAGTAACTAAATTTTTAAAATAAAACAGGCTAACCACTTTCTGCGAGTCAGTCAGTTTGATAACTTTATTTTATAAGACCTTCTGTTCAGTCTTGGTATGGACCTGCTAGTTTTATGTATCAGACAGAACGATAACGACTATGGCATTCAACGAAGCGGCCTGATACTGAACGGATCGTGTGACTAATAAATATAAATGCACCAGCCATTACACCAAATCTCATGACTTTAGTAGGGAATTAATCCTCCCCAACACTAGCGTTTTTCCAGTGTCGACGTCGTGATAGTGTCCAATAAACGTTAAGTGAATGCTGCTGATGCTTCGGATTAACCAACTAAAGTGGCAATGGGCGGGGCACATATCACGTAGAACTAACGGCCGATGGGGCAGAAAGGCTCTGGAATGGAGGCCGCGTACCGGCAAGCGCAGCGTGGGACGCACACCCACAAGGTGGGGAGACGACCTGGTAAAGGTTGCAGGGCGACGCTGGATGCTGGCCGCTTCCGACCGGCCGATCTGGAAGTCACTGGGGGAGGCCTATGTTCAGCAGTGGATGTCCTGTGGCTGAAATGATGATGATGATGATGAAATGCTGCTGTGCAGACGTGGCGTCAACACTGATTGGACGCAGCCACGACGTCGACGCTCGATACACACCATGTGGGGGTTCCCTCATCTGTGTTTTACAGACAACGAATTTTGCCAGGGGGAGCCATTGCTTTTGTTGGAAAACCTCGAAAGCCTGAGCCCGAGCCATACTATGCAGAAAAAGTGACATCGTCCGCTCGTTTCCAGGTACCTGACCCTACTGCACGGTGTGGTGCGCGAGTCGACCGTGTGCCTCATGGGCCACGAGCGGCGGCAGACGCTAGCGCTGATCGAGGCGCTGGCCTGCCGCGAGCTGTGCCTGCGCGCGGCGCTCGTCGTGCCCGGCTACGTGGTCGGCGTGTGCGGCGTGTGCGCGCCGTGTGCGGCGTGCGCGGCGTGCCCGGCCTGCGCCGCCGCCGCCGCCGCGCCCTACTGCGACTGCTACCGGCCCACGCTCTGCCCGGCGTGACCCCGCTAGACCACACCGCACGGTGACTTGAACGCCCCCTATCGATCGACGATGAATTTAGTGCCAAATGTATATAATACAAATAAAAATATATCTGTACGATTCCCAGCTGTACTAGCGAATGTGAGTGATTCTTACGCTTTGTATAATGCCCTGGTCATGTTTTGATTTGTGCGAGTGCGAGTGTGAGTTCTATAAGGGAAAATTGACGCATTTGGCAAATAGACGTTAGATGTACGTGGTTTTTCCTAGTTTTCAGTGCAACAAAAAACATTCGACCTCTAAATGTCAAAGGTCCCGCAGATAACCTGAAGTGTGAGTGATTAGTTTTGACAACAATGACTAGTACGAGTGATAAAACAATAATTGATTATTGAGTTGACACGCTCGGTGCACATGCAGCCTTTAAGTACTCACGCGGGATGCTTTGAATTTTTAACTGCACTAAGGCATTTTTTTCAAGTGGACACGTACTAAAACACTTTTTGCCGACACCTACACTCGCACTAAACAAAATGTGAACAAGGCTCAATTCTCGGCCCGTTTTTCTTTCGGCGGAGGGCGGGTCGGACCGATCACGAATTCACGATTAAGACGCGGACTCTGTCAATTCGCATTGCTCACTCTACATCATCTACACAGATCAATTCGTACGTCAATTGTCGCCGGGGTCGCCCGCGCTCGACTCGCCCGCGCCTCTCGTGAAATAATTTCTAGTCGTACTCCTTTCGTGTTGATAACTTAATATGTTAGCAGTACGAAAATTATTATTCACGCGATTGTCTAATTATAAAACGGACGCGTTAGTAAGTCCGAGTCGATGGTCTGCCTATAAAAAAGACTAGTTAGTTATTTTTAAGCTTCTTTTTATTATTAATGGAATTATACGTCTCCAGTAAAGTAGTGGCATGTCTCTCGCAGTCAAAATCACAGTACATATTGTATTTTGTTCTCGTTTTGATGCACTTATTAATCGACGAATGCATGGTTTAGTTGTACATTGGCTTTTGCACCGAATCATATAACGCGCTGGTTAAAACAAATTGTATATTTGTATATATTTGCAAGCGACATTTTAAAGTTAAAGAAACAAGTCCGGCCTTGCCCGATGGCCTTTACGCGAGAAATTCCGTTCTATTTTTAATTACAAATCAGCCGACCGCAGGACCAGAGCGGCCGCGGCCCTCGCGCGTCTGCCACTAACCCGAAACTCTGTTCCTATGGGGAAATAAAAAAACTATTTTACTATGTATTTATTAAATCTCAAAGAATGTATGTATACACTTCTCTTTTTCGTGATCGCTCTAGTATTGTATACGGCTTGGCATACGAAGTAACAAATTAAGATAAATATAAACATAAAAAAAACATAAAAAACCCAAAAAAATATAGTACTAAGGTGTGTACAATATTAAAGTTCACTTTTTTTATTAATAATAAAACTATATAAATATTTTAAGAACATTTACAAGTAGCAGTCTTGTTAGTAACAGAGTACTTATGAACATGTTTTTTTTTTACTTATTAACTTCTCATCAATTACAGTTTATATTAAAGCAGTAGATGGTATGGAAAAATGTGATTTAATTGTTGTAGAATTAACCTGTTGTCGAAGATTATATACCTACTTACATTATTATGTAGAATAAACCTAATAGAGAGATATACTTATTGTTGTATTTTAATGAGGTATAGATATATGAAAGATGGTGTAAACAATGTCCGGCCAAAATGTGCATGTTTTTAGATAATTTGCAATGCATATTCAAACTAAATATAGTATATGTATACAATATATTGCATGGATTACTTATAGGGCGCGGAGTATACAGTTAGTCCTTCGTAGAGCTCCGAAGTTATCAAGTACAATTCGCTTCTAGATTAGCCTAATCGTTAACACTTCGGAACAATTTTATCGACTTTAATGAACGAATTTCCGACTTGCTCACTATCGAACCAAAATTTGAGATCTCATTTTTATTCCATGGAAAATTTCATAAAATAAAGGGCTGCTTCTTCGGTGATCTTTGCAAGCGATTTTAATAACATCTTGATTTTAAAGTAAAGAATTCGGCTTTGAACATTAGTGGTTAATTTGCTATAGTTTTTCATTCAATTGTTAAACAAAATGTTGATCCTCAAGTATAACTAGTAGAAATTACATGTTATGAAATAATATAGTGATGTTACTAATGTTTCTTACTCGATCCGCTTGCAAATATCATTAAGTGTGAACGGCCTGGTAGACAGCTCTTTTAGGCACGCGGTTTAGCTCGTATCAGCATTCTCTGCGACCGGCGCCGAGGCGGCTGATGCCAGCTAAAAGGTCAACGCTTCGTTCCACCCATGAGTTCGATGGGCTTGAATGTTAACCGACATGTTAATTTTGTAACACCGAAGCATATCAGATGCCTTGTAAGTTGTAACCTCTGAATCGATTCTCACTGTATTATATTAGCATTACTTAAGGCATAACCACATGGGCGAAACGAAACGCAGTGCCTTTCGAACAGTATAGCCCTAATTAGTCATAGTTCTCAGTCGTCTGTACTTAGAATAAATGAAGTACATAATATAGCTAACGGAATCTAAAGTATATTCCATTAATTTGTTATAAGAGTGAATGTAAGTTAATTATCACTAGTGTTACTTCTCGCTATATCGAGACAGGCGTCTAAGTTGTGATTTGTAGTCTTTTTGACAGGTATTTTAACGTCATCTTTATTATTGTCATAATTATTGTAACTGTGATTGTTATACTATGTCGTAGATCAGCTATTGGCAGTACTACCTCCTGGCGTAAATTAGGTATTCATATAGATTTTGTGATTTCTATTGAATATGTTACGGGAATTTGCGCGGGCTAAGATTCTAAAGCAGGTGTTTCGGTAGTAAAGTCATAGTGATTTTTGTAACGCGATATTTGTCACTCACTAGTATTCCCGGAGCATTTCTCGTATCATCGATCCGCCTGAGTTAGTGACTTAGTGCGTAGGCTTGTCTCACCATCTTCAGTAAAGAGCGATTCAGATATAAACAATACTATGATCGGAACTTAGTGTAACATCATAATGTAATATGTATATAACATAGATTTGAAATGGAGATGATGAGAAACGCCTCATATTATGCTTGACAGATTTAAAGCTCTTCCAGAAAACAGAAAAACTCTGTGACGAATTGCTTCCAAAACGGTCTAAATATATTTGAAATTAGTGTTTTTACATGAGAGACATTGCAATATAGTTTAGTGTTTTATTTTTTCTAAAGTTACCATCAGTTTTCTGCTAGCCTTATTTTGTAACGGTTAATTTTAACCTAGTATCGAGTACTGGTCAAGGCGCTTGCGTGCGTTGATTGGTCGAGCTAAATATATGTATATATTGCACTAGAGAGGAGTGTGTTTCTATTAGACTGAAGATGTCTTCTCGACAAAAAAGATTTAAAAATAGTTGTTTAGTAAACTAAAGAGAAGATGTTTTAAGTTCTAAGAAAGTTGGTTCTGACTTGAAAATTGTAAGATTTGTTTGTTGTCAAAATGTAATCAAAATGATTTGTTACATATTTCATATACAACACATTCGTAAATTATGTAAAAGAAATGACTTTCAGTATACACTGAGTTGACCCTTTCGTTAAGAAATTTACATTATGTATTAAACTAAAATGTTTAAATTTTTAAATCGAATATCAAAGTTGATAAGTTTAATTACGATTCGACCAATGAATTCGTATTTCGATCGATGACGTGATAAATGATATCGAATGTCATGAACACAATCTCATGTATTGCTATTGCGTCATCAAGCGAAAGTATGGAATATGTAAACCGAACGTTTTGTGCATCTTAATTGATTTGCGTGTCCTTTTTTTAAAATAGCCGGCATCGAAGCATTTATTAAAAACTTTTTCTATTATTAGGACTAACGAGAAGACGTAAAATTATTTCGGATTATGTCTTGCCAGTTAGTATTTCATTGTTTATGGGTGAGGTGGATAAAGTCAGAATAGTATTTAATTTGTGTTACGGAGTTGTTATGTAGTGAAGTACGCAAGCGCCGAAATTAAGAGTGACGCTTCAAAAACCTGAGGCGTGGATAAACAACAGTTTGATGGCAAAACAAAATGTGAAATTACTATTGATAAAAATGGTTCGTTAAAAATTTAAGATACAAAAATATATGTAGCTCGCAATGTTACACTTCCCGCGATTATTCAGACACGGTACGTTGAGTTACAAAATGAGAATGCGTTTATAGATGGTGTGTGTAATTATTTTTAATGTCCGTTTGCCGAGTGTCTGTTGATATTTAAAATGGTCCTTGAAATGTTTGCTGGTCGGATTTTATCCTTTGAAATTTTCCGATAGAAACTATGAAGCTGATTTTATCCCAATTGTTACTATACGTAAAAAAAGAGATAGTTGCAAATTCATTTGCCTCTTTTAAAGACTCGTTTACACTATTATTTATGAAGAAAGTAAAGATAAAAGGGCCTAATAAATTATTCACTAGATCTCACCAAATATTTTGAGTCTAAACATAAAGCACTGTGTTATGTAAATTTCACGGGAGTCAATTTTAACAACCATTTCCACGTGTGTACTTTATACTGCGTACGTGATTAAAATTTTTGCGCTCAGTTTTTGCGGTTCCGACGTACATGATAAGTAGGTATAATGCGTTGAATTCAGAGCATTTTAATTAAATTAATACAGACGTCACGTTCCACAAATCAAAAAAAAAGCAAGCACATTCAACATTGACACTGGACTATAATACAGCTTTGGAATCGGAAGAGAGATTGTTTTTTGATCGAATTGAAGACACTTAAATAATCGCAATAGAAGGATAAATTGGCTCAAATTCATATCGATTAACGGCTAACCGCTGGCGATCGCGTAAAATAAGTGTCACAATCATGCGTGTTGTTTTTTGTTTTGCCTCGACTGTTTTTTGTTTTACCGCGCCTCCGGTCGCTCGAAGCGCGCTCGCCGCTCCGCTCGCTCATATGTTAAAAGCGAGCGCGCGGCACCTCTCGACTCTCTAGCTTAAGGGTTGCTAGTTCTTACGCCTTACGTTGTCTAAGCTTATTGTTAGGTTATCAAATATATTTACATTATAGCTTTTATTTTTCTCTTCCAATTTGCCTGTTTCGTAAAATACGAAGCGCTGAGATGTTGTTGCGGTACATTACTATATATTTGTGAGGAGTTTTAAGCTATTGTAAATTTTACAGAAAATTAAATAAAAATGTTGTGAAAATAAATTATAAAAAAGTGATAAACAGTGAATTTGTGGCTTTTATTTCATCCCACGACATGTTTCATAGACTAGTCATATAAGTTAGTCAACCTACTTCAAAATGACAAATTTCCTGAAAACGTTTTTAACTATAATGAGAAAATTATGAAAATAAATTGAGGAAAAATATACTTTGCGCTAGGTTGATATGCTGTTAAATGTATTGACATCCGAACTGAATAAAGCCTAGAGTTAGGACTGGAAAAAATCTTAGGCTAGGTTCAGATGACCGCGCGGTACCAGAACTAACCAAAATAGTCTTGTGATGCCGGTATCTAAACCACATGAGTAAAGAAACTGAACAGAGACAAAGCTTCTAAAGAGCTAGCAAAATTTATACCTATTTTGGTAGGGTTGGCACAATTGAATAAATTTAAAATACACCGTGAATTTTAATTTACCCGAGAAAATTCCCTAACATACTCAGATATCGACATACATCGAAATAGGCGAATAAAAAAAAAGAGAAATTTATTTAAAGGTCCCTAACATTCCTTAAAAAATATGCACCATAAAATTCCTGCTAATTCAAATAGTAATCATTATCATTCCAACATTAACGGAACCAAAATCCACCTAATTTGGTCGCGTAATATTGGCGTACGCCGTACGCCGTTCCGTTTTTTTTATTAGCCAAATTCGATGTATATCGATATTTGAGTAAGTATGTTAGTTAATTTTCTCGGGTAATTAAAAATTCACGGTGTATAAATGTTCTTTTTTTTTCACATTTTTTATTAAAATAGGTTATTTTTTTTACAAATTACATACTCTAAATATCATTTTAATTACTTTTGGTTTTTAATAATTTGTTTTCTTTTAATCAAATGATAAATTCTAAATCTAATATAAAGTTTTTTCAAATAATCCAATGGGAAATAATCACATGGCATATGAAATGTACAATCTTGCAAACGTGCTAATATGTCATTACCAATATTAACAATTTGTACATGAAGATCAAAATATTCGCAAAATTTTTGCTCAAGCAATTCAACAAATGCAATAAAATTGTCAGGAGGTATTATCACACACAGTACAATGTACAACCATATTTACAACACTTTTTAAATACTAAAACAAAAATATTACTACGTATTATGTGAGAAACTCGATAACAAAACAAAACACGCACAACATTCGAGCGTCGTGTCACGCCTGCAAGCCCTGAGATTGACCACTGGCTGATCTAGTTTGAAGCGGTTTCGGCTCATACGTGACAAGCGGCCAGTGGTCACGCAGACACACGCGTTGCACTTGTAGTGATGTACCTATCACAGCGCATTCGTATGTAGCTTTGTCTCTGTTCCGTTTCTTTACTCATGTGTCTAAACTTAGTAAATAATACACTCAACACCAACACAAACTCCAGCGCATACATACATTAATAAATACATTTTAAACATATAATCGATATAACGACTTCAATATGAATGAAAATACCCTCATTATACAGTATATTTAAAGAAAAACATATGAACGATAGAAAGTGACGAGTGAGTGTAATATCAAAACCCAAGCTACAGGGTCGATTTTCATTCTTTTCTTTTTTCTAAAAATCAATATTGACGTCAAAAAATTACTGAGGGTAGTCGTAAAATAAAGGTATTTTGTTGTTTTATCTGAAATACGAATTAGTGTGATACTAACTTAAAATATATGTTAGTATCACACTAAGTGTCTAGTGTCGTGGCAGCCCTCAGTTGCCACGACTAGTACAGGGTCCTTTTTGGCACACCTCGTTTTTTTTTCTCTGTATGTATGTCCATTTTTGTTTGTGCCAAATAAATATTATTCTATTCTATATTTAAAGTGAAGTAAAGACATTTCATACTACCACATTCTGCATTGCTAAGTGTAATAAAAACTAGTAGCAGGGCAATAATCCTGGATTTAATATATGGTCACTGTCAGCGTTCATTCGGCAGACTGGGGGTAAGTATTTTGCAATTTTTCTAAAGCGTTCGATTGTATTGTTATCGATAAAGATACCTAATATATGACTGGAATTCTTAACCCCTTAACAGCAAAAATCATTTGAAACATAAAATTATGTCTCAAAATTTAGTTGCTGTTGAGGTGTTGAATTTCAGTTACGCATCGTCGATGTTAATTTAACCTACTTCTGGCAGTTCTGGCACTCTATTACCCACGGTTGTACCCTCAGGGTTCTATATTGGGATCTCAATTATTACAATCTTTAAAAAATCCTGATCGCCTACTTAAAAATATTATTATATTTTAAAGCAGGCGATTATTTAAAGGACGAGAACAATTATTTACCTACTGTTAAACCGTGACATCAAATGAATATCGGGAAAGGCAAATGAATGACAAGTATAAATATGCAAAATACACACATTAACAATACAATGAATATGAATATTGACGGGATAAACAAAATAAATTCTGTTAAAACAAGTGAACATCGGAAAGACGAAACAAACGTCAGAAAAAATCAATAATTGTCGCCAATGTTTATCTATATTAACATCGGTGAAATAAATAATGGTGAATTAAAAACAAATAAGTAGGTATATAGACGTGAAGACAAGCGAGTGTAACTGGGGAAATGAAATGGCTGATGACGATTGTGATGACTTTAAGATTTTGAAGATTATGGACCTGCCCCCTAACTATGAACTCTAAAAACAATCTCAAAGTTTTCAAATCTGTCAATTTTGGTACGTCATTTCATACAAAATTTGACAGAAATGATAATGTTTGACAGATTTGTGATTGTTTTAACAGCTCATGGTTAGGGCCCTGGAAATAGGATTAAATAAACCATTTGAAACAAGGAAAGCCGAAGACAAACTTTAGTCATAAGTATATCAGAGTGCTCCAAAAACGGGTGACGTCAATAGTCGATCTATTTTAATAGCTCGTTTAAATACACTCCCGGAACTACAGTTACTTGTCCCGAATACAATATTTATTGCATCAAGACTATGGCTTCCAAACAGCAACAATACCCCTAAAAGTAAAGTAACCGTAATTTTTTAACTTAACCAATAGTCAAATATTTGTAATAATATTTCTATAGGGTGTTGACGGTAGTATATTACTCAGCTATACATATAGCTACAACATTGATCAGAATACGCTGGCTTTGACAGCGAGAAAAAAAACACTTAAGGAATTTCATCTTGTCACGTGACGTCCTCGGTAGCTTAGTTGGTAAAGCACTCGCCCGGCTTGCGATGGGACGTGGGTTCAAGTCCCACCTGAGGTCGATGATTTTTTTCAAGTGTTATTTATCTTCAATTACACCTTGCATGGAATTGCTAAAAACAAAAAAAAAAAAATTACAATGTTTAAGCATTTCTGATCTTAACCAATAGTCAAATATTTGTAATAATATTTCTATAGGGTGTTGACGGTAGTATATTACTCAGCTATACATATAGCTACAACATTGATCAGAATACGCTGGCTTTGACAGCGAGAAAAAACACTTGAGGAATTTCATCTTGTCACGTGACGTCCTCGGTAGCTTAGTTGGTAAAGCACTCGCCCGGCTTGCGATGGGACGTGGGTTCAAGTCCCACCTGAGGTCGATGATTTTTTTTCAAGTGTTATTTATCTTCAATTACACCTTGCATGGAATTGCTAAAAACAAAAAAAAAAAATTACAATGTTTAAGCATTTCTGATCTTAACCAATAGTCAAATATTTGTAATAATATTTCTATAGGGTGTTGACGGTAGTATATTACTCAGCTATACATATAGCTACAACATTGATCAGAATACGCTGGCTTTGACAGCGAGAAAAAACACTTGAGGAATTTCATCTTGTCACGTGACGTCCTCGGTAGCTTAGTTGGTAAAGCACTCGCCCGGCTTGCGATGGGACGTGGGTTCAAGTCCCACCTGAGGTCGATGATTTTTTTTCAAGTGTTATTTATCTTCAATTACACCTTGCATGGAATTGCTAAAAACAAAAAAAAAAATTACAATGTTTAAGCATTTCTGATCTTAACCAATAGTCAAATATTTGTAATAATATTTCTATAGGGTGTTGACGGTAGTATATTACTCAGCTATACATATAGCTACAACATTGATCAGAATACGCTGGCTTTGACAGCGAGAAAAAAAACACTTGAGGAATTTCATCTTGTCACGTGACGTCCTCGGTAGCTTAGTTGGTAAAGCACTCGCCCGGCTTGCGATGGGACGTGGGTTCAAGTCCCACCTGAGGTCGATGATTTTTTTTCAAGTGTTATTTATCTTCAATTACACCTTGCATGGAATTGCTAAAAACAAAAAAAAAAAATACAATACTTAATATTATGTTTAAATAAACTTGAGATAGTATTAAGAAGTGATAGAATGGATTTGTTAAATTTATATCCTAGATGAGTAAGGAAGGATGCAGTGCACAAGTGCAGCCCCTCTAGCATGAGCAACAAAACACGATATGATACGATATGATATAGAGATTTATCGCATATTTTTTGTCAAAATATGAACTTTTATCAAAAAGGCTACCATAACCGTGACGTCTCCGGCACGAAAATGCTCACTGTTTCAATAAAAGTTCATGATGGATGTTATCATATTTTGAAAGTAAAGAGGCGATAAATGGCTATAGCATATCGTATCATATCGTGTTTTGTTGCTCGTGCTAGAGGGGCAGGGTAAGTTTTATTCATTTCCTAGCTGACCCGGCAAACTTCGTACCGCCTCATAATTTCGTAGCGCACCTTGTTTGACAGTAGGAACCACAGAAAATAGCGGAGCGAAGCGAGTCTTTTAAAACTGTTCCTAGTTTGTATCGGAAAATAAAATTGAGGTTTTATAGTATTTTAGAATAGTTTGTTACGGGATTGCTACCATGTACCTTATTTTTGAGTTCCCGATATTTCGGCACTGTTGCAAGCGCCATGATCACGGAGTAACTGAAGATCTTGCGGGTAAGTTGTTAAGGGCAAACATATCGGTCTACCCTCTTTCGCTGTCTTTTATTGCACGCGTCGGTACCATTGTCTACAAACTCACTATTTTCTCGCACCTGTTCTCGACACACAACACTAACAGTATCTGACCGCGACACAGCAGTTTGTTGTTTTTTCCGGTTTTTGCACATACGAATCACTGGATTCCAGACACTTGACAATTTAAACCCATCCTCGCGATTGAAATTTTTGTACTTTGTAATTTCAATCGCTTCCCTGACCATTCTTGGTATGTAGTGGCGTTCTGTCGAAATGATCTGAGGGTTGTGAAACTCAATCCAGTGATTGAGACCTGATTCCAACAAATGTTCCGCGATTGCCGATTTCTGTTTGTCGTTGTTTTTGACCGCTTTTATGTGTTCTTTCATTCGGCACGCTATGGTACGTTTTGTTTGGCCGATATATGAAACGTACCATAGCGTGCCGAATGAAAGAACACATAAAAGCGGTCAAAAACAACGACAAACAGAAATCGGCAATCGCGGAACATTTGTTGGAATCAGGTCTCAATCACTGGATTGAGTTTCACAACCCTCAGATCATTTCGACAGAACGCCACTACATACCAAGAATGGTCAGGGAAGCGATTGAAATTACAAAGTACAAAAATTTCAATCGCGAGGATGGGTTTAAATTGTCAAGTGTCTGGAATCCAGTGATTCGTATGTGCAAAAACCGGAAAAAACAACAAACTGCTGTGTCGCGGTCAGATACTGTTAGTGTTGTGTGTCGAGAACAGGTGCGAGAAAATAGTGAGTTTGTAGACAATGGTACCGACGCGTGCAATAAAAGACAGCGAAAGAGGGTAGACCGATATGTTTGCCCTTAACAACTTACCCGCAAGATCTTCAGTTACTCCGTGATCATGGCGCTTGCAACAGTGCCGAAATATCGGGAACTCAAAAATAAGGTACATGGTAGCAATCCCGTAACAAACTATTCTAATGTTAGTGACCATGAAAGTTTAAAACAATATATTATAGTATTTTGCTCGCAATTTTCCATATTTTCTCACCGATTAAACCTTCCATGGACTTCCACGAATACTTCAAGACTAAAATTAGCCAAATCGGTCCAGCCATTCTTGAGTTTTAGCGAGACTAACGAACAGAAATTTAGATTTGGAAATGCATAAAAAACACATGGTCACTGACTCCAAAAGTTTGAGAACCTCTGAGCCAGATAGACGCATAGATACGTTCCGGTGCTGCATAATGATTCGAAGTTGACCTCTCCTAAGGTAACGATCGGTTTCGTGTCAACAGTATTTGATTTATCTATCGGATACGCTTGTCAGACACCTATTTAATAAATTTTCAAACTTGCCTTTAAGGAATACAGTCCACCCTAGACTGTATTACTTAAAGGCAAATTTGAACAGAGTATTTGGCACCAGTCTCAATGCTGAGCCTTCTTGACCTTGACTGCACTCTTTTTGTATGTTCAATGTAATTCTGTTTGTAGCTATCCCTATGTGTGTTAAATAATTTTTTTACGCAATTGAAGATACAAGTGCGACATAAGGTTTTTTTTCAAAATTATAACTTTTTTATTTTTTGTAACTTCTTAGTGTGCAACATTTATTATTCAGAGACGCGGTGAGTAAGATAAATTATGTTATGCGTTTCTTTGGTAATTATTTATAAGACAAATTCGAAAATCTGAAGAAAATCTTCATCATAATTTTAGCTATAGGACGTGCTGAACATAGGCCCCAATGGCTGCCAAATTTACCCGTTGGAACCGGCGTGCATCCAGCGGCTTCCAGCAACCATTACTAAAATAACAAAATAACATGATACTTTTAGTTTGATTTATTTTGCAAAAGGGCATAAATGCCTCTTATTTTCGTTTGTCCACTTATCATGAAATGGATATTATTTGTATTTGTATTATTTTTATCATGCCTAACGCCCTCGTCTCTGACAATACGGCACTATTATAAGCGCACATACATTTTATAATATTTTTACTAAATATTTTTTATAATTGTTATATTATTATCGGCTGATTCGTCATTTAATTCCAAATAGCAATTTACAAACAAACAGTGCCCTATTTACAAATACGCCGTTAAACCGAATGCATAAATACTTCATTCTGATTCGTAAACAAGGATATTTATGGCATATTATCCAACGCATATAGTTCAGGTTCAATGTTCGTCAAAATGAGCCAAGTTTATTTATTTGGAACGATTGACGGCGTGGGATAACTGTCGTGATAACGTCAATGTGAAAATATTTGTACATAAGACACTTCGGAGCGATCGAATAGTCATGACTCATGAGATAAGCCCTGAGAAGAATAGATAGAAGAAATTAAAGAATACATTGAGGATAAAAGTAAGCTTAGTTACAAAATCTTCTCATTTTAAGGTAAGTGTACAGTTTAAATTATCTCTAGTATCTACATGGCCCCATAAACACTACAACTTTTTGATTTGAATTGATTCAAACTTTTGTTAATAAATACAAGCATTACAATTTGTATCTATGCACTGCGACTTTTTGCAGCGATACAAATGTGTGTGGAGATTAGCCCCAGTGTTACTGGTTCTTCGCTAGTCGCTAGCTTGGCCCTGCTATCATTCATGTTTTAAGTAAGTCACAATTGTTGTATTTGACTTATAGAACACATAAAACTAGGTTAAATATTAACTCAGAATTTCTTTTTTAAGCACTTTTTGGAGCAAACAGAATGAAGCGAAATATAGACATGAGTCTGCTGCAGAATCACACATAACTTGCTTATTTAATAAATTGCAAAACGTTTTGAATGCCATCCTTAAATTAATGTAGACTTCTTTGTTTCGGCATAAACGTTCTTATTAAAAATGTCAAACTATTTAATCTTTTCTTGAGCGAAAATTGTTTTACAAATACATTTGAAAACGCTGTTATTGCTTCCCATCTATCAATCGAACGAAACATTAAATTTTGACCAGTCTAATTATGGGTTATAAATATTAGTGTTTTAAATTTACTACACAAGAAATAAGTATAGCTATAATGCTATGGCTGGGTGGACAGAAGTCGTGGTAAAGGTTGCAGAAAGATGCTGGATGCAGGTCGCTTAATCCAACCGGCCGAACTGGTAGTCACTGGGGGAGGCCTATGTTCAGCAGTGGGCGTCCTGTGGATGAAATAATGATGATGATAATGCTTTGCCATGCTACGACCAGGGGGTAACCATGAACTCTTAAAACAATCTCAAATCTGTCAAATCTTGTCAAATCAGTCAAATTTCGTACTTAATGACGTACGAAATTAACAGATTTTAGATTGTTTTAAGAGTTCATGGTTACACCGCTTTCTGCATCTTCAGACCGGGCGTTATGGGCGAGTGAAATGCAACATGAGACGGTTTTTTTATGCAAAAAAGGGATAGAAACGGGAACGAAGGGAGGGAAACTTTAGCTGGTGTATTTTTTTCTTACATATAAACTATTCTTACCGGTCAAACAGGAATTTTGTCACATTATTTAATTCTGAGGCGGTACGAAGTTTGTCAGCTAGTTTCTTATATTTTTACGTGTTTTAGGTGATGTCATGAGTACATGTACGTGTGGCACTCGTGTTGCAAATATTACTACCTATATAAGTAATATTCGAGTGCTTGCATCCACTGTTAACACGTTCCAAGAATCGTGGTAATGGTTTGAGTAAACAGTAGGTTTGTTTATTGAGTTAGAGCAAATGTTGCCAAAAAAGTTTACGGTGAATCGAGGGCGTCCCCGAACAAGTGGAAAACTAAGTGTAGCAAAAAGTGTAGTCTATAATATAAGGTAAGAAGTCGGAAAAAGATAACCATCCGTATCTACTATAATAACTTCATCTAGGCAAAGTAGTACGTATTTATATAAACAAACATTGACACTTGTAAATTAACACAGCCCAGCAAAGCGAGACAAAAGTTTTAACGTCTCGCGGCCTAATGCGACCGCATAGGGTGTCAGGTGACTATTATTTTGAATTTTCCTTTTTTTTTTTAATTTTCATACATTCCATGAATTTTATAATCGGATTTGTATATATTTTTTTAATCGATGATATCAAACTGCTGAATTCACCATAGTATTTATTTTCAACACAGTTGCTCGTAAATTGACTCTTATAACACCGTTTTTAGTTTTATAATTCATCATATTACGCACTTGTGCTTTAATAACATTATCGCACTAGTGCGGTAATGTAAACTTTTTTTTTAAATCCAGCGAAAGTTTATGTCTAAGAAACTTTTGCTGGATTTAAACTAGTGCGGTAATGTAAACTTTTTTTTTAAATCCAGCAAAAGTTTATGTCTAAGAAACTTTTGCATTGTATATTTTACCAATATGAAATTATTTTAGGGTTATTATGATTTATAGTTTATTTTATTTTTTAAATTGCTGCTACTTCGGCTGAACAGCCAGTTTTTCCTGTGCCATTATTGAACTAGCGCTCGCGCTTACAATAATGCCTCGTGTGTAATAATCAACCTAGCACACTTGTATCATAATGTACTATTATATGCATATGTTAACATAGACTAATTTCAGCTTGATATACCATTCTACTTATCACCCAGTATAATAAAGGCCGCGACTTGGCAACCGCAACGTAAGTTGCCCTCTGACAAGATGATGTGATAATAGTAACCATTTAACTCCCTGTAGAACTTTAACAATGTAGCAAGCTCCAAAAATTTAGCAAGCAGAAGTGGCAGTGGGCTGGCCATGTCTGTCGCAGAACCGACGAGAGGTGGAGCAGGAAGGTTCTCGAATGGAGACCACGCTTAGGCAAACGTAGTGTAGGACGCCCCCCGGCTAGATGAACCGATGGCCTGAAGAAGGCAGCTGGCAGCGACTAGATGCAAAGGGCGGGAGATCGTGCGCTGTGGCGCTCCTTGGGGGAGGCCTATGTCCAGCAGTGGACTGCAACAGGCTGATATGATAATGAGAACTTTGATTCAAGAAGAAGTCGTAATAGACCAATTTCTATGAGTTGTAACTCATTTTAAAACGTGTCATTACCGGCCACGGTTTCAGTGTCAATAATTAATAGCTTTATCTAACATACCTAATTATTTGTTTTATTAATGCACACGAGATCTTATCCAAACTGAAGTCACAAACAAGATAAGCTATTACACGCCTTAGTTCAATTTAAAAAAACCGGTTAAATGCGAGTCGTACTCGCGCACGAAGAGTTCCGTACCATTATCTATAAAAACGGCAAACATTTCACGTTTGTTGTATGGGAGCCTCCTTAAATATTTATTTTATTCAATTTTTAAGTATTTGTTGTTATAGCGGCAACAGAAATACATAATCTGTAAAAAAATCGACTGTCTAACTATCACGGTTCATGAGATACAGCCTGGTGACAGACGGACAGGCAGACAGACAGACGGACAGCGGAGCCTTAGTAATAGGGTCTCGTTTTACCCTTTGGGTACGGAACCCTAATAAAAACATTAACATGTTAATTGCATGTAGTGTATTTGAAAACAAGTGCTATCGGGGTGCATCGACTGACCTCATGAACTTTTAACCCGGCTCGATCGATCATCAAAACAAATTGGAGATAATTACAAAGGTGTCTGAATTGTTCGGTTTATCGACCAAACTTACTGTGCAAAAATAGAAAAAGTTTTATTTTAAAATAATATGTATTTTTTAAACTTTTTTTGTATTACCATAGAGAAAAAATAATACTACGTGTAATACTAAGGCTCCGCTGTCCGTCTGTCTGTCTGTCTGTCTGTCTGTCTGTCCGTCTGTCCGTCTGTCCGTCTGTCACCAGGCTGTATCTCATGTACCGTGATAGTTAGAGAGTTGAAATTTTTATAGGTGATTTATTTTTTATTGCCGCTATAACAACAAATAATAAAAAACAGAATACAATAAATATATAAGGGGGCTCCCATACAATAAACGTGATTTTTTGGCCGTTTTTATAGATAATGGTACGGAACCCTTCGTGCGCGAGTCCGACTCGCACTTGGCCGGTTTTCTAAATAATGATGTACCTACCTTTTTTCCAATGCAACAACTTTTGAGGGACTAACTATGGATCGAAATCTCCAAAAGGTAAAATTATCCAACAGATTAAAACTGATCTCAATATGCTTACAATGTTATTGTAAAATCTAGTTTAAGTACGAGTCAACAAGTACGAGTAAATATAAGTTAACCGCAAATTCAAGGTCAACCTTCATAGTTAGCAACTTTTATTCTACATATAACTTTTTAAATATGCATACCTGCCTATGTTTTTTGTCTTCCTATACAAATTTAATCGACTCTTTGTTAATTTTTTATGAAAAGTCGATAATTTTTTTAATGCAATTAAAAGAATTGCAATCTCTTTATATAAAGAGATTGCAAAAAGGTTGTCTGACAGCAGTGGTGACCCAAGAGCTGGCAGCTACCTCGCACAGCGACTGAGCATCGCAATCCAGCGAGGGAATGCTGCCAGCATCTTGGGTACCTTACCACGAGAACCTTTTTTATAACTTTTTAGTTTATATTATTTTTTTTTTCATTTATATTTGTAAAAAGTTTAGGTGTATATTATGTTATTTAATTAAAAGTGATAGACAAATAGTTGGTTCACCGTAAATATGTATAAAATATGTGGTTACAAAGTTGAACTTGATTTACGAGACAGCCTGTATTTTTGAAATGGACAACATATCAACTAATACTTCAGTAACTATTACTATACTTCAGAATACTTTCCGGTAACCATAAGAAACTATAGGACAGTAGGTACCTAGGTTTTTTTATTTGATATATATTCCAATTGGATACCTCAACGTTTCTGGTGAAAATAAATTAAAATTAAAAACATTTATTTTCAGACAATTACAAGCCCATATTTTGTAACAATTTTACCTTATACGAGTATACTATGTTAGTAGCCTAGACTATGTTCCTGTTAGTAGCAATAAACCTATAACTATGTTAGTAACAAACAGTGTACAGTCAACAGCACGTCGACCTACCCCAAAAGTCAAAAATTCTCCAATAGATTTTCAACTTTAAGCCTGACCTATAGAGTTCATTTTCAAATGAGAAAATTTGTCATTTGTGGTAGGTCGACGTGCTGTTGTCCATACACTGGGAAACGGGAGACGGGTGACGGGTGACGTCATTTCATTGATTGACACACTTGACATGTAAATTAATGAAACGACGGTATATGGCAGAGTCAAGCCTCTCTGCTATCATTCTCAGGACCCCATTCCTGCTCACCCTCAGCCTCGCATCACAGCAGCAGTTGTTTTGCGCTTTATCGCGTAAAAAAGTCGATAAGTGCGCCGCAAACATACCAGATGCACTGCCTAGCCTAGACAGAGCCCTGAAAACGTTATTATAAGAAAAGGTCTTGAAAGATCGACGATGATCAGTACAAGAGTACGGAACCCTATCAAACTCGTTATGTATTATGATTACCAATAACTTCTGCCCCCAATCGGAAGGTACCATACACTTCATTTTTACGGATATTTTCGCCCAGCTCCTGTTAATCTCGAGCGAAGTGGAAAATATAAGCGGCCCGCTCGCTCCCGTGGAAAATTGAAAAACTTACCACCTGGGTAGGGTTGCCAGAACTAACATTATACATACCTACTAATGTATATTATAATGACATTATTATTTTATTGTAAATTTTAGTGTCTTCGTTACTAAAAGTGAAATCATTGTTGAATGATATTTTTATATGACGGTATTCGTAAATATTTACTTTATGATAATAATGTATGATGCCTAATATTTATTTTATTTTATTCATCTAATGGACCAAAAAGCACGGAGCGGAGGAATGAAAGTTACGTGTACATTGTTGTAATATTGATTTTGTTGTGTGTGGATAATAATTTCACTGTCCCCCCGTTTGTATTGCTCCGATGTAGGTATGTATTTACTATGGGTATTATTTCAAACAATATTTAGAACGGCAAAGTTGTGGTTTTTTCTTTTTTTTTATGAAATCTTTGTAACTCGTTGTGTGATTCATAAAGAATTACATAAGGAAAGGTGCTTAGTAATTTATTTACCCTTAAATCTAATCTGTTTCATCATCATCATCACCATCATTTCAGCCACAGGACGTCCACTGCTGAACATAGGCCTCCCCCAGTGACCAGATAGGCCGGTTGGAAGCGGCCTGCATCCAGCGTCGTCCTGCAAACTTTATTACCAAGTCGTCTGCCCACTTATTTGTGGGTGGACGTCCCACGCTGTTTCTGTTTCTGGGTAATCTGTTTATCCCTTTCGAATTTACTTATTAAAAATTAACAAAAGTCTGCTAATTAATCGTTAATAAGTCATAATAAAAACAAAAAATATAACTTTTTTTTTTATTCAAGTCCAATTGAACCTAGAATCAAACACACATAAAAAAAATGTGTGCGTGTACTAGTGTACACACGTAAGAAGTGAAACTTCTTTATGGCCTTATTTTTCGAAAAATGATCTACATGCAACTTTCCAGAAATTGGTTAAATAAAGTTAAATTAGATAAAGTTTAAACAAAGGGATTTTATTTTATCATAGACATGAATACAAATAATACAATTATTTCACTTTAAACTGAGGTTAACCTTAAATATCTTAAATTTAAAAAAATAAATACCACAATTCCACCCAAGTATTAGAAAAAGAGATATAATTACTTACTTTTGTTAAAAATCCACTGGAATTAGAATTAAAATAAAACCTTTGATTTTGTTGATCACTTTAGTATTAATATATTATTTATCACGTCGCTATTGGTAACGCTTTTTCTTGCCCCAACCGTGGTAGGGGCAAGAAAAAGATGGCGCGTAACGGAAAAATGTGACGCGTAACCGTAAAATGTGACGGTAAATTTTTTTCCAACGCCGATAAAGAAGTTTCACTTCAAAAATATTTTAACTTTATTTTCGATTCTCTTTTCAGCGCGACGGTTCAACCCTACAATGACAGGTCTCCCACGCGTGTCGCCGTCGATCTAATTTCTACCCTCTGTTTACCAAGTGCCAACCCTACGCGGCGAGATTCGAGCCAAATGTCAATGTCAAGTCGAGGTAAGTTTCCTCATTCTGGTGTTTCAATTTATTGGTTTTTGGGTTACGTCCACAGAAAAAGCGTAGCGAGTTTTACTTGTTCTGTGGTTACGTCGGTGCAGTGATGTCGAGAATTTATTTAAGTATTAACGTAATATAAAAGAAACTAGGTCTTCAAAATAATATATCTACTAGTTTTAGTATATATTTGATCTAAAACTATTTCTTTCTTTCAAAAATAACTAACGTTTCATGAAAAATGGTTTTCTTTGTAATTAAGACAGATCGATCGGACATGATTTCGTGTTACTAAGTATTAATAGAAAAAACATGGCCATTACTCTTTTAATTTGGTTATAGTTTTTTCTCTTAATTAAAAGTTGTATGAACCAAATTAAAGTCCCTGGCCATGATTTTTTAAATTAAAATAGCATCTATACCTACTTCAAAATCGGTTTTTTTTTTCTTAGTCACCTTTTAACACCGTTGCTTTCTTAGGTCCTTCAATTTCATAGTTAGGGTGGTTAGGCCCCCTATACTGGACTACCTGGGCATGCAATGCACATAGGCAATTAGGCAGTGGCTACCTGATAATTGAAATGAGGTAGGCAGTGGATACTTACAAATGTGGATTATTGATGAAAACCAGTGATTTTCATAAAAAAAACACATTATAAGTATCTAGTGCCTACCACGAAATAAAACCAATGCCCGCCACTGCCTGGGTATAACACTCAGTTCAACTTGTTTGAAAGACTCCTCAAAAACAATTTCATTTCATTAGGGACACCCTGATTATTCGTGGGCAAACTTCAGAACATAATCATAATTTCATTACCATCTATACGAAACTCCGTAATTTATTTCTATTTAATATCACAAAAGGTCCCTTTTGAGGATTCAGGAAAAAAGTAATTAAGAAATTGTTTTGAAATAATCGCGGCTAGCACCGCTACGCTTCGCATTTATTTGGACTTGAAAAGTTTTTTGAATAAAATTATATCGCAATGTCGTTAGAACTTTGCAAAAAAACTGGTCCCAAAGTTATTTACGTTTTTTTTATTATTTTTTTATTTGAGATGAGCTTGCTCTTGACCCCTATCTTGCTCTAGAGCATATATGGGATCTACGATGGAGCGAGCTTGCCTAGAAGATGCCTATTCACTCTGGAAAGTAAGATTTCGAAATAAGATCCATTATTGTCTTAAACAATGATACAATTTAAGATTTCGATGTTGGTCTCATGGAATAAGTTGAAAGAATAGAATACTACTTAATTATTTAATGGAATAGTTCTTAATTTTTGTCCTGGTCTGGATGCCTACTACGAAAACGTTTTGTTTATTCGGACGTATTATAACCCTATCAAATCAAAACAACCATTCCCTAGTATCAAACCTTTGACAATTTGTAAACAATTGAAAACGGTCATGTTTTTTTAATAGTTTTAGTTGGTCATATTTTGTCGAAGATTTGATACAAGGTGTTGGTAATTTTAATCTGTTAGGTTTATACGTCCAAACTACTATAACCGAACTTATACACCGATACGTTTTATTTTATTTATGAAACAAAATCCACAGCCTTTAAATAACAAAGTTTGAATAATATATGTTTAAGGTAAACATATATTATTCAAACTTTGTAAAACAGCCAATAAAGGATTTACTTTTTATAATAAAAAAAAAACAATAAGCAGACGGTCTACAGAGAATGAAGCCAAACGTATAAGCTATATAAATATCCTATGTATCTTTAAATCTTACAGAGCATACTTAGCAATAATTAAAGTAGTAAAGTAGTAAATATAGGGAATGTGTGTTTGTGTGTGTGTGTTTTAAGCTACTTATTAGTTGTGATTACTGAGTGGTGATTAAATGAAATCAAGAAAGAAAACATTAGACTCCTTTCTGTAGTCAGGTAAAAATATCTGAATTTATTTACCACTATAACATTCTTAGATTCCAGAACATTAATGTTTTTGAATGTGCCTCTAATCCATTTTTTAATAAATTACCACAATCCATTGTTGAAATTCCTGTATATGAATTCAAATTGCATGTTAAAAGGACTCTAATGAAAAAGGGCTATTACACCGTTAGTGATTATATAAATGATAAAAATGTGTGGATTTAAAACTGCTTAGCTCACAACAAATCTTGTAAAATATTTATTTATTTTTAAAAGAAGCTGACAATAGTGACCGAGTTTCTTGCGCTGCTTCTTCTCGGCACTAGCCCACAATAGTCCCGAAGCAGTGGTAGGGAAAAAAAAATTGGGACATGTAAAAGTGCCTTTTACGGCCAATTTACAGAAATAAATGATCTTGATTTTGATTCTTTTTTGATTGCTCTTAGGTGTATAATCGGACGACCCCTAACTAAACTATAATTTTCTTTTTTTACGTTTAACGATTAATGGCCTTACTACAAAAAAGATAGACTAGTGTTAAACACTTGTTTAAAATTAGACAACCAATTTGAAATGTTGACACATCAGACATTCGAGACTGTTAACAACAATATTTTTTTATTGGTTGACTTATCTTTAGACAAGTATTCAAATCTAGTCTATCTTTTTTTAGTAAGGCCGTGAAGGTTTTATGTAAATGTCGTTGTTATAACCACAGAACAAATAAGACTCGCTACGCTCCGCTACAATGAAGTCTATACCAAAAATAAGGCCTGCCCCTCTAGCACGATCAACAAAACACGATATGATACGATATGATATAGCGATTTATTGCCTATTTACTTTCAAATATGATAACATACCGCCATCTTGAATTTTTATTGAAACAGTAAGCATGTCCGTGCCGGCGACGTCACAGTAATGCTCGCTTTTTTTATAAAACTTCATATTTTGACAAAAAATATGCGATAAATCGCTATATCATATCGTGTTTTGTTGCACATGCTAGAGGGGCTGGCGATACTAATTACTTCGTAATACTCTCGTACTCGTAGCTTATTTAATGTTTCTCGTATTGAAATAGAAACAATACACACGTCAGCTGATCGATCAAAACAATGGAACAAGTATCACGAAACGGGTGTAATTAAACTTGAAAAGATAATTGGGTCTGTGTTATTGTCTTGTCTTATTTATCATATTCGTATTCATAAATAAATCCATAAACAGTACCGTCGAGCTCACCAGCCTACGTATTTCTCAATTGATGTCAAGTTCTATTCAAAAGAGTTTAAGTTCAAAATCGGTAAGGAAGTTTTTAAATTTGAGTAGATAGGTCTGCTGTTGACTGTACACACTAATAAATGTCAGAGTGTAATTTGTCTGTTTGTCTCCTCAAAACAAAACACCGCAACTTTGTTTCAATTCGTGTTAATAAAAAAATAATAAAGCACTACCACTTCTAGTAGACATGTTTATGAGTTCGTAAGAATGTTTTGTGGGATAACTTTTTGTTTATCTCAAGTGGTACAACACAGAAAAATAAAAAATAAAATTATTTGTCTGTTTACGTTAATTTGACTTTTTGTTTAAACTGTCACAAAAGGTGCAGTGCAATCTGATGCGGTTAACTTCCAAAAATAATTTCTATAATAATGGATGGTTGCAAACGGCCCAGAGTCGGAGGCCTAGGCGTATTGTTGAAACAGGTATCCACGTACGAAAACACAAGAATCGCATACGTAGGGGAGGATATTGTATACATGTCGTGGCCCGATCATAAATTAAACACTTTTTTTTTAGCCATATCATTAAAATAGTATAAATACGTTTACAAGCTAACTACTGGAATTTGTTTAATATTAATTTCTCAATAAATAAGTAAAACATTATAAATATTTGTAATTTAGAAAAAAAACTAATAAATGAAAATATTTAAATAACCTATGATTTACTTTCACAATTCACAAGAACAGAATAATTGTCCGCCGCCATGTTGTACCACAATAACAAAGCGACATCAGCGCCTCTACCGGTAGATAATATAACTGTTTTAAGATATGACCACCAACGTTTGGCCATTTCATGAAGTAGTCGGTCATATCGTCAAACGCTGACTTATTCATTGATCTGGCCTATCAACATCATGATGTGGCCAGCGGGTACTGTGCCGCAATATGCAGGTTGACTTTTTTATCACCATCCAAACCTTCCGAGAAGACTCCCTTGATACAAAAGAACAACTCTTTCTATTGGACCAAACTTCTAACTGCAAAAAAATCAGCTGTTCCATCCATTTTGGTCGAAGGAATTTTGGAATATTTTGTACGGAACAACTCATTTTTTTTTGCAGTAAGAGAGTTGGTCCAATAAAAAGAGTTGTTCGTTTGTATCACGGGAGTCTTCTCAGAAGGTTTGGATGGTGATAAAAAAGTCAAACTGTATATAGGTCTGATGGTAAATAGCTCCTCATGAAACTAACCATGCCGCTAATCGACCTCTGGTGTTGGTGACGACCGTCTGGTGTAGTGGTTCGCGCTCCGGACTACAATGCCTGGCGGTTGTGGGTTCGAATCCTGCGAGAAGCAAATGTTAGTGTGATGAGCACGAGCATTTGCACCTAAGTCATGGATGTTTATTAAGTATGTTTATCCGTTATCTAGTCGCCATAGCACAAGCTTTGCTTAGTTTGAGGCTAGATAATTGGTGTGAAAGTGGAAACAATTTATTATTATTTATTATAATCATAGTCTAGCTAGACCATGATTATAATAAATAAGTACCCGAGTAAAAACTAGAAGCGCTAGGAGAAATAAAATGTCATATAAAATCATAATTTATGAGCAACGCGCATCATTATATCCCTGTGTTTGTGATGTAAACATTCGTATTTGTCTTTTACATAAAAAGCTTCATTCATCGCTGTTAATCAGAACAGGTAGAACTGACGGCCGATAGGACAGAAAGGGTCTGGAATGGAAGCCACGTACCGATAAGCGCAGCGTGGGACGTCCACCCACAAGGAAACAGACGACCTGGTAAAGATTGCAGGAAGCCGCTGGATGCAGGCCGCATCCAACCGGCAAATGTGGAAGTCACTGGGGGAAGCCTATGCTCAGCAGTGGACGAACTGTGGCTAAAATGATAATGATGATGATGATGAATCAGGACACATTAAGAGGCCTATTACAAAATTTTGTCAGTTTTGCGATTGCTTGATGATTACTGGTCATTTAAAAGATAAATCGAAAATCGGAGGCCGTTACGTACTAAAAAAAAGGGAAACCTACAAGTATCAGTAAGTATTTTTCATTAAATCATCATAACCTATTGGGAAAAGCGAAAAAGTCATTTCCCTATTTTTGGCACGTTCCTATAAATTTATACCGCTTTTACAGTTATGAATTAGTAATGTGTTTGACTTTCGTTATTTTGTAGTTCGTAGCGGCCTCCGATTATCGATTTATCTTTTGAATGACTATTAATCACCAAAAAACCGCAAAACTGTCAAAAATTTGTCTCTTAAAGTCCAATTGAAGATAAATAACACTTGAAAAAAAAATGTACAATGTTTAAGCATTTCTGATCTTAACCAATAGTCAAATATTTGTAAAAATATTTCTATAGGGTGTTGACGGTAGTATACTACTCAGCTATACATATAGCTACAACATTAATCAGAATACGCTGGCTTTGACAGCGAGAAAAAACACTTGAGGAATTTCATCTTGTCATGTGACGTCCTCGGTAGCTTAGTGGTCAAAGCACTCGCCCGGTATGCGATGGGACGTTGGTTCGAGTCCCACCTGAGGTCGATATTTTTTTTTTTCAAGTGTTATTTATCTTCAATTAAACCTTGCATGGAATTGCTAAAAACAAAAATTTACAATCTTAAAGTCCATTCATAATTCACATAGTATCTTTGACGCAAGCAAAGTCGCGGTCGGATTTGAGTAAAGCAATAAGGAAGAATGGCGGCGCTTGACCTGACAGCTGACTTGTAGCTCGTTTTTACTTTCAATAACAAGGTCTTGATCTTCGTTTATTTGTAACTACTTGTACTGAATACACTTTTAGGGTACAACTGAGGAAATTTTGGAGTTAAGTAGATTTTCTGCATAACCACTTAGTATTAGAGAACAGATTATTCTTGAGTGGAGACCGCGTGTCGGCAAGCGTAGTGTGGGACGCCCTCAGACTAGATGGAGTGACGATCTTCGCAAGGTTGCTGGCAGGAGCTGGATGAGAGTAGCCGTGGATCGTGCAGAGTGGCGTGCAATTGGAGAGGCCTATGTCCAGCAGTGGACTAGTGTGGGCTGATGATGATGATAATGATTAGAGAACAGAGACACACTGAAAATGTATAGCTACGCAGTTTCATGCGTGCGCTTCGGGTTATTCACGTAAAGATGCACGTAAGGTATAGGTGTACAGCACAGATTAGACAAAGTGGTGTATAGGTCATACCATGGTGTACCTGAAAGAAGGCTCAAATCGAACTGTCGCGTAGCGGGGTCCATTCCCAGAATTTTTGGCGCTTTGAAAGAAGGTTTCATTTTTGAGGGGTAAAAACATTGAGGTATAATGTATACATTATACCTCAATGGGTAAAAAGTTGTGACAACGTTTTAATTTTCGTACCACTGTACACATGTAAGTATTTTAGTTAATCAAAAGAACAAGGTACTTAAGAAATGGCAACCATCGTACGTACAACATTATAAACAAAAAAAATTACTCTTCTCTTTAAAAGCTTGTTTGTTTGAGCTTTGCTTAGCGGATGGGTGGAGGGTGGTGTCAGCGAGTGACTAAACCATGCTGTCAGATGTAATCAAGCCGCCTTGAAGCCTCTGACTACACTGGGCTGGGTGGTGTCACAGTTTAAGTATATTAGTATATAAATACTACTAATAATGAATACTAAGTTTAAAGGTATAGATTAGAAAAGTTTTTTACTGTATGTACAAGCAATTGCTTTAGCTACTTACCTTAGGATTAGAGTAATGTATGTGATGTTGTCCAATACTTATTTCATTTATTTATTATTTAATTAATTTTTATTATGTACAAAAGCTAATATACATTATCTTGCTAATTTATAACACTATAACATAAACAATATGGGACTTATGTATCTGTTCCAGCGTATGAAGTAAAAATAATTCAGTGAATTACATTTTCAGTTTACGTTCGACTCAGCTTAAGAAGTCATAAAATTAAAAATATATTGATCCTATAGGTAAAGGCACAATAATTTTATCAGTTTTTATACAACCGTTACAATGTTTTCTTTGTTCGTTAATACCTTGCGGAAACGAGCGTCGAACGAACTTGCACCAGAGTATTCTTTTTATCATACATTTGTAATTACATATTAACACTTAGTAATTCAGGAATGTGTAAATTAACACTCTGAAATAAGCGACCCATTTCAAACAAAATAATCTTACCCATAATATCTGTAGACTGTACAACATTAAGTAAGTAATATAATATATTGTTGCTGAGATCGTTTTCTTTAGCGCTCTTTGGGGGAGGCTTAATACATCCAGCAGTGGACTGCAATAGGCTGAGACGATGACGAACATTTCAACTATGATGACTCCGCTAATGCTTATTTAAACTAGAAATCGTTATGGCTAATGTCTTTTTACCAATGGTTCATGGTCCTAATATTAATAGATCAATGTCTTATTTTGGCGTCTTTAAGTGTGTGTTACCAGTGATGACATACGGAACAGAAAAGAAGATTCTTACTATGGGCCTTGTAAGGAAGCTCAAAGTTGCACAGCGTGCCCGACAGATTAGCCAGCTAAAGTGGCAATGGGCGGAGCACATAGCTCGTAGAACTGACGGCCGATGGGGCAGCAATGTTTTGGAATGGAGGCTACGTACCGATAACCGCAGCGTGGGACGTCCTCCCTCAAGGTAGGCAGACGACCTGGTAAAGGTTGCAGAACGACGCTGGATGCAGGCTGCTTCCAACCGGCCGGTCTGGAAGTCACCGGAGGAGGCCTAAGTTCATTAGTGGACGTCCTGTGGCTGTAATGATGATAATGATGAATATGTAATTACAATATGTACCTACCTATGTAAAAAAAAATACTCTGGTGCAATTAAAACACTCGTTTTTCTCAAATTAAGGCCGCTTCCAACTGGCCGATCTGGAAGTCACTGGGGGAGACCTATGTTCAGCAGTGGCCGTCCTGTGGCTAAAATGATGATGATGATGAAGGTCTGGGGTATATCGAACGAGAAACTATTAAGTGTTAAAAGTGCCATCACGCAAGCAATGTTGGTCGTTGCTCCACAGGTCCACAAGTCCACAAGTCTGCAACACATCACTTGCCTAATGTTTCAATTAACAGATACTGCAACGTTGGTATTGCACAGTGAGGTCACAGCCGAAATCAGAACAAACAGCTCAAGCCAAGCGAGAGTGCATTAAGAAATAGGAACATTGACTCGTTTTAATACGGTGAAACGAAGTCCGAATCATACTTGGCCTTATATTTCTACATTTCACTGTCAAAAAATTCGTATGATATATAAGGTGTAAACTTATCAGTTAACTTTTCTCTAGGAGGTGGTTCTACTGCTTGAAAAAATCAACTTTTTATATGAGATCAACTTCAAAATCGTAAAAAAATATTTCATATCTTTATACAAACTGATCTCAGCTGATCTGCCGTTTTGTATGGGGAAATGGTTTTTTGTTTTGCGATTTTAAAGTTGGTCCCATAGAAAAATTTGTTTTATTTAAGTAGTAGAATCATCCCCTAGAAAAGAGTTAACTGATAAATTTACACCTTATATATAATAGAATGTAGGTATTTCGAAGTTTTATTGGACAAAAAAAAATAGTAATTTTATAATCTACAAAAATATAAGTATCTTTTTATCTTAGCAATGTCAAAGCTACCCTTTAACTCGGACATCCCATCCAAACTAATCCTACAATAATAGATGCTTAGATGCTAATATTATAAATGCGAAAGTTTGTGAGGATATTTAGATATTTGGATGTTTGTATCTCAATCACGCGGAAACGGCTGAACAGATTTGGATGAAATTTTGCACACATATAGAGTATGATTAACATATAGGATACTTTTTATCACGGTCAAAGGTTCGTGTCGGATATATTGCATAAACTAAAGACCACGCGAGCGAAGTTGCGGGTAACACAGCTAGTTTTAGTAATAACTAGCAGCCCGTCCCGGCTTCGCACGGGGTAGACAATTATCGCTAATAGTTTCGGCAGCGCATTCGACGAAAGACATTTTAAGACTCATTTTTCTACACCTTCGGTTACATTGTTCAAATTTTACCAAGGATCCCTAATTTTTTTCAAAATGAAATGTAGCCTATGTCAAATTGGAAGAATGTAGCATTCTATTGGTGAAAGATTTTTTTAAATCAGCCCAGTACTTTTTGAGCCTATTCATTACAAACATACAAAAATAGGTACAAATCTTTCCTCTTTATAATATTAGTATAGAGTATAGATATAAAAAAATAACTGTTTTAAAAACAATGGTTCATTTTCTTGAAGAAACATTTCAACTATAGACTCCAAAAAACTGCCGCATTCGTTTCCTAATTCCGTTTTCTTATAACTGAAATTGATGAATAATTTTAAGTATTTTAAAATCACTACTCGGTCGTATAAATTAGTTTATTTCTTTTCTTTGGGCTACACCGTAGCTGTTACTTGAAATGCCTGGATACCTATCCACTTGCCGGCCACTTTAATAATCTAATTAAAACGTAAACTTGTTTAGTGATTGAATTAACCTGCACTAAAGTGTTTACGGCACATTTTTGTCTATACTCTGATATTTGTAGGTAGGAGTAACTTTTAGTAAATCTAAGTCATTATTATACTATGATATAAGTGAACAATATATAATGTAGCTTGATAGTTAGGAACTTGCTTATTTAGAAATACTTAATATCTATACTAATATTATAAAGAGGAAAGATTTGTACCTATTTTTGTATGTTTGTAATGAATAGGCTCAAAAAGTACTGGGCCGATTTCAAAAATTCTTTCACCAATAGAATGCTACATTGTTCCAATTTGACAAAGGCTACATTTCATTTTGAAAAAAATTAGGGATCCTTGGTAAAATTTGAACAATGTAACTGAAGGTGTAGAAAAATGAGTCTTAAAATGTCTTTCGTCGAATGCGCTGCCGAAACTATTAGCCATAATTGTCGGCCCCGTGCGAAGCCGGGACGGGCTGCTAGTAGTAAATAAATTAGAACCAGACAACACACGAATTGCCATGTTTCTCAAAGTATCATCATCATCATCATCATCATTTCAGCCACAGGACGTCCACTGCTGAACATAGGCCTCCCCCAATGACTTCCACACTGTCCGGTTGCGCGCGGCCTGCATCTAGCGGCTTTCTGCAACCTTTACCAGGTCGTCTGTCCACCTTGCTTGAGGGTGGACGTCCCACGGTGCGCTTGCCGGTACGTGGCAAAGTATGGTTGATGTTAATTCATAAAGGATAATACCTAGACAATAAAACTTTCCAGAATCGTCCCCTAGTAATACCCAGCTATGGAGTCTAGCTTGTTTCCTGTTCGACAACCACCGTAGCCGAGAGGTGAGCTTGCTAGACCTAGGGCCACCAGGTCCATCTCTGAGGTCCCAGTGCAGCGGTGTTGCTGTTTTTGTCGTTGTTTCTAAGGTAACATTGCTCTGACTACTTACCATAGGATCGTTTGATATTTAAAAAGGGTAGCATTACGTAGGTCTGATTTCAATCATTCCAAGTTTCGGCAATCATGAATTACGCGTAACTAAAAAAAATCTTAATATTTCTGTTTTGTAACAAACAAAATTCTTACAAGCATGACAAGTAATATTATCCTTTCATGTTCTATAATTACTTCAGTATGTACCTTACTTATAGTATACATGTACCTTACTTACTTACCCTTATTTTTTTTACTTTCATAAAAATTATGATTTACGCAAGTAATAATAAATATAAAACTGCAATACTACACATTAAAATGTCCATAAACTGGGTCCTTTAAGTTTATTTCATCTTTTAATAGTCGTACAGACAGAGCAATTAAATATGTAAGTATAAATGCATATATTATGCAGTTAACTTTAGTTTTTTATTTGTAATGTAAATGTAATAGTAAGTTAAGTATCTTGTAATAATACGAGTAACTGTGCGAACTTGGCTATGCGAGCTTGGTCACGTCCACAAAATTTTACCAAACCAGCTGTTTCTCGCTACTTCGTTCGAGGTGTTTACTTTAGTGAATTGATTCAATAACTTCTTCTGAAAATCCTAGGGGAAGTGCTGTGATTTGCTCTCAAGACAATATCTTAGAACTACAGGAGTGAAAAGACTTCCACCTCTGAACTACTCGAACCATTTTAAGATCCTATAATTTTGTGATTGATACCTGTTATTTTATTTAACAGTTTATTTTTAATCGTTAATAAATGTAACTCCCTTCGTGAACTCATTTTATATGGTTCGCCTTTGCTCACATCATGAAATAATGTGAGCTACCTTCATTTGCCTCATCATTGCTGCTATTAGACCACTATTCAGTCCACGGGTAACGGTATCTTTTTAGGGTTCCGTACCCAAAGGGTAAAACGGGACCCTATTACTAAGGCTCCGCTGTCCGTCTGTCTGTCGGTCTGTCTACCTGTCCGTCTGTCACCAGGGTATCTCATGAACCATGATAGTTAGACACTTGTAATTTTCCTAGATGATGTATTTCTGTTGCCGCTATAACAACAAATATTAAAAAACTGAATAAAATAAATATTTAAGGGGGATCCCACCATACAAAAAACGTGATTTTCTTGCCGCGTTTGTAGATAATTGTACGGAACCCTTCGTGCGCGAGTTCAACTCGATCTTGGCCGGTTTTTTATATTGATATTGAATGGGCGTAATCCACTGAATTGAAATATCATAGTCACTTTCATATTTTGGACTGACTGACCACACATATTTTATTTGCGCATTTAAAAGTATGTAAGTAGCAATTTTGGCAATTGAGAGAACCCAAAACTATTTTTAGTATACTGCATTAGACTGCCTCTGATCTTGCGGCCATTACTAATTTAGCTCCCTGTATACAGGATGTACAAGAGAATAGGACACTCCTCAAAACCACGTGATCTGCTGGTCATATAAAACAACTTTTTCTATGGGAGCATCGATATCGAGATTTTTTTTAGTTACTCCATACAAACTTACTCGCATAGCTCAATGATAATGTACAGCGTCTAAAAAAACACGATTTCGATGTTGCTTCCTTAAAGTTGTTGTATATGACCAGCTGATCACGTGGTTTGAAGGAGTGTCCTATTCTCTTGTACATCCTGTATAGTCCAGATATTTATTCCAGGTCAGGCTTAGCTCTTTACTAAAGGAAATACTTAAAGATTACAGGGTGTACTAGCCGCAACCAACACGCTTACTTCTGGTTTAAATTTTTTCTTCTAAAATCATCTGCCGATCTTGGGCATCTCAGTTCTTGGCATTTTTGTATAAAATTTGCATACATATAAAAAATCAGTTTCCGATAACTGTTATCCAACGGACGTAATGTTAATGGTTAATTTTGTATAAGTTGATCCGCTAACGAGAGCGAGGCAGCCGAAAGAATTTGAACAAAGAAACGGGGTCGCCGCGGTATTTTCCACGCGCACCGCTGCACCACAACACATACGGCTGTTTAGGCTGCGTCTCAATGGCTGTGCTGGAGTTTGAATAGATTTAAAAAATAAATTAGGGTAATAATTACCTTTGCGTTTTGCGTTACGAAATGCGGTCCTCTAATAATCTCCACCTTATTTTTCCCTTACATTCTTCTCACACATATTCGCAGTCCTTCACTGTATATATATGATAAATTTATATATATATATGTATATATAAATTATATATATATATCTAAGTATATTATGTATTATTAATATAATAATAATAATAAAATTATTACTTTGTAAGACTCTTCACCGCATCTTTGTAGCAGTTTTTTTAATCTACACGTTGAGCGCCACGCGCCTCACCGGTGAGCCCAAAACAATAGATTTTCTATTGTGTCTAGTTTTTTGGCAGTCAACGACTTAAAAACACAAAACACAAACACATTCTATCCCGAATGATTTGCAGGCTTCCGTGTGGAAACCATTCTGGAAAAGTGAGATGTGGAATTATCTTGCTCTGAATACTATGGTTTATTCTTCTCATAGGAATATTTCATTACTCATTAAACACTTTATTATATAAGTAACCAGCCACCCTGTATTTAATTTATTATGAGCCATTCCATTAGTGATTTGTGCGATTGGTACTGACTGAGTTACTAGCTAGCGTGTGGTGCCGGCACGTTAAAAGAATTGCACCACTCCTTTTCTTCTTATGGGTGTCGTAAGAGGCGACTACAGGAGAACCGCCATAAGAAGACGGGCAGCAGCGTCTCCTCTACACCATTGGCCAAACTGCGATCGCCAACCCGCCTGCCAAGCGTGGCGATTATGGCAAAATTCTCCTTTTGGAGAGGCCTGTGTCCAGCAGTGGACTGATATAGGCTGGTGATGTGATGATGATGATGATGTGATGTGAGTTACTAGGTAGGGGTCGTCTATTTAGACTAGCTGTGCAAAAAAAGTGTCACTCGCATGCAGTGTACGCTGTTCAATCGGCAAGGTCGTTCAAGGCAGGCGCGCGCACGTGGGAACGCGCCGCTCTCTCGGCTGCGCTGCGCCTGCGCCGGTACCTGTCTACTGCTTATTTGGTTATTATGAAATCTATGGATCAGTTTTTGATATCGCCATTCTTTTGTCTAAAAGCTATGTACATAATACCCTAACGTCAGGGTCCCTGCTGAAAATTAGCGTCGTGATATGTCACTGGCTGTCACCACGACACGACAAATGCTGAGCCTTTTTGACACATTTTTTTTTCTGATCTTAATTCTTTTGTATTCTATGTATGATGTATGTGTCAAATAAATATTTTTCTATTTCTATTTCTATAATTCGTAAAACTAGATTATGCGTAGTTTGTCATGTCATATAATGTACATGGAACAAAATGACAAATACAGTTAAATAACACTTGAAAATAATCATCGACCTCAGGTGGGACACGAACCCACGTCCCATCGCATACCGGGCGAGTGCTTTGACCACTAAGCTACCGAGGACGTCACGTGACCTGAGATCGATGATTATTTTCAAGTGTTATTTATCTTCAATTAAACCTTGCATTGAATTGCTAAAAAACAAAAATTTACAAATACAGTTACATTTAAAATTAGATTTAGTTTGTCAATTTTCCATTTAAAAAAAATTACGTCTTCAGTGATTATAGGTTAGTACAAACTTTATATTTAACTACCTAAAATATTAATATGCTTACAGTTCGATTAAGGTGGTAATTTTAGGTTCTATCAATTGAAAATTAAGCCTCTTTATGATTATAGCAACCATAGGTTTAAAAAAAATATATTAAAAAATCCTAATTATCTGATTCAAGTGATTTCATCTACGTTTCCTTGAAATACTAAAACAAAAAGATATTTTTTGTGGCGTCAAATTGGTATTAACTTTACGACCTTATCCGTTTAAAATATAGTAAGAGGCAATCAGATATAATTATTTGATACATAATTGTAATGTGCCACTTACCATTTAAAAGCTTATTACGCTTTCAGTGTGCGTGCGAGCCGCGAGGCCACGGTAGGTACGGTAAAAGTAGGAACTAGGTTTTGATTAAATTGTCGATCATAATTAAGATTTAGAAACTACGAGACAGTAAGGAAACCATCTAACATGTGACATCGTCTCGATTTTTAAAGACAAAATGAATGAATGTTACATAAAAACAAAACAAAGTACTTGAATTGAACTTGTAAAATTGAAAAACAATGAAGCTTATAGTAGACTAGCAGCCCGTCCCGGCTTCGCACGGGGTAGACAATTATCGCTAATAGTTTCGGCAGCGCATTGGACATTTTAAGACTCATTTTTCTACACCTTCGGTTACTTTGTTAAAATTTTACCAAGGATCCCTAATTTTTTTCAAAATGAAATGTAGCCTATGTCAAATTGGAAGAATGTAGCATTCTATTGGTGAAAGAATTTTTTAAATCGGCCCAGTACTTTTTGAGCCTATTCATTACAAACATACAAAAATAGGTACAAATCTTTCCTCTTTATTATATTAGTATAGATATATATATATATAGATATAATATGTTATACTTTCCGCTGCAGGTCGAGGCCACACCCCCAACTTTAATTACGTCACCTTAATTTACCGTGTTGATCCCTGATGATTGCAATTCACGCCCACTCAAATAATCAGGCTACGGTTTTGGATAGACATTAATGACCTTACTACAAAAAGATAGACTAGTGTTAAGCACTTGTCTAAAGATAAGTTAACCAATTTGAAATGTTTGTTAGTAAATATGTCTTGAATGTCTGATGTGTCAACATTTCAAATTCGTTGACTAATCTTTAGACAAGTGTTTTAACACTAGTCTATCTTTTTGTAGTAAGGTCATTAATCTTTATTATTACACACGTGTGTAATGATAAAAAACACAGCATAAGCGCCGGCATCATTAAACGTAGCTTTATTCATTAGCATATTATATTAGACCCGGATCGCCACTTAATGGATTCCTGAAGGTGGGTATCGCCGTAGAGGACGTCCAAATTTACAAGGGAGTGAAGACTTGAAGAGCATTTGGCCGTCAAGAGAAAACTTTAAAGGGTACGTCCCTTTATGTTTTTCTCTTTTCGTTTTTTTTATGAGAGACCTTAGTCCAGCAGTGGAACACTAAAGTAAAAAATAACAATTCCAAATAAAATAGCTTGCTTTACAAATTCTGTTAGTCCTTTAATAGTTTAGTATCAAAAAGATGGTCAGGTGTTGCTGTTTGTGAATCATTTAACGAATTATGTTCATTATGAAAGGTTTCTTTCGTTTTGTTGGAGTGTGTGATATTTACTTTTTCTTCAAAAGACGAGACTAAAATTCTACTGTCTAAAGTTTTATTTACAGTGTTAGTATTTTTAACCAATTGATTTATAGATTTTGTTTCATTATCGATCCGCATTTTCAAAGTGTATATTTCTTTATCAATCATTAGTGGAATATCTGATGAAGAATTTTTGAGAATTCCGGATTTTAGGAGGATATTCGTTTTATTATCGTTATCATAACTTTGATTCCCATTGGTGGAACTTGCGTTCTTCACGTGGTTATCTTCATTGTACTCCAAAGTTTTTTCTTTGATAACGTTCAGGGAAACTAGAGAGTATTCAGTTTCTTCGAAGACCATAGTATTATTGGGCAATATTTTAATGACAGTATTTGCACTTGTCTTGTCATTATCTTGTGAAACGAAGTCAATAGCATGAGAATTATTCTTAGCTTTCAATTTATTACTCGAGCTTCTATAATGTCTCAGTTTGTTATCTTTAAACGAACTATTTGGTCCTAGCCTAATCTCGATCCTTGAACGCCCACTATCGTCAATAATTTTTATGATCACCCTAGTATTTTGTTCTTCTGTTAACGAATTAGTTTCCGTGTCGCTGACAGACCTTCGGAAACCTTTAACTGAAGGATGATTTGTTGTGTAAGTGCTTATTTGTGAAGTGGCAGAATTTTTATTTTTAATAAAAACCACCGGCGTTTGGTTTGTGGTAGATATCCTCTGCATCGAAGGCACTATAGGTGGCGAAACATCTCTAACCAGTGAGCTGTTGACGAAACCCTTGTTTCGTAATAAATGCCGGTACAATGGTATCAATTTCGAAAATTCATTAGATTTAGCAGCATTACTTTCTTCCTCCGTAGCCTTTTCTAAACCATAATCAAATAAATTGGTTTGGTCTCTGCTAGGTTCGTTGGATAACTTGATCTGCAATTATAAAATGTATATTTTGGAATTAGCAATCAATGGAATTACATTACATTTTAAACTTTCTTGTTGCATTTTTTAATAACAACATTGTACACAACACGGGTCCGACGTTTCTCGCGACAATAAATAAAAAGAGGTATGTTGCATCAATACTATTTAATACCCGTGTTGTGTACAGTGTTCTAATGGAATTTTACATTCAAAAAGTTTAAAGCTGGCCGCACTTTAGAGGAGTTTTTGTACTAACTTGAGTACCTAGTGCGTTAACGTACGAACGAGCCTGTTCTTCCAACTTTATTGAAGGCCGTTACATGCCGTTACGTTACTCACACAGCTACATGCAGCGTCTTCAATTTCTTAAGTTTTTATACGCACGTTTGACATTGGTGCCTACCCAGAGTGCGGCTGGCCTTAATAGGTATTATAATAATATAGAAATGGATTATTTCACACAATACAGAACGAAAAAAAAAGTATGATAAGAAATAAAGCATGTTTCAAAAAGGCCCCTACTCAGCATTTGTCGTGACAGCCAGCCCCCCTAGCAAAGCATCGCATATTTTTGGTCAAAATATGAACTTTTATCGATAAATCGAGCATGACCGTGATGTTGCCGGCACGAAAAATGCTCACTGTTTCGATAAAAGTTCAAGATGGCGGCTATGTTATCATATTTTGAAAGTTGGGTGTCGATAAATCGCTATATCGTATCATATCATATCGTGTTTGTTGCTCATGCTTGAGGGGCAGGGGGTTATAACGACGCTGATTTTCGGCGGGGACCCCGACGTTAGGCGAACAGCGAGTGACGCAGCGGCTCATCGGACCACCACAGCACCACTAACAGTATAACATATAGTGAAATCGAGAAGACACGTCTACTGCTGTTCTGCATATTTCGTTTTAAATTAAATTATGGAAATGAGGTTTGATTTTCCTTCCTCCTATAGGAAAAGTTGCTGTATTTGAGTAATGTCACTCCATACAAGAAAGTATTTAGATTTATTAGTAGTTATGGTAATGAATTTTTCTCCCTTGTTTCAATCATTTATTGCTATATGTGCCTAAGGAAGCAGTATACCTAAGTATTTTGATGCTACAGTTAAAATGGTCTTAGCAAGTTGAATTATGTTAAGAAACTAATTGGCTAGGTTTTGTGTGTGTTTTGTCGCAATTAACTACAATCGTAGTTTTATAAAATTAAGATAGATACTATTATTCACTTTAAATTCCCTTGCCGTACCGTCCTGACAATATAGGGACGATAAATCCATTTTAGGGATGCGGACGGCACGGAATTTTTGGTGACAAATAGTTATGTACCTTAAATATTATAAATTGCAATGATAGTGGTCACACCAAGAAGCGGTATGCTTAGGAATACCGAATTATTAATTTCAACCTTAGTTTCATAATATTAAGGTACACTATTAATTGTCACCTAAAAATGCCTTGATGCCGTGCCGTGCCGATACCATTAGCGCTCAAAACGATGCGCATTATTCCTTATTTTTAAATAGACATCCCTGACCGGGAGTTACCATTTAACAACGCGGGTATTAAAATAGAATTGCAGAATTACATTCAATCCTCTTCTCTTTGGTTCCGGCGTGGTGCTTTCAATAGTTAAATGCTCTGTGGTGCTTTCGACTGGCGCTGGCAGAGGGTCCGGGTTGACGAAGCTCATCAGGTAGCAGAGTAGCCCGAACAGGAACAACAGCACTAAGGAGAACCCAACCACTAACTTTTTGCCTTTAGCCATGCTTCAGGGATTGTAGTAAAATTGTAAAAAATAAATCGTCGAAAAAGATGCTCTCTTGTCATTTTGACAAACTCATAACACTCACTAATGATGATCAAGTAATCAAATAACCACAAATAAAAGTAGTGATTACTGACCAGTGACGACAACGTATCATCAAGGAATTATATGTACTTACTAAATCCATGCGTATCAATCAAGCCATTGACTCTACGTAGTATTATTTGATCAGTGCCATTGACGAATATTGTACTAGCGTACGTATCACTGATCAGCTGATCAGGTACACACGTTTACAGCGTATTATATCAAGGAATCTGGGGGCACGGTATTGCCCCCGCTTTTATTTGATCAGTGCCGCTTTTACAAAAAATAATTGCCATTAGAAAAATGGCACAGATAAAGGGCGCCTCTAATATACGTATTATTTGATTAGTGCTAATATGAAAGAAATACACCCCCAAAAAATGTTACACCATGGTTACACCTTATGAAAATAAATAAAATCCCACCAAAAACATTTTCATGTGAAATGTTGCCAAGACGAGACCATATGACTCGTTATCAGATCTCATGTAGAGCCAAGCATCAAACTCTACACGCCCTAACTGTACAAGGCCTAACTTCATAAACTCTACATCAATAGAATCACTTCATTTAACTAGATTCGCTCTGCGCAGCGCTGGTGGATATGGGCTTAATGGGGCGAGGTTTTTGTTCATACAAAACGAGAGAAATGCAAACGAACGAGGGAGGGATTTGTTACGAGGAATGAGTTCCTAGAAATATATGCAAGGATTTGAAAATATCAATATGCTGCTACCAGTTAGTCAATAGATGGTGTTTGAAATGAGTGCGCTACCTATCTTCGCCCCTGTTCATTTGTCTCTACCGCTCTGGTGGATAAAACGTTGTGATTTTGTCAACACGCCCGAGATACCTACTTATTTTCGAGTTCGCCACTTTAGCTTGGAAAACATTTTTTAGGTAATAAATTGCTAATTTTTAGGTAATAAGGGTGCTTAGTCTGTCTGTCTTCAAAAGTATTGGCCACAACGTAGCCACATCGCAAATACTAGCCACAACACAGCAACTACACAGTATATTGGAGTTACCACAACGCGACCGCTGGAATCTACAGCAACACTATTCTGCTTGGCCGCGTTTTTTCGCCGCAATGTGTTGTGGTTTTGGTAGGTGTGAAGTAACCCTAATTGCGAACGAATGTCCAGTTGCCTGGGGATATCCCCAAGCAACTGGACAATCATCCGCAGTTCCAACTCAACTCAACGGCACCGGAGGACACTGTCAGGTTCTTAGTGTTGCAAAGTCTCGTATCTTCCGAGGGGGTCAAGCGGGAACTGGGAATTGGCTAGCAATATATTTATTTTCTTAACCTATTTGGATCTTCTCTGGGCTATAAACAGTCGATACACTATTTCCAAAAAAGTCATATTATCAAAAAGTTCTCGCCTGGTCCTACCAATAGGTATGGTCTAATACAGCAAGAATAAATTCGAGAAGATACCTAGATTTGTACAATCACAACACATGCTAGTATTAGCAATTTTTTATATAATAAAAACATACATAATAGAGAATTACTTATTAAGTTTTTAACACTAGCACACCATCTTGTTTTCGCCAGTTGTCTAATCAGGCTTGACGGTTTTGGTGATATTCGCCAGGAGCTCTGAGAAGTCCATGCTGTCCATGTATAATCCTGAAGACTGAAAGGAAAATCTAAATCTATTGTAAGTGCACTTAATCATCAGCCTAAACCCACTGCTAGGGCAGTATTTTGAAGCAATAGAACTCCAATTAGCATACGAATTATGAAAAAATATTAAATTATTTTGATAAGTTTAAGAGAGATGCCCGCGTAGTCATGCGGTGGGTGTTCTCTACTCCTGTCGTAACCAGTCTTTTTAAGTCTAAAGCATCTATTATTTATCGGATACATTTCAAAGACTATCCAAAAGAACTGCTCAATCGAATTCTTCGTTTTATTTCCAAACGATGAGAGCCACAATGTGAAGATACCGAAATTCCAAATTCTTACTCAGTCCACAGCGTTGCTTGATATGACAATACCAAAGATCTTGTACTCTACGCAAAAGAAGCTGTGCCCAGCTATAATAAGTCCTAGAATCTTACCAAACCAGTGTTGTTCTTCAAGTATTCCTCATCATCATCCTCGTCAAGCGGCAAGTGATAGTGGCCTCTATGGTAGCTCATCAAAGCTGCCTTCCGCGCAATGTTCTTTAAGTCTGGGTCTACCAGGGTCATCAGATACATCAACGCCATGAACAGGCCCAAAACTACTGAGGAATACACCAAGAAGTAGAGAACTACTTTCATTTTTAACAGATTCTTCTTCAGATGGATGTTCAAACTTATTAGCGCACGTAACGATTAATTATCTCTAATCAGATTATTGTGTAACATGCACTGATTTACATTTAATATTACCTATTTTGAGCCTATGTTCTGCGATCGTGGTGTCGAAAAGTGTCGAACTTTACGTCTTTATTGCCAGGATGACGTTATTTTAAAAATTTGACTTGTCTATGACGATAAGAATCTAAAATAATAATATGGAGACCATGAACAAGTAGAGTTGATATGTGAAATGTCTTTGGATTAAATCATCCAATCAAAGTCATCTATCATTTCATTGTTCAGTGTTTGATGTAGGTAATATTGTATACTTGATCTAGTTATAGGTTTGATTTCGCTGCATACTGCAGCTGCACCTACCACTGCTGCGTCTGCAACTATTTACAATCTTTCACTGCTAACTGCATGCTTTTGAGACATCCTACTTATTTTTATGTAAATTTTTTTAGCAAATTACTTTGCCAATATGTGGAATACATATTTTTTAATTGAAAAAAAAGACAACTCGTCCATTCCGGGATTTGAACCCTAATCTCCTGCATAGCGCGCCGGCGCTTTACCAATTAAGCTACAGGTACATAATATCTCGACCGGACGAAATTTGTCTTCTAAATTGTAACACCAACGCCATCTAGGAAATGCTGCACGCATTTTCCTTTTTGTTTTTTCGAGTCCTACTTATATTAAAATGCGAAAGTTTAAAATTGTGGATGTATGGATGTTTGTAACTCTTTTACGCAAAAAACTACTACACCAATTTGGATGAAATTTTGCACACATATAGAATATGATCTGGATTAACATAGAGGATACTTTTTATACCAGTTTAATGTTTCTGTGGGATATATTGAATAAACTAATGACCACACGAGGGAAGTCGCAAGCAACAGCTAGTAAGTTATATCGTCACTACATACACGGTAACTTGCAGTCTGCAGCAGCGTTCTTCTGTGAACTTTATATAATGGTGCCTATGACAAGATTGAGTATAAAAATTTTTCTCTTCTAAAAAACTGTCCAAAGAGGAAAAACCTTGCTCTACATCCTACATCTAAGAAAATTTTGACAATCACACTCGACATTTCTATCTAATGTCACTTTTGTATTTCTATTTACAAAAAGATCAGAATAATTATTAAACTAAAATAATAAAAAGGAAAACATTTTCAAAAGTAAGTTTGCAGTCTAACTTTTAAATTGTTTAGCATGAACTATATTAAAAATCTGAGCCTAGAAGCCTAAAAGGCTCAGATTATTAATATAGGTTCTTTGATTCAAATCAGAACTTTTAGCACCACTTTGATCTTTTACTAAGTACATTATACCTCAATTACTAAGAACATTTTGAGATTTTAAAAGAATTCAGTGCAACGGTTTCTAATGCTCCTATAATCTTATTTTTATTAACTTTTAAGAATCACACCGATTATTTTTCCCTAACCAAACTACACAGAGCTTGTGCTATGCAACCTACGACCACCGTAGCTGAGAAGCGGGCACGCCACTCAAAGACCTGAGTCGCTCCGAAGTCCCAGGTTCGATTCCCGGTTGGATAAATGTAGAAAACGATCTTTTCTATATAAACTCGAGTCTGGGTGCTATGGTAGCGTCGTTGTTTCTGATTTCTATTACAAGTACTTTACATACTTATCTTAGAATCACAGCAATGTATTTATGTGATGTTGTCCAATATTTATTATTTATTTATAGCAGAAGTTTTGAATAATATACAATTATTTATGACTGTATCCGACTCAGGTCTTTACTAATACTCGTGATTTTACATTTTAATACACCAAACCCTTCCGCGTCGATTAACACCGGAAACAGAACTGTTTCAAACATTTGAACCTTACTGTTTGATTACGGAAGTTCCACTAACAAAGGCTGCCTTTCATGTAGACTGTATAGCCGGTTGTCTATTGTTTTCCCTAATAATATACGCCATAATATTCAAATGCCAGAATTTCATTTGCCCGAATTTCAATTGCCCGAATGTTTTGTTGACCATAATTTACATGTGACATACCTACTCTAGTTTCCCCTAAAAATTTTTTCCATAATGATACGAGTGCCATACTTATGGTTATCCATTTTATTAATTGCAATAATATTATTCAACAGAATTTTAATGAAAATTATAATTGTTTTTATTTCTAAAACCTATTTATCTAGTACCTCTATAAACGATCCAAGTTGCTTCCGTCCATATTAACCCTAACGCCTTTGTTCTAGAAAGCGATTAGCATTCTGGCACTTCGCCAGCCGCTGCCGCAGCACGCTCGCTTCGCTCGCTCGGCTCGTGCGTTGTCTCTCATGTTCTAACCTAACCTAACCTAACCAAACCATACCTAAACCTATTGATCGTTTAGTATAAAGCGAATTTATATTCTTTTTATAGAAGTTATTTTGATGGCAAATGATGTTATGGCCTGTGATAGTATGGCTTACTTGACAATCATGCTAGCAAATGATATTATTGAAATTGACTATAAAGGAAACAAAGTTTCTAGCACGTGACTAATATAGTAAACAATGAGTATGACATATGAAATTAGGAGAAACAATATTATGTCTGTTGACCATTATAGCAGATGAAATTATGGCAAATGAAATTCTGGCAAGTGGGTGTAACCCCTGTATAGCCTACACAAAATGTACTTCATTATGGAATCCCCATTTCTATCAACCAACTTCGAAATCGGTCAAAAAAGTGTTACGTTTTCTAGGTAGATCAACCGTTGACTGCTTGTTTGTCTTCTATCTGCAGCTATGACCAAGGAATCCGACCGTCACAGCACGAGTGACTCCGAAGCAGGATCCATTCGCTCCCGCCGCGCTGGCAAACTTGGGGCCATTCTGTGCCCCACCGCTTGTGCGCTCATGCTTGTTTGTGTGTTTGCCGTCTCGTTCATCGGAACCAAGCTCGCCTACGACCAGTATGACGCCTTCTGCACCGCGCGCCGATTCGACGTAGCTAAATTGTACATCTTCCCTAATATTACTCTGAAACTCAGTACTGTTTAGCAATGAAATAATAAGTATTATTGTTTTTTTTTCTATTGCCTTGAGCCTTTTTTCTCTTTCTCTTTCTCATCCTCTCATCAAATCCCCAACATAGAAATTAGCCACACGCTTTGGGGTTATAGTGGTGGTATGGTCTATTCGAGATGAAGACGTGTGTAGTAGGTGCCGAAGAAGATGTATGTATAGGCTCTTTGTAGAGGCCTAGTCTGCACTTGCCTTTATTCAAGGGGAAGTAATTATGGTCAGCCTCAATAAAATTTGGTTAGCCACAAATAATCAGTATTTTAATCATTTGGTCAGCATTTAAAGATTTGTATGCAAGAAAAATAAACAATCGGCAATCCTTGTTTCGCAAATAATCTTGATAATGATCAGTAATTTAATCAAAAATAGTCAGCTTAAAATAGAATGTGTTCGCCAAATAAATAGTCTATCCGCAAAAATTTGATCAGCAAGATTCACGATTGGTTAGCAAAGAATTCATGTCAGCAATTTATTTAGCAATTTATTTGATCGGTATGCATATTAAAGCATGGTTAGCAGAATAACTAATTGGTTTCCATTTTTATTGAAAAGTCGGCAATAAACGCTAAAAATGGGCGGAGCAAAGGCAGATGCAAAACACGAGTAGCCAATTCGGTCATTCGGTGTCTATGCGGCGATTAGTAGGAAAATAAACAACAACATTCAGTGGAATTGAGAACCTCCTCCTTTTTTGAAGTCGGTTAAAAATATTCCCATAGTGGAAAAAAGGAAGCGTGGCCGTCCGTCAAAAGCTAAATGGCCATTAATCATTCAATAAGAATAAAACTTAATTACAAATGTGTAATTTTTTTATTAAAAGGTTTTGAATTTATCTTTATTTTATTTTAAGAATAACCAACATCAAAAATAAACAAAATGTTTTTATGTCACATTTTTATTATTTCACTTTACTCAACACATCCATTCGGAAATTAAACCCATTACTATAAATACCCATTAATTATTTCTGTAATAAATGCGCCCGTTTTGGGCATGTCATTATAGCTATTTTTATAAGCTGCACAAAATTAAATTATTTGCTACCCTCTAATTGCTTATCAAAATTTTAATAATCATGAGTCACTCATTGCATACTCATTGCAGCTCATATACCTAATTATTAGTGCTGTTCAAAAACATTTACAGCCGTTTAGATTGTAAAAAATTGTCGATTGATTAGATATTATTTGCCAGCCAGGGTTTGCCGACCAATCATATATTTTTGCTGCAAGAATACATTTTTCTGCTAACAAAAAGATAAATATTATCCCTTACTCAAGTAACTTTAGGGCCAGTATACTTGTAATGCAGAAAAGGTGCCATCTGTACAAATTTATACGAAGTTTGTATAAACGTTTATGGTTCATGCTTTTATGGAAATCCTATTCCCGCTCGTCTGTTTTTGCTTCCATTAAATATTTCTAGATGGCGCTATACTTCCATCAAATATTTCTAGATGGCGCTACTTCATTGCTCAATGAATTAAAATAATAAAATTAGTAGTATATAATTAAATAAGACTCGGGATTCATGTTTTTTTGGGAATTATTTTTATAAGGTCATAATAAATTATTAAATAATAAAAAAACAAAATAATAAAATAACATTGTGTGTACGATTTTTTACAACTGGTAACAAAAGAAAACTTTTGACAACCAAAACAAAATGGGCGGTCGTTGAACATCGGGGTTGATATATTTCTGTAGTTTTTTTTCCAAAACTGTAGTGTATTAACGTATAACTTTTAATTTGTGATAAACTTTCTTAGTGCTAGTGACGTCTTCTTCCGTTTTTCTTTCATAAATGTAAGTACCTTTTGTATTTTTCACGAGAACCGTGTTCAACACCTTGTATTGATTATGTCTACTTACCTTCAAAAGGAAGGCCAATGTCAGCGTTGCGGGAAAATGGGAAACTGATTATAAGCTGTAATACTACGCGATAATAATTATACATTAGCTATTTATCTCTTACAAGCCGTTCCTTGAACTAGGTAATAACTAAGTTTTCGCTTATCACTAGCGGCACTAGTACCACACCTAACTTTTGAATGGAACATTATCTCTTCAATGTATTACGATCTTGATTTATCACAACACGAAAAGTACCCAATAAAGACAACAAATTACCCAAACGCCTTGCACACCCTTTGCTACACTCCAACCCTCTTCCCTGCATTTCTACTCGACTATCTGTGCTTATCATATTCTTCAGTGAGTTTTGCATTTATTGGAGGCAGTTAAAATTGACATTATGCTTTATTAACTAGACCGTTAGCTGTTATAAAACTTCTGTGTGTTGATATTTGTTGTTCAAAACTAAATTAGTTAAAAATAATAGCCACACTACATACGATTTCTCATTGGTAATTAAATTTTAATTTGAAAAATTTAGAACTCAAAGATCTTTAATTATTGAAAAATGGCAACATCTCTTAATAATAGTGCCAAGTATTCTTTGTTAACATTTTGTGATCTCAAATGAAAGTAAATTTCTGTGTAAATCTTATATCAAAATACTGTATAAGATTAATATTATTCAATAATGATCATCATCATCATCATTCACCTGCCCTGTTCCCAGGTTATCTGGGGTTGGTCATCAATTGTCATCAAGCCATTCACTACCTTCTCAGAGATATCGGCCCTCACACAATCCATCTATCTCTTCTTAATTCATCCTCTACCCCTCCATCCATCAATACTCATACCCATCACTCTCCTTATTACATGCCCATCTTAGTAGGTACTTGATTATTAGATTGGTCACTTAAAAACCAAGTTGAGTTACATGATAATGAACCATCACGATTCACATGTTTGCCAATGTATTAATAAAAATAAGTTGTGAACAAACATGAAATCATTCAATTATTAGCACTGACAAGTACTAGACAAGGTATTATTATTTTTATGATTTGATAGTTTTAGTGCTATTATCATCATCATATTATTATGTTATCATATTGCTGTCCACCGCTAGATGTAAGCGCCAAAGAGTATGGTCTCCCGCTCTGTTCATCCAGCCACTGCCGTGATTTACTATCCAAGGTTGGATAGTAAATCTCATGACACTAATTAAACGTTAAATCATAGCGTCACATAGTTTTTTGGTTGACAATTTGCTACAACAGTTCAGAATCGGGGGCCAGGTACATTCGAAATACGGAAATATTTTTTCTAATTGAATCAACTGTTTATTAAAGTATTTTCCGTATCATAAAATGGCATATGATTTACTTGTGGGGAAAAAAAAACATGCTAAGGTTCCATACTCTAGGTTGCATTGGCTTTTAATAAAAAATGTATTGACTATCAAATGTACTAATCAATGTAGCCCAGTGGCGGGCATTGGTTTTATTTCTAGTTGGGAGTGGATACTTATTTAAGTTTTTTTTTAATTAATGAAAATAAGTGGTTTTCTTCAATGTCCGACATTTATAAGAACATACCATGCCTACCTCATTTCATTTACCAGGTAGGCACTGCCTCATTGCCTATATGCATCGCACGCTCCTGATGTATCCATGGTGATTTTTTATATATTCGGGGTCAAGCAAGTCTTCCCTAGTTGGCACAGTTATCGCTCTAGTAAGCTTCATCATGGTCCACGCTCATAAGATTGCTGTAGCATTTTTTTGCGACTCTTCAAAAATGAGGTGGTTTCGCGTTTGTCAATTTTTTTCTTGGCAGGCTTTAGAGACTACATGACCTAGATATCTGAAGCATGAAAACCGCCGCTTTTTTGTAAAGGCGCACGTTCAAGTCTTACGTAATCATGCTTTGGGATAAGATAGAGCCCTAGTAACAAGAATCTTGGAATAAGTGTACCAGGGATGCGATGAAAAGAATAAATATTTAAGTGAATGACTTACAAGCTACATTACATTTATAAAACTTAGATTAACAAAAAAATACAGTTGTATATTTTAAATAGTCAAGGGGGCCCTTGGGGAGTTCACAAGAAAGCTTAAGATTACACAGCGTGCTATAGATTTGGCTTTGCTCGGTGTTTCAATGCGAGATCAAATCAGAAATGAGAAGATCCGTAACCGAACAAAAGTCACTGACATAACCCGACCGCTTAACAAGCTGAACTGGCAGTCGGCGGAACACATAGCACGTAGATCAGACTGTGAAACTGTAGCCGGCATTTATATCGATATTAAATACCTACCAGATCAAAAAATTGCAGGTTCAAAAAATAACTTGACATTTTTGATGAAGAAGCAACTTGTAGCCGCCATTTAAATCGATATTAAATACCTATCGATTGACGATTCATCATTTAAAAGGTTTGCTTGGGGTGACCGATTCCCATCAGCAGCAGTGGGATAATGTAAATTAGTATAAAATGAAAAACACTAACGAAATAAAATTTTATTTTTAATTATTATGATCAGGAGGAATAGACATTCGGAATTTCGGAGTTTAAGAAGCCTATTACAAAATATTCACAGTTCTACGGTTGTTTGGCGGAGGTTTCCATTGTTTATTATGCCTACGTAGCAGCCTCAGATTTTCGATTTATCTAGTAAATGACCAGTAAAATCATCAAACAACCTCAAAACTGTTGAATTTTGTAATAGGCCTCCGAATCATGAGTAACAAGAAAATTGTTTTAGAGACTTTTTCAGAACTAGGCTAGTAAAACGTCACCCAAGTTTTAACCCCTACGAAAAAAGTAACATACAAAGTTTACATAACGTTCTCAAAGAGATGAGAGCACTCGAGCGTTTCCCTGCATGGCGAGGTTTTCGCAAACCCTCATTTCGAGCGGGCTCATCCCGCCTCGATGAATGCGGGAGCAAACATTAGCGTCCCTTCGCGACTCGCTGCATCATACTGTCTTTCATCAAAGGTCACAGGTGCTTCACTTGCCGTGTTTGTTTCTTTTTTTGTGTCACTCTTTTGAAATGTCTCACGTCCCGTATCTGAAATATGCATCTAGTCTGCTTTTAGCGAACTGTCTATTGAGGTCACCAACGCATTATTGTTTGCCCATAAAGTTTTTTATAACATAGGCGAAAAAACATGAGTCTCGCCTAGGTGTGCCCTATTACCACTGTTTTTTTAAGGTGACACCTTTTTTTTCTTTTAGCATTCAACAACTAGGCATTCGATACGTGACGTCAGTCCACGATGATTGACGTGAAAAATTACGTTTCCTTTTATGTAATATACTCAACATTGTAAACCAAAATTAATACTTAAACAAGAATTTTAAATTTAAACACCCTTTACGACTTCCAATATTAAGTTATTCACACAATTTCTCATTTGATTTTTGATCGAAATTCTCTATTATTACGGAGTTCTCTATTATTGCGGTAATGTAATTGCTCAAAAAACCTAAACATTTCACCGGACACAAGAACATTTGTTCATAATTCGTCACATCGATACCTTATCGGTTGTACGAATAATTTAATACCGTTACGGTCTGATTTTTCAAAGAAAATTTGCTACATATGTAAAATTATGAATTATGTTATTCACCCATTTATAATTATAACACGGACATATCTTTTTATTTTTATTTAAAATTTATACAGACAATAAAATAACAATAAATCAAGATTTAAAATTTACTGATAGTTACAGTAACTTTAGTAGCACTTACACAATGTTTAGATGACAGCGTTTAATGTGATTAAAAAGATTAAACGTTTTAATATGAAGTAGTTTGCCTTAACCTCTGAAGGACTTAAAAAGAAGTTTCTCAATTTGTCGGAAATAAAATTAAAATATACAAACCTTTTTTGTAAATTCTAACAAGTCCACTTTATGTACGTTTTCTAAAAAAGAAATCATTATAAATTACAACTGTATGGTCGTTTAGTTAGTTAGTTTTACTGAACTGCAAAAATTCCTATCTTCTTGTCCCAGCCAAAACTCGCGAGTCTCGACCATATTCAGGGTACGCTTGCTTGACCATGAATAAAATTTTTCGTTGTTTAATTTTTAAATTATTTAGATTTTTTGGAAGTTTTCGAATTCGTCGTCATGATCCTGGATGCGACAAGCCTTTTTGTGCAATAACCATCAGACCACCCTTAGATCTTAAGACAGGTAAGCCAGACCATTTTCAAAATGGTTTGGTCTAAAATAGCATTTAGGGACCATGGTTATGTTACAACCAGTGAGTGTAACCAAAATAAGCAGGATTTTTTACGAATTTTTTCTTCACCTTATAGTAGTATAAATCCGTACATAAAATTCGAAAAATCCGAAAAGGTACGATCTGAGATTCGAAAACATTACGAAACGATCCGAGCAGGGCGAACGAGAGGTGTAGGTAGTAGAAAGTAGGAAAGTGCTTAACATCTAATGATGTTTCTTGAAAACCTTGCTATTGCCCATATTTAAACCTTAATTTATTACCACTCTCACAAGTTTACAACCGCCTGCCTGCACGTACCCTAATTATGCAACTTTTGCCATAAATGGTTAATTATAAAACCTTATTAATTAAATCCCGCAAGGAATAAAAGTTTTTTGATAAAAACACCTGGGGAGATAGGGCAAAAACACGCCACTCAACCTTATAACAGGTTTAATGAGTTTAATCGGTACTTTTTAAGCAGATTTTTCTCATCTCGAGAGAGGATAGGAGCAGCAAAAAACCGTGACCCAATTCCCGGGTTCACCTGGGATGCGTTCGTGACGTCAGCAGAGCTACGTCACGGCTGACACAGTGGCCTATATACCCGGGGGTGGAGGCACCATTCAGCTTAATCCCTGCACACGGCCGGGCCTATTTTTAGCTCACAACTTCATTCATTGAAGGCCGGATCATGCAATGCGTGAATCGGTATGACTTCTTGGTTCTAAAAATAAATAGTGAAATAAAAACAATTAAATATTAAATTAGTCATTTCTTAAACAGTGTTGTAAATAAGCAATTTAAACACTGTTTAAATATTAGATCGCAATCAAACCCCCTTCCTCAGCACCAGCCAAACTGTCACTATTGAAAGTTAAACAAAAAGGACAAAACTTAATTTATTTTTGTAATAAGGAGATGGAGAGTCCTTAGACAAAACATTTAAATAAATGAGTCACGAAAATTAAATTTTCCAGTCATCTAAACAACTGATTCCATAATTAGTAGAATATGCCTCTGAGAAACGTTTATAATTTGGTTTTAATCTTATCGTATTAATTTTTCATGAATTTAGTTTCGCCAAGAATTGCTTTATACTACTTCACTTGCATTATTTCCAGGACATTTATTTTATTGTAACTTAATCTCGAGTAACATTGCGTGTTAAACTGTGTTCGTAATATTATTTGACCCAAAAACTCCGTTACCTACTTGCTGCTTTTCAATAAATACCACCTAGGTATATTTTAAACGTCTACATTACGTCTTTTGTCTAGGTTTACAAACAATTGAATGTCACAAATTCATAATCTTTGCCAAAACAGAAGTGTTTTTTTGTAACAGATTAAATAACAAAATATGCTAGGTTGATAATTATGATAATAACAACTGTTTTGTCCAGGTCGTTAAAACTAAACATAAAATTTAGTATTTAATACTACCAAATTAACACCTGGTGATACTTAAATATAAAGCAAATATAATATCATTGTTTAAGCTAAAGTCACGTAATGAGCCTGTAATGTAATGTAGTCTGTAATGCAATGAGACTCGGATGACACATAGATAAAGTTGTGGTCGCAAAGTCATCGGACAACCACTCTTCAACAACTAAAATAGTGGCACGTCCACATGCGCATTAAGTATATAAAATTACACAAATCTTCCTCAAAAAACTATTAAAATAATACCATATAAATTAAGTAGGTAATTAAACTACAATAATGAAAATAATTATGTAGGTAACTTGGTATTAATGGAACTTCTAAATTTCTGTGCTTAAGGTCGGGTATCCGCCGAAGGTATTCCTGATTTTTTATGTTGGCCATTTTGAGGCCTATGTACAGCAGTGGACGTGCTATGGCTGAAATTATAATAAAATCGTGATCTTAATACTTTCCGCTATCATGGAGATACAACTTCTTCCATCCAGGCTAGACAGTGCCTGTGTTAAATGATAACGCTTTGTTTAACTGTAGCTTAAACAAATTCTACAAATAACCGGAGAAGGATTCACTACGTTTCGGTTGAAATCACTCGGTCGTGATATGTATAAGTCGTGTGGCGGTCGTCAACCTAAGTCCTAACACATTATTCTGTCAATATTTAGTGTATGTTTTGGTCGTTGAATGTACCTACCTAAATAAATAAAATATTTTTAAAAAATCTGAGTATGAAGGTTCAACTGTGAAGGTACCTAAAATAAGATGCTTTACAAGAATACATGCAAAAGGAAAACAGTTGACCGCGTAGAATAGACGCGCATTTCATTACCAATATCTTAATGAACCAATTAGGTTTATTTTACGTTATTCTACATACATCGTAGCTTAAGCACACTAGCATGCCAATGCAACTGCATGACTATTCATTCTATAGTGTAAAATGTTACTTCAAACTGGTTAAAGTGTAACAAATTTTCCTAATCGCTGGAATATGTAATGGATCCAGCAACACCTTAAAGCCTCGAGTCCTAATATTATTCTGTTGAGCAACATTTATTCTACTCAGCACTCAGCGGTACATTTTAGAAAAGCAAATGGGCGCTTTTATCATAATTTTCCCATTTTCCTTAAACTTATGCTATGCTTTTATAAAGTCGCACAATGTCTCTATTTAATAATATATGGCAGTTAAAAAATAAAATAACAAAGCACTCGAGCGGTACCGTACAAAAATTTGAATAATCTCATTGGAGTTCATCATATTCAAGTTCAATAGCTTAGTTAACTATAACTCGGGCAGTCACGCCATTGCATGAGACACGAAAACAAGAATATTGTCATTGCTTATTTATCGGAACCAGACATCAAAAAATATATTGCCAATTGTGCTGTAAGTTGAAGATTTTATTATACTTAGTTGTACAATTTGATTCATTGCTACACGCGTCAAACAAAATGCATACACGTACTCCTATCGTTTTGCTATTTTTACAGTAGCTTTATCCTGATTTTTAAAAAAAATATGAAACTTTAATCTGTTTGATTATATTTAAAGGATAATGCAAGTGAATGGGCCCAAAAAATATAATATGTTGTGCTGATTTGGGACATAGACTACGGTATAGATCCAATAAACACCTTTAACTTTTGTTATGGCATCGACAAAATTGGCCCCAGAAAAAATACAGTTGGTTTGTTTTTAAACCAAAATAATAAATTATTAAGGACGGTAACCTTTTCCCCCTGGATTAGATTATAGTGACGTCATAATAAAAGGGGATGGTGCGTGTGTTGTCTTTCACGTAGCATATGTGATATGTCTTATCTCTGCACATTACCTTAAAATTTTTGGGCCCAAAGACAAAAGCAAGATTTTTAATTGTCCTTTGTAAACTAACGAAACCCGTAAAAGTTAGAAGCAACTCGAGAACTACGAACGTCACCGTGCGTGGGCAAAACTGCTTCAAAACTGCATTACCCACCCAAGCCTTCACTGTCACATTTGTTTACACGAACAATTATAAACGTTGTCGCGTTCAAATAAAGCATAGTTTCCTGTAAACAAACTGAGAAGCCGTTTATTAGCATTGCATTTTGTTGTTGATCATCAGTCCCTATCCAACCTTCGCGAGTGGCGAGCGTGCCGTCCGCATCTCAAGTGACGTCACGTACTTTATTTTTTTCTATGTCAATAAACTTTTGAGTTTTGTGTCAGTGAGAGTGATACTGTGTAAAGTTTTTCTGAAGTTGCCTAAACTTTTTCACGCTGGATTTCCTATCAGATGGTATGTAAACTAGTTTAGCCCAGCGTTTATAGAAACCGCGTGGTTCTCCAACTGGTACTTTAGGTTTTCCTACCGCAACTATAACGATCAGAAGTAGAAATAAATCAAGCGTAAATTGAGGCAACCATGACTAAATCCTCCGTTGTTGTAACCTGTTTTACCATAGCTGTTTCTTTGTCTTGATGCTAGGATGCCCTGAATTTGATTATTAAACCTTTGTGTTACCAGATATTCAGTCAATTTGGTACAAACACATCAATAAAAACAATCGCCTTTATATGAAACTCCGTAATTTACACTATATTTTAATATTTCTCGTGATTCATTAAATTGTTTTTAAAGATGTCATCGTTGGTTTGAGATAATGAAGGTCAAAGTTGTTAGACTAAGATTGGTTGACTTGACACGATGTAGAGATAGGAAAACAGACGTCTTTATAATGGTATAGTTTTATTTACACCATTATAGGCGATTAAAAAACATCGTAGAAGCGGATAAAATATATTTTCTAAATATTACTTATTTAGCTGTACATACGAGTATATCTTCAGAAATTTACAAACCTATTTGATCAAACCTTTACATACTTACGTCAGTGAATTCGACGCTAACGAACAATATTAAAATAAGAATTAAATGTTTCTGTGTTGTGTTGTGCGTCATTGTTTTTTACGAATCAAACTCTTAAAAACTGTGAAGCTTACTAAATACATTAATGCTATTTTGACGTAAGACAAACCGCGTAAGACAATTAGTGCACGACAGGACAGGTCAAGTTTAATAACTTAAGCTAGTTTAATTAGCTTTATCTTAAAAGAAAATCGCACTACTAACACACGATCTTATTATAGGTACCAGCTAATTGCTGAGTGTGTAGAGAATTAGGTGCTATATAATATTTTAATCTATCTCGTAGTGAATACGGATATTAAATATATATTGTTTTCAGACTCACTTTTTTGACAACTCTATATAATGATTACTTTAAACGTTGCGTTATTTCTGAAATTAGCATTTTTTCGGGATAATGTTTATGCGGTAGATTATCTCTCACTCTCTTTTCCTCAGTGGCGGGCATTAGTTTTATTTTGAGGTAGGCAGTAGATACTTACTAAGTGTTTTATTGATGTAAATTAATGGTTTTGACCCCTGAGACGCATATTTATGTACCTACTGCCTACCTCAATTTATCTACCAGGTAGGCACTGCCTAATTGCCTATATGCACCGCACGCCCCTGCTTTTCCTAGATATTTATCCGACAGTGGTGGGATCAACCTTTCGTATTTTTCTCTTTCTTTTGTACTTAGACCTGTCCTCGGCATCGTCTTCAGAAACCTCCCACTCCTTCATGTCCTTCAGCACTACACTCTCACATCTTGTCTTGGGTCTTCCTCTGGATCCTCAACAGGGGGGGGGGGGGGGGGAAGCTGCAGTGCCAAATTCCCTAAGTAATCTGTGGGCCTCCTCTTTACGTGACCATACAATCGCAGCCTACTCTTCTTGGGATGACATAATCAGAATTATAATACTTTATTTGCATCAATCATGGTATTAACAGTTCAAAATATAAAATTTGACCAAAATATTATTGAAATCGAATAAATTGAATTAAACCACTCAGGAAAATTTGCTATCAATAACCCATTAAATAGCCCAGCACAATGCGTAACTTCCTTTGAGAGAACAATAATTCAGACAGTAACGAGACTTTAATGTGTCACCGAATCGTTATGCCGGCCGGCATCCAGCTCCGTGATGCCCCGCTATGGATCGCGGTACATCCGTCATGCGATACTCGCATTTCGATTACGGTACAACGACATACGCTTATTAGATTCTTCATCCACTTCTACAGGTAAATGATGATCGATGATTTCAGGGTTGTGCAGGTAGTACTGCAAGGATACCAAACCTTTTAACTTGGTAACACCCGAACTGTCTTATACATAGATTTCTATTGGATGAATTAAAGGAGGACCATGGAGATTGACCTTAAAAAGCGAAACCTTAAATACATTAAAGATTTACAAAAAAATCTATGGTTTAGATTATCTTTATTTTGTGAATAAGTAAGTAATTAACAGTTGTACTGGTGACTCAATTAGTATCGCAAGCAAATTCCTGGAATTCCTATATTGTCAAGTCAACTAAAGCTAAAAATAGGTGGTCTTAATCTTGAAATTTGATGTGGCTGTGACCTTTATTACTTTAACAATATCAAATTTAGGGAGAGGATACCGTTATTGATGTTTACTTATACTCGTAGTTTAGATATCGGTTCGGTTCGACGTACTGCTAAATTAAAGGGTTCCACAAGGTACTCTATTGGGTCCGAACTTATTTATACTCAGTCATTGCCTTGTGTTAGCATTGATTTGGATTCTTGCGTAAAGGATTTAAAACGTCTGCTTGTTACCATGCGCAGTTACAGCAGGTAAAATAGTAAGTAATCAGATTAGAAACGAATTGATTTCGATATTGAGCTCACAATGTTTTTATTTGCGTCTATTAGAAAGCTAATTGGGTTTATTTCCTTTAGTCTGTGTCACTTTTTTGTTTTACTGCATTATTATTGCAGTCAGGTTTGTGATAGAGCAATGACCGCTCAAAGAGTTTCTAGTTTGTTAAATAGCGGGACTTGCGTCTCTATTCACACTTACAGGTATATTTTAAATTCTGAAGTATACTACAGTACTATATTCACCATGATTAATTAATTCAGGTTTTTAAGCTGTATCTCATGCATAAGAGGCATACGCTCATAAATATGTATTGTTTCCTAATATGATGGATCAATAAATGTACAAGTAATTATTCAGATCTTTTAACGGACATATTGTCGCTATAGCTGTTAAATCGTAAAGTGTTGAGTTTATCGACCCGCCACAGTTCGGTTCATTCGTGTATGCAGCTAACGGTTGTCAAATTAGATCATTGTTTCAGTTCAACCGTGAAAGATGAGTTTTATCATGAAATTCGTAGTCTATATATACACATTATTTGTATTCCTTTTTGTTGTGATCATTTTGTGGAAGGTGGCATGAAAATGTAGGCTTTAGATGGGCAGGCCTAAGCAAAAATAATAAGATTAAACAATTTTTTAGGTGTAATCAATCGTGAACTTCAAGACTACACCAACGCTACCAAACTAAAAGCGAGATCTTGAGGGTAAATTAGTAGAACTAATAGCTATTAAACATAATCATTTTACAACATATCCATAAACATATTTCTCTGATCTCTTTAACCACGGTACCACCAACACGCTGGTCAACTAGATTCCAACTTGATGTATGATAACAACTTTTCTTAAGATACACCAAAAAGAGTTTGTACACTTGGTTAATAATTTCCTCGGTATAGTATAAATAAATCAAACCGATAACATAAATAGTTTTTGTTACGAATTTAAGAAAAACATAACTTATACACGGTGCATTTTCGTTGATTTTAGAGCCAAAAAGTCTAATTCACCTGCTTAATCAAATACAACAACCTGGGACCATCATCAACATTTTCATATTCCATCTTAAGTACTAAATTATTACCCGACTGCCAAAAGAGGAATATGTTTTTCGAGCGTATGTAAGTATGTCTATTTCTTTGGCACGCCCTACAGCCTAAACCGTTTGACGGATACAAAAGTATAATATATCAATAGATTTGTCTCGGGAGTGACAAGGGGTATGTTATTTCCCGAAATTCCCGCGGGAACAGAACTTACGCGAGAAAAACGGATCTGCAATACTGATAAACTATTTTTGAAACTTTTTTTGTTAACTAAGGGTCACATATTTTCAGTGCTAATAGTATTCAATACTTTATTTTCCAAAATTCCTACGGGAACATGCAAAAAAATACAGTGAAAAAATAGTAAGAAAAAACTATTTAATGGATTTCAACATATGATATGTCATTAGATTCGCCTCAGTTGTGGGAGTGACATAGGCTATGTTATTACCCGGAATTCCCAATGGTACATGAATTAAACGGGAAAAACCGATTTCAGATACTATACATACTCGAGTTAAAAACTTTTTTTTTCAATGAAGAGTTACAAATAAGGATGTATAGTTCATTGAAAAGTAGGAGTAGAACACTACAAACTAAAAAGTCAAAAATAAAATAAATTAATTACAAAAATCAAGAACCCGACTGCGTAAAAAGTGAACTTAAAAGATGAAAACAAGATTTAAAGAAACAATTTGCAGTCGGAGGCATCAAATCCATTAACAGCATAATGATGATTGACTTGGTATGCACTGCGTTAGTTAGTACCTAATTAAGTAATTTAAATCCGTGTAGAAAAAGTCGAATCAAGTAACATGGATTTGATGCCTCAGACTGCAAATTGTTTCTTTAAATCTTGTTTTCATCTTATAGGTTCACTTTTTACGCAGTCGGGTTTTTTGATTTTTTTAATTAATTTATTTTATTGACATTGTCTCTTTTGAATCATGTCTGGGTGCAGCAAGCAACCTAATGAATATTTCATGTGTTCAGTCTTTATACGGCTATAAATAACTTATGTATGCAATTCTCCCCAAAGTTTATCTAACCACTAACAAGATATCGCAACATCTCAAGAGCTGGCTGGCGGCGACAAGCAATTAGAACGTGCCGCATCAGCGCTGAATACTGATGGTCAATATTACTGGAGGACACTACTACGATATTAAGGCAAAGGCAAAGACATTTTTCATTGTCATTACTTTTCTTTAAAAGGTTGAGTTGATAAAAAATGTAAATTAAGAATCCAATGTACGATTAGTTAGTAAGATTCCTTGAAATTAACCATAACTTATCAGTATTCTCCTTTGGTTCAACTCCTCCACTCTCATCAAATTACCAGTCGTGAAAATCTGCAAGAGCATCGTTTGATAAACATTGTGAACATTATCAAGCTGTAAACCACTACACAATAATTGTTTCAAGTTTGCTTACTCCTCTGGTAAATGTGGACACTGAGGCAAATTAGTGCAGTCGCATAGGTCTTTCAGTATAATCAGTGGTTTGTAATTGCAGTTGCCATTACTGCACCGCTTAATAAGCATTGACCCTTATCATTGTGCAAACCAGTACCTTTGTTACACGTTTGCAACTCTTTAGTTAAACGTACTGCCACTTATTAGTTTCCAGTACGAGAGCACTGAAGACAAATTGGCATAATAATAGCGTTGTTCTGTCGGTAATTATACGAGCCGTTATGACACTGTTTATTTGCATTGGCTTTTTATGATAAGTGTTATTCTATCACATAATTTTTAGACTGCACACTTGTCAATCGTCTCTCGTACGTACTTATGTATCCCAGAAATGAGAAGAGTTTTATGTCTTGGGTTATGTGCCCAGTTAGTGCAGTCGTGTTGAGCAGTCAGTGGCCCGTCCTTTACCTGCACAGCCGTAACAGCACCGTTGACGGCACTCACGCGTCGGCCATACATCCATCCAAACTATCTGTAACTAACCTAATTATCGGTTTAGGGCTATCTCTTCATCATAACGTGACCTGCGTAGCTTAGATTTCTAAATAAAGCCTGTCAGTTCTACAATAATGCACGATTTAAGTAAGGCATAAAATAAAATAATTTATTATTTTACCAATAAAAAGTGTAATTGGGTTTTACCAATTACATTTTAGAAACAACCAATACATAAAATGCAGAATTGATTCACCGTCAACATTTTGCGAGCTACTATTGTAATGATTAAAATATGTTTTCCTACGGCTATGGTAATTAAATCAGTATTGGCAATAAAACAGCTTATCGCACCAGTGGCCCCGAGTATACGGAGACGGATGCTTTGGTTCCCGCTGAGGTCGGTGCTCTCGAACTCTTCCGTCTGGAACATGCTGTGGTTCGGTGGTGGGTTGTTGTTCCGTCTCCCAGGAGTTTCGTGGTGCGGTCCGACGTTCTTAAAGGTGGGAGTTAGAGCGCGGTTCGTAAAGATTCGCTGCAAAGCTTGGTTAAAGGTGTACTAATTTTCGAAATCCTATCGTCAGTCAGACTACTAATTACCTCTTAAAGTCTTACACTTCTTAAGAAGCCTGTAAATCTTCATTTAAAAATCAATTAGGAAGCAATTGTGACTCATCGTCACATAACGCCTAATCACTTTGACAACTAAATAGCAATTGAGGTGTTCACAAAAGTGGCCTAGAAATTGGATAGCGACAAATCCGTCAGGGCTTCGCAGCCGCGGAAGCCGGGCAAGTGGTGACGGCACACCGCATATCAGATTAATAGGGCGAGCCCTTGCGCAATTAACTCTTACACGCATGAAGCTTACGTACTTTTGTTGGATATTGCACAAATTCCACCCACGGTTACTAATGTAATTAATTCACAATCATAATTTCTCGAACAGACGGGCTATTCTTAGATGATTTAGTTAATATTATAGTAGAATATTCCTAGTTAGGGTTTATTGTTCAACTTCACACACACCGTCTACAAATATTTGACGTGCATTATTTCGTTCAGTTATGAAGATCACAATTTCGTCCGCGCAGATGTCTTCTCCGTACAAACTTTGTCCCCTCATTTCACCCTTTCAACTTAGTTACGGTTTGAATTCCCAAAAATGTTTCCTTATATCTTACTTACGATATATTAAAGGACCTCTACTGTGTAAAATTTCAAGACTTTTAGTCCAGCGGTGACAGCTGTGCCAGCCAACGGACTGATAAGAATCAACATACGTCCAACATCGTCAGTCCATCTTTGCCGTCTATCTTCATGGAATATTTGCTCTTAGAGTTCTGTTACTTATCAGTTTATTGGTATAGTGTGCAATTTTCAAGATAAGCAATTCCAGAAAACACTTATTTCTAGTCCGACATGTTGCTTATTTGCGTACGTCCTTGGCACGTGACACCCATTTAGAATATGCATCAGATATGACGACCTCCGTACCCGAGTGGCGAGCACGCGGCGGGACTATAATATGGCGACGCCATCTCTGAGGTTCCGGGTTCGATCCCCGGTCGGGTCAATGTAGAAAACAAACTCTTCTATATTGTCTCGGGTCTGGATGTTGTGGTACCGTTGTTGTTTCTAGGGATCTTACTACTTACCATACGATCAGAGCAACTATGTAATGTTGTACAATATGTATACATATATTAAAAAAATATATTATTATGGTCGACGAAGTGACAAACGTAACCGGTACCTACTTTAAGAAGTTCGCATACAGCCCAATCCGCCACATATGGAAGTCGTTCTCCGAAACGACTGCTGAGACCTTGGCCACGCACGGATAAACACAACACAACAAAAAACTAAGCGTTTATTGAGTGAACTTTTGATTAAAAGAACTAAGTCATAAGTATGATTACAACGACGCCTTTGATTTAGCTGATTATACTGTCGAATTTATCAAAATGCGGAATTCCAAAGTTATGGACATTCTCATATTCATCACACAAACACTTGCCTTATGCAGGATTCGATTTGAACCAGTTTGTGCTTAGAAGTATGCTTTAAACTAGCTTCAATCAAATCCTATATTATAAACCTCTTGATCATCAAGTAATTATATCAAAGGTCTCTCAATAATTATTGTAAGACTAAAAGTGACGGCTTTATTATTCCTATTAATGCTGCAAGAGGCGCTCACGGCATTCATAATTCAAATCAATGTAACGTACATTTGTTTATTATTTAAAACAACAGACTTCTCACGATTTCTACGCGCTAAATAATAACTTGGATACACAAGGAAAATAACACAAAAACAAATGACAACCTTTGCACACGAGAAAATCATAATATAGCACGAAGCCAATCTAGATTTAATGTTCTCCGAGTCTATGTTTTCAATAATTTTATGGCAGTTAATATAATGGCAGGTCGAACGACTAGAATAATGGCATTGATAAATATTAATCTGCAATTCTGCATTCATAAATATTAAACATTTTTTGTGGTTCATTTGAGAGTTTAATAGTAATACGGAATGTCTCTCAAACCATTTTGAACAGGAAACCTCCATAGGTTTTACATTTTCCTTGGATTTTAAATAACCCGCAGTCACCAGAACTGATGATGACATCTGTATCTGCGACTTTTGACATAACATAAATATCTCTTACAGTGCTAATCTGACATGGATTTCTTCTCCTAAAGTAGTGTATATTTTTCTTTCTTCCGACTTATAACCCCTTTATAAGCGTTAAACTTTGTCCAACCTTGAAAACTTTGTACTTTGGGCAATAACATCACTACTTAATGAGGTGTAACAAGTAGACAATTTTGTGAGACTACGTTCCTCCAATAGTGCAGCAAAAAACAACTGTTTTTAGGGTTCTGTACTTGAAGGGTGCCAAACGGGACCCTTTTACCGAGTCTTTGCACGGGGATGTATCTTTAAACCGTATTAGGTTAGGCAAAGACGCGAAGTTTTATGTTTTTTACAGTGTGTATCAACATGGCCGCTATAATAGCGAATATTTAAAAACTAAAAGGGATCCTTCAAGATAATCATGTTTTTTTTGCAATTTTTTGCTCGATTTTAATAAAGGCAATAATTTACTTACCTATTTGTATATTTATAAATATCTTTTCACTCATTTATAACTAATAGAGATATGACCGAACTATGGTGCTTACAACCAACGGTGGTACTACGGAACCTAGTCTGACTTACACTTAGCCGGTTTTTTTGGTCATTTAAAACGCCTAAGGGAATATTCCCCTGTTGCGTGCCTATTAATGTCTAAAGTAGTTGGATGTTTATGTAATTGCATATTAAATCGCCTGTGTAAACTGCACAGTAAAGTTTTGACATTGTTTGTGGGGCACAGTATTTTTGTATTTTATTCGTTTAAAAACAAACAGGTACTTAAATAATCAAGTCTTACTTAAGCGGTAACACAAATAACATAATTCACTTAACAGCGAAACTCGGTTCTTTACATTTTATTTAACAAATGACTTTGACTCACCGGTTTTTTACTTTAGTCCTATAAGGTAACACAAATTGCCACTTTAACTGCTAAAATGTTACTCAATAGTGTAGAGGTATGTATAAAAGGTAACACTTTTTACGCCACGGTAAAAATAGACTGGACAATAACCATCGCCGTTCAAGTAATATTTGTTGCAGGTCAATTGTTTATGAGATACACATAATTTAGACATTACGTGCATTCGCTTTGTCTATCTGTTCAGATAGACAATTTTCTTTGCATTTAGGTGTTTACCAAAACAAAAAGCGACAAACTATACTCATAACAGTGATGCCAATAACACTCAGTAATCACTGACAGGTTCATTGGTTCACAAGATGTCAAACCGAAACGCCTGAAAATGACAATTCAGCGCCAGTTACTGGCTTATTACTCTCCACCAATCCGCAATGGGCCCGCGTGGTTGAGTATGGCCCAAACCTCATAGTTGAGGTGAAGCCTGTGCCCTGCAGTTGGACGTTTATAGGCATACTTTTATTGGCTTATTCGTATACGGGATAGACACAGTTAGTCAGTAACAGGTGGATGTTCTGGTCTGGCCTGACATGCGACTGCGAAACCAGCACAGAACTGGCACGAAACTGGTACTGGTACCTATCCGTCCACGTTCAGACGAGGTACTACGGACTTGTACATCTATACTGGCGGATGGCACGCTACTCGCTACTACCATGGACTAATCCAATCTTCTTCTTCGAGTGTCTCTTCATTGTTGAAGTTTGGCCGCTAACTTATTGAATCCAGCCCTGTCCGTGGCGAGTCGGAACAGTTGCTCGACACCCGGCGGCAACCCGGCGGTTTTGAACCCCGCAAGGTGCAAATGTTAGTTTGATAAGCACGAGCATTTGTACCGAAAAAATGAATGTTTATAAAACGTAGTTAAGTATCCGGAATTTTGTCGCCAAGCTTTGCTTAGTTTGGGTAAACTGCACAAAGTCGTATATATTTTTTAAAACTAAAGCATCAATACATGATTATGTTAATTAAAGGAATATCGATAAAAACTACCATACTTGTTTGTACTACGATACTTCATGTATTATTTACAATGCCCATACATCGATGTTTATACAATTAGCAAACGGCAATCAATGCATATAGGAGTGGTTCCACTAGAATGCGGTCTGCTCATAAATACCTATGATATCCTCACAACACAACATGGCGTGCCGGTGCATCGTAATGCTAACGATAAATAAGCAATGTGTGTGTCTTATTGGCTTAGTTTAAGCTTGAAGCTAGCAAGTCTAGCAAGGCCGCGGTGTGACCCCCAGGCTGCGCCTCAATAAACTGATAATGTCATATCAAGTTGTCATATCCAATTCTCGAGAGAAAAAACGATTTATACGACTTATTTTATTCAGATGATAAATAGCAATATTAAAAACAATTTAAGTAGGAAAATTATGAGTCGTATGAGATTTACAGGGAAACCTGTAGGTACCTATCAATTCATTCATTTATATTATTTTGTAAATTGGTATCGAGCAGCTTTTTTTAAAAATCGTGTTGGCATCTTGAAAACAACGTACCCGTAACGTGATTTTAATCTTGGTGTTGTCATTATTTTACGAGGCTATAATTAAATGCCCAAACTTGAATGTCCCTAAGTTTATCAAACAGCTTGTCTTTGTCATTAGACCGAGTGTGCCCACCCACGGCCACTTGTATTGATAAAGCGTCTAGAATTCTAGATGGATCTTTGTTGTATCGTTCATATATTATTCTAATAATAGTTAGCCTATTATTAGCTTCAAAACCCAGCATTGTCTAGAACCCTTTCTGTGATTTTCTTCAATGTCACCGACATCGGATATACATCTAGCTTCTTTTTGTTGCCGAATATCTGAATATAAGAAAACCTTTAAACTATCCGCATGTACAATGTCATCGAGTTCACAAATACAATTAAGAATAATGTGACCATGAGATGACTATCGGTAACGATATTTAATAATGATCTTTGTTATAAAATAAAGATAATACATAAAGCAAATACACTTTGTTTCTAAAGAACACGGATAATAGCCCCATTCAAAAAAGCCTTTGCAAGTTGTAAAATATTCGCGAACCCCTTGAGAGTCTCTCGGCACACGATCTAAACTACTTTCCAGTAAGTAACTCGAGGTAATGTGTGTCGGCAAACCTGATTCCAGAACAAGTACTACTTGCTTCCCACATTTGGGATATTGTTCCCAATTTACAGAAAATGTTTATGTAGTCTGACTGAACTCGGAATTCAACACATAATCTTGGCACCAACACTATGACCAAATCAATTTTTTTACTGACCACAAACCCTGTCAAGCTTTTTAGGTCTTTTTTATTGTAATATTTATGGTTACCGTTAGTTCTCTACATTGAAGCAAAATCTGATCTGATTTTGATATCAATCACTCACAATTTGCTTAGACGTGCTCACTCAATATGAGCCTGAAACTGAAATTAATGTTCCCGTCACGTCTGAGGCTTGCCGTGTGCCGTGAGTGCTATATCACTATAGCCAGTCGGGCCAACGACCTTTCAAGCAGGTTCAGCGAGGCAGACTTCCCTGTAATTACATGTAATAAGGTTGCCAAAATCCTCTTTTTATGCTCCCTACCGTACCCGGTATGTATGTATGCTGATTCTTATTGCCGAGCAGCAGGAAAGGTTTCGTTATTGCCATCCTCTATATCATGTTCTTTATTGTTTTTACCAAACTTGTTTTTATTTCTGGTTTATATAATGTAACCTACGGACATTCTATGACCGAATCCAATACTGGTTATGTTGAATGTTTTTGGGTAAGTTTAAGTGACGTGGTAATTCGACTTGAATGTCCCTTAAGCCTTTGGTTGAATCAGTTCCAAAAAACATTGGCTCGGGTAATTTACATTCTGATCAGTATACAATGTTAGGCGGAATCAATTTTTGAATTTTCCTCCAGGCAGCCTTAAACGACCCCTTAGGCCTTAGATCCTTGACCCTAAAGTTAAAAAGGTTTAATTCCAGTTGTATGCCCTTATTGACCTATTTATTGGGTTTGGTGGATGACGTAGAAAACGAATAAAAACACTGTCTTATCGAAGTTATAAGGTTTATGAATTGTCTATTCAATACAGACATGAAGGCTATAAAACCAAGTTCACATTGTGATCGTTCAAAGACAATAGCGACTACACACGCATGCCCAAGCATACTTCAATCCTATCACAATTTCATAGCTATATAATATATCTTTATTACAAAACAAGTACTAAATATTTCCAGAGATATTTCATTAAAAAAAAAAATTCTTCATACCACCGAAATTTAAGAAATAAAAATGTGTAATCAACACACATTTTATTAAAACACTTGTTAAGCTAAAAATACAATATTAAAGATCTCAATCACTACATAGTATAAAACAAAGTAGCTTTCTCTGTCCCTATATCCCTATGCATGCGTAAATCTTTTAAACTACGCAACGGATTTTAATGCGGTTTTTATTAATAGATAGAGTGATTCAAGAGGAAGGTTTATATGTATTATACATGCATAATATAGTAAAGAAACACTGACAATTGCTTTCAAACGAAGCCGGGGCGGGTCGCTAGTAATTCTATAAAACGAAGGCCAACGTGTATTATCATGTTAAATTGGATCATTCAGTTCTTTGTTCCTGGATAATAGTATAAAATCAAACAAAGGCTGTAAGAGTATGCTCGTAAAGCTAATGTAGACATTAGAGATAATCGCTTTTGCGTATAACTACGTTCGACATAGATGACTTAATGTCGTATGGGAAGCTTTCCAATTAAATATTTACGTAACTCAATTGTCCAATAGAAAAATATTTTTACAATCCTCATTATGATGTGTGGTAAATTTTAATCAGGTGGTCTACTTAATCAGTTACCACCTCTGCTCCATCATGTCTAGCCAGCTACGCCCGAGTGAAACTAGGTGGTGTCTCTCTTTATAAATTGCTATCAATAAGAGATTTTAGAATCAATATAATCAGGTAAAATAAATACAAACTAAAACGGGAACTAACGCGATCATTCCAGTTATTTTTCCCTTTGCCGGACGGCTCGACCAGGATGAAATTTAATTAAGAAATTCTAGGAACTATAAAACTATACAAATTCACTTAACGAATGGGTACACGTAAAAATATATTTTTTATAACAGTTAAGTTATAAAAAACACCCCGTGTTTGTTAATCTATAACTGAATAATCAATGTACGTGCTGCTAAATGAGACAGTAAAGCGTATGAGTGAATTTTAAGTAAAGTATTGAACTATTGACTGTCCCACTGACTTATTTTGATTAATGTTGCTGTCATTTGATTCTAATACCTAATTTGAATTCGGTTTGTGCTACGCCATTTGTGTTACATTACTATTCTTGGAAAAATTATATTCAACTCTCGAAGGAGCATGTATCTCATAAACTTAGTTATGAGGAAAACTGTGCATATTCTTGGGTAAAAAGCTGCGTCGTAATTCTTTTTTTTCTATCGGTGAAGTATTATCAGAATGAGATCAATTGTAATGGCTAGTTACTTCTAATATTGGAACATTAAGATATTAATAAATCATCTACTGTTATTTATAAAGCGAGAAACAATAAAGATGAAGTTACCAGTTGCTAAGTTCTGGTAAAGATCCATCCAACCAATGGAAACGACAAGAATATATAAGAACTTAATAATGTAAGTGTAAATGTGTGTTTAAAACATAATAACAACACAGTTCGTCAAAACGAACTTGGAACACCTTGTCTGGTCGTAAAAAATATTAGTAATTATGATTGCCCTTTGTTCCTAATTTATGTTACCTCCAGTACTTGTTTGTCGGTTCGCTACATATCATTATAATTTGTCATGGCTGCAACAAGAGATTAAGATAATCCACTAAATCCATCCATTGTTGTCGGTTTAACAACAATGACACCATTTTATTGTTTGTCCGTAATCGGCTCTGCTCCGGCGCACGTTTGTTGCCTCAATGACCTCATTAACGAGTATGAAAATTAAATTCTTTCCATTTTTTCTGTGGATGATAATATTGGTTGTTCATCAAACATACTTCTTTTTTGGCATTGGTTTAAAAAAAGGTAATGGTAACGTTAAAATTTTAACAAAAATAAAAATTGTATTTACCTTATTACTTTCACCACGACTTACCAACGGTTCTTTTCAGGGCCACCAAAAAAAGAATTAAACCAAAAAGGAATTAATATAATCACCTAATTGAAAAAGAAGATAAAAAATATCCTGTGCATTAACCTAAATCAACGTCTATAATTATGACGTCCGCCAAATTTCAGCTAATTTTTTTTTTTTTTTTTTTACTTGAGATGGGCTTACTCTTTACCCCAATCTTGCTCTAGAGCATAGATGGGATCTACGATGGAGCGAGCTTGCCCAGAAGATGCCTATTCACTCTGGACTTAAAGAGAGTCAGGTTATATGCACTCGGAAATACAGACGCAGGCAGGGAATTCCAATCTTTAGCTGTGCGCATTATAAAAGATGATGAGAAGCGCTTAGTGCGGATTATGGGTATATCAACTAAGAACGGATGGTAGCCGGCCGTGCGTCTGGATGTCCGATAGAAGAAAGGTGACGGTGGTATGAGCTCATGCAGCTCATGAGCACACTCTCCGAAGTACAATCTGTAGAAGACCGATAGGCAAGCAACTTTGCATCGGTGAACCAGGCTGTGCAGCTTGGACGCCACCAGTTTTTTATCGCCTATTATTCTCTTGGCTCTGCGTTCCACCGAGTCTAGTGCAGCAAGTTGGTATTTCGCCTAGCCGTCCCAAAGGTGGCTGCAGTACTCCATGAGTAATTTCGTTGACCCGTTAAAGTGTGCTAAAGTAACAAACAAAAAACAATAAAACTAACTTGATAATATAAAATAAAAGAAATATTTTAAACAAAAATCAACGACACGTGACCAAACTTCGATGCAGATCGTCAAAGATCGTCTTTGGTTTTTGTGAAAGTGGTAGATGCGAGATTTCTAACTCAAACATGTCTCATAGCAAGTATCAACTACCTACACTAAATAACGGAAAGGTCTGACTGAGATACTCTGAAAGTTAAAACACAAAACCGATTGCACAAGCGGCTAACACCAAACGACCAAAAACTTTGCGTCACCGGCGTGCACAATCTAAACTTGAATAGAAAGCCCAAAGTTAAATAAGAAAAGTTGAACTTAATCTAGTATTGTAGAGCTGGTTCAATACAACTAGTGGGTTTTGGTTGGACACCTAATTTACTTGATATTATTAAACCAAAAAGCTTAAGTAAAAAAACATACCTTACTTTCTATTACTAAAAGCAAGTAAGAAATTAGTAGAAATAAACTTTGAATGTCCAATTTAAGACGTTATGTACTCATGATAGATTATTGAGTAATTTATGCCCCTTACTTGAACTGATTCATTCCGAATTCATAAGTAATTTTCTGTTTGGGGACAAGACGACTTGACTGTCTGGAATTTTATATGTATACATAAAATCTGTGTGTGTAATAGGAATAATCCCGCCGCCAGCTGATTTTTATTATGGCATGCGCAACATTACGTAAAAATTCCGTCGCCGAAATTCCGCCATGGAGGGGCGAAATAACGCAACGGTTTTTATGCGTAGTGTGTGATATTTGTAAATTATCTTTTATTATTTAAAATAGTTACAGTTTACTTGAATGTAGGAGGTAATCACCGGAACGACTCATTGGAGTTAAATAATTCGTTGACGATTATTTATAAAAATATATCATCCAATTAAACGCGAAGGCCAATTTAATTTTAACACCGAAAAAAATGCACTTTTTCCGTCGATATTATAGAGGGCACTAATTAACGTTAATGTTTCTGTTTAATAGTCAAAAAAAATTAAATGTGAAATCAATACATTTATTTACTACCCGTATCTGAAGCAGGCACAGTTGTGCAAAATAAACGTATTTGTTGGAAGCCCGCAATGAAATTTCTGCGTAGTATACCGATGGCCTGGGAGGTATTCAGAATTTGTACAGAGAGTATCCCCTGGACATCATTGAGAACTTCTCTCACTCGCAGCTCACATATAGGAAACGACAAATTTAGCAACAGCTATGAGTGCTATAACTGTACAGAAGTATCCGTCTCATGATAACAAAACTATCCGAACCACTGAACCGGATTAGATCAAACAGCTATTTGAACCATTTGGATCTATTGTCGGATCATTGAACAATAATAGCATTGATTGGATCCGAGACGTAATAATTTCATTATAGGTAAAATCAACTGCTGCTGTCGATTGAGGAGATTAGCTGAATGGGGTTTATGTTGTGAATGCATTGTTATGGTTCCATTCATCGCGCGTCGTTCAGAAATCCCAAGGCGCTAGTCATATTCGACGGACACCACAAATAGCAAAACTTCCATCAATATTTGGAAGGTTGACTAGAAAATAACTAGCGAAATAAGGAATGACATCTCAAATAAACTTCGAAGCCTTTTCTTGCGACATAAATTCGGGACGTGAGATCATAAATAAAAATCGACCATTTCCATCTAAGCGTCCGAGGCGTTTATCGACGTTCCTTCAATAATACCTGACGTGCTTTTGCTAAATCAGATACCATCCACAACGTCAGTCCACTGTCAAGTCAGAGTCTGACAAAGGTTTACTTCCTGAATGCCGTTCTCAGATCGACCAGTCCGATCTCCTGACCCAGTTCCGAGGTTGTCGACCGCGTGACGTCACGGCACCCCGCGCCCCTCGGCACGTCACCTCGGGGGTGTGTTCCCTTCCCGCCCTCCGGCCTCCGAGGTCACATGCCATCCGTATTTGGAACAGGGTGGATGTGTCTCTAGGAGAAAAATATTTTTAAATTGTTCCATTCGGCTTAAGCTTGTGATTGCTCTTGTGCCGATCCAACGGAGAATCGGAATGACGATTTTAGGTAAGTTTCAAGATTTATTGGTTTGCATTTATTACCAGTTATGTAACGTCTCGACGCGACCTTGAAGTAACGTTCGTAATGTACAATGTAGATTTTTATTTCTTCGTACGGTGAAGTCTGTCCTTGTATTTTGATCAGCGTGATACTTTTTGTTTTTGAAAACTACCGTAACTACTTATATTTCAAACGATTGTTATGCTAATTTTCAGAATGGTAAATGAACGAGAATTTTAAGAATCCGTGTCAATTGATTTGCTTTATCCTTTGTGTCATAAAAATAGATATTAAATTTTTCAACGGGTTTGGAGGAGGTCTCTATGTTCAGCGGTGGAAGTCCTATGTCCTACGTCGTTAATTGGCCTATTATAATTAGTATGTTAAGTAATGTTTCTATGTCATTATTGACAGAATGTGTTGAACCTGTTTATTAATAAGATCTTATGCTACCACTTTCTCAAAAATAAATACTTTTGAATATGGCTAAAATAATAATGATAAACAAGTTTTCAACTAAGAGAACATTTAATGGGTCGATAGCAAACTACTTTAAGCTTTCTAACCCATCCCTAAAATAAATGTGTCTGTAGGCTAACTAGGAAATATTAGGCTCCAGAATATTAGCCGCCCCTCGGTGAACTTAGATATAGGTAATTTTGTGCGACAACTTTTCTTTGCAGACATTGCGTCGAATTTCTGTCACGCGAATTGTCACTAAAGCGGTCTGGTGACAAATAAACTTTTTATAAGACGGCTAGCAAGTTAGGCGTTCCTATTATAGGTATTCTTATATTTTCCCTTGCACTCAATGAATTCTCCTTCTCTTTCCGGATGTATGCGTCAGCGGGGGACAACGATAGTGCATCTCTGACGTCACGGGAGGTCATGCCCTAGATATCGGCTGTTTGAAAATGACTCGCTTTACAATATTCCAGCTCTGCTGAAACCCCATAAAATAAACTCTCCTCTCTTGTGTTTAAATGTCAATTTTCTGTACAGGCTTGTGTCGATTCATCGTCCACTCTAGTAGTAGTGGTCCCTTTGTCTCAGCATTCGCTTCGGTTTGCTATAAAGAGACTTAGATATGGGATGTAGGTCAATTCCCTTATGAATGGTCTGTTGAACTTTGAATAGGACTGCCGCAATGGAACCTCTTATAACCTCTTAATTTTGTTAGCATTTAGATAAGATCGTCGAGGTGAGCCTTCGTCTCATATCATCACGTTAGATGATGGCAACTTAACGTTTAATAACTTTTCTTCAACAATAAAAAAGGCTGTATTAGTCTAGTCAACTTATTGTCTGCGGTATGACACCGCCAAAAATATACATATAATGTCTTGTTTTGCTAGGCTAAGGGGTTAATAATACAAGTAAGTAAATAGTCGCAATTCTGTCTGAGTACCACTTACGTAAGTCAGCATATTAATTCCATTATTGACTGTACTGCCGCCGTCAAACGACTTTCCATGGAAATTCGTCGAAACTATAGAGGCCAACCGACACCATTTATTAGTATTGTAATACTAAAATCTATTATTGATACAAGACTTCAGTAAGAATTCGTCGAATCTGCCGTTATATGTTCGTATGTGTATTGGCGGCAATAGATAATGATTTTAAATTATCCGTGGCAAAGGTTTTCAGAACTTTAAGAAGTTAATAATAGAGATATTACCTACTACAAAAAAATAATTTAACTACTCCACCTGTCAGTGCTAATAATCCTTTTGACGTATAGGAAATGGGCTGATAACTTTCAAACGACTGATCAGATCTGATCAGAAAAAAAACACGTCAAAATCGGTCTTTTCGTTTGACTTCACGGACAGATACACGCGTTAAACTTATTACATCCCTTTTTTGGGTCGGGGGTTAAAAAATAAGGCAAAAAAACTTTAAATTCTATTTAAATATGTAAATGATCCTATCAACATTATGTCTAAACTAAAACTTGATTGTTGAACACAATGTTGAAAAGACTAAATACATTTTAAAGAGCGTTATGACACGGTAATAAAATACTTTTTATTTTGAACCTTGATTGATTTAATGTCATACTTTCCACTACATTTAGTTTTGTATTTCATTTAAAATGTTTTGGATTAAATTAAATTATAAATTGATTTTATTTATTTTACATTTTAATTAAAAGATTTGCAATGTTTGTCACTAAAGCAAGAGTACTTAAATAAATGTTATTTTAATTTACTTCTCGCTGATATTTGTAATTGATTATGTAGAAAAACCAGTTACTCTGGCCACTGTGCCTACTGCCTGCTGAACAAAAATTTTACATAACAGAAAGGACTTTTGTTAATATTTCGGAACCCACAAAGTTGAGAAAAGTATAACAATAACATTTCGAAACATAAGTTTGTTGAGCTTCTTGTTTGTATTTTAAGACATTCATTTTGCAACTGGTAAATTACGGTTATATTGTTTCTCGATCTTAATACAAAAATAAAATACAAATGACTTGAAAGGAAAAAAAAAGAAAATAACACTTTGTTTTTAGGAAATAAGTACCTACTTTGGCTTCTGAAGAAACTTTTAAATAGCTTTAGTAAAAAATTTAAAACCAATTTTAATAAACCCAAATTCGGAGGTATTATTAGAATATTATTATTATTATTGGCCGTTTGTCTATAATGTAAGTTTTAATAACTCTGTTATTTAAGGGCTGTGGATTTTGTGTAAATTAAAATTAATAAGCCATTGAAGCATTCTACTATCCACGTCCTAGCTTATTGTCCTGTCGAGCAATATAAATTAGAAGAAAAAATATAAATATTTTAATTTAAGAAATTGTAGTTGCAATTTTGACTTATTTTGAAAAAAAAAATTAAAAATGGTTCACTTTTACATACATATTTGTATATTTGTATTATATATTCTTTTTTTATTTGTAATTCTTTATCCCATCGTCCACAAAACATCTCTGTTAAGTCTAATGGTGGACTTGTAGAGAATGCCTCATGGCGTTAAGTCCACCTATTGTATGTATTTTTTTTTATCTGTGCAATAAAGTTTAAATAAATAAATAAGGCGCTAGTCAACGGCGTGTCTCGGCGGCGTCACTCTGAAACCAGCCTCAAACATTGGGAAACATGATAAATTAATTAATTTAAATATGTATCTTATTCCCCAGAGCCGTCGCGTTGCGTGATGCGCGCGCCTGCCCCCGCGGGCGGCGCGGTGGCGCGCTGGGCGCACTCGGCGCCGGCCGCGGACGCGCTCGCGCCGCTGCCCGCGCGGTCGCCTGCCGCTCACGCCGCGCACGCCGACTTCGTCTACGACGAGGAGATCAACCACCGCTTTGCGATATGGTCAGTATTTTTGTCTGCTATCGTATACGACTTTGCTAGAAATAGACTGCATATTCGCCCACAGCTCATAGCACCTCTTCCCGTACGACGAGGAATTAACCAAGGCTTTTCGATTCGGTCAGTATGCTGGTCTGCTATCACATCTATGCCTCAGCCTGCATATTCGCCCACAGCACATGACACCTCTTCTCGTACGACAAGAGGATTAACCACGGCTTTTCGATTCGGTCAGTATGCTCGTCTGGTATCACATCTATGCCTCAGCTGCTTAATTCAGTCGTGATACCTCTCGCTGGAGCCTGCGCACACTCAACACCTTGAACCTGCGGTGTTCGGTTCGGTGTAAGGCATCAGGCAAAGTAAAAATGGGCGTACGCTATTTTTTTTACATAGGACAACCGTTGCGAAGCTTGTGTTGGTAAGTTAAAACATATTCTAGGGTTTGGTCTACCAGGCATTCAACGCGTCCTTAAGCAATCTCAGACTCGCGCTAGATATATTTCTATATGCAGGGAAGATAAACATGACGGAGCATCACGAACCGCTTCGGGAACCCGTAAAAAAAGTTCCATCTTTGTATAGGGGTTACCACTTAGTGCTTACTTATGCGTGTCTGGGTAGAGATTATGAAAGAAAGTACAACCTTTCATTTCTCTAGAAACACTATTAGGCATGATATTATTTACAGAAGAATGTGTTTTAATTACTGCGCTAATGTTTAAGCTTCAAGGATAGCGAATATCAATAGTAAGCGCTACCCATAATGCATTCAGTAACCATGAATGCAAAAAGTGTGTCGCAAGCCTCAAGCCTGTTTAGCGGCAGATAAAGCGGTCCCTTACCTTTGCGTTTACTGTTTATGTACTTAAGATAGCGAACTCTAAGCCCGCTGTAATTTATAAAGAAACAAAGAAAAAGTATTTATTTGGTTCATATCACACATAATAATAAACAACATGTAATCAGTAAATAAAACAACAAATACTGTGATGTGATACCAAAATGGTTGCCACTTAGCTATTTTGCCATGGCAAAGGTTTCCATGACGCTGGTTTTCTGTGGAAACCATTGAGGTAAAGTCACCGAACAAAAAATAAAACAAAATTTTAACATTATAGGTATACACCGAATAAAGTAAAAAACAATTACAATCTAAAGGCATGTATGTCCTTTTTTCTGAATTAATGTATGAGAGTGCTCCGAGCGAATATTTGTGTGTGTGGTGTGTAAGTTTGTGTAAAGATTTAAGGTATTCCTTTTTATTATAATTATTTTAAATTTTCAAAACAGAGTACTTCTGCTCATGTCATAGACATTTGCTTGTCGATCAGATATATCCTGAGATGGCGTTTAAGGAAGGCAACAGAATTTGAGTTTCTGATCTGCGCCGGCCGCGGCAGGTTGTTCCAACATTTCGTGGCAGAATAGCGTAATTAATTCTATGTTGACTTAGCTTACTTGATCTGGGACGACCCTGTGACCCTGTATAGGGCATAGGGTATTGTGACGGTAATATTATCTATATAGTATTACCGTGGTATTGTCTAGGATAGAATCTTCATTCAAATTCAAATAGTTTATTGCATCATCCAACATACAACACAGTAAAATTAATATTTTAATAAGTTTAATGTTAATGCCATAATGGCATAATCTATTGTAATTGTAAGGATACGCACTAAGACAAATCACTATTAGTATTGTGAACCCATTATTGTACACCTGTGCTCCACAATAAAGATATTATGATTAATTTTTATACATTTTATTCTGCTATTAGCTTTAATAATTAATTATTTGTAACTTGCTATGCCCTTGGGTGCATTTGATTGATTTACTGCACAATTATGTACCATCTGCTAAACATACACATATAAAGCGATAAACGATTTGATGTGTTTTGAAATCATAGATAGACAATACAAGGTGGACAGACGACTTGGTAAGCGTTGCAGGAAGCAGTTGGATGCAGGCTGCTTTTAACCGGCCAATCTAGAGGCAATTGGGGCCTAGGCCTATGTTCAGCAGTGGACGTTCCATGACTGAAGCGAAGATGATGATGATAAAATTGCACATTTAAAAATAATGATGTAAATTGCGGTCTCAATGCCAGGAAGCTTTCTCTACCAGTCAACCAGTGACCAGGCAGCGGAGTATAGGCGTTGCAGTAGACATTGACATCTTCTCCCTTCGTCTTTTACATAATCCATTGCAGAAAGCACAGCCAAATTGCTATGACTACCATTTATATAAGAAACTGTTCGAATGCTCATGTTTCGTATCTAATATTGTTAACCTATAATGTTCTAGGCAAGGCGACATAACGACGTTGGAGGTAGACGCGATAACAAACACGACAGATGAGACCCTGCTGGAGTGTAATGCCGTCAGCGAGCGGGTCATGATCGCGGCAGGCGCTGGCCTGAAGGAAGAGATCCTTACGAGAGCACTTGGTTAGTAAAGTCGTAAATATAATAAATATTGGACAACATCACATACATTGCTCTGATACCAAGTTAAGTAGCTAAAGCACTTGTGTTATACATACAGAACACTCACACACCTTCACATTTTTATTTTGTTATCTGTTTAAATTTTGTTCTCTGTTTAAATTTTAATATTAATAAAATCAAAATTCAAATTAAATCAGTGATTATGCACCTCGACCAGTGTCGCCATATTGTTTTTAATTATGTAAACCTAGCCTGACTACTGCGATTCAAGCATTATGCTTAGTGCAGCCGTCGCCGAATATCGTAAGACCTTTGTATAATTTTATTGGAAATAAAGATTTTATTATTATTATTATAGAAATCAGAAACAACGACCCAGACCCGAGACAGTAGATAAGTTCAGTTTCTCATTGATCCGACCGGGGACCTCAGAGATAGCGACGCCAAAAATACCTATACTGGCTGTACAAAAGAACAGGAAACTTCTTGAAACCACTTGATTAGCTGGTCATATGTGAATTATCGTTTACAATCAATGGGAGCAACGTCGAAATTGAGTTTGTTATTCAGTTCCTCCATAAATTATCATCGAGTTGCGTGTTTTTTTGTGTAGAGTATCTACAAAAAAGGGGGATTTTGATGGTGATTCCATGGAAATAGTTGTTGTTGAGCACAAAAGTCACCTCTTATTTGTACAAATAGGGTTTAAATTACCTTGTTTAAAGGCCTTAAGGCGGCTTGATTACATCTGACAGTAAGGTTTTGTCACTGGCTTTACAACACCTGCACGCAAGAGGACCTTTACAACGCCAACCAGAAAGCCATTGATGTTGCCACTTTTTGGGCGCAGAGAGTTTAATTGCCATTGACTCGAGAAAAAGAAGAAGAAGTTGTTGTATATGTGCAGCGGTTCACGTGGTTTTACGAATTGTCCTATTTTTCTATACACTATATACGTCCCACTGCAAGGAAGGCCTCATCTTATTAATGAAGTTTGGGCCATACTTCACCACGCGGGTCCAGTATGGATTGTTGGAGAGGTGTTTTTGTATGGCCGGCCAGTGACTAAACCTTACTGTCAGATGTAATCAAGCCGCCTTAAGGCCTCTAAACAAGGTACTATAACCCTGTTTATTTAACACTACACAGCACGGGTATTATGCAACATAAATTTTTTTATTTATTATTTTATTTATTAATTAAAAAATGGAACAAGCAATTTTAAAATGTTATATAACCCAGTTTGTACAAAAAAGGAGTGACTTTTGTGCTCAAATACGATAAATAATTGAATAATTTTACCATGGGACCAACATGGAAATTGCAAAAACAAATTATTGTACCATACTCACCTCGACCAGCTGATGTCAGTTCGCAAAGAGTGGTGTTCTTTGTTGAAATTTAAATGTTGAAGTATGTATAAATAGTTTAGTTGTAATACTTGAGCACCCCATATACAGGGTGTAAAAAAGGCTTAACGAAGCCTTAAACCATGAATTCTATACATAAAACCAAGTAGAATGCAAAAAAAATTATTGTTGGGAAATGACTTTTATTTTTGGGTATCAAAAAAAATAACTTATTTCTAACCCGCAATGTATAGCACGCACGCCACAGAAGAAAGAAGCACTGAACATTTTTATCATGTTTCTTTGTAAAAAAGTTTACTATTATCAAACAGAAGTAAATTTTGTAAAATACTTTGAAAAAAAAATTGTAACTTTGACTGTCAATAACTCGATAACCCGTCATTTCCCAGGTATAGTGTAGAAGAAAAAAATGATCGTAATAATACGTAGAATATGTGGTATTCGGCTTCGTTAAGCCTTTTTTTACACCCGATAGAAACTGAACACCCCTTTTCGCATCTGACTATTTTAACACCTTGTTTAATATGGATAACATCAGTGCAAGTCTAAAACTCTGTTGGCCTTACTACAAAAACGATAGACAAGGCTCAAACACTGTCTAAAAATTAGTCGACCAATTTGAAATCTTGACACATCAGACATTCGAGATATACATTTTTAATTGGTTGACTTATCCTTAGACAAGTGTTGAATCCTAGTCTATCTTTTTGTAGTAAGGCCGTGTTAGTTTAAATTCCGCTCTCTACTCAAAATCGTCATTTCTCGTCCAGAGTGCCGCACGGGCGAGGTGACGGCGACGCCGGGCTTCCGGCTGCGCTGCCGCCACGTGCTGCACACAGTCAGCCCCGCCTACTCGCACAAGTACCGCACCGCTGCAGAGACCTCGCTGCAAAACTGCTACAAGTGGGTATTATTGGATACTACTCTACTTACGTGAAGAAGACTGGACCTCACACTTGACGACTCAACACTGGGTGTCATTCCACACTACTACTCTACTTACTGACCAGAAAACCAACTGGACCAAACTCGACGACTCAAAACCACACGTAACAACTCAACCCCGATAGCGAGAACTGAGACTTTCACGAGACGACTCAACCCCACGCACAATGACTCAACCCTACACTTGACGATTTAACCCTACACACGATGAATTAACCATGCTATGACCATGACACATGACAACTCAATCCTATACATGATGATTCATACCCACAAATGACGACACAACCCCACAAACGACGACACAACCCCACATACGACGACCAAACCCCAGACACAACAACCTAATTCCTCACACAACTCAAACCAACCCAAAATGAATTAACCTAACATACAAATGATTCGACCCCACGCATGCTAATTCAATTTCACACTCTACAACTCAGCCCTACAACAACCCGACCAAACTTCAACATCTCAACCCCACAAACAATAACTCAACCCCCAAACGACAATACATGTAAATTAAAGCTATTTCACGTTTATCCGATTTTGTAATTAATTTATTATCTCGATTATCGAGTACATATACTTCGTACCATAACAAAACAAAGTATTTAAACTTGTTCATCGAATTCACAACACAATGACAATCAATGTGTTGAAAACTTAATTCGTGAAACTCCAAGCAATGACATGAGGTTACGTAATAGATAACATTTATGTTGTGTCTCGTTTTACTAGGCTGAGGGTTGAAACAATTTAACAGTATGACCATTTAGGGAGTGACCACAAAACCATAACTAATAGAAGGTAAACGTTACCAGGAACGTACTGTACCGAGCGGGCGAGCTGGGCGCGCGCAGCGTCGCGCTGTGCGTCGTGAACACGCCGCGCCGGAACTTCCCGCCCGACGCCGCCGCGCACATCGCGCTGCGTGAGTATACACCAATACACACGCACACACTTAAACCTCCTCTAACCAAAAAAACTGGCCAAGTGCGTGTCGTGCCACGCGCAGTATAGCGTTTCGTAGTTGCCCGCCGTTACCACAATATATTATAGCAATTAATTCATTTAAGTCACTTTTAATGTTTTCCACTGCGGAATTTCTAACCGACTAAGTTGAACTACAATTGGGTCGTTCTTCTTTTTAACCTACAAAAAGATTTCCCCACTAGTCAGTGTCAGTCAAAAGGCAAAAACAAACATTACCATTATTTTTTCTCAATTGTATTTCAACGTACACTGTACTATACACAGAATGGCTGTGTACAATTAAATAACATTATTATTGAATAATTTCAATGTAAAAAGTACGTTACAGAGTCGTAAATCCGCGTGACAGAAGTGTATTTCATACTAAAATACAGTGTCTCCAGCTACCTCGACTTGCGTATAATCCATAATATTACGAAAAAATTATATGAAGACACAAAACTTAAAAATATCCTATAACTCCTAAAAGGGAACCGATTATTTGTCCAAATTGTATTTGACTGAAAACGTTTGATCGAAGTCTTTTTATCTATATGCACCGTTTGCCACATTTTTAGACCATCGAAGTATTATTTGACTTAAGTATCATTTTACCGAACTACGTTTTACTGAATTCCAAAATAACTTTTTACTATTGGCCGAAGTCTCTCTTAAACTTTTTTAATTTGCCAGATGATTCATTTGCCATACTTTCACTTCACCAAAATATAATTTTACCGAATATTATTTGACCACATTAATGATAAAGCTACCCACTTAATTTAACCACTACTACCTCTGTGAAGTGAGTCTTCTGGCGGAGCACACTCAGAAAAACTTGTTTGCTTGCATGCATGCTTGCTTGCATACATGCTTTCATGCATACTTATGTAAAAAAAAAATCGTTCCGAAAAAAATACGTCAAATGTATGTTTCCTCTTATTTATGATACTAGATTGTTAGGATTATTTGTAAAAAGCCATAAGCGGCCATAAGGTTTAAAACTTTTGTTTTAAAAATAAAACCAAGTTGGCATACAATAAAACCATTTGGGAAACCCGACTCGCCGTGGTCCTTTGCCGTGGTACTTGTCTGCCCAATACTAGAGTGTAATTTAAAAGTCGGAGGCGCGGAGGGAGTGCAGTCCTCGCCCCCTGGAGCAAAGGTCTGACACCCATGCGAGCTGGAGCGGCTGAGGCTGCAGCATGCCAAAGCTACGGAAGCGAGTATGGGTGCCAGATATTTGTTACGGAAGGGCGGAAGGACTGCACTGCCCGCAGCGCCGTAGACGAGCGGAACCTATGCATGCTGCTTGCTGCATGCCTGCTTGCATGCTGCATGCTTGCTTGTATACTGCATGCCTGATTGCATGCTGCATGCCTACTTGCATGCTGCATGCCTGCTTGCATGCCGATTGCTGCATGCCTGCTTGCATGCATTCGTAGCAATAATTGACATATTGCTACATTTGTTTCCAAGAGTTTACAAGGATAAATTATAATTATGATGTGCAATAACGTTTATGCTTCAAAACTATTAGATAAATAATTTTATAGATTTTACATAATAAGGATTATAATATTTATGGACAATACATTTAAACCTTATGATGTTTGGGATTTTAATTTTATTGCATTTTAAATTCTGGATTTAGATATTATGGTAAGCGATAGTACGGAAAATCCATAATTATGACGAAAATTTTTTAGGGCAAACTAAACTATAGGTATATAAAATAATTATGAAATGCAATAGAGAACCAAAAATTACACGAGTTTTAAACGTTTGGTGAAATGAAATTATGGCAAATAAAACAGTGGTGTAATGAATGTTCGGTAACATAATACTCCGAACAAATGTTATTTCGGCCGAATATAACTTCGGCAAAAAGTTTATCGACCAAATGAAACGCCGGAGTAATGAAAAAAAACGAATTGATAATAGGTCAAATGATTTAGTGGCAAACGTGATTGCGACGAAGTAATAAAAAACAAAACGGAAATAGTCGAAAAGTTTTCCGTCAAATGAAATTCGGTCAAAACATTTTCGATCTTACGATAGGTTTCTGGGGTGGTTGGGATCTACCTCCTAGCGGTCCACCCCGGGTAACGTCTTCATAATTTGTGATGGCGGCAGAAGATCCCAAAGGGGGTGGTAGGCCCTGGAAGTGGCCGCCTGGCTCGCGACCACCATCCCGCCGGAGTCTGGCGCCAAGCAGTCCTGCTGTGTTCCGTCGGTGTGCGGGAGTGCCAGTGCCATTGGGGGTTTGAAATTAAGTCAGTTGCGCTGTTGGAACCAGTCTCTGTCTTTAGGCGATGCTGTATCGGGTAACTCGTTCTGGAGGGTAGCGGGATCCGAGGCACGGTCCCAGCCGTTGGCCGACCGCAGTCAGTAGGGGGCCCGACTTACGCGCTAGCCACACGTAAAGGCTGCCCCGCCAACTTGCGAAAAATCCCGTTATGCTCCACCGTGCCAGTTGGCGACTGGATGGGAGGACCCGGTGTAGTGGTATCGGGGGGGCTCGGGCGTCCCCGTAGTCTCCAAGCGAGTTCCCCTCTGATCGGCTGAGCCGAAAAGTACGAGTAGGGTTTGCTAAGCAGCGCCTCGACTATATTTTTCTTTCCCCTACTAAAACTCTTAAAAAATGACAAAGCAAATGAAGAAGAAAAAGTTTAATCAAAGGCGAGACTTCCTCCCACTCAAAGTGCACCTCACCAACATCTGAGGTCTGCACTCAAATCTCGACCCGGTCCACCACCACCTGGAGACCGAGAAGCCGCACTTATTCTTCTTAACGGAGACGCAGATAGCAACACCGTCGGACGTGGCATACCTCAACTACCCTGGATACACTCTCGAACATAATTTCAAGAAATGAAGGGGTCTGTGTGTATGTTCGCGATGTAATCTGCTGTAAGCGTCTCCGTTGCTTTGAGAAGTCAAAATTTTCTGTGCTGTGGTTTTTAGTGGACACTGGGGTAGAGAAATCTCTCTGCGCCAGTGTTTACCGTTCGCACAGTGGAGATCGGGAGACGACTGGGCTCATGGAATACCTTGCTGAGACGGCAGACTCCGCACTTCAGCGATATCCAACAGCAGAGCTTGTTTTTCTGGGGGACTTCAACGCCCACCACAAAGAGTGGTTGTTCCCATACCAGAAAACTGACCATGCTGGGTGAGAGGCCCGCAAGCTAGCATTGGCGCTAGATCTCACTCAGCTGGTGGAACAAGCGACGCTAATACCGGATATCGCTGATCATACACCCAATTGCCTGGACCTACTGCTGACAACTGATCCACACAGACACTCGGTTTCAGTCTCGGCTCCACTGGGATCGTCCGACCACTGTGTAGTGAAATCCGTATCGATCTGCTCTTCTCCGGATTACACCCTTAGAGGTACGAGGAGAGTATGGCGATACGAGTCAGCAGACTGGGACGAGATGCGAGCTTTCTTTGCATCATACCCGTGGCGGCAGTTATGTTTCTCTTCGAAAGACCCCTCATGCGTCGCTGATGCGATCACAGCTGTTATCCGGCAGGGAATGGAATATTTCATTCCATTTTCCGACATCCCGCTCGGTTACAAAGCCCGACCTTGGTACAATGCGGACTGTGCTCGAGCTGAGGCTCGTAAACAGTCAGCTTACCAGGCTTGGGTAAAAGCTTGAGATCAAAAAGTGCGAGCGCGAAAGGTGCGAGCAAAGAAGAGAGCATATAATACAGCTGCCAGGTCTTGCAAAAGGGTGCTGCGAAAAGCTAGGTTCGACCATGTCAGCCGTATTGGGGCGAAACTTGCATCTTGCCCACAGGGTAGTAAGCAGTTCTGGTCCCAGTCGAAATCAGTCGAATCTAACTTCTGCCTTCCTACACTACCTCCAATGCAGAAACCTGATGGGTCATTTGCCCACACCGCAACAGAGAAAGCAAATTTATTTGCCGATCTGTTTGCAAGCAATTCACGTCTAGACGCTGGCTCGAAACATCCACCCACCATGCCTCACTGTGATTCTTTGATGCCAGAGATCACAGTGCACAACAAAGAGGTCCGTAGATCCCTTCTTGGTCTAGACGTGAACAAGGCCTGTGGCCCAGATGGCATACCAGCAAGAGTGCTGAGATATTGTGCGCCTGAGTTGTCTCCCGTACTGACGCGACTGTACCGCCTCTCTCTCACGACAAAAATCGTACCAAAATCTTGGAAGCTGGCCAATGTACAACCAGTACCCAAGAAGGGTAGCCGTGCCGACCCTGGTAACTACAGACCGATCGCCATCACTTCCGTACTCTGTAAGGTTATGGAAAAAGTTCTAAATTGCAAACTGCTTTCATACCTAGAAGACAATGATCTTCTCAGTGATCAGCCGGAGTTCCTCAGGGGTCTGTGCTCTCTGCGACTCTTTTCCTGCTGCACATCAATGACCTGCTATCTTCAGGTATTGTTGGGTACGCAGATGACAGTACTGTCACGGAGAAGTATCTGTCTAGTGCAGGAGCCAGTGGAATTGAGGTCCAAAGACTAAGAGAGGCCATGGTTGAGCGTACGAGCCTGACGTTAAGTAACGTCTCCCAGTGGGGCGATGACAATCTCGTCAGCTTCAATGCCTCTAAGACGCAGGCGTGTCTTTTCTCCACAAAAAGGAGTCCTTTCACCCTTTCTCCTACTTTCCGAGGTACATCTGTTCCAGTGACCGATTCTACAACTTCTTGGCATGGAGTTGTCCTCTGACCTCAACTTTGGCACCACCATCGAGTCTAAGGCTCAAATTGCAGCTAGAAAGTTGGGCGTCCTGAATAAAGTCAAGCGGTACTTCACGCCTGGACAGCTTTTAACTCTTTACAAAGCCCAAGTCCGATCTTGCATGGAGTACTGCAGCCACCTTTGGGATGGCTCGGCGAAATACCAACTTGCTACACTCGGTAGAACGCAGAGCCAAGAGAATAATAGGCGATAAAAAACTGGTGGCGTCCAAGCTGCACAGCCTGGCTCACCGCCGCAAAGTTGCTTGCCTATCGGTCTTCTATAGATTGTACTTCGGAGAGTGTGCTCATGAGCTGCATGAGTTCATACCACCGTCACCTTTCTTCCATCGGACATCCAGACGCACGGCCGGCTACCATCCGTTCTTAGTTGATATACCCATAATCCGCACTAAGCGCTTCTCATCATTTTTTATAATGCGCACAGCTATAGATTGGAATTCCCTGCCTGCGTCTGTATTTCCGAGTGCATATAACCTGACTCTCTTTAAGTCCAGAGTGAATAGGCATCTTCTGGGCAAGCTCGCTCCATCGTAGATCCCATCTATGCTCTAGAGCAAGATTGGGGTCAAGAGTAAGCCCATCTCAAACAAAAAAAAAAAGGTAACCCTCCTAAAAATATTTCCTATCATATAAAAGCAACCATATTTTTTTATCACCTTTAATAAAAGATTGAAAAATAAACAAATATTTGTCTCCTACTACCTGATATTTAATTTGGTAAATTCTGTCACGTGCGTTGTCCTTCGAAATACGTGATAGGAGGTGCGTATGTTTATTCGCCTACCGCTTAGTCACGTAAGTAATCGTTTCAAAATATAATTATTATTGCTACTTTTCGTTGTCTACCCTTAGGTAATAAGAAATTACGTTATTGCCAACGTGTAAATGATATATTTTAGGTTAAATTTTAAATGTTATCGACGTTGCAACAAATTTTTACGCTTCCATCACACAACGACTCCGGCATATGTCTAATGTGACGCTTACGAATCTCTTATTCTAAAGGTTCTCTAATGTAATTTCATATGAACGGTTAAAACTGTTTGAAAATAAACCTGTTTTATTCCAAAACGCAGCCTGGAGACGATGAATCTTGAATTCGAACACGAATACGATTCGTGTGCGAATTCTATTTCTATCACACCCGATTTTACGCATTTTTGAATCACTCGAATTCTGTGTTGCTCTTATGGTAAAATTCTTTAACTATTTTCGTTTCACGCAGAAAATATTTAAAACAGGAATGCAAAAACTTTTTGATTTTAAAAACCGGCAATGAATCGCATGGAACGGAACGAAAATAAAAGTTTTTAATCTGTGAACCATATGTTTACTTGTCAAAGTCATACTTCTAAACTTTCTACTAGTAGAATCGAAATACGAGTGGGTCGGACCACTTGTTGCAAAATTCACAGAATGAATTTTCAAAAATAGCGATTTTAGTCATTCGCATGCGAATCTTGCCATTTCGTATTCGAATTGGAATTCGCATGATTCAAAAATACGTCTCCTGGAATACAACTATGTCGCACAATTTACTACTTTGTCACGTTGTCTCCAGGTAGGAAAATGGTATTGGCCGTTTACATTTTTTTTATTACTAGTGCACCATTACAAAATGGCTGGTTATGATATTTGATGATATTGCCGTCTGTAATATTCGCGTTTATTTGTAAATGGTTAGTCAAAATTGATTTATAGCAATAACATACTGTATATTAGCAGATATAACCTATTTTATGATTTATTTATTTATTTATAAATAGGTACACAGACAGATTACAGCCGAGACATGATAATGTTTTAGATAAGTGGGGTAATATAAGGCTAGACCGTAACCTATAAAAAGTGTACACAGCATGGTTAACAGACGGTCTTAACTACAAAACAAAAAAAACTGAATTTTTAAAATAAAGAAAAAATCAAATTTGCTACATATACAAAACAAAACAAAAACAATTTAGGTACATCTAGAAGTACATCTAGTCAATTTGGAAGACTTGGACCAGTCTGGTTCAGGATATCCGATATGACTTGCTTGTATTGCGAGAATTTATTATTAAATATGTCGATGAGTTTGCTACTGTATGACCATTAGCAATACAAATTTATTATTTTTATGTGTTTTAAAAGTTTGTTTATTTAATTATTTTAGAATTTTATTTTAATGTATTTTAAAATTACAAGTTATTTGACGAAGAATATTCGATAGAATAAAATAAAAGATTTCGTGACGGAGGTGTAAACTTTTTTGTCGAATCCATATTTCAGGTCTTGAAAATCGTACAATAATCTGTAAACTTCTCGGCCAACAACTTTTTCCGTTAGAATAGAAATTCTGCTTTCAGAATTATATATATTTGAACTGACGCGGAAGCTTTAAATATTTTTTTTTGAAATTGAGCAAACAAATTATCAAATTGTAGGTTTAAAAGAAGAACGACCCTATTACTCTTACTAGCTGATTTATCTTGACCGTTATAATTCTCCTAAAAAGTTTGTGAAAAGCGCCAATATCACTGTTTTTTTTCAAGATCTGGAAAAATTCGGTTCAATGGTTTAGGGGGGGAAGGCCCAGTGGGTCGGAGGACGCATTCTTCAAACAATAATTGGCACTCTAAAGATTTGATTCGAAAAATAGTCTTAGTAACCCTTAAGTCATTTTAAAGGACCTATTCAATGATACCCCACACGATGAAAAAAAAAACATCCATCCGTCAAATGTAAGGGAGCTATCCTAAAAAAAATATGTTTCAAAATTTTATTTTACCACTTTGTCGGCGTGATTTATATACCTACATCTCCACAAGATTAAAGCTCTCTAGGGTCAACAGTTTCCAAGTAAAACCTCGGACGGACAGACATATAGAAAGACAGACGGACATGACAAAACTATAAGGGTTCTTTGTCAGGACTACGAAACCCTAAAAATGTGCTGGTCAGCCGGAATAGGTGAGTAGAGTACACGGAGACGGATGCTCTAGTTTGCGGTAATGGCGGCGGTGTACTCCTAAACGGTGTCCTCTCGCTCAGTTAGCGCGCACATGTGTGACGGGGCCATTGTTATTCAATTGTTATCTTTTTTCCGAGTATACGGGCTAATGAAACATGCGCATATCTACAATACAGAAAGATTGGTTCCGTACCCAAAGGGTAAAATGGGACCCTATTACTAAGGCTCCGCTGTCCATCTGTCTGTCTGTTCATCTGTCACCAGGCTGTATCTCAAGAATCGTGATAGTTAGAGAGTTGAAATTTTTACAGATAATGTCTTTCTGTTGTCGCTATAACAACAAATACTAAAAAACAGAATACAATAAATATTTAAGGGGGCTAGCAAAAAATCATGTTCGTTGTATGGGACAACAAACATGATTTTTTGCCGTTTTTATAGATAATGGTATGGAACCCTTCGTGCGTGAGTCCGGTTCGCACTTGGCTGGCTTTTTATTTCATTTGACGACCGTCTGGTGGAGTGGCTTACGTTCCGGACTACGAAGCCTGTTCGAATCCTGTAAGCGGCAAATTTAAGTGTGATGAGCACGGCCATATTATGTACTTAAGTCAAGGATGTTTATAAACGTATTGAAGTATGTTTATCCGTTATCTAGTCGCCATAGTACAAGCATTACTTAGTTTGGAGCTAGCAAATTGGTGTGATAGTGGGAAACAATTTATAATTTATGCAAGGCTAATTCGAGATAAGATAAGCCTTAGGCGGGACCCGAATCCACGAAGTTGTATCTTATGTTAACCTGGTACATCGATCGTGCTCAAACCATCTAATATTACAGGCACGATCCGGCGCTACCTCGAACAGAACCCGATTCCTCAACTTGTTATACTGTGCGCGGGCGCCGCCGGCGACGCCGCGCTCTACGCCTCCCTCGCGCCCGCGTACTTCCCGCGCAGCCTGAGGGAGCAGCGCGCTGCCGACGCGTGTAGCGCTAGCGAGCGCGACGAGCGACGCATCCGGATCATACACAACCCGCACTCGCATAACTCGGACAGCAGTGAGTATACACTAGTGTTATACTGTATAGACTAAGTCTACTTCCCGCGCAGCCTGAGGGAGCAGCGCGCTGCCGACGCGTGTAGCGCTAGCGAGCGCGACGAGCGACGCATCCGGATCATACACAACCCGCACTCGCATAACTCGGACAGCAGTGAGTATACACTAGTGTTATACTGTATAGACTAAGTCTACTTCCCGCGCAGCCTGAGGGAGCAGCGCGCTGCCGACGCGTGTAGCGCTAGCGAGCGCGACGAGCGACGCATCCGGATCATACACAACCCGCACTCGCATAACTCGGACAGCAGTGAGTATACACTAGTGTTATACTGTATAGACTAAGTCTACTTCCCGCGCAGCCTGAGGGAGCAGCGCGCTGCCGACGCGTGTAGCGCTAGCGAGCGCGACGAGCGACGCATCCGGATCATACACAACCCGCACTCGCATAACTCGGACAGCAGTGAGTATACACTAGTGTTATACTGTATAGACTAAGTCTACTTCCCGCGCAGCCTGAGGGAGCAGCGCGCTGCCGACGCGTGTAGCGCTAGCGAGCGCGACGAGCGACGCATCCGGATCATACACAACCCGCACTCGCATAACTCGGACAGCAGTGAGTATACACTAGTGTTATACTGTATAGACTAAGTCTACTTCCCGCGCAGCCTGAGGGAGCAGCGCGCTGCCGACGCGTGTAGCGCTAGCGAGCGCGACGAGCGACGCATCCGGATCATACACAACCCGCACTCGCATAACTCGGACAGCAGTGAGTATACACTAGTGTTATACTGTATAGACTAAGTCTACTTCCCGCGCAGCCTGAGGGAGCAGCGCGCTGCCGACGCGTGTAGCGCTAGCGAGCGCGACGAGCGACGCATCCGGATCATACACAACCCGCACTCGCATAACTCGGACAGCAGTGAGTATACACTAGTGTTATACTGTATAGACTAAGTCTACTTCCCGCGCAGCCTGAGGGAGCAGCGCGCTGCCGACGCGTGTAGCGCTAGCGAGCGCGACGAGCGACGCATCCGGATCATACACAACCCGCACTCGCATAACTCGGACAGCAGTGAGTATACACTAGTGTTATACTGTATAGACTAAGTCTACTTCCCGCGCAGCCTGAGGGAGCAGCGCGCTGCCGACGCGTGTAGCGCTAGCGAGCGCGACGAGCGACGCATCCGGATCATACACAACCCGCACTCGCATAACTCGGACAGCAGTGAGTATACACTAGTGTTATACTGTATAGACTAAGTCTACTTCCCGCGCAGCCTGAGGGAGCAGCGCGCTGCCGACGCGTGTAGCGCTAGCGAGCGCGACGAGCGACGCATCCGGATCATACACAACCCGCACTCGCATAACTCGGACAGCAGTGAGTATACACTAGTGTTATACTGTATAGACTAAGTCTACTTCCCGCGCAGCCTGAGGGAGCAGCGCGCTGCCGACGCGTGTAGCGCTAGCGAGCGCGACGAGCGACGCATCCGGATCATACACAACCCGCACTCGCATAACTCGGACAGCAGTGAGTATACACTAGTGTTATACTGTATAGACTAAGTCTACTTCCCGCGCAGCCTGAGGGAGCAGCGCGCTGCCGACGCGTGTAGCGCTAGCGAGCGCGACGAGCGACGCATCCGGATCATACACAACCCGCACTCGCATAACTCGGACAGCAGTGAGTATACACTAGTGTTATACTGTATAGACTAAGTCTACTTCCCGCGCAGCCTGAGGGAGCAGCGCGCTGCCGACGCGTGTAGCGCTAGCGAGCGCGACGAGCGACGCATCCGGATCATACACAACCCGCACTCGCATAACTCGGACAGCAGTGAGTATACACTAGTGTTATACTGTATAGACTAAGTCTACTTCCCGCGCAGCCTGAGGGAGCAGCGCGCTGCCGACGCGTGTAGCGCTAGCGAGCGCGACGAGCGACGCATCCGGATCATACACAACCCGCACTCGCATAACTCGGACAGCAGTGAGTATACACTAGTGTTATACTGTATAGACTAAGTCTACTTCCCGCGCAGCCTGAGGGAGCAGCGCGCTGCCGACGCGTGTAGCGCTAGCGAGCGCGACGAGCGACGCATCCGGATCATACACAACCCGCACTCGCATAACTCGGACAGCAGTGAGTATACACTAGTGTTATACTGTATAGACTAAGTCTACTTCCCGCGCAGCCTGAGGGAGCAGCGCGCTGCCGACGCGTGTAGCGCTAGCGAGCGCGACGAGCGACGCATCCGGATCATACACAACCCGCACTCGCATAACTCGGACAGCAGTGAGTATACACTAGTGTTATACTGTATAGACTAAGTCTACTTCCCGCGCAGCCTGAGGGAGCAGCGCGCTGCCGACGCGTGTAGCGCTAGCGAGCGCGACGAGCGACGCATCCGGATCATACACAACCCGCACTCGCATAACTCGGACAGCAGTGAGTATACACTAGTGTTATACTGTATAGACTAAGTCTACTTCCCGCGCAGCCTGAGGGAGCAGCGCGCTGCCGACGCGTGTAGCGCTAGCGAGCGCGACGAGCGACGCATCCGGATCATACACAACCCGCACTCGCATAACTCGGACAGCAGTGAGTATACACTAGTGTTATACTGTATAGACTAAGTCTACTTCCCGCGCAGCCTGAGGGAGCAGCGCGCTGCCGACGCGTGTAGCGCTAGCGAGCGCGACGAGCGACGCATCCGGATCATACACAACCCGCACTCGCATAACTCGGACAGCAGTGAGTATACACTAGTGTTATACTGTATAGACTAAGTCTACTTCCCGCGCAGCCTGAGGGAGCAGCGCGCTGCCGACGCGTGTAGCGCTAGCGAGCGCGACGAGCGACGCATCCGGATCATACACAACCCGCACTCGCATAACTCGGACAGCAGTGAGTATACACTAGTGTTATACTGTATAGACTAAGTCTACTTCCCGCGCAGCCTGAGGGAGCAGCGCGCTGCCGACGCGTGTAGCGCTAGCGAGCGCGACGAGCGACGCATCCGGATCATACACAACCCGCACTCGCATAACTCGGACAGCAGTGAGTATACACTAGTGTTATACTGTATAGACTAAGTCTACTTCCCGCGCAGCCTGAGGGAGCAGCGCGCTGCCGACGCGTGTAGCGCTAGCGAGCGCGACGAGCGACGCATCCGGATCATACACAACCCGCACTCGCATAACTCGGACAGCAGTGAGTATACACTAGTGTTATACTGTATAGACTAAGTCTACTTCCCGCGCAGCCTGAGGGAGCAGCGCGCTGCCGACGCGTGTAGCGCTAGCGAGCGCGACGAGCGACGCATCCGGATCATACACAACCCGCACTCGCATAACTCGGACAGCAGTGAGTATACACTAGTGTTATACTGTATAGACTAAGTCTACTTCCCGCGCAGCCTGAGGGAGCAGCGCGCTGCCGACGCGTGTAGCGCTATCGATTAGACCATCACATGCATGACAATAATAATATAGTGACAAGTGTTTAAATTGTCAACCCAAACCCTTGCTTTAGGCTGACTTAACAATAAATATTTTAAATACCTAAAGAACCAAATTGTTACAAAAGACACAGCTTAAAAAACAATAAAAATAAGTACAGACAGACTAGCTACGATATTTGTGCCTGTTTGACATGCATACATTTTTACTAGCTAAATGTCAAGCAAGCTTCACACTAAAACAACGTATTTTACAATATTTATTACATTTTATAACGTTACACAAGTATTATAAATATACATAAAACAAAGCAGGACAGTAAATAGCTATGATTCAAAACGGATGCACTCATAAACCGTATCACCCGTAAGAGTTCTCATTTATTAAACTGCATAATAAAAGTGTCATCCCAGAGTTTACTTAAAAACCAATTTCTAATCGGTCACATACCGAAAAAGTTTATCTATCATCTTCGGTGCAAAATGTCGACATTCGTTTGTGTTCTTAATTCATCTTGCTGCGGAATATTCCGTAGATTCCAGAAATACCTGGCGAATTCACGGAAACAAAAGAGTGTCAACAAAACAGTCACTATCGCCGCCCACTTACTCACTGATTTATTGATTACGAGTTTTATCTCGACCACATTATTACGACTTATCATGTCGAAATTAAGTTACGTATCTGCAATTTAAAAGATACTGTCAGTATGTAAATGTTAACTTTATCTAATTCTATTTAAGAATATTTTATTCGAAGGTATTGACTCCTATTTAAAAAAGAGATTAACGTTTCATTACTATTTGTTACGATTATCCTTATGATTTTTGATGGTAATTTACAAGTAGCAAAATGAATGAGTTGGTGTCTCTTCAACGCTGTGTACATTCAATCTTTCCTTTACTTGCCCATGAGAAAAAATAGGCATAACTTTCCAAAAAGGTGTAGCGATACTTCTAACAAGGTGTACATAAAGCACCTGGCTATATAGCAGCAGACGATAGTCAAACTGCAAGTATTGACTTGATTGCAAAGGGCTATGAACAGGGCTATGTTGGGATCTCCTTCGTAATCATATAAAAAACATAGTTGACAGAGTTCAGAAGAAAAACGAAGCCGACCGGCATAGGCATAGAAAAAGTAAAAGAAGTACGCAAGACGGTTTTGGAGTGGAGGCTAACTGGACGTATTAGCGCAGGCAGGCCACGTAAGTGGAACTACGACTTGGTAAAGGTGGAGGTAGCGAATAATTCCAAATGAAGACTGTTTTAAATGGCGTGCTATGAAGGATACCTACAGTCAGCATTGGGTAGAGACAGCTTGAAGACGATAGAGAAGCGTACATTGGGATAGGCCTGGGCCCCAATTCTGCTAATTTAAAAGTTCAGTATCAATTAGATCTCATGACAATGTGCTGCTAGTTAAGACTTAAATTAGTAGCAAGCTATCAGGATACCAAATGTGTGAAACAAATACAATGAGATCCAATTGATATTCAATTATGCCACTTTTTAATTAGAAGAAATTTGACCCCGATGATGATGAACTTACCTATATTTTGCCCAAAACCACAAGAAGCGCTTTTCGCGATACTAGTCGCTTCTTATCTCCGATAGCCAATGTAAGCAGGTTATCGGCGATTGACGCATTCAGTTATCGAGTACGACGCGTACGTTCAGGATATTGGAACAGTGTGTCGAACTGAAACAATGGCGGTGGACAGTGTGAGCATCAATTTGGACTTGTTGAAGCCGCGGCCGACTGGTTGGTTTATATTTTTATTTTGTTTACTTCACCCGGTATTTAGTTAAATATCGAGCAACGCTATGCGCTGAGAAAGATACTCTTTATCACGCATGTAAGGGGTAATTACCCTTACAATTCTTTTAATACATATTTACAATAGGAAATTGTCCAGGTGTGTTGCTAATCTCCACAACACAATTTCATGGAATAACGTTATTTTAAATACAACCTTGTAAATACAAACGTCTTTGTAGTTGCAAAGATGTGATAGTTTGTATTTTTAAAAATAATTTGAAGCTATGATTAATCCGTATGCTCGCAAAAAAAACAATTGAATAAAAATAGCCCCGTCACACATGTGTGCGTAAACTGGTAGAGAGGATTAATAACCTACCTATTATATATACGGTGTAAATACAATCCAGCGCCATCTGGCTTATCCTTTCAACATGCGTATCTTGGATACGTATAATGAAAAGGGTTTCGTTAATATGCCACTAGGAGGCGCCATCGTAAATGTCATACCAATTTCGTGGTAACTTATTAGTTAATGTGTATTAGAATTTTGCTTACCACGAAATTAGAATACTAACACTTCGTTAAGAAATTATCTTACGTAAAGCGATAACGGCATCGGCATCTGTCAAGTAATTTGGAAATGTCAACTAAACTTGAACTCTTGAGAAATCTTATATGTAATCAAAAATGTTACCAGACAAACATAAAAAGTTTTGATTATATTTTCCAAAATTAAAAAAAAGAATTTAAAAGTAATGCCACAATTCTTTAAACTGTGTATTACATACAATGGACTTCGCGATTTATTTGCTTTCGCCTTACGGTAAATTCTACGGCAGACCTCCATACATGAGTTTAGTTGATTTAAATATTTTGCGTTTTATTTTTTAGTAATTTGAGGTTATAAGAAGTTGGACACTTTGTAATGTTCAAAATTCATAAAAAGGTTCGGCAACGCGTACTAAGAATATATTGCCACTAGTGACCTGCGATGTGCGTTAAGCAATCGCAATAAATAGGCTTACCACTACTTTATAAGTCAATTAAAAGTTGATTAATATTTTTAACAAAAAATTTTTTTGCTGAATAATCATAAAATATATTTTTATTAAGAATACCTTAAAATCTTAAATCATATTTCTAAACACTAAATATTTCATAAATACGATTTCGACATTGTTATTTTCTTTGAGTGTTGATAAAACTTCTTGCAAGAACGCCATCTTTGCAAGGAAATTAAACTAAAATGCAATGCAAGTTGGGCGTCGATTGAAAGTTCTTTGTTAACATTTATACTTTGTGTTGTGTTTTTGATATAGGCGCTACACAGTACTATTATCGCCTTTAAACAAAATAAATTCAATGTCAAACCACAATACGTAATTAGGTATTTACGAGTATTAAGTGGATATATTCTGTGAACTGCATAAAGATTTTTACACAAAAATAGAAAAAAAACTATTAATTTTAGGGTTAACCATACTTAGAACTGAAATTCAAAATTTTTTTTTTATCAAATTCATACGTGATTTTGAGCTCCTAAATATTTTTTTTTCTTCTATAGTTTGCGCGAGAGACACTTCCAAAGTGGTAAAATGTGTGTTCCCCCCCCCCCCCCCCCCCCCCTCTGTAACTTCTAAAATAAGAGAATGATAAAACTAAACAAATATATAATGATGTACATTACCATGCAAACTTCCACCGAAAATTCTTTTGAACGAAACCTAGTAAGTAGTTTTTTTTTAATACGTCATAAACCGTTATTATTTATTAAAAAAAAAGATAATAGTACGGAACCTTTCGTGCGCGAGTCCGACTCGCACTTGGCCGGTTTTTTATGAAGTCGAGCGGGGCCAGCATTCTGATGGATGTGTATGTACTTAGCCTGTTCCGACCTCTTTTTATTTAAAGTACTATTTTTTTTCCAACGGGCCAATAGGGAAGTCACTGGGGCCTATGTACAGCAGTGCGTCATGTGGCTGAAGTGATGTTGATATGATTTTTTTTTGTGAATAGATTTTTTCCGATATTATTTTTGTGATTATTTTTACGATATTAATATTGTCGACGATATATACGATATTAAGTATTACGGTTACGAGAAACCCATATCAAAACTGAAATGGATAAAATTTAAATAGATACTTATACAGGGTGTAACAAAAAGGCGAAATAATATTTCAGGGTATGTATGTATGTAACGTGAACATTAAGTAGTAAACGTTTTAGTTAAAAATAAACAACTTTTTTTTCCCATAAATAAATTGTTTTTTTACCGAAAGTGTTGACAACCCTGAATCTGCGGTCATTCGTTAGCAAAACCCCGCCCGCAACCCTCGCCCGCCGCACGATCAGCTGATGCTGATGTGATATTTAAGGTTGTCACCGATAAGTTTTTGTTAAAACTTTAGCATCAATTTACTCAGTAATTTATACTTGCAAGAGTTTGTGGTTTTGCATAGATTTACTACTCTACACGTCCTTTAAATTTTATTTCGCCTTTTTGTTACACCCTGTATAGTATATATAAATTTAAATAGATTATATATTATTATTATAATTATCCAATAAAAAAGGTTAATCAATGTTTTTCCTGCTTTTAGATCTTACTTTTACTTAAATACTTACTCTTACAATGCATATTTGTTTCTAAAAGATTTTCTAATATCATCGTCAAGTAAAAAAACATTTGACATAGATAAGTAAAATGTATTTTATAAATTGTTAAATAAATAAAATAATACTGTTTTTAATAATAATGCATTGTACAAATAACAACCCATTGTTATCATTGAACCTGTTTAGCGTCCTTTCTATCAATGTATTATCATTTTAATGTTATCGGCATTGAAATTCCCGTTGGCTTTTGAGTACACCATCATTAATTATTATAATAATCACAGTTTTATATCTAATATATCCCCAAACGTTGCTATGGAATGACTATGTAAATTCACTTGATGTTGGATTTTTAATAAACTTGCTCGTGTGTACTCTGACTAAACCACACATGTGAAACAAGCCTTATGCGCACGACACGAGTTACGCCAACTACGGTGTTATTTTGGCAATCTGTGCTCCTAATAACTTTACTTATCTTTGGACGAGGTGGTGTGTTTAGTATTTCTATACAAAACAGTGTAGTAAAACTTTTTTGTTAGTTTAAATTAGGCGATTTAGACGACAATGTGTTTTCGAACTTGAGTGATTGTGAAATCTTGTGGTTAAGCAATTATCGGTAGTATAATACTGAAGTATGCTTTATAGTGTAGTATTTGAGTAATAATGTTGGATGTGTGGTCAGTGATAAGAACTAGTGTTGCCAAAATTAAAATATAAAAGGTGGAAGTACAAATAAACAAGTCCGATATAATAAATATAATAATAAACATTGTTTTCGTGTTGTGGGCTGTGGAATTACTTTTATTTATTTGTTTGAGTGTAGAACAGTGCCAATGTAAGGTTTCCTCCTTTCGCAAGACGCCATGTTTTGTCACCAGAGCCGCCGCTGTCACAGATAACATGTTCAACGACGGTTTCGAGTTCGATTGTGAGTCTGTCAAACTTTACTGTAACTTTTTGAAAAGGTGTTTACGATAACGTCTGCATGTGACTATTATATTATACCCTATCAGTTTGGGCAAGCATGACGTGGGTACGTTGTTCGTCTTCCGATTGATCTGTCCCTTTATAGACAATATTCAAATACATTTACTTTAATGAAGAATGTATTCAACAAAGATAAAATATATTTTTATTTAAAACATTTCATAGAAATAATATAGATACGCCAATTAAAAGATTTCTCCTTGGTGGTGTTGTGTTTAACGCTAAATTAAGATAGTCACGTATAAATGAAATGATTAGGAATTAATATATAATAATATGGAATATACGTATCGTTATTCTATAAATAAATATCAATTCTAAAGGTTGTCTGAAACAGAATCGCCTATTTTATTTAAAAAGAGCACACCATGAGCTACTGAAAAGTCAATCAGAGTAACAGTCTCAAAGGCATTAGTTTAATATATGTATGTATATGTTTGTATAAATATGTATTTAAGTAAATGATATTTAGTATGTAGCTATTCTAAACACTTAAGTCTTTAACCGTCTAAAACCTGATCATAATGTAAAATCTATTGTTTGGGTGTCACCGGTGCAGTGACCCCACGGAATTCTTTTTTTTAATGTACAACATGCTTGTGGAAACACCGGTTCATTGGCTGCAATGTTTATTTTATTTTATTTATGTTCAATTGCATACTCCACTAACAGCTTTGAGCCAAAGCGTGGAGTGGGCCAGTTACAGGCCATCTAATAAAGACTAAGCTCTTAACGATATCTCCTAACTTGTACTAGTCTATAAATATCAATGGCATGTTGTGTAATTTTTTAAATTCGATATTCGAAGCATCGCCCGCGCTAATATAGATTAAAAATAAACGAATTAATCTCACAAAATACTTTGAATATCATTGTTTCATACTTAGAAAATAATAAATTTCATTTATCCAAACTAAAAGTTGAACTAAGGTTAGTTCCTAACCGTAATCCTAAATAATAATTTTTGTGATTTTTACTTCAAAAACGAAGGACATTCCATACACAACCTTATCCCCTTTTTCACCCCATAGGGGGTGCTTTTATCAAAAATGCTGAGATTCATAATAATATGAATTAATTTTCAATTCGTAAACACAAAATTTGGAGATCCGTACTTTAAAACTGACAGACTTTCATACAAACTTTGGACACCCATTTCACCCCCTATTTAAAAATCCTTCCTTAGTAGGTGCTTACGTCATATGAGGTATACATGCGCGAAATTTCAAGTTTCTAGCCTTCAGGGTTTGGCCTTTTGCCTTTTATATAAATAGATAGATAGAATTATTATTTTGAAGAGGAAAGATTTCATTTTTTTTTTGTTTGAATTGAATAGGATCCGAAACTACTAAACCGATTTGAAAAATTCTTTCAAGATTAGATTCCTACATTATTTCGGATGAACATAGGCTACTTTAAAATTCCGATGGCGCTGATTAGTATGAGATGTATTATCCGAAACGAGCTACCGTTATTATATTGTTTTATGAATAAACTGAAGACCACGCGAACGAAGTCGCGAGCTACAGCTAGTATATTATAAAAGGTCTTCATTTGTGTTAACTCATAATATATATGACAGGAACTTAGTGAAACAACGTAAATGTCAAAAAAGATAATTTAAGAATACTTTCTAAGTTTAAAATAATTAACCTGTGCCTGTACCTAGATAAGGAATGAATGCAGCCGTTGGCTGGCTGGCATAGTGATACGAGTATCTTGAATTGCTAAACAGTTTTTTTTAGTACGCAATAAGTGTACAGTAACATCCTTATTGCTAAATACTTAGTGAAGAAGGTCTTCTGCAAATGTTTTTTGATAAAGTAACAGTCAACAGGCGTTATCACATTAACAGATAAATTGAAAAAGTTTATTTAGTTAGTCAACAATTTTACAAAGACTGCATGATGATGTGTATGCTATAGTCGTCCATTAGGTTTAAAAATGTTCAACCACTTTTCAGAGTAATTTAAATAAATTATTTCTAAAACAAACATAGGTTTAATGATCTTTATTCTCATTAGAAATTTACATTTCACTTGAAATTACGTATACGTTGTATAAATGTTTTATTCGAATAATATAAACTTTTGCAGTACCCGATGGGACCCGTAATGATCTTATACTTAAAATTTAACACCCAAATGTATATTACATAAAAATTTTAAGTTTAAATGGCGCGCAATTTCGCTTGAAGATTTGACATAATATTTTGTTAATAAGTTTTGTCATGAGAAGCGTAGAATGTAGGTTTTTTGAGCCTTGCAGTGGGAGAAATGAGGTAAATGTTTTACGAAAGTTTTTTTTAAAAATTAAAACCTCTAAATTGAACTCTAAAATAATGCTAAAACGCCGTATTAACATCTTAATTTCGCTCACCCTATATAATGGCATGTTAATAATTAGAGAAAACAAAACAAACTAATATTTAATGACAGACGCAACGCAACTTTTATTTCAGACTTCATAACTACGGAAATTAGTTTTTTAAACCAAAAGAAAAACGTTTTGTTGTACGGCAAAGCTGCAATTCAAAGTAATACTTAATGTAAACAATAAGTACGTCGTGTAAACTGTGTCAATAATTATTTAATGATTTACATTTCTATGCAATAATAACGTTTTCTTACAAAATATTAAGTCAAAAATGTATTTTTTTATGATTTTAGTATTGTTTTTCTTATCTTACCCTAAAATACGGCTCAATCAAAGATATAAGATTAATAGGTAATTTTAATGTGCATTTTTGAAAGACGGCAGGCACGTTCCTGTTGTGTCCTTTTAGAATAAAATAGAATAGAAAACATTTATTTCACACAGATGCACAATTACAAACATAATCAGATATAAACATAAAAAGATTGTCAAAAAGCTCAGCATTTTTCGTTACAGCCAGAGCCATAACGACGCTGGTTTTCAGCGGAGACCCCGCAGGACGTGGGACTTTTATTTTTACTTGTATAAGTATGTTTTTCACTGTGTCATTCGTCGTAAAAAAATTTGGGCGTTCCCATTTACGAGTAGGTAGGTAGGTGCGAGAGGTATATGTCGAATAATTATTATTTCTAAATTGTTATTTAATATGCATTGTTTGGATTTCTCAATCGCTCATAAATTTACATTCACGAGCGTTTTCACTTACTTGCTCACATATCATGAAAAATTACGAATACGAACATAAAATACGAATAATTATTTATGACCAATCATCAATGTCTGACTCGGATGTATGTTACATAAATCACGATTCAGTTAACAACAGAACTTTATTTATTCGTCTTAACTACATAAACAGAATTAAAAACGTATCTATCTTCATTGACAGATTATAATGTCAAGGCTAGAATGAACCAGGAATGAAAAACTTTAATCGTAACCTATTAATTTAATATTTTAACGAGGTTTACTTAAATTGGGCGATATTCATTTAAATACCATTTAACCATAATATTTAATAATAATAATAAATAAATAAATATTGGACAACATCACATACATTGCTCTGATCCTAAGGTAAGTAGCTAAAGCACTTGTGTTATAGAAATCAGAAACAACGACGGTACCACGACACCCAGACCCGAGCCAATATAGAAAAGTTCGTTTTCTACATTGACCCGACCGGGGATCGAACCCGGAACCTCAGAGATGGCGGCGCCATTTAAAGTCCGGCATGCTCGCCTCTCGGCCACGGAGGTCGTCATATTTGATGTAATCAATAGAAGATAAATATCTCATAGTAAAGTAATAAACTGAAGCATTTGACGTGTGTCTTCTAAATGTTTAAATATAAAGTATACATAGACTCATATCATATCAGTTGCGCAATGCAGATTTTTTTTATCTGTTAACTTTGTGAAATATAATAATATTATTATGTAAATATTGTCGTATTATAGTCTTAGTATTATCTTTGCCATGAACGAACAAGCATGAACTTACTACCGGGTCGAATTAATTCAAGCAAACGGTACAATTAAGAATGGATCGTTGATTCGAGGTGCCAAATAAAAAATATGGCGTTTTATTTTGTAACATTGATTTTAATCCCATTTCAAACATTACTAGCCACACTGACTTATTATTTAGTCAGTTTTACATCGGTACACCTTTAACGAATAAGCTAAGAATAAGTGTAACTTTTAAACTAAATCTGCTTTCTAACTCTCTTTAAATATTTATTTATTTCATATTATTTAACAGCCTGGAACACAATAAGGCGATGCTAGGCAAAGAGAGAGACGTATCTTTGCCTAGCCTTGTCTTATTTCATTTGAAAACAGCTCTGTGTCCTCTTTCCTTAGGTAAAACCTTTTTTTTCCTAGCCTTTTCCAATCCTATTTTGGGGCGGTTGATTGGCTCTCCTCGCCCTATTTCGCCATACATTTCGCATTTCAGTTCCCGATCGTTTACAAAGGCTTCCTTTATGTCGGACCTCCAAATGAGGGACGGCTCTACCCAAGAAAACCATCTTACTGATTTAGCTAAAAAATAATACAACCACAAACAAGTAATACTTAAAAGAAGGCTCCATCCCTGAGTTAAGATAATTGTAATTTTTTTAAAGAAATAAACGATTTATTTATTATTATTAAATACAAATACTTGTCTTCCCCCTAGCGGAAGACGACGCGTCGCTCTGTGACGAAGACGCGGCGGCAGAAGCGGCGGCGGCGTTCGCGAGAGCGTGCGCGCCCGACACGCAGCGCTTACTCGCTCCGCCCGCGCCCGCGCCCTACGTCGACCGCAGGCTGCTGGACGACCACGAGCAGTGAGTATGATTTATCTTTAGCCCGCAAAATAGTCATTCTCCAGCGAGTGCTCTCGTCATGTCTCGTGCGAGAGGGCGAGTGACGAGTGCTACCCTGTACACTCTCATTAATTTAGTATACGATTCGAGCTTCGAGAAGATGGACGCCTTCTCAATTGCAGCGGCGGATGCCATATGCGCTATCAGTTACTACAATCGCGTGATCTTTACTCACACAAATGGCCCAAATACGAATGCATCCCACCCATATCCCAAATGAGAAAGGCGACTGCCCGATTAGAATTCTTGTGCCAAACTGAACCACTCGAGCGAGAGTGTACAGTTATGCACTCACGTTGCCTCGCGAGGGCAAGCGAGGCCCTTTGACTCGCGAACAAAATACCGACTCTGAGTGGAAGGCAAACGAGGCGAGGCGAGACATAGCGAGGCCAAGCGAGTGTAGCATGTACACTCTCGCACTCGTCAAGCCTCGCGGTCCCTCGACGAGAGTGTACAGCTGCCATTAGGCATAAATCTCTAGGCTCGATCCTGATTGCTCGGCTTGCAACGCGGTCGAATCACGCGACGAACTGACGAGTGCGCGCGCATGTCGATGCAAAACTAGGCATTCGAAGTCCAAATCGCTTCCTTCCCTGACCGGAGGCTGCTGAACGACGAGTTGTGAGTACATAGTTGAAAACGTCCCTTTACAGACTGTCTAGATGACGAAGATTTCTGACGACAAGTAAAGAATGGAGATATGTATTATGTACCTAATCTTCGGAGATCACGGAGACGAGCTTGATCATCAAAATTAAATTATTAAATCACAACAAACTACTTCATTAACTTACCTATGCTGAAATCTTCGCGCGTCTATAGATTTGAAGTGACTCTACTTAAACCCAATGCTACAAAAAACAATATAGGAAGATCTTAGGAAAAATCCACCATCGTTAAAAATATAAAAACTAAAATTAAACTTAATGAGAAACTCTCATTACCTCACAACGGGACGCAAATATTTGCCTTCGTCAAAATTATCTCTCACTTGCGCCGTGACACCGACGACTGACAGGTTTTATGCTATTTACGTTATTTGATGTTTGAGTGGTAAATATAGCAAACGTTTATCCGTAGTTTTTTCTGGTAAAAATATCATAAACACGTTTTGTCTATGCGACCGCCAGTCACAAAGTCGTTAAAAACAGTCGTATCTTAGGGTCTACACAAAATATAAATTGGTCGTCCATTAATCACGTGAGGCTCGAAGGGGGGGGAGGGGGTCCAAAAAACATGAAGTATGACTAAGGGGGGAGGAAGGGTTGGAAAAAGATATCACATGTATTTATTTTGTCCTTGAATGCACGATTTTTAAACCGAAAAGCGGTTGCGTGTACCAAAAAAAAAATACACGTGATTTTGGGTAGGGCGAGGGGGGGTAGTCTTAAACGTGACCACGTATCACCATTGGGGATTGCTAAATGGACGACCCCAAATACTGTATACATTGTATATGTATATAGTTTTGTTACATTTCTCGCTAAATTATTGTAACTAAAACTTTACTGAATAACTGCGAAGTTTCCGCAGACTGCTCGTGCGTCCACTCGTGCGCAAGCACACGCAATCGATCCCTCGTCGTCGAAGATGATTATTAGTGAACCCACGATCGATATTAATAGACCCCTCAAAATAACACCCGCAAATATAACCCACCATCAAAAGCGAGCTGAAGGAATGCGCGGTATTTTTATAAAATCCTTTCCGATACCAAACTGTAAGATATTTCAAGAAATCTCTTAATAGCGCTTGTTGGAAATCGATGACGCAAATCACTCAATGATTTGTTTATCGTCTTCATTTTGTATCAATCTATAATTATAATTATCTTTCCCTAGTTTACCGAAACGCCACTCAAATTAACAACTCTCGCTTATATTTGACAGGCTCGTATACATTTCAAAATTCAAACACCGAGTTATTCAAAGCTGAAATTAAGTACCGTTGTTGAATCATCGTCACGTCAACGTAAGGCTCAGGATCCAGGAGTATTTTGGCACAACAAGGTTTCCCGCATTTAATTTTTCACTTGATCAAAACACCACTGAGCAGATATTTTTCCCGTTTCCCCTACTTTGTAGAGGGTATAAAGTTTTCCGTACCCAAAGGTTAAAACGGAACCCTATTACTAAGGCTCTGCTGTCTGTCTGTCACCAGGCTGTATCTCATGAACCGAGAGTTGAAATTTTCACAGATGATGTATATCTGTTGCCGCTATAACAACAAATACTTAAAAACAGAATACAATAAATATTTAATGGGGCTCCCATACAACAAACGTGATTTTTTTTGCTATTTTTATAGATAATGGTACGGAACCCTTCGTGCTCGAGTCCGACTCGCACTTGGCCGGTTTTCAAGTTTTAAGTCGAAGTAATACGGGCTAAAACATGTTTCTGCTTCTACTGTTCCCTTACATAGGGTGGCACTTTGAGGCTGACTGACAACGAACGCTCGAGCTCGACATAGTTGTTGCAACAATTTGAACATTATTCCCAAGTGTATTGTCCTTACCGATCTCTTCCGCAAACGACCTAATAAAAAAAACTGTAGAACTAAGCAAACTTAAGAAGGCTAGAGCCACTTTCAAATTAATTACATATCTGTGATTTAACTTTAACTTTTAGCGGTTATGCTTGTGCAAATGCTTGGGGTATTTCTAAAAATCATTATTGTATAGTTTTCGGTTCTTTCAGCATGAAAGTGTTCAAAACACTGAATTATATGTCTAAAATTTATAAAGTGTCGTTTTTCTATTTGGCACCTTGATTGCTTCTAACTTTATATCTAATTATCCCTAGAACGAACGTCGTCGTTCGTTATCCTTATTAAGAGGTCGGACTAAGTATTTAAGTTTGAATTAATCTAATTTTTCTTTTGGTATATGAGGGCCAGTTTGTTATCGCGTAATTGTAACAAACATCTTTTAATATCAACATCGTACTGCAATGTCATTTAGCTTTGCCACTGGTTACAACAATGCGAAAATGTGTTTTTGTTATTTTTTGAACATCATTGACATGAATGAATCACGTAAGTATTTGTGTTTTACTTTTGTTAAAATTTTTGTTTGGTACATAGTATAATATAATTTTTTATTGATTTATTTTCATCTGTCCGTGACTCACGCGCGGCTTTAAATTAAAGAGCTTTTTTTTAAACAACTTCACATACATTGCTCTGATCCTAAGGTAAGTTGGTAAAGCACTTGTGTTATAGAAATCAGAAACAACGACGGTACCACAACACCCAGACCCGAGCCAATATAGATAAGTTCGTTTTCAACATTGACCCGACCGTGGATCGAACCCGGAACCTCAGAGATGGCGGCGCCATTTAAAGTCCGGCGTGCTCGCCTCTCGGCTACGGAGGTCGTCAAAAGAAGAGTTTTGAAGAATAACAAACATATTTACTAGCTTGTGGGGCAGTAAAGCATTATTTAACAGCTTTAAAAGCATTTCACAATCATGGATTCCTGCATTTAACACGTAATATTTTTATGCAAAAAAAGACAGGAATGCCGTTTACGAAACTTTTGAAATGTCCTAATTTTATCTAATGGTATCTGATTCTGTATGACCGTGTAGTATATGCCTAAAAATGTTTCACATTCAACAAAAATATCTAAAAACTAAGAAGGCGCACCTCACAAATATTAATTTCCGAAAAATTTAACGCAATAAAACTTTCTTTGAAACTTTCCATTGACTAATCCATGATTTCAATACATTCACGCGTCTTATTAAACAAGGTTAGTGGTGGGTATTTAGTAAGAAATTCTGTCACGGAAAATCCTTTTCACTGAAATTAGTCGTGTTTGGGAGAGGGCCCTGAATAATTTAGGCGGCTGTCAAACTAATGCGAGCGTGTTCGTGTTGCTTATCGATCGGGCTGTTAGGCTCAACACACATTGCAATTGACTTTGACAAGGAGTGTGTATTTAATACTTTTTTTCGGATTCTGTACCCTATTATTAAAACTCTGCTGTCCGTCCGTCTGTCACTAGGCTGTATCTCATGAACCGTGATAGACAGTTGAAATTTTCACAGAATGTATTTCTGTTGCCGCCTTAACAACAAATACCATGAAAACATTGAGTTGAATTAAGATCCTCTTTTTTTAAGTCGGTTGAAAACAGAAATAATTATTTAAAGGGGCTCCCATACAACAAACGTGTTTTTTTCCGTTTTTATAGATAATGGTACGGAACCCTTCGCGTGCGAGTCCGACTCGCACTTAAGCAGTTTATTATAATATTGAAATATATTACTGGCTGCTGCCTGCGACTTCGGTCGCATTTTGTTCGCAACAAGTCACTAAAGTTTTATCTTAATAAATTCTAAATTTTAGGAAAATACGGGACAAACAATCAAACAAATATTTAATTTGATACAATTCATGGTTCCAAAGATTATGTTATTTAAGTCTTGGACAGAGAAATGTCGCAAGAGTCTATGGTATGATAAGTAAAAAAAAAACAGTTTTGAAACCATCTGGTCGCTGTCTATGGACATATACAACAAAACTTATATTGCGTCAAAAGTTTCTTAATGTGAACGTATTAAACTTTTTAATATCTTAACGGTATCAGGCGTCACATCTGTATGTTTAAACTTCGTCATTAAATCCTCACTCAGGCACTCCAGTCACGTCACGAAGCGAAACAACATGCTCAGTCAGCCTGCTGCCTGTCAAGCGGTGATTGATTGCGTTGCTCCCCTTCAGTTGAAATAAACACCAATTACGCTCGAATGCTTATACGTGCTGTTCGTAAATAGCAGTAATAGGATAGTAATCCTTTCTTTCCCTATTTTGCCATCATGATCATTACAGTCACAGGACGTCCACTGCTGGACATAGGCCTTCCACAATTACGTAGGTTGAAAGCGTCTAAGAGCTTCTACAACCTTTACCAATTCGTCTGTCTACCTTCACCTACAGAACCGTCCTACACTGCGCTTGCCGTTCCATGGCTTCTATTTTAGAATCTTTAACCTGTGTGCTCGAAAAAAAGATAACAATTGAATAAAAATATGGACCTACCCGCGCACACATGTGTGCGCGATACGTGCTTACAAGTCAATCTAGTTACCAGATAAATTTTTCTTCTTCATAATGTTCTTTATAGCTTTTTTTAGCCTTATTTACTGACCTGATATAACTTTGGTTTTGCAAAATAAAGAATTGAACAGCATCCTCCACCGACTTGCACTTAGCACTTAGCGTGTGATTATTCTTTCAATAATTTTACTGGATTGTTTCCAATTATAAGCCTTCTGTGATATTAATAGTACCTTTCTTTACACTTGCAATGTAATCAGAATTCGATCAGCACGCATCCAAAGCACTCTCGCATCCATTAACAAACACGTCAAACTAAGTTTGTTCAGCGATAATGTGTGACGGCTGCGGCACTGTGACGAACTCCTCATCTATGTGCTGTGTGTTGGTTCAAAACATGTTATTGTAAGGGTCCATATAAGACTGCTGTCAACAACCACAATACGCCTGACTTTATCAATTGATATTGAACTTTATGAGTTGTTAATAAAGTCGAACACTAGGTGTGTAACTATTGTCTAAAACAGGTTAGTTAACGGACAATAAAGTCCTGAAGCAGTTATAGGGTTAAAAAATTGCAATATATAGGGTAAAAGACATGCAAAAGAACCTAACTCTGTTTGCAGAAATAAGTAAATTGTTTTTTGTGTAATGGTTCCTCTGTCTAAAGGCTACGGGTCTAATCGCTTTAATTAAATGCAAAAACTAGGTTTTCCGTAGGTAAGTGTTCTATACACCATTTTTTTTTATCAACAAAACATAACGCCACTTGTATCTAGTTACCATTGCAAACTAACTTCCAGCAATCTAGCAATGGAACTCAATGGGAGTTAGGTAAATCCTCTTTCAGCTCTCCAATCCATCTCTTAAATTACTCGGAAATTATACTACTATTCAGAGCTCCTAGCATACTCTCCGGAAAGAGGCGTAATAGATAAACCGACCTCGGCATTTCAAGTTCGCACATTACGAGTTAAACACTTACCGGCTAATTTCCTAACCCATTTCAAAGATTATTTAGTCTTATTAGTCTTACTGATGTAATAAATGTGAAAGTTTGCAAGTTTATTACCCAATGACTCTAACAATCAAACGGAAAGGCACATAGATATTAAACTAGCTTTACACCAGATATTTTGTTCTGTTATGTCGTTCCCGTCTACGCAAGAGGAGGGAGCAAAAGTTAAGAAGAAAACCTTTGAACATTTTTTTGATGTTTAAAAATAATTAAACGGGATAATAAAATTCCACGGATAAAAAATGGAAATCATGGCGATCACAACAGTGCCGAAATATCGAAAACTCAAAAAGAAACATTAGTAATTATTCCGATTTAGTTATATCCAATGTTTGTGACCGTGAAAGTTAAAACATAACTTTGTTTTATACCATTCAAAGAATAAAAATGTCTCACATCACATTAGAAATTCAAATCGACGTATCAGTTCTCTAGAAATGGGAAAAACAATTGTTAAGGGAGGGTGGGAGGGCGAATTTTTGCCCTTTATGACGTCCTAGGGGTACAAAAGGGGTGTCTAAAGATGCGTCTCGTCGAGACGGACAATACTGTCAAACTACGGAACCGGGGTGCCGTAGAAAATTTAAAAGTTATAGACGAAAAACTGAAATTCAGTACTTTCAAAATTTTTTTGTAAAATCCAGGAGCGTCGCAGCGTGCTGAAATTGACGGCGTCTAGCTCGTATGGACTGGATCTACAAGATAAAAATGTTTTTCTTTCTTGTCCTCTCTACAACATTGTTTTCCAAGAGTTTAATTAAGCGAGAGTGATGCTGTATGTGCAAACTGCATCCCATCCCATCGCGACGTGCCAGACGGAAGAATACGCTGACCTAATTCAATTGTGCAAAGTAGAACGGAGCTTAGGGTTTGGACATAGACACTAGCAGACCGGTTTTAAGTGTTCGAGACACAGACAGTTTAATGAAAGTGAGACAAAATGGAAATGAAATCAAATCTTTATTTGTCCAGAACATGGTTATAGTGGATGTACATTAAGTTAGAGTCCTCATGTTCTACCGAATTTGGCACACAAATTTATAACATGGTCGTAGCTATTGTTATTACGTCCTGAATTTAAAAAGATAACAAATTTATATTAGTTTAACATTAATTTAGCACTTTGAATGTATATAATTAAGCTTTTTTTTTAAATTGCCAAGAGTAGCGCATATAAGTCTTAGGACAGCTGAATCTAAAAGGGAAAGTCAATGGATACATTTTATTGCAATTTTTTCGTGTGCAACTTTACGTCATATTATTATGTCAATTGATTGTTGCTATTTGTTTTTAAAATACATCATCTGTAAAAATTCAACTCTCTAACTATCACGGTTCATGAGATACAGCCTGGTGGCAGACGGACAGACAGACAGACTGACGGACAGCGGAGCTTTAGTAATAGAGTCCCGTTTTACCCTTTGGGTACGGAACCCTAAAAATGAGATATTATTGCACAGTAAAAAATTCACACTTATACAACCTTAAGAGATCTTTTCCAGTCCAGACAACATTTTGCAAATAAAATATGAAATAGATATTTCGAAAACAAACCGCTGTAGTAAATATTAGCAATCAGCTTCGGGTGTTGGCTTACTAGCCCCAGTTTCAAGACTCGACACCTTGATAGACGTAAATAGGTATACAATGTTTGTGTTACCACAATATAAGGTGTAAACTTATCAGTTAACTCTTTTCTAGGGGATGATTCTACTACCTAAATAGAACAATTTTTTCTATGGGACCAACTTCAAAATCGCAAAGCAAAAAACCATTTCCCCATACAAAACGGCAGACCAGCTGAGATCAGTTTGTATAAAGATATGAAATATTTTTTTACGATTTCGAAGTTGGTCTCATACAAAAAGTTGTTTTATTTGAGCAGTAAAACCACCTCCTAGAAAAGAGTTGACTGATAAGTTTACACCTTATATATCACTGTTGTTCACACTTTTACTTTGTTATGACAAACTCCTTTTTCGTTTCACATAAAATATTAATGATGCCCAAAAATAAAGTAAAAAGCTATAGCTACAAAAACAATTCTGTTGCATAGAAATAAACGAGCTTGACTGAAATGATGACGCAAAAGGCCAAAGCGCTAAATAAATTGTCAGTAGATTATACTACGTATCAGTGTGACGACGTTGTTAAAACTTGTAACGCTTAAACTTCAGTTTCATTAGATAAACATTCTTAATTTATATTTAAATAATTTATCCGATTACGATGTAACTTTGGTGAGTTCTGGAAATACCGGGGAAGGTATTTGAATTAAATTTAAACGCAAAAGAAATCGCGAGCGACAGCTGGTTTTGGATACTATTTAAATATAAAACACCAACTCGCCTAACACAGAATTTGAACCCAGGTCATAAAAACCGGCCAAATGCGAGTCGGACTCGCGCACGAAGTGTTCCGTACCATTATCTATAAAAACAGCAAAAAAAACACATTTTTTGTATGGGATATGCCCCTTAAATATTTATTGTATTCTGTTTTTTAGTATTTGTTGTTATAGCGGCAACAGAAATACATCAACTGTGAAAATTTCAACTGTCTAGCTACCACGATTCATGAGATACAGCCTGGTGACAGACGGGCAGACAGACAGACGGACAGAGGTTTACCCTTTGGGTACGGAACCCTAAAAATGAGATGGCGATGTATTTGGCTAAGGCCGTGTACATGAGTGAGCCGTGTAACTTAGTAAAGAATCAGGATTAGCAGAAGACTGGTTTGAAACCCCGGGGTTAGTTAGCCATTTTAATTTATTGCTCTTTAACATTTCCAATAACCGCTTTATCTTCGTCAATGCAGTATTACCACAGTGACCGAACACCTGCATTTCCCCTCCATCCCTGTCTTTGATGGACACTGTCAACGTACATTATTGTAGACACAATGAGATGAACATTGAACAATGAGTTGACAAGAATGACGAGGTAGGTATCTAGGTTGTTTCTTCCGTTGACGTCCTGACATCACAATACACCTTACGGATATACGAGTACTTTCTAACAAACCCTTCCATCGTTAATGAGCTTTCATTCGACTATAGTGTCCATTATTGAAAAGTATAAATATTAGAGTATTTTTATCTTATCACAGAATGACTAAAAAACTTGCTGTCACATTTTTTTTTTTCTGAAAATATTGACATCAAACCAAAATGTTCAAGTGCTCGTGCAACACCGTCATGAGATGAAGCCAATAGTACAATCACAGAATAAATATTAGTTATTATGGCTATCAAGAGATAGGTTTCAAAAATTCGCGATCGAGCAATGCACACATTAACATCGCTAACGGCGTCTAAGTGTGCGTCATCACCATCTCAGCCTCTCTCTGTCTGTCTGTCTGTCTGTCTGTCTGTCTGTCTGTCTGTCTGTCTGTCCGTCCGTCCGTCCGTCCGTCCGTCCGTCCGTCCGTCCGTCCGTCCGTCCGTCCGTCCGTCCGTCTGTCACCAGGCTGTCCGTCCGTCCGTCTGTCACCAGGCTGTATCTCATGAACCGTAATGGTTAGACAGTTGAAATTTTCACAGATGATGTATTTCTGTTGCCGCTATAATGACAAATACTAAAAAACAGAACAAAATAAATATCTAACACAACAACAATACAACAAACGGGGCTCCCATACAACAAACGTGTTTTTTTTAGAGTTTTTATAGATAATGGTACGCAACCCTTTTTTTCATCCAGCCACTTACTTGTGGTACAGTCAACAGCTTTGAACCTTCCATAGAATATCTAAAATCCTCTACCAAATTACAACTCTTATCAATTTATATCCATAAAGAAAAGTGGTTGTTGACACTGTCCATGGTATTTTATATGGACCTGTCTGAATCTCCCAAATGCGTCAGTCAGCCGTCGGGTAACGTCACGGTAATCTTATCCGCGGTGACGTCACCGTGGACCCGTCGCCCGACACCCGACCGGTCGGCCGACCGGTCACCCGATCGATCGACGGATGCCGCCCCACTGGGAGGGCGTGCCGGAGGGTGCCCTTTCTGTTATTCCTTACAGAAGTTCGGTATTGCCATTACATCTTGCTTTTTTACCATAAAATTTACACAATATGTGCCCTGTAAGTTATAAAAAATTAAATTAATTAATTTCTGAATATGTATAAGCTCCTGAAGGCAGTTTATGACTCTCAAAATATTGAACGCTAGGCACCCTAGAGGTACAAAAGCCTGAACATGGTGTCACCACCGTATTTGACCCTTGTCTGCACGACTCCACTGAAAGAGCTGCGTCCAAGGGAAAAAAACGGTAAGAGTTTAAAACAAAAAATACAAAAATATTTTTTTAAGAAACTTTAGAAATCACTCGTTTTTATAGATATATACTATATTCGTTAGATCTACAATTGACTCTGTAGACTAGACAAAGCCTTACCATAAATTTGGTAACTCGATAACAATAAAATTACCCTATTAATCGGGTAAATTACGCCTGGTATTGGTCCGCGCACGGCGCATCTCACCATGCTCCCTCTCAGTCCACAGTCGAACCGCGACCACTGCGCAGGGCTGACGATCGTGCCGTATCGACCGCCTGCTATCGCGTATAAACAACTTCCTCACTACATCGCAATCACCAATTCCTAAAATATAAAATTTTCAAAATAAAAATTGAAACAATAACATAAGTGGAACGTGAATGGACACAAGTGAAAAACTATCGCACATCTGTATAATGTATAGCGTATACCAGTTACTTTGTTATTCGTGCTAAAGGACGTAAAAGTCACTTAACTCTATTATAGTTTTAGAATATCGTATGTATGATCATTTCCTTTATTTCACACGAACAAGTGGACGGGCGAACAAATCGTTTGTGACCGCGGAAGCCGGTGCCAACGAGCATGTTATGATTGCTGTGTGCGCCAAATACGCGAATGTATCCCAAACAAATGTGCCGGCAAGAGAAAAACTCACATTTATCGCTTCCTTTGTGATATTTTGAAAAGATTCTTTAAACTCTTTATTGCCAGCCAGTGCAGCCAGTCTCAACCAATCCTTAACCTAAAGATTCTCCTAATCCTTAACCGGACTCAGGTCCGGCAATAATCTTTTCAGTACGATGAAAATTGCCATGTGGCTAACATCTTATTTTCTGCCTTACACTAACACAATGATTAGTTCATAAAGAAAGAAAATGCAAAAATTTATTCAGTTCAGATTTCAGTTTAGTCCTTTTTTGTGCAACATTCGGTTATTAAATATTCAAAAGAGCCCTATCAATCGATTTGTTTACTAACATTCATGACATATTTTTCCTCTAGTAATACAACAATGGAATTATGCGTCATTGTCCTTAAAATAAATATTAACTTAAATATGGTATTATATGAATAAGAGTCACGAACATTTCTATTTTTTTATTACTGTTATTGACAACACGCTCTACTTTTAGAAATTTAAACAGATATCAAAGAGCACACATCTGGCTTGAAAATTTGATGAGTTCCCGAATCTACAGTAGACTTTGTTCTCTTCTTCTCTTCTATTTCTTTAACACGAAAATACGTGAACTATTCTACCGAGTACTGATGTTTAGTGTCCAACATTATTTATAACACGCATCTGTCTGATTTGAGTGGCCTTAAAAAATAACCGATTAATACTTTTTCAGTATTGTATCTGAAATAACAACAAAATATTGATCTTGAAAAAAAATTTGATCCCTGTTGCGACCTTCGACAAAATTGCAAACCGGAAGCCACGTGCGTGTCCCTGGTACAATAAAATAGCTTAACGAATCGACGCACAATTGCGTAAATATTGTGCACTGTTTATTATTTGGCATGCCTATTTACCGACCTTGTTGCTGTTTAAATGGCATTTTTATGAACAAAAGCAAGAAAATGTGTACTGTAAAGCCGAAAACCAATAGTACTGACATGTGGCCGGGTTCAAATATACCAACTAATAATTATCATACTCTTTCTAATACATTTCGCCCTGTAATATCCATGGCTGTAACCTTTACCAAAACACTTGAGGAGTATTATAAATTCTGTTATTAATGACAATATGATAGTCGATATCGCAAATGCTGCGAGCATGTGTCAATATTTTGAACACTTTATATGTCAAAACAACAGTTGCTGCAAAGTGAAACTGTAATACAGAAAAATCATAATATGTTTATATCATTGCAAGATCCTTCTTCAGTTTTGGTAAACACAATACTGATAGCAGAACCGGAAGCCAGATCACCTGATATCAGCGAAACGGTTGGAACAGCAAACTGACGCACTCTTGCGCAAATGTTGCTTCTCTTTCATTAGTATTTACTTGCATCGTCACATTTTTAGTTAGTCATATCATGAGTGGTACTATGCTTAATAATGATTGTTGTCATTATTTATTACGCACGAGACTGTTTTCAACTAAATATTACAAAAACAGGCAGCATGAATATCATTCGGTAACTTTGTCCTATTTTTGTCCATTGCATTAAATACCAGTAGTTTCATTGTTTTCATTTAAACTAATTCGATAAACAGACGGTCCAATTTTCTTTTGTTGTCAACATCATTTCTGATGCTTGCGAATTTTATGCGTTTAATGCATCAAACAATCACTACAAACAAAATGCTCTACAACCCATCTGTTCTCATCTTTAGCATTGTTGCAGTTACATTTAAGGAAATCAAGTTGTCATTTTCATCATGGTTTGTTCTGCATATCAAATGATTAAATAATTCTACTGCTCTACAACGATATCCTATTGTAATCTAAGATTGTACGGTCACAAATTGCATCCTTCTGCATTGTGTAACAAAGCGGCAATAACGGCTAAGAGGGCTATCAAGTCACTCAGATGTTCTGATATCATTGTACTGCACCAGGCCAATGCAGTCAGTGGGCTATTTATATAATTGACTCACAACAATTACGTATAATTAGTTATGCCCCTGAACATTAGACCCTTTCATTTTTCACAGTCTCTTTAGCAGATAAATTTTCACGCTGTAAATAGTTGTATTTATAATATTGCTTGGTACGCTACCCCTAATTCCGATTCTAACATAAAACATTTGATCCTCATTCTCGGGAACTGAGTATTTTATCGAAATCGAAGTAGCCTAATACGCTTCTTAGCAATTTCCTCTTCTAATTCAGTTCAGCTTGACTTGAAATAACCAAACAACACTAACGTGGAGAAATATTAACCGTTTTCTACTTTGACAATGTACAATCAACCATAATAAATGATCCTTTTGGCTTTTGAAAGCAATCATTGCGGATTGTATTTTTATCTATAACTAGATAATGTTCATCAATGTATCTTTAACCCTTAGCTATTTGTCTCCTAAATGCTCATCTTGTTCTCGGTCTTCTTTGTACTCATATATATTTTTTTGTTTGTACTTAATTTTCTAATTCCATATTGACAAAACAACATCAGATATGGCTTTAGGATTTAGCGTAACATTAGTCTGCAACGATTAACCTATTGTTTAACTCAGAATGGCGCGTCGATACGCCGTGGGTAAACGCCATAACTTGTGTTTAACGAGCGCGCTAAGGCGCCTGAGTCACGTTCTAGATCTTTTAGGGTTTCCACGTGTTGACGTATCTTCCACTTCAGCTGGACTGGTCGCAACTGGTTGTAGCTACCTAGTGCATTCACTGTTGTAATCCTTAATAGTACACTGACCTAATATCGAAAGTGATCGTAAGATTACAATTATAGAGAAGCACTACCGCCCCATGTGTGAAACTCTTAAACAGGTCGTCCAAGTTTAGATTATCTGTTTTTATACACGTTTTAATTGTTTATGACCGAAATTATCTGTTACAGAATGTTGAATTAAATTTTTGCGATTTTTTTCAATTCTTGTGTTGTGATTGTGACCCGAGCCGAGCTTCACGGAACTAATGCATTCTCTTTTGACTTTTTTTGACTTATTGTTCTCTATCATGAAAGTTTAGCGCTTCCTCGAATAAAACAGTTACTGAAGTTTTTAGTACCATTATGTTTTGTTGCATACTTCACCTTGGTAATACTAGAGACGACGCTTAGTCACGGCGATTACATTACATGAGAATTATTGTATAAGCGTCGGTGTCATCAAGGGTTAGACTAAACGCGATAGTTTGATATAATGCTATCCGATTGACTGATTCTCTAAGCAAATTAAGTTTTATCCAGGATTAGCATTGTTATAATATACTCATTGCATTTACTTACTTTTAAAACTCCGTCTTATTTTTTGCATACTGAGTTTTAGAACTTACAGTATGTATCATGATTCATGATAGCGTGAAATAAATATTAGATTGTTTTATTTTTTCACAAATCCGGCTTCCTTTATCTTGCGATTGCGTCCGTTATCACTAACAGAAGGGAATCTTCATACTCTAAATTCGATATTTCTATTACAGCCAAGGTTTTAAAATTCAAATCATATTTTTATAGTCGAACATTACAAAAGGCTACAGTTTACACCAAGTTGATGAGTGTCCGAACATTAGTGTATACTTCCAGTTTTATTTAATAAACTTTTAATAAACGTGCAAAATGGCCATGGATACTATGGCGGTGGAGATGCCGGACCTATCAGCGCACGTGCCGTCACCACCGGTCGAAGAAACTCCAGAAGAAAAGTAAGTTACATTAGAGAACAAAAAAAAACAGTGACTATGTTTTCCAACAGCTGATACTTACCGGCATCTAAGATAGCACTACAAATATGCTGATAGAATGATTCCTACTTAGTCCCTTTGCCATGCCTGTGTCAGGTTGGCCCGAGGAAACGCCCAGTTTTGAGAATATAATGTTGTACGTTGATGACCTACTTTCTGGAGGTCCTCCTTAAATTTTGGAATTTAGATAAAATATGAATTTTATATATTTTTGTGGTTTCATTCGTGATTATCAATTTCTTTCAAATTAAAATATTCTACCTAAAACTGTTTCCGCGTTTTTACTGATTGTCAATTTAATTAATGCCGGAATCGCCTGGTACGCAATGAACGCTCATAAGCAAAACAATTATAATAATGGCCGCCGAAATAAGTTTCTAAATAAAATGCTGTTTACGCGCTATTATTAAGCTGTTAATTGCTTGCACGGCAAATTAATGACGAGCTGTAATTGTTTCGTGAGTTCCCTTAATTGTTGTTTAGTGGACTCGTTTACAAGCTACCCGTGTTTATTGTTTATTCTCAAAAACAAAGCACGACCGATTTTGACTACAAATGTATTCTATAAATATTGATATTTTTAAGCTTTGATTAATCCATCCATGCAACACTCAATGAACACACTCTACGTTATCAGCATTATCTTAACAAACTTAATTACATACATGCACAAGTACATAAAATACATTTTTGATCTGAAATATTGCATCTGCATTCATAAGTGTCACTTTTTGTGCAACTAAAGGAAAGCGGAGTAAACTAAACCTGAAAACATCTGATAGGCACAAATTCAACGAATATCCAACGTAGAACAAATCAACAAGTATTGCGTCAGTGTAATATAAAAATAATATTATTTATTCAAATTCCGTTTGGACGCTCATAATAAGTCTTCATTACATTTTGAGATTGTTTTTTTTTTTGTTAGATATATGCCAAAGTGTTTTATTTTCTCCAAAATGTTGGCTTATGCACAGGTGAAAGATACGCTTACCGTGTCACGGGATAAAGCTATATATCTCTCGTAGCTTTATTGGGGCGACATGCTAAATGATCTTATGTACGTGATCCTTCTTTGTAAGTTTACTTGGTCCCCTCGGGGCCATGCCATTATTAAAAGATGCCCCTGAATTCCAGGCGGCATTTAAATATGTATCTTCTGTTTTGAAACGTTTTTGTATAGATACGATTCGAGCTTTTGTGATCCAATTCCTTTTCGTCTTTAGCCCTAAATAATGAACCTCCTTTAGACATGCCTTGTAAGGTAAACAGAATAGTCGAGTCGAAAAGTGCCGTTGGCCTGGGAAAACAGGTAGTTTACAAGTAAGAAGGTAATCACATCACCAGCCTATATCAGTCCACTGCTGGACACAGGCCTCTCCAAAAGGAGGATTTTGCCATAATCGCCACGCTTGGCAGGCGGGTTGGCGATCGCAGTTTGGCCAATGGTGGAGAGGAGACGCTGCTGCCCGTCTTCTTATGGCGGTTTCCTGTAGTCGCCTCTTACGACACCCATAGGAAGAGAAGGGGTGGTGCAATTCTTTTAACATGCCGGCACCACACGGCTCGGCTCAGCGGCACGGCAAGAAGGTAATAAATAAGATAAACTAATTCATATAATAATGTATTGATTAATCTACGGTCTGCTGTAATCAAATGAGCAAATGCTGCTTCACTGCTTTACTAATTGTCTGGCGTAAATAGTAATTGGACATTTTACGTTGTAAAAATTAAAAAATGACTGGGTAACGTTGTAATAGGAAATATTTTTTAAGAAATATGGGAAAAAGACAGATGTTTGCATAGTTGTAGTATATGTAGCAAGTTGACCTGACTAACGGACCAACCACGGCTATCAATAACGCTTCGTTTGAATCTCATGCCACCTTGATATAATTCTCGCGAGAATTCTACACGTGCAGTTTGAAAATGTAGATCAAGGATTATTATGAATATTAAAAGTAAAATATGTGGTGCGTTGATGGATTCCTCAAACCATCTACTATTCCCAGACAAATTTGAATCAAACTATTAATAAACAAAATTCTTGAATTATAGAAACATTTAATCCTGAAGATCTACATACGAGAGTTGGTGTACTTTGTGAACCCCCTTTTTCGGTCTTAGCGTGATCAACTCTGTTCCGTAATGTTAATATGAAGGAACTGTTAACTGAAATAAACAATTACCTAATTAACGTACAGGTTTCCGTTTAATAATTTGCTTCTTAACAGGACTCTAAAGTAATCTTTTAAAGCAAACTTTTACATTACAAAATCAAACGGACTGTCAGGCATTTGGCTTAGTTAAGATTTATGCTAATCAGAATATAATAATTAATATGCTAACAATCTCCCGAGCGAGGATAAGAGTGTTCTAGAGCAATGGGTTGCGGTTTCGATGCGCGGGCGCAGTCAAACGTGCGGACATGTGGTCGCTATCAATCGGCTTTAGCCACGGCTGTCGGGTCAATGTTGCACACGTGACCACACCTCGTGATTTACATTACGAGAGTTTAGAACCTGACGCAATTAAAATCAACAGTGAAATTTTTATCTACTGTGAAGCGGGAAAGAGTGAAATGCAATAACGTGGATCTGGGAAAGCATGATAGGTGTTCACTATTTAGTCTGAATCTGTTTTTGGGATACTAGGTAGACTCATTTTTAAAAAAATATCCTCATAATGTTCTAATTCCTACATTCCAAATTTTGGCAATATTCTGAACTTATTTTTTTAAAGTTCATCGTTAAAGAAACTGCGTTTATTTTCTTGATATTGGATTGACTGGCTTTATTATTAATCATATTCTTCATAATCATATATAAATTTACGGGTGCAGATGTGATATAATATGCATTGTATAGCGAACTTACCAAGACAAAAAGCATATTCACTTATGATAACTAAAAGGTGTTGGTGCTCATGACTTTACAAGGTAATAATAGGTATCGAAAATTATAAAAATAATAACTTACATATTTTATAATGATAGTCAGTTGGACCATGGACCATCAAAAAGGATACGAAGCACAGGTGCTATCAGGATGGCAATGTAGCTTGATATGCCTTTAAGAATAAAAGGTAAACCGGCACATAAAATGGTCCCCGAAAAAGGGACAGTTGAGTATCGGTGATGTCGTTACACCGCAGCATGACCTCCGCTCGCTTTTATTATTTTCCACTCGGCTTTACGACAGGCGACACAAGCATCGTAGACAAGTCTAGACTCACGCTATCAAGTTTATTTTAGGGCTGCCAGTTGTCAGATTACAGCAGCATTTTAACAGGTAGTACTGCAGAGATAGTCGCGAAAACGGCTGTCGAAATTTCATAGTTTCTGTCTTCTGTTGATCTGTTCAATTAACGAAAATTAATTCTTCTTTAGGCTTTCCCAATATTTCGTCACGAGAGGTGATATTAAAAAAATAATTTTGGAAATATGTTCGGTAAAGATGATTCAGTTTGCTCGCACTTTCGATGTATTTTTTTTCTGCCACCTGCCAACCCTGGTGCGGTGTCATGGAATAAGTAATAAGATCGTAATGTCGATAAGTCATAATTGGACTGTTGTTAACTGCCGCTATTTTTAAACATTAAAAGTTATAGTGCCATGTCGAAAGGTTATACAGCGGTTCTCGATCATTACTACATATTTCAGTCTTTAACGTTGCGGTATGCGTTTTTATGAATTTTTCTTAAAAGGAATCATAAGCGACATAAGGTCATCAACGTAGTTCTTTTTATTGGATTAGAACGTTGGCTATGTATGGGTTTTGGGCTAAATAGTTTAAGTCTTATCTCGTACGTGTGTTTTCTGTAAGATACTGCTTATTTGGCAGTTGAATATTGCTAGAACTTTGTACAAACCTGATTCAGATTTCGGAGTTAAATAACTTGCAGAAATAAACCAGCGTATACTTACATGTTTGATTGTACGACTCAAGCTCGAAGTGCGCATGTCCGAGCTGGCCAGGTCATTGGCATTGCATCGAATTCTTTCAGATATAATTAGCTTCTGTAACTTACGTCGCCATTTCTGATATTTTTCGGTTGGGTTTGTAGTAAACACAATCTCTCCAATTGTTTTGACAACTGAGATATTACGATATGACGTTATAACATTTATCCATCAGTGGAGAATCCATTAGGGTTAAGGTTAAAAGAACTGAACTTTCTTAGAAAGCAATTTCAGTGGCTAATAAAAAAAATATTAATGAGAGATTTCGATCAGTTTCACTTTAAATAGAAGAATGTGTGTCCGATCAAGCGTTCAAGGTATTTGACAAATGATGGCTAGAGTAGTTCAGTTGAGCTATTGCATAGTGTGTACTCAAGGTTTCTTTGTCTTCGATACCTACGCAGCATTAAAGTAAATGTCATCTGGCAACATTTGCAAAATGGGGTAGACTGGGGTGAGCTCGAATGCCCATTGACACGAACCGCCCGCCCAGTTGCATCGCTATACGTATTAGATTGCTTCTATGACCTCGCTCAAGGGCTCTTGTGAGCTGGTCTTGGAAAGCTGAATGTGATTATTTGTCTTGATAAATAGCTTTCAATTTTTTTAATGCAACCGTGCTACTCAAGCTCTTGATTTACAGCTGCACTAAAATAAGATAAAAAGGATATTATTATTTTTAGTTTATGCATTAGAATTATTCAAAGGAGAGATTCTGGACTTCCGAATCTGGAGCCTTAGGTGGACTTATGAGAAACCAATGACGAAATAACAGACGCTGTTACATTATGTATAATTTGAATGCGAAAGTAATTACTTTCGCATTCAAATCAACAGCTTATCGACTATTGGGTATCGGTTTTTTTTTAAAAATAGAGTCGAGCAGACCTTGTATGAGCTGCTGATAGTTATTTTACAAGGAACTATATCATTATTTATGACCTTCTTCGAACAAAGGTAAAAACTAAGCCTGACTTTAATGTATAAAACATTAGCACCCCGCATCCATCACTCGTCAAAGCAAAATAATTCCATCGACACCAGAGGGCGTCCCCAGTAGGGGGTCGTAAGGCGCGGCGCCATCTCGTCGCCATTGAAGTGTGACGTCACCCTCCCCCCTGCATTGCTATGCATCACATCTACCCTCCAGTAACGAACGACTACCGAATGGCTCGAAACGAAGACGAAAATAAGAATTTTCGTCTTCGTTTCGAGCCATTCGGTAGTCGTTCGTTACTGGAGGGTAGATGTGATGCATAGCAATGCAGGGGGGAGGGTGACGTCACACTTCAATGGCGACGAGATGGCGCCGCGCCTTACGACCCCCTACTGGGGACGCCCTCTGGTGTCGATGGAATTATTTTGCTTTGACGAGTGATGGATGCGGGGTGCTAATGTTTTATACATTAAAGTCAGGCTTAGTTTTTACCTTTGTTCGAAGAAGGTCATAAATAATGATATAGTTCCTTGTAAAATAACTATCAGCAGCTCATACAAGGTCTGCTCGACTCTATTTTTAAAAAAAAACCGATACCCAATAGTCGATAAGCTGTTGATTTGAATGCGAAAGTAATTACTTTCGCATTCAAATTATACATAATGTAACAGCGTCTGTTATTTCGTCATTGGTTTCTCATAAGTCCACCTAAGGCTCCAGATTCGGAAGTCCAGAATCTCTCCTTTGAATAATTCTAATGCATAAACTAAAAATAATAATATCCTTTTTATCTTATTTTAGTGCAGCTGTAAATCAAGAGCTTGAGTAGCACGGTTGCATTAAAAAAATTGAAAGCTATTTATCAAGACAAATAATCACATTCAGCTTTCCAAGACCAGCTCACAAGAGCCCTTGAGCGAGGTCATAGAAGCAATCTAATACGTATAGCGATGCAACTGGGCGGGCGGTTCGTGTCAATGGGCATTCGAGCTCACCCCAGTCTACCCCATTTTGCAAATGTTGCCAGATGACATTTACTTTAATGCTGCGTAGGTATCGAAGACAAAGAAACCTTGAGTACACACTATGCAATAGCTCAACTGAACTACTCTAGCCATCATTTGTCAAATACCTTGAACGCTTGATCGGACACACATTCTTCTATTTAAAGTGAAACTGATCGAAATCTCTCATTAATATTTTTTTTATTAGCCACTGAAATTGCTTTCTAAGAAAGTTCAGTTCTTTTAACCTTAACCCTAATGGATTCTCCACTGATGGATAAATGTTATAACGTCATATCGTAATATCTCAGTTGTCAAAACAATTGGAGAGATTGTGTTTACTACAAACCCAACCGAAAAATATCAGAAATGGCGACGTAAGTTACAGAAGCTAATTATATCTGAAAGAATTCGATGCAATGCCAATGACCTGGCCAGCTCGGACATGCGCACTTCGAGCTTGAGTCGTACAATCAAACATGTAAGTATACGCTGGTTTATTTCTGCAAGTTATTTAACTCCGAAATCTGAATCAGGTTTGTACAAAGTTCTAGCAATATTCAACTGCCAAATAAGCAGTATCTTACAGAAAACACACGTACGAGATAAGACTTAAACTATTTAGCCCAAAACCCATACATAGCCAACGTTCTAATCCAATAAAAAGAACTACGTTGATGACCTTATGTCGCTTATGATTCCTTTTAAGAAAAATTCATAAAAACGCATACCGCAACGTTAAAGACTGAAATATGTAGTAATGATCGAGAACCGCTGTATAACCTTTCGACATGGCACTATAACTTTTAATGTTTAAAAATAGCGGCAGTTAACAACAGTCCAATTATGACTTATCGACATTACGATCTTATTACTTATTCCATGACACCGCAAGTGTACACCCGAAAAGGTTGCTATCAAATAATAAACAAACACGCGTGCTCTCCAAACATTCTATCACAAGAACCACGATTGACGTGGGTAGTTCTGACGTCGATGACTTGCCGCGTCGACGACTGAGCTATTTATGATTGAAGGACCGGAAATAGCTGGATAGACCTAAATAATAACACATAATTTTGAAACATATTATTTTAGCTTTGTGACCCCTAAAATATCCAATCTTAATACTGTTTCCGAAAATAAACAGATTACTTCATCATAATCTTATTTTAAGTGTAAGTGAGAGAACATAGTTCGGGCAAGCTTTTTAGCTTAATTTTTAGCTTAGCTGTATTGAGCTGAGTGCTAGGAATAAAAACAGTCGTAATACCTACGTTTCATATAACCGTCACCTTTCGGTTTTACGCAACTGAAATTCTCGCGTGTTCTGTTTGTATACTGAAATAAACTCCCACTAATCCAGATGCGCAAATGTGTTCAAAATCCTTAATGTATTTTGCAGTTAATAACATAATCAAATAATCTATTTCAATCAGCAAAAAACGAAAGTGCTTCCCGAAATCTGTTTTATGTCTGTATATTGGCAGTGCCTTCTTTAATTGTACTTCCTCTTGCGTAAGTTGAAGGTCGATTAAAGCATCATTTGCTTACAATAAAAGTAAATTAACATTTTTATTTTTAAAAGTTTTGCAGTGTAATGGATTTCTGAGTATTTGACCGTCAATCTCTTTATAAGTAATCAAATACATGTTTACCAGTTAAATACTAAAATAGATGTATCCTGATTCCAGAAAAAATAAGTATTATTAGGTATGGCAGATAATTTTGTAAATTGGTATTATACCAAGATTTATTCCCGGAATCTGTTTCTTGTCGGTTTATTTCCAGTTACGTGCTTTATCCATTTGCTTCCTCCATTGAAGAGTTTGGAGGCCGGATGGGCAATTTGCTTTTCAAAGAAAATATACATTAATGTTTGTGATAATAATATTATCACAAACATTAATATTATTAATCTTGCATTCTCGATATTTAAAGACCATATTACCTGAGCTGTGCTAATCTCACCGAATTAACACTTATAATATATTTTTATGAGGCTAGTACATTTAATAATAATCTAACATTGGTATTTAACAGTTTTTTTTTAAATATTGCCCGTAAACAATTATAAATGTTGCGTTACATAATATAGTACGATACGAGAAAATGTATTCGATGCAACAAATATTTTTGCACCATAAGACTAAAATATAATAGAAATCCGCAATCCGCACTTTGTAGAACCCCAAAAATTCAAAATCGTAAATAAAATAGAACACCCATAATCAAGAAGTATTTTCAGAACGTCGCTTTTAATTGATGCCGAAAACGTTGAACAATAAAAGACAAATTTCCAAGTAGTCGTGATGAAAGTGCAAATTATCATAATTATGAATAAATACTCTCACTAAAAGAGCATTATACAAATTGCTCGAGATGAAGAGCAGCTGTGTATGTGTTTAATTAGCGATTAATTCAGAACAGACGAGTGGGCTCGTTAGTAGGCCTAGTACTTTCTACTCCAAGCGACCCCACGCCACTAATGACGTGCCCTGAATACTATCTGCTGTCTCTGTTCAGAACTAATGCGCTTAGATCAGCATGATAGAGATAGATAGATACTCTTTATTGCACACCAAATAAAGAAGTTACAATTGATGTTTACAGAAAGATGTACAATTTAGGCGGTCTTTTCGCGGAGATATACACGTTCAAAGAAATCTGAAAAACAATTGAGTGCAACTGAATTGAAAATTGTAAAGATTTGTACTCACCGCGCGCCTTCGTCTTATTTTTATTGACATTTAATTAAGATGTAAAAGTATCCAGATTTATATTCGTTTTCTAACTTTTTAATAGCCGTTTTGTATGTATAAAAGATTTTGATCGTTATTATATGGCATTATGATATGACCATCATGAGGTATTCGTGATTTTAAACCATTAATATTACCATCATCAAATTATTAAATTTTATAAATTTAGGGGATTATTATACCATAAAGTTTTTTATTCTAATTAAAATTTTAATCTATCTAAGATTTATAGCGATTGAGCTAGAAGATTATAAAATAATTTCACATTTATTATGAACTTTATTTTCAATAGCGGTTTTCCAGCAAAATTTGTGAAAAAAACCAGCTTGAAAGTCACAATTTCACGTCCAGTCCAAATTCTTTTTCCAAACCATTTTGTTATTATTTTCGTACGTAGTAAATAAATATTACAGTTAATTTTCCAGATTCGGAATTGGAGATTTTTCCTTCAACATAATTTGATTCCTCAGACTAATTAATCGCTGAGTTTGGTTCGCCTCTTTTCTTTTTATTTTACTCGAAATTTTAGAGCAGCCTACGCGAATTCGAATTCGTAGTTCTAATGGTTATAGGTCAAGATACAAGAGCTTATGTCACATCACTCACGCGATAGCATACATCTATTTTCGGGTGCGCTTGCGTTTGTGACTCGGTCGTAAACCCGATTATTACAAGTTATTGATTTAATAATACTGTCCATTATTAGCTGAATTCTTAATGTTAACTTCCTATAGTTTACAAATGTTATCATCATCATCATCAGCCTTTGCACAGATTTAATATTATACTACGTAAAACATGGCCTTGGAAGTCCGCTGCTGGACACAGGCCTCCCTCCCCCATTGGATGCTACAGCGAACGGCTTGGGGCCGTCTGCTTGCAGTGGGTGCCCGAAACCTTGACACGGTCGTCAGTCCACCGCGTGGACGGCCTGCCCACCCTACGTCTTACAGTTCTTGTTTGTCACTCGATAAGCTTTCTTTCCCTACGTCCCTGTTAGTTCTGCAAGCGATGTGGTCTGCCCATTTGCCACTTTAGCTTTGCAATTCGAAAAGCTATGTCGGTGACTTTGTTTCTTATCCGGCCCTCCTCATTTCGTTGAAACACATTTTACAAGCATTCAAAATGGAGACAAACATGTGTACCAATTAAATAAGGCTAAGATTAAAAATGTATGTTATACTAATTTTGCGTACCTACATATTAGCAAAGCAAATAAATCTCAAACAAGATATACCAGTCGACATGACTTGAAAATCTTGAAATCTTGTAAAGGACACCAATGTCAAACTGATACAGAATTCAGAGGTAACCTTACTAGCCCTGAGAATAAAGCCCATATTGGTTTGTCCCACAAGCCTCGGAAGCGCGATAAAAATGTGCGACGAACAAACGCAACTAATTACGACTGCGGTAATGAATTCGTGTAAATATTCCCATGTTTGTCTTGGAACTAGTCGTTTGGCATTCATACTTTTTTCTCCGATCTCACATCCGCGTCATTTCATTTAATTAATTCACTAATGAGTAATGACTATTCGGTCAGACGATACGATTTTGCATGTGAAATTCTTTGGGTACGAGCATTATCTTTTTAGTAGATTTGACTTACCCGTATAGGTTTGCCTTTTAGAATATCATTAGACATGAAGTTTTACACTTAATTTTCAACAAACGCTTTTAAATTTTTTTTGTTGAATAGTCGAATCATCGAATGACGCTTTATTTTGTTACTATGTGATAGTCTACAGTATAATGTAGTATACCATCCCATCACATCGCTAAACCCTAACATGGATCTTGTACATCCTGCAAATAAGATTGCTATTGCTATGTCGAACGAGAGAAGTTTTTAATTTATTAATATTCGATGAGCTTGCTTTTTCTCTTGTTTACCATACCACTCAAAGGTATATGTCTTGAAGGCTTTAAGGTTATAAATTCAGAAATACAGGCGCAGGCAGGGTATTCCACTCCATGATCTATTGAGCTGATCTGATGACAGAGCTATGAGATAAAAAGTGGTACTCTTCAATGCCTACCTTTGAGGTTGGGGTCATTTGATTGCTGTTATTAGCAAGAATGTAGCATAGTTTTTAGTATGTACCATAGCCAGTGCAACCACGACTGAATCAGTCCGTCTCTCCCCAGATACGAGCGGCTACTGCGGCGCGCGCGCACCGAAGACCTGAGCGAGGTGTCGGGCATCGGCTGCCTGTACCAGAGCGGCGTCGACCGGCTCGGCAGGCCCGTCGTCATCTTCATCGGCAAGTGGTTCCCCATCGGGGACATCGACCTCGATAAGGTAAACATCGACACTAACATCAACACTATTACAAATTTATAGGGCTCTGTCCTTATATTAGATCTTTTAACATGCTGTGCCTTACTCAAGGTGTAACTAAAACCCTATTTGGTCCTTAAGGGGATCATAACAAATTTTACTAAGGGACCAACATCGAAGATGATGAACACTAGTCATTACTAGAACCATAACCATTGTACTAAGGGACCTCACATAATTTTAGGATTGAGGTGCTAGAGATCTCTCTGTATCCACCTGATGCATACCTTTTGTGTCTTTATAAAAGTGTCTCTAAATTGCCTATTTGCAAAAGTAAATAATTTAGATTTTTTATTTTCATTCATGTCCTGCACGACCCAAGGCTTTGCCAACTACTAAAAAAGATATCACCTCTAATTAAGCGTGGTTAAAAAATTTCAAATCTGAAAAAAAAAACAATAATAAGGATTTTGTACAATTGGAAAATTGTCATTGCATTCTTCAATTACTACGGAAAAACAAGCAATAATTGTCAGTATTTTTGCACACGAAGTGCAATGTGTGTGGTGCATGCTCTACAAAGACGTTGGTGCAGTGACCTCGACACCTAAGCCATAATAAACAATGCAGTTTGTTAACTCATATTTGTTTTCAAAATCAATTAGTAGTAGGTGTTTCAGTTTGCACAAAGTAAAGAAAACAAACTAATAAATTTTCTTCGCTGTGGTGTGATCGACGGCTATCTTCTAAGTATGTTATATGATTATTTTTCGGAAATTTATATCTAGGGGAGCGTCATTTTTAATCGTAAATATATGACACAGTACACTGATTTTTTATTAATTTCGTTAAATTCTGTTAGGTAGTAATTGTCAATCTTACAGCCCGTAACTTCGAAATGAACATGGGTCATAGCATAGGCGAGTTATACTGGTCGCTCAGTGCTGTAACTAGCCTTTATACGCCCAGTGCGTACTTCTACAACTACACTCATGCATGATTCAAAACATGGTCCAGTCTAGACATTAAGTATCTTAAGGAGCTGTGGATTTAATTAACTAATAAAATACAAATTCTGCGCCCAGCATCTTAACTTGTTACGGCACTGGGAGAGTCCATTCCTCTCCCAATTAGTAAAAGAGTTTAATTATTTGTTTTTAGCAATTACCATGCTAGGTTTATCTAAGATTTTTAAAACTTGAAATTGATTACATTGATCAGAAAATACGCTGGCTTTGACAGCAAGAACCACTTGAAAGATTTCGTCGAGTCGGCTAACGTCTCGGTAGCTTAGTGGTAAAGCACTCGCCCGGTATGGACGTGGTTTCGGATCCCACCTGAGCCGGACGATTTTTTTTTTCAAATATTAAAAATCTTAGTAAAAGAGTTGCTTGCCCCCAGGCTCTGCTATATCTGATCAAGCTGCTGGACCCGATCGTGCGCGGCGACTACGCGATCGCGTACTTCCACACGCTCGCCTCGTCCGCCAACCACCCGCCCTTCTCGTGGCTCAAGGAGGTCTACACCGTGCTGCCTTACAAGTGAATATATTCTCATTTAATTTATAGGCCAAAAACCTTTCGCCTCTTGGGCGGTAATGACCGGCAATAGCAGTTGGGGATCAGGGCAAAAGAGAGAGAAATCGGCGGACGATGCGTGCGATATCAAGCACCACCGCCATCTGCATCTTTGCTGAAAGCGAGTCGCTGACCTGATTGATTGACTGATTAACCTGTTTACCGATATAAGAATTGAAATGATTTCAGTGGACGCCACTTCCCACATTTCGGTAAACTCGTGTACTAGGTTCGAGTACTTGCGTTGCTTTTAAGTCTCAGACTTCTCAAGGTTGTCGTCATGAGGGATAGTAACGTCCACCAGAAACACCTTCGATTGCTCCCGATCCATCAGCACTATATCAGGCATAATTATTGGTACGCTCTGGGAGTTCACGGGCCAAAAGTAACCCGGTCATTTATATGAAGCTTGTGTGAGGATACTGATACAACACATACGGCCTTACTTCAAAAAGATAGACTAAGTTTGAATACTTGTCTAAAGATTATTCAACCAATTAAAATGTTTGTTAATAATATGTCTCGAATGTCTGGATGTGTAAACATTTCAAATGGGTTGACTAATTTTAAACAAGTGTTTAACACTAGTCTATTTTTTTTGTAGTAAGGCCAATAAAGTCCATTTGAACCGCAAATAAACAACCATGAAAGTGGTACCTATACGTTCTGAATCATTACCCCGGTTGCAAATGATATTTGTAAATCTAAGGACTGAATAATTTACTAAAGTGAGATTTGTCTTCTATTTTCAGATATAAGAAGAATCTGAAAGCGTTTTATATCGTTCATCCCACGTTTTGGACAAAAGTAAGTGTAGTATAGCTTAGTAAGTAAGGAAGGAACAGAATTAAAACTCCCCATAACCCGTTAAACTAGGCTAATAAATAATGGCTTTCTGAATAAGATAAAAACAATTGAAGTCATCTTTCAGTATATAGGCCCTCATCCAGGCACTTATACACGTCCAAAAAATATAACTTAGCCGTACCACCTCTACAGGACTACATATCAGCTGGTGAAAATACCTGTACTTACGATATCCGAATAATACAATCTAGACAATGAGCATACCATCCATCCATCCATGAGCCGAAAGACTGCTGGACATAGGCCTCCATGAGCATACCATATAAAGATCTATTAGTAGTCTTGCTATAAGCCTGTATATTAGAATCAAATGGATATTCGTCGTCGCACTGCAATAAAAAGCATTTTACGCAAGGATGATAATGATCTGATCTCATTTAAATTTAGCGCGGCAACTTTTTTTTTTCTTTAATTTGTTTTTGGAAGAGAGCGCCATTTTGAGTATCGTCTATGTGTCGGACCGGCACGGCGGGTTGGTAACTGCACCCATGCATTTGTAAGCTAGTAATTGCCGTAACTGGATAAGTGAGACGAATGCAAAATTGTGATCTTAATATGTGTCGTATTCAATGGCAAATATACAGGGCTACATTGCGAGGTAGTGGCATTTTTGTTAAAATAAGTAATTGCGAATAATATGAAAGTGCGTCTTTATGGTTTTTTATAACGTTATATACAATAACGTGACATGCTCGGTTATTCATAATAATAGGCGTACGCCGCGGCGCCGACGCTGAGCCGACATCGACCCTATGCAGTGCACATACGGTGCACCGTATCCTTGTTAAATTGAGTTTAATTTCATCGCGCGGGCGCTCCTGCTATTAGAAATGTACCTTACATCGTAAAGGCTAAGGTTTGTTTTCGCGCGCCATTGAGACTATTAATGTATTGAACCTTGCAGTTGTAGGTTACACAGAGATGCACTATCTCGTATCTCTCTCTATAGTGCGTATTGTTTATGAATGAGACAAGATTATCCACGCGTACCATCTTTTAACAGGGGATATTAATAATTGAATATGACAAAAAAAGTTTGTTTTTTTACTTAGATCGATTTAGTTACTGATTCCAAGTGGTCCCTGAAAAATTGTCACTACCTTGCAAGGTAACCCTGTATAAATCTGTTTCTGATTCAGATGATGACGTGGTGGTTCACGACGTTCATGGCGCCGGCGATCAAGGCGAAGGTGCACAGCCTGCCCGGCGTCGAGTACCTGTACTCCGCCATCCCGCGCGACCAGCTCGAACTGCCCGCCTTCGTCACCGAGTACGACATGACGGTACGTGCCAGGATCCCACTCCACAGCGCACCGCTACCTACTCTATACCTTCCTGTACTCGAGCTGCCCGCCTTCGTCACCGAGTACGACATGACGGTACGTGCCAGGCTCCCACTCCACAGCGCACCGCTACCTACTCTATACCTTCCTGTACTCGAGCTGCCCGCCTTCGTCACCGAGTACGACATGACGGTACGTGCCAGGCTCCCACTCCACAGCGCACCGCTACCTACTCTATACCTTCCTGTACTCGAGCTGCCCGCCTTCGTCACCGAGTACGACATGACGGTACGTGCCAGGCTCCCACTCCACAGCGCACCGCTACCTACTCTATACCTTCCTGTACTCGAGCTGCCCGCCTTCGTCACCGAGTACGACATGACGGTACGTGCCAGGCTCCCACTCCACAGCGCACCGCTACCTACTCTATACCTTCCTGTACTCGAGCTGCCCGCCTTCGTCACCGAGTACGACATGACGGTACGTGCCAGGCTCCCACTCCACAGCGCACCGCTACCTACTCTATACCTTCCTGTACTCGAGCTGCCCGCCTTCGTCACCGAGTACGACATGACGGTACGTGCCAGGCTCCCACTCCACAGCGCACCGCTACCTACTCTATACCTTCCTGTACTCGAGCTGCCCGCCTTCGTCACCGAGTACGACATGACGGTACGTGCCAGGCTCCCACTCCACAGCGCACCGCTACCTACTCTATACCTTCCTGTACTCGAGCTGCCCGCCTTCGTCACCGAGTACGACATGACGGTACGTGCCAGGCTCCCACTCCACAGCGCACCGCTACCTACTCTATACCTTCCTGTACTCGAGCTGCCCGCCTTCGTCACCGAGTACGACATGACGGTACGTGCCAGGCTCCCACTCCACAGCGCACCGCTACCTACTCTATACCTTCCTGTACTCGAGCTGCCCGCCTTCGTCACCGAGTACGACATGACGGTACGTGCCAGGCTCCCACTCCACAGCGCACCGCTACCTACTCTATACCTTCCTGTACTCGAGCTGCCCGCCTTCGTCACCGAGTACGACATGACGGTACGTGCCAGGCTCCCACTCCACAGCGCACCGCTACCTACTCTATACCTTCCTGTACTCGAGCTGCCCGCCTTCGTCACCGAGTACGACATGACGGTACGTGCCAGGATCCCACTCCACAGCGCACCGCTACCTACTCTATACCTTCCTGTACTCGAGCTGCCCGCCTTCGTCACCGAGTACGACATGACGGTACGTGCCAGGCTCCCACTCCACAGCGCACCGCTACCTACTCTATACCTTCCTGTACTCGAGCTGCCCGCCTTCGTCACCGAGTACGACATGACGGTACGTGCCAGGCTCCCACTCCACAGCGCACCGCTACCTACTCTATACCTTCCTGTACTCGAGCTGCCCGCCTTCGTCACCGAGTACGACATGACGGTACGTGCCAGGCTCCCACTCCACAGCGCACCGCTACCTACTCTATACCTTCCTGTACTCGAGCTGCCCGCCTTCGTCACCGAGTACGACATGACGGTACGTGCCAGGATCCCACTCCACAGCGCACCGCTACCTACTCTATACCTTCCTGTACTCGAGCTGCCCGCCTTCGTCACCGAGTACGACATGACGGTACGTGCCAGGCTCCCACTCCACAGCGCACCGCTACCTACTCTATACCTTCCTGTACTCGAGCTGCCCGCCTTCGTCACCGAGTACGACATGACGGTACGTGCCAGGCTCCCACTCCACAGCGCACCGCTACCTACTCTATACCTTCCTGTACTCGAGCTGCCCGCCTTCGTCACCGAGTACGACATGACGGTACGTGCCAGGCTCCCACTCCACAGCGCACCGCTACCTACTCTATACCTTCCTGTACTCGAGCTGCCCGCCTTCGTCACCGAGTACGACATGACGGTACGTGCCAGGATCCCACTCCACAGCGCACCGCTACCTACTCTATACCTTCCTGTACTCGAGCTGCCCGCCTTCGTCACCGAGTACGACATGACGGTACGTGCCAGGCTCCCACTCCACAGCGCCATTCTGCATACATGTCGTGGCCCGATCTTAAAATTAAACACTTCATGATGTGGCCGGTTATTTCATAATATGGTCGTATTTCATGAAACAGCAAAACTGGCCATATAAGCAATTAGCAATTTAATCTTCTATTTACACTAATGATTCACTTTCACAATTCACAAGAACAGAATCATTGTCCGCTACCTTGTTGTACCACAATAACAAAGCGACATCAGCGCCTCTACCAGTGGATAATATAACTGTTTTAAGATATGACCACCATAACGTTTGGCCATTTCATGAAGTAGTCGATCATATCGTCAAACGCTGACTGATTCATTGATCTGGCCTATCAACATCATGATGTGGCCAGCGGATACCGTGCCGCATTATGAAAAACGATCTTTTTATGAAATGGTTGGCCAAATCATGAAGTGATAATTTATAAAATCGGGTTACGACATACATACAGGGTGACTGAGCAATCGGCTCAAACTGCTGGGCGTGGGGTTCCTGAACTTCGTGGTACCAAAACTTCCTTATCACAGTCCGCGACTCGATGTTGAGCACTGGAGAAAAGAGTGGGGATCGCTTTGCACATCTTACGCGACGATCATCGTATCAGAGGCGCGTGTGCGCGGAGCTAACAGCCAATCACGACGGCGGTGTGGGCGCGGCGCACGACTAGCCAATCACGTTATCGTAATGGTCTTCTGCGCATCTGTCGTCCAGCACCCAAATTCTGTGCCTTAGTTTTATAAGTCAATAACTTTCAAAATATGGTGTGTCAATTGTCTAACACATGGATACAGCCTTATAAAGAGTTCACTTCCCTTTCCGGCGTCGTTTATACATTCTGAATATGAAATCGTATGCTTCCTTAAAATAACGTAATCGCCAATTATGTCATTTTTACAGAATTATTCTACTTTTACGATAAATGTCGGAAAAAAATTAATATAATTTTAGTTTTAATACCCCATAGTATAAGTTCTAATAATTACAGACATAAATAATTATTGCTTTTAAGGATTTACAGGACTGCATATTATTAGATCTGGGTAGACTGGAATCAAAACCGCTGTCGACTCATTTTTAAGTTGAAATTTGAAACTTATCAAGAGTCGGTATTAATTTCATCACCGAACCATAACTTCTACTAATAAAGACTCGATACATCACTGACTAATGAAATCATAACTCACTATTGTTACCGATAGTAAAACAGTAAAACTAACAGCCCTTGTTTTTCCTTCTTCCAGATAAACGGCCTGCATTACTTCCAGCCCGACACCAACAACACGTAAGCCGCCGCGGCCGCCCACCTGGCCTCACGCACGTCAAATAAATATTACTTCAAAAAACAAAAAACTACCAAATAAGACATATTCCGTGTGGCAACATTGTTAAAAAAAACTACCAAAAAATTTTCTGGCAACCCAGCAAATTGACATTACCGAAAGGATAATGGAAATTTTGCTAAGCTACGTCTCTTAAAATTCACTCCAAAACAATGTTTGATGATTAAACCTGCGTAGTTAATGCGTTGAATTGAAATAAAATCAAAAAGCGAATCCCGCTTGTGTATCGATGACCTAATTGTGATTTTTTATATATCAACTAAATAGATTTTGAAAATATATACTTTATCTATAGCAAATGTATAAATGAGGAGAATAGGAAAGTACATGCTTTACCGAGTACTGTTAAGGTACGGTTGTTCGATTTGTAGCAATTGAACAGTCTTTAGTTGTTGATTCGACCAATCCAATGTTAGTTGCGCGTTTGAGCCCGGGCGGCTGAGAGGTCAAAATACACATGCAATATTTAAAAACTCTGTCTGATCTAAAAAAAGAAGCAGATTCTAATGCTTATATAAAACTTTTTATAGGACCAAAATGGAAAACTAAAACAAATATAAAATATAGTCACCTCAAAAACAGCATATTGGTCCCATCGAAACGATTGCAATTCAGCAGAAACATCGCTTCTTATAAAATTAGACAGGATTTTTTAGACAGGATTTTTAACATATTGCATATCGCTGTAACTGTTTGGGATGACATCCTCGATCGTAAGATTTAACGCAATAATATCACAAGTACTGATACTGAATAGTTTTGTAGCCATAAGCCATGTTTGTCTTAACTTAAAGTTTAAAGATTTCTCTCTCCGATGTGAATAAAAAGAGAAACAGTAAAATGTTCATCAATAATTTAAATGTTGTTGCGTTTTTATCATTTTCTTATGTTGTTTGATGTAGATGCTGTTGAAAATTGTCTATGGATGCTAAGTTTGACAGCTGTATGCTGTCTCCTTTCATTCACAAAGGATAGAAAGAGATGGACTGACTTAGTGACTCATTGTCAATGGAGGATGTCACCTGCAGATTGTTAATATAATCGTGTAACTAAGTATTAGCGGTGCATTTTTTATATTATGACGTGACTGTAGCGACAGGCAAAGTTATATCGGACGTTTGGTGTTCCCCAGCCCTGAGTGCAAACCCCGAGTTGTCAAATATAATACAAATGGTGTCTAATTTCTTTGTAAACCTTAGTTGAATCGTAGTCTACTTCCGCTATATATTATTTTATTTATTTAATAAATCTTCACGTGTGCTACTTTGTACTAAGTACCTATTAGAACACGGTTTGATCATATAGAGGACTGTTTTTACTAGTTTCAAACGTAATCCTGCGACAGGGTATTCATTAGCGCCTAGAGGTTTATTTTTAAAATGGATATCAATCACGTAGAGTCCATATTAGTTGAGTAAGGAGTGGGGATGGAGCGTTCGGCGCTGTACTACGTTTACAACGGTGCTTGATCATTTTGCGAATGAGATTTTTTATTTTTTACATTAGGTGTTCGACAAATAGACGACGTAAAATTAGAATCGGTGTAAATATGCTGTTAAATTTTTTCAATGTAATCGTAACGGTGTTCCACGACCTGTAGTGGTTTTTACGAAGCAATTATAAAACGTAATAAATATTTAATAGTATTACGGAATCGCGGCACACTAACAGAACAAGACAGTTTACGTAAAGCACCGATAGACACGTTTCTATTTGCTCCATTTATAGGATAAATGTTACTTCTTCATAACATAGATTTCAATTTTCCATATTTATAGTACTTACTACTTTTATTACAAATTCAATAGTAACTGTACGTGTACAGTCAACAGTACGTCTACCTACCACAAAACTTCTTTTTTTCTCGCATACATTTCCTATTTGTTTGACCTTAGGTTGAAAATCGATTCGGAAAAGTCATTTTTGAGTAGGCATATTGACTTGCTGTTGACTATACAACCATTTTACAGAATAGTTTTTTTTTTAATCTTAATATTTTGTACGTCTACGTTTTGGTAGTGTTGCCAATATATGTCAAATACCACTGCCACAGTTCAGGAGTTGTCAGTGAAGCCGAGCCTAGGCCTCGGCGTCGTTACAAATGCGAGATGAACTAGCTATCGCGCGCTTAGCGAACTAGCTTCGGAAATATGAAATCCCATATTTTATTACGATTATTGTATACTACACTCCACGGTGAGCTGAACGAATGGTACAAAATACAGTGGGTATAGTTAGGGAGAACAGTATATTTTTTGTACAGTTAAAACAGAATCATTGTGCCACCTACTTTACCCTTTTCAGTGATTATATTTGTAGAATTTAAAAAGATGACGCAATATTAAAATGTGTGATTGTATATTGTTGTTAATGCTGTATGTGTAAACATTTAATATTGTAATTTTAGTATTTTTCCATAATTCCATTGAATTGTCTTCAATATCTGGTGGAGAGAATGGTAGGGAGAAAATTAGCATCCAATGTGTTGTTCGAAGTTGTTGAAACCATTTGGATCCAAAGTAGTACCTACCAGATTCCGTGGAAGAGGCAGTTATAGTGTAACAAATATATTTTTCATCATGAATTATTTCACTAGAAAACATTAAAAATATATCAACAAGGCCTTAGATGTGTTAACTATTGTTACTTTATACTCATACTTAATTCTTAGGTTGCAAATTTTATTGCTGTTGACAGTTAAATCTAAAGATACAGTGTAATTATCATGTTCAACAAAATAAAACGCTAATTTAGGTGTTACGTGAAAAATGTGATCAAGCAAATGTTAGTTAAGTTTCATATTTTATTATTAAATAGATTGTTAAATAGGCTATGTAAATATTTAACAAATAAAAAATAAAATTATTAATTTACTAATAATGCGTTTATTTTGAACCTTCCATCTGTATTATTAAAGAATACTATAAGCTGAAATTAATACTTAAATATACATAGAGTTACATAATGAGGAAACTTAAATACATGCACAGTTCAAGATTATTTTAATTTAAATCTATAGTTATGCAAATTATAGTGTCAGACTATAAGTCACCACACTATTTATAAGTAATATAGCATTTTTGCTGTTTACCCTTTTACACCTTTTTTGTTTGCTTGTCCAATATTGTAATCAATCTTATATAGCAATGAAAATACCAGTGTAATAAAAATAACGAATTATTAGAGTAAACAGATTTATTCAAATATTAGGTTATTAATTTGGGGCCAATTTTATTCTTATATGAAAAATGCAGTTAAAAAGGAATGTTGAGTTTACAATATTGGAAAAGAAAAAAAAACATTATTTTGGACTTGAGGCAAAAGAAATAAAAAGAGGAAATGGTTTAACAAACTCAATGTAGTTAAGTTTCAATTATTTTATTAACATACTATAAAAAATGGCTACAGTAAAAATTAAATTTCTCTCTTGGTTGTGTGGAGGCTATTCATTACATTGACAACGAAATTTAGAGCTGGGTATTTCTGAGCCGCTGTCATCATAGACACCTTCAGTATAGTCAACACATTTGATAGCAAATAACCTCCAACCGCTCCGAGATAGCAAGGTATGGGCCACTGCTGCCACGGAGTGTTCCAGTCTAGCGGTATCACTACCGCGCCCAGCCACGCCCCACAGAGGGCAAACAGTGAATTGTTAATATGCATCTGGATTATTGTATCCTTTCCATAAGTTCTGACTCCAAACATCAACTGCATAGATGCATCCACACCAGTGTGCATAATCAATGGAAAAACTGTCAGCAAAGTCATCAAGGCTGACAACATCAAGGTCTCTTCATGGCATTCAAGTAGAGGCGCACCAAATAATATTATTCCAACAAAAAAGCTGAATAATGTTACAAGGAGAAACGCAAATGACTTCAGAATATCACCTACCCGGCTCTTGCTGGCCTTGTTTCTCTTGGCTTGAATATCACTGGATGCATTTAGGTAGAAGGATTTCAACAACTCTGCCAAGAAGATCAAAACTAAGATATAAAATGAAGAACCATTCCCTACAGAATAAAGTAAACCTCTGTACGAAATAAATGTGATTATACTAGGTAAGTAAATGCAAGTTACAAGACTGGAAATTGTAACTTTTCTTAGTTCTAATTGATTATTTAATGAAAACATGTTTTATTTTCTGAGAATAGTTTTAAAACTACGCTCGCTCACGATAAAGCCACAATAATTTTGCTGTCAGTCAGCTGTGAAACTCAGCTGTCTAAAAGTGGTGCTGTCAAATACTGTCAGTTGTAGTATTTTTTCATGTTAGACAATATACACCAAGGTAAAAAAAACAAAGCAGGAAGCCTAGTGCGAGTACGACAAAACAACCAAGTCACTTGAATCGATCGAAAAGTTAAAACAAATTAACATTGACTTTTCGATCGAAGTAACCTAAGAAGTAGTAACTAAGTAATGTGATTATTTGTGGCACTCGCACTAGGCCCTCAGTCGGCAAGGTCAACTGGAGTCTGGAATGAAGGAATTTAAATGTACTACTACTGAAATAGACACCTCGTGTGGCCGCAGTAGTCACCAGCCAGTACCATATAAATATTAACCAACACTGACTGGCTTAAAATAAAAATAATTTATGCAAAGTTGGAAGATAATCTGTCAACTTTTATAGGAGTTTTTTGTCTATTTTCGTAAAGGTCACACTGACACAAATGTCAATTTTGGAGATGTGGCAACTCCGTTATTGCGAAATGCCAAATGCTCAAGTCAAAATTTGAAGGTGTGTAAAGTTATCATCACTGACTGTCGTTCGTAATCGATATGACGACACCAACTTTATAAATGAAAGGTGCCGTAGCGGGAGCCACCAGTTGAACTTTACTCTGTAAAACGTTCGGCTACAGTGCGAGCCAACGTTTTATTTAACAAAACATCGAAACCTGTTGTATTTTTTTGGGTGGTGATTAGTTGGAGTGTTATCAAGAATTACATAAAATGCCTTGTCCATTTTTGGGATCGCTCAACCAAGCCTTCGTAAGGAATTACGGAGCTGCTCTGATGAAGCAATACGGGAACTACTGCCCGATCATTTCAAGAGGTTTCCGCTCTCTCGGCAACGACGAGACGAAATGTCCTTTTATCAAGGAGAACGCGATCATTTCGGATGCGCCCAAGGAGATGACCGAGGACATCGTGGAAAACATCATGCCCTACAAGTACGAGAAGTTCTTCAATGAGCAGATTAGTGCCAAGAAAAAGGACTACTCGTACCGTGTGTTCCGCAAAGTGTCGCGTCTGGCCGCCGAAGGGGTGTACCCGCAGGCGCTGGAGGGCGCCGACAACCAGCGCGTGACCGTGTGGTGCGCCAACGACTACCTCGGCGCCTCCCGCCACCCCGTCGTGCAGGACGCCGCCATCAACGCCATCAAGTCCTACGGAACCGGGGCGGGAGGCACTCGAAACATCGCTGGCAACTCCCAGATGACTGAGAAGCTGGAAGCTGAAATCGCACATCTTCATAAAAAACCTGCCGCTCTCATCTTCAGTTCTTGTTTCGTCGCTAATGATGCAACCCTGTCAACATTAGCTCGACTCCTACCCGGATGCATCATTTACTCGGATGCTGGAAACCATGCCTCAATGATTCAAGGCATACGAAATAGCCGAGCACCCAAGCATATATTCAGGCACAACGACCCAAACCATCTTAGGCAATTATTGGCAGAATCTCCCGAAGGAGTACCGAAGCTAGTCGTTTTTGAGACTGTCCACTCGATGAGCGGAGCAATTTGTCCATTAGAAGAAATGTGTGATATAGCACACAAGTACGGAGCTTTAACATTTGTTGATGAAGTCCATGCTGTGGGACTGTACGGGAAGCATGGTGCTGGCATCGGAGAAGAGAGAGGATTACAACATAAAATAGACATAGTGTCTGGTACCTTGGGGAAGGCCTATGGAAATGTCGGAGGTTATATCGCCGGCTCTTCTCTGCTGGTGGACACCGTGAGGTCGCTGGCGCCCGGGTTTATATTCACGACGGCCCTGCCGCCTCCTGTGCTGGCTGGCTCGCTGGCTGCCATTAGGCTCCTTGCCAGCGAGGAAGGGAGGGGCCTGAGGGTGAAGCATCAAGCGATAGTGAGATATCTGAAACTATCTCTGCTAGTAGCGGGTTTGCCGCAGCTGCCGTCTGTGAGCCACATCGTGCCGGTGCCTATAAACGGGGCGGACAAAGTAGCGCTCGTCGCCGAGTCGCTGATGAAACGAGGCCACTACGTGCAGGCGATCAACTACCCCACCGTCGCGCGCGGCGAGGAACGGCTGCGGTTCGCACCGGGCCCCTACCACACGCCCGAGATGATCGACAGCCTCATCACTGCCCTAACCGATGCATTCCACGAAAACAATATTAGTTTCAATCAGTTCATGAAGAACGGCACCTGTAGAGAGTGCAGCATGGAGTACAAGGTCGACATAGCGTACGAGGAGCCTTACAAGTTTCCGATGCGAAGTGTAACTGCTTAACTGCCCCATTACCCTGTTTAAGGCCATGACATTTTAAAGTTTGTAGCATCAAAGAAAAATCTAAAAAAATGTTAAGAGATGTTGTATAGTATATTTGCGTTATTTTTATGTAATATTTATGGTTCGTGGTTCATGTTAGGGGAAATTAAAGACGTGGCAACGGATGAATTGTTTTATTTAGTCCCAGTACTTGATGACGCCGTCCCAGCCCGCCGTGAGCATCTTGCTGGGTTCGTGCGGGTGCCACAGCGCCGATATGCACACTCCGTCGTGGGCTTTCCATTTCTTGTACAGTTTCGTCGTTTTCCAGTCCCAAACGTAGCATTTGCCGTCCGCATCGCCGGATACCAGATAACTGGAACAATCGAGATCAATTTAAATATTTTGTTCATATTTTAACCGTTTATGTTTGTAGGTAAATCGATTCTGTTCATCAAATATGGATGTTATTCATATGACCTCAGAGCTCAGAGGGGCATTTTTTGCTTCGATCGTCTGATGCCTGCTTGAAAGATAGGATCATCTAAGTTACCATGCAATCATTGTGCATGTTTGTAAATAAATCGGAAGGCAACAATTATCTAAACATGAGATAATTGGTAATATCACGTGCCAATCACAAGATATCCACGAGTAGGGCGTTCTATAAACTGTTACGTGACCTACAGACGTGACTGTTAAAAATAACTACAGATACAGCATGTTTATAAAACTGTGCACTTTTTTAAAAGTGCACGCTCAACTGCTTTACGTTACTTTTTTTTTTGCAGATTACACAGATTACTTAGTTTGTACATTATATTCTTTTAATTTAAAAAAAAGCAACAAATGAATAGCATGAATTCATTTTACAAAATGTAACATAATGAACGCACATTCTCATAAGGGCTGATTCTGGTGCGCAGATACAACAAATTCATTACGTGATGAACATCGAAATCTCAACAAAATTACTGACTTCTCCATACAAACTGATGTCAGCCGAACGGCTTGTGTGAAAATGTTATTTGTAAAAATATTTCTATCGGGTGTTGACGGTAGTATACTACTCAGCTATACATATAGCTACAACATTGATCAGAGATACGCTGGCTTCGACAGCGAGAAAAAACACATGAGAAATTTCATCATGTCAAGTCATGACGTGACGTCCTCGGTAGCTTAGTTGGTAAAGCACTTGCCCGGCATGCGATGGGACGTGAGTTCGAGTCCCACCTGAGGTCGATGTTTTTTTTTTCAAGTGTTATTTATCTTCAATGTTATTCCAATAGTAAATGTTGTTGTATTTGAGCACCAGACCTTATGAGGATGTGCGTTCATTATGTTACATTGTATTATCGTCGAGGATGAGTCATACATTTTGCATAGACGGCGAAGCGATGCTGTATTAACCGACTTCGATCTTCGAAGTTGCAACTATTATCAGCTGCAGTTGCAATGTATTTTCAGAGAAGTAGAAAGTTTTATATCCACCCTGTATACTGACAATAGTTGATGGTTATTATCGCGCACTACAATGTAGATTTCCTATACAATGATGGAAACTGATTTAAGTACGTGAAGCTGGTAAGTACTTCTTTATCGTTAACTTACAATATCATATCAACTTTTAATCGAACTAAATCAACGGTGTGTAATAAAATAATGTCTATCAAACCAAAATCAAGTTTTATAATTTCTGTGTACAAAAAATTAGTATTTCAGTGCTAGAATAAAAGTGTTGAGCTACCTAACAGGATTTAAAAAAATCTAGGGCCAAAAAAGTCCAACTCGTTAAAAAACAATGACCACCGTAAAGATGGCTAGATTTCACTATTGTTGTCATCTGATTATAATCACCACGGAGACCAAATAGCTGGTTGGGCGATAGCCAAGAACTTATGAATAATACAACAACGTAATATACTTACGTAACGTAAGGACATTCAAAGTATATTAACTTTTCGTAATTTAATGAATACAATAACACAAACGAAACTAAATAATACTTTAAATTAAACTAACTTATCCTAAACCTAAATAAATACCTACTCAAAAATAAAACCGTGTTCGTGAGGCAAGGAAGCAAGGATACTGGCAGCGTTTCCTCGCTGAATGGCTAAACTAAGCCGTGGTGCGAGGATCGTACCTACCAGCATTTTTATTTTCCGAAATGGATATTACTTTTGGTCGTATTTGAATGCTGTGTTTGCCCTTATAATAGTATAGTAAGAAGAAAAACTTTTTTTTTAATATACATATTGGACAACATCACATACATTGCTCTGATCCTCAGGTAAGTAGCTAAAGCACTTGTGTTATAGAAATCAGAAACAACGACGGTACCACAACACCCAGACTCGAGAAAATAAAGAAAAGCTCGTTTCCTACCGATGTACAAAACGTCGGGTCGGTAGTGTACCCGACCGGGGATCGAACCCGGAACCTCAGAGATGGCTACGCCATATAGTCTGGCGTGCTCGCCGCTCGGCTACGGAGGTCGTCGAAAAATCTACAATAAGTTGTAAACTTATCAGTGAATTTTCTAGGGGGTGTTTCTTTTGCTCAAATACAACAACTTTTTCAATGGGACCAACTTCGAAATCACAAAAACAAACACGGTGGGGAAAGTTTCTCAAATGATTACACGAAGTCGCGAGCAACGCCTAGTAAAGAATAATTACAGTCTTAAGCTCAAATCTGCCTTTAGGGTGTGTAATCTGGCAAATGCCTTATGAAAGAGCGCTACACTGTTTGTCGCGTTCCGCTTCATCGCAGCTCATGCAAGACTTTTCACTTCATTTCCATTGACTTATACATTTTTACTATTTAAATCAGTGTTCACTTCATAATAAATCCCAAACTGTCTTTCAAAATATTCAGAGTGCATTTGCTATTCTGGGACTAAGGTTAAACCACTGTTTTAACGTACAAAAATCAGTGGTTTAACCTTAGTCCCGGAATAGTAAATGTACTCTGAATAAGACAGAATAAGTTTGTACGAATCGCCCGTTATATACTCAAGCGGGGTGAGGTGACAGATGGTATACATTGCTAAACCGAGCTATTACCGAGGACAAGGTCCGTTGCGTTTTATAGTACCTAATAAAAATTTGTAAGTGACCCTCGTATGGGAACACAGATGTTGCTGGGGACGACGTACAGTAAACAGCACGTCGACCCAAAACGTTATACAAGTTCTCCAACAGATTTTCAACTTTAAGCCTGACATGTAGAGATCATTTTCAATTGATAAAATTTTACGATTTGTGGTAGGTTGACGAGCTGTTGTCTGTACATTGATATTGATAAGTACTTAATAAGGGTTCATACAGGGTGTACAAAATAATAGAATACTCCTTTATACCACGTTCAGCTGCTTATGTGCAACGACGTTTTAAATGGGACTAACATCAAGTTGATTTTTTTTATTGCTAATAAACTTTTGTTCGTACATTAGCTAACTAATTATTGTTATCCGGTAATTACCGAGTATTATTGTCAAGGCGATAAGTCGAAAAGAGAAACGACGACAAAAACCGCCTATTGTTTGAAAAAGCGAATGAAATTCAACCGCATGCATTGAAAATGTTATCTTCTCATTTCATTAAAAATAAAACACTTCCTAGTTTCAAATATGTTCACGCCTCGAGTGCATCTTCTACTTTGGATTTTTTTCTAGATCTAGGAATAATAAACTGATTATACATTTGAGAGATTGCGACTGACCTATACCTATAATACCGACCTATACTCTTTGGTGGTAAGGAAACTGGACAATTTCAATCGATCATTTGATTGCAAGGTCAGTTATCTTGGATGTGCTGAGTCCTCGCCCCAAGTGAAATGTGTGTGGCTGTCACGTTCCATAATTTTAATATTATTCTGTGTGTAGTTTAATAAACTTCTTTATGTGTGGGACTCGTCAAAACCAATCATATGAGCCCAAACTGGTGGATTTGATTGGTGGTTTACAGTACCCAATGAAGTTCCAAGTTTTAATTACATATATTTACCCTTACAATTGAAAATAAGCGTAGGTATTAAACACTTTTTATAAAAGTATCTGCATCAGTATATACGACATTTACTGTCAATACGAGGGCTACTTTGAAAGAATCGAGTAATTTCCACTGTTATTTTTGGCATGGCCGCATTTCCACACACAAACAGTATCTTTTAAATTCAGTCCGCTGACACAGTGGAATTTTCGTTTCAATCAAGGAGATAATACATTTATCCAGTTGACATCACCGATAAGTAGGCATACCTACATAATAGTCTAACTGGCGCTACGCTGACGCGAATACCACTTGAGTTCTGAATCGCATGTTATGATAAGATTTTTTCTACCTGATCTAGAGGCAAAGTTCATTTTTAACGCCCTACTACTAAATGTGTTGAACTATTTCCACCTTTACAGAAACTTCGACAACAACTTATCAGACTACTTTACACCTTTTCATAAAAAGGCTACATCAAGCCATCAGAGACTATACACATATTTGAAAAATAATAAACATTAAAAGTACATAGATATATTGTGTAATGTACTCTTTTATATTTAAAAATTAAGGACCATGATTGGCTTAAAATATATGTAACATCAATTTGTTTTCACTCAGGTAGTAGTGAACACGGTAAATTGGCGCGGCGGTCGTAGAATTTTGGGCAATCATTTATTATTTAAATTGCAGGGGATTTATGTTAAACTTTAGCAGTGCTTATGGTTTGCTGTTTTTCAGTCTGGTTTAGATAGACTAGGAAGAGTGAGAAGGAAAGATGCGTAAAGGATGCAATAGTCTTATAGTCGGAAATTAAAAAAAACTCTAGACATAAAAGACCATGCATTTGCTCTTTTCTCGTTGTTCAGCATATTAATGCATGTTTAACCCAGTAGTATATTACGCAATTACGATTGTTTGATACAATAAGCAACTACACTTAATATAATGGAACGCAATTTAAGAGTTAATTAATCACTTGTAACGGCTTAATTGTACAAAACTGACAAAATAAATTATTATAAATAAGAATGGAACCGTTATCTTTTATGTAACTTTCAAGAAAGATAGGTAAATGGTAAAAAAATGTTTTTCCTGTGAATCGAAATTACATAATATTGATTCGATCTCACTCATCACCATGAACTCAATAAGTACCTAGTTTTAAACTAATTTCGGAAATTTTCCAAAAATGTGGATAGGAATATTGTAAGCCACGGGCTCATTGCGTGATGTGATAGCAACGTGGTGATAGGCGTAATATTGCAGTACCTATTACTCGTAGTACATACTAGCTATAGTAATACGAGGATAGTCAATAATAAGTTTTTCTCGCGAATTTCGGCATTCGTTTCTAGCAAGATTATTTTTTAGTAAAGAAATAAATATTGGACAACATCACATACATTGCTCTGATCCTATGGTAAGTTGCTAAAGGTAAGTTGCACTTGTGTTATAGAAATCAGAAACAACGACGGTACCACAACACCCAGACCCGAGCCAATATAGAAAAGTTCGTTTTCTACATTGACCCGACCGGGGATCAAACCCGGAACCTCAGAATTGGCGGCGCCATTCAAAGTCCGGCGTTCCAGCCTCTCGGCTACGGAGGTCGTCACTGTATAGATTGTTTGTTTATCGTTTTGTTGGTTGCATTTTGTTGCAAAGGTACTACCATAAATAGTTTTCGATAAAACATTGTATTTTTTTTCTTTTAAATATTATGAAATATGTTCTATCTAGATTTGTTAGTCATTACATCACAGTCATCTGGTCATAACGCTGTGTCATATATAGTAACCGCAATCACCTCAGCGAAGTCCTTGTTAACCTTAATTATTAAAAATAAAGTTAACAGCATGTTTTTATTAACAATGTCATGTAACGTTGTTCACCAGTTTATTTACTCGCTAAAGTATTGTCGCGTAGTTATAACATTTAGAACCTTAATAATAAAATGTTATTAACAATACTCGTAGGTAGGTACCATGAATTATTTACACAGGTTTGTTTCTTCGGTGAAGTATTGTTGCTATTAACTTAGCTATTTAAGCAAGAATGTACAAGAGAATAGGACACTCCTTAAAACCACGTGTTCAGCTAGTCATATACAATAAATTTTTCCATGGGAGCAACATCGAAATCGAGAATTTTTTTTTTAGCTGTTCCATACAAACTTACTGGCATACCTCGATGATAATGTATGGAGCATGTGAAAAAAGCACGATTTCGATGCTGCTCCCATAGGAAAAGTTGTTGTAATCACCAGCCGATCACGTGGTTTTAAGGAGTGTCCCATTCTTTAGTACACCCTGTATTTCAGATGACGCGTATTTATCGTCGACCTTTTGAATAAGAATTTTCCATAATATTTTTGTTTAATTTCTAATTTGCTAGGTATCCTTTATGTGCTTTCTGTGAGGTTAAATTATGAATGTGTGTGTGTGTATATTGTCACGTGAGTTTGTGAGTGCGTGCGAGCATGCGTGCTTACATCATACGCGCTTACTCTCGATATATTTCTGTAGTGCTTACAAACAATAAATACATGTTTATGAATTAGGTACTATAGGTATATCACCAGCCTATATCAGTCCACTGCTGGACACAGGCGTCTCCAAAAGGAGGATTTTGCCATAATCGCCACGCTTGGCAGGCGGGTTGGCGATCGCAGTTTGGCCAATGGTGGAAAGGAGACGCTGCTGCCCGTCTTCTTGTGGCGGTTCTCCTGTAGTCGCCTCTTACGACTCCCATAGGAAGAGAAGGGGTGGTGCTATTCTTTTAACGTGCCGGCACCACACGACACAACTATAGGTATAATATTTCAGTAATTCGGATTAACTGCCACGTCTTAGAACTACCATAGATTATAATGACAGAGACCACAAAAGTTGCAAACAGTAAAAACAGTTTTGTTTTTTAACAAATATGTAGGTAGACAAAGTTGGGCCAATCGGTACCAAAATTAATTACAATACATTTGCAAGTTATCACACTTAAATAAACAATATTAAAATGTAAATTAATTAATTAATATGCGCATTTTTAAGGAGTTGGTGCGAATTCAGCTTGATCACGTGGCCTGCCAAGCGGTAGCGAGGCGTAATATGTCAAAACACGGTTTTATAGCCGGGGTCAACGCCATTATTGATTACGCAATTTTTTAATTACACAAAAATAAACAACTTCGAGATGGACACTCGGAGTCTTTGTTTTTGAGATTTTGATGCAGGTCGTATAAAAAGTGTTGTATTTGAGCAGAACAGTCCCTACTCCCTACTAAGAAGGAAGTTAACTCTGTAATTGGCTAAGCGCCCCCCTTGTAAAATAAGACTAGCATGTAATAATGTAACATAGCTGTTGAGTTTCTTAATAAATAAAATTAAAATAAAAAATAAAACTAAGTATTAAAATAGGACATTATACAGGCGGTGGTTTTTTACTGCAGCAAATTTTAAGGAGAAGAATATGTTTGTCAATACAAACGACCTTCACTAAATATAATAATATAAACTATTTAATATGATAATATCGGAATATTTGCTGGCCTGGTCCATACTGTCCAATTGTCCATACATTATTATTGAGGTATGGCGATAGTTTGTGTACTTTGTGTGGGAAAACAAATAAAATCCTGCGATTTCTATATTCACTCTTTAGTAAACGTTGTTGGTATTATGTTATGAACACATTGGTCTCGTTAAATTTGGCTACTGTTCAAAACCGTACTGTCGAAATTCTTATTTTGTAAGTAAAAAGTGATTTTAAACAATATTTAAAAAAAATGATTGTGTTTAGTTCAATGCTGAATGCATTGTCGTAGAGAGTAGTGTGTTATTATTTTCAAAATAGGAGCCTAACCAATCAGGCTACTTTAGTCAAGGCCAGTAACTACTTATTCAGCGAGATTTTCCGAATATTATTTTGTTTTGTGCCCTGATTTTTAAAACACTGGACGGACGACGTGAGTCTATTGACCAAACAATGAGCGTCCGCCATTGTACGCGGTGTGGTATAACATCACGTGACCTGTGCCACAACATCCGAAATTTCACGCGTATCCGTAGATTGTTATTTTATAATCACGAGACTTCGATTGTAACGAGAATATAAGACATGAGCTAGGTCAGTAGCTATGTGTATAAGTATGGGAGTGAACAAAAGAATGGGTTATCCCTTAAACCATGTCATTAGCTGCTGATAGAGGGTGTCACGTAAAGAAAAATTAAAATGGAAATCTTGTAAGTGAAGCAAGGTCCAAAGATCACATCAGATGATCTAGCCTGCAAATATTTAAGATAGTCTCTATCTTAAAAAAGTAATACAACAAACAATGTTTGTTTACATTTATTTTACTAGATTGTTTAAGTAATCTTGTAATAAAGATGTAATTATGCATGCTATACGTACGTACTGCCGCATATACTTATTATGTGCGTTTTAAATCTAAAACATTGACCGTTTGCTACCAATGCAGGTCAATATCACAAGGTCTTGAATACTTTAATTAGACTAAAACTTGGAACACAGAACCTCAACCAACATTATGCGCGTACGCAATGTGTTAAGTGTTGAATAATTTTGTCAATGTTAAAACCAAACATAGATATTTGTTGCGCATTTTTAAATTCCTACTCGCACACAAATCACAGATTTGACTGGGAAAACAAATTAGGTAGGTACCTATATAATTATTTTGCAGAACGTTATCAATTGTTTGTTTAATTAAATCATCAAGTTTGGTAAAAAATACAGTTGATAAAAAGGTCAAGTTCATGATAAGATTAATTTAACTGGACCAAACAAGATATTAAACAAGAGTGACCAATAAATAAATGTGCGAGTGTAGAGTGGTGAAGAAGATCTAGATTTTTTTTAAAACTAATAATAAAAAAAACAAATTTTTATACAAGGATAAAATAGGACCATCCTTTTATGTTAACCGATGAGACGATAATATTTCGTTCACTCTTAATTTAATAACAAAATAAACTATACTCAATTACTCAAATTTTTATTTGAAAAAAAAATGTAACCGACAGACATACATTTATTTATCTTCTTAATTAGTAAGTATCACAAATTCTGACATCATTCTAAGCGCCCTCTGTCCTAAATACTGCTTTTAGGCTGATTACGCCAACTAACGTAATCATATTACTTCTCTACAAGTATATAACTCTATGTATTGGATATCAATTACCCACTTAAGAAGCAATTAGCTTACCTCCTTTAAAATATTCCCTTCCTATAGTGTCATTATAATCGTAATTAAAGAATAATTATATCCAAGACAATACATTCTCAGAAATAACACCCTATTTAAGTATTCCCAAACAAAATCTATAGGGATATCGCGTTTTGACATATTAGAAAGTGCGCCAATCCATTGTTGTTTTATCAATATTTTAGCATATTTATGACAATAAACTTTAATTTATTTGTAGAAAAGTAGTTTCAAAATAATAAGTTACAAAATAATTTAAAAAAATTCAAGAAATGTGTAACTAAAACTACCTCTGACCTCACATACTTAACGGAAATAATTTTCATACGTTCACAGTTAAATTTATTGATTGCTGTTAGTTTGGATGTAAATGTAATCAAGATTTTGTTCTTAACCTCTGTAATCGAAATGGGTCAACTTCAAGTTCATATTTTGATGCATTGACCCCGGACTAGTTTGAAGAACTTTAGTTAGGTATATTATGCGGATATGTTGAGTTTTGTCATCATAAAATAATACTATTATCTTATCAACGTAGATCGGATCGGTCCGATAAACTCAGGATAAAGTCCATACGCTACACAGCCCGTCTAGCGACTAGCCATCAACCTTTTGGGCTAGCTACAGGATGCTCTGGCAATATGGCACAAACTTATACTTGCTATAAAACTTATAAACATATTTCTAACATAATTGTAAAAATATTGCCACGCCCGGAGGTAATCCGGTCTACAAAAGATAGCGATTACCAGCGACCTTGTCCGCGAAAGTATCGGATACCCAAATACACATTCATCCTGTTTCAGCCCCATTAGGAATTTTAAATTTGCACCCAAAAATTATACTTATCGTTGAAATTTATAGATCCTTGGTTTTGGCAGTACGTTAACTTTAAGCCAGTTAGTAATTATGTCACGCCACGGTACCAAGCTACTATAAACAGATTTTGGTATTGAACAATAACCTTTAACGAGGCAAAAGTATTTATCAATACAAACCACTTTTACTTGTAGTAGAGTCAACATAGAAATCAATTAAAAAATGTACTGCTTCATACACCATTATTTATCATCGAGATTCGACGTATTAGATCGTTAGTTTGAAGACCGAACCAACCAACCAACCAAATCGCGATTTTGATGTTAGCCCTATCGAAAAAGTTGTTCGTTGTCGAGAATGAAAACATTTGCCTTCTGAAATTTTGGTACAGTTTAAAACCATAATATGTGTATATCCTTCTGTGTTTGGGACCATTGTTCATTTGAGACGAGGCCACGCACGCGGCAGGAGAAAGTTGTGAAGTCGGCTAACCGTGCGCGCGCGCAAGGTGAGCTGCTGCGGCTTACACTATAGCTATTAGCTCGTATAGCGGAAGATTTAGGTAGGATAATCTTATTTTTATACAAGGTGTACATAAGAATGGGACAAAGCAACATCGAAATCGTGATTTTATTTTGCTGTCCCATACATTATCATCGAGGTATGCGAGCAAGTTTGTCTAGAGCAGCTAAAAAAATTCTCGATTTCGATGTTGCTTCCATAGGAAAAGTTGTTGTATATGACCACGTGGTTCTAAGGAGTGGCCCATTCTTCTGTACACCCTGTATAGCAGGGGTAACAACAGTTCGTGGACGCTGGCTAGCTTAGTTTAAACATAGGTTTTACTTTCTGAAGTTATACCTGTTTTTTCCTTAAAATGATGGTCTGCAATAAACTTTTTCCTGCTTGTAAAAAGCAGGAAATAAATTAATTGTTATGTTTTAAAATACTAGTAATAAGTACCTATTCGAAATAAACATGACATCTTACTTAACGTTATTCTGTGTGGCCTTAGAGACTTTGTTTTTAAATAAACATTTAATTGTCATACATTAGGTACGAATTACGACACACCAGAAAACCTTACAGAAAGCACATCTATAAAAATTTGTAAAAAAGGTATTTAAAAATTTTCTCAGTTAATCAGATTTTACTTCTCTGGTAAATCTTAAAAACTGACACTAGGCCATGTATACGCCCCGCTTTCAAAAGACCCCAGTAAACAAATGCGCCCGCACGGCCACCGGCAACATTGCATCACGAACAACACACCACATTCGGCAAAGGAGTCCTACTTCCTCATGCTGATGAGTCTGCAAATTCTTACAAGTCGACTTTTGTAACAGTTTAGTCGCTTGAACCAGCTTGAGCACACGACATATTCGTGTGATTTTACAATAACCTATTACAAAGCGTAATAAGAAAATAACAAGAACAAGAAAATATTATAAATTTTTGTTTTTAGCAATTCCATGCAAGGTTTAATTGAAGATAAATAACACTTGAAAAAAATCATCGACCTCAGGTGGGACTCGAACCCACGTCCCATCGCATACCGGGCGAGTGCTTTGACCACTAAGCTACCGAGGACGTCACGTGACAAGATGAAATTCCTCAAGTGTTTTTTCTCGCTGTCAAGGTATGCGATGGGACGTGGGTTCGAGTCCCACCTGATTTTTTTCAAGTGTTATTTATCTTCAAGAAAATATTAGTTGTAGATAGATTGTTTTTGCGTGTTTAATAATTATCCAAATAGTAGGTTATCAAACTTAATGCAGCTTAGTTAAAATTCATAGTTATTATATTTCATTCGGCATTACAATTTGGAATGTACGATGATTAATTATTAGCAAATGATCTGATTCACCCTTTCTCATTAGTTGAAAATACCTGGGAAAATACTTCCTGCTGGTTTTTATATCCCTATATTATTGAATAATAATTGAATAAACATTACTAGTAGGTCATCACTCAACTCAACTTAAATGCGTTGATGAAACATTGCTACTCTCAACAAATAAATTATGCGATAGGTAATTAACGTAATTTATTCGTGAACATGTAATAAAAGCTGAATATTATTGAGTAACCTACAACACTAGCTTTTCCCCGCGATTCACCCGGATCTGGGGGTCGTCCAGTACCCTCGGGCCTCATTACAACCCCCCCAGAGAGAGTTTTGTAATGAGATATCACGTGTATATGTTTTTTCTTTCAACGCGAGATTTCTTAACCGAAAAGCGGTGCGTGACCTTGACTCTCCGTTGCTGGTACCAAAAAAATACACGTGATTTCGGTTTGGAGGGGGGAGGGGTAGTTTAAACCTCACCACGTATCACCATGGGGGAGGGGGGGTTAAAAAAATTACTAAAAAAACATCACGTGATTAATGGACAGCCCCATTGTCATCGCAGCTAACTATTTCGATTTTGTTTTCGTTACGCGATTGAGAAGTTAACGAAAAGGACCAACCAGGTCTTCGAGGTGGCCAGCGGCACATCTACGAAACCTAATTTTTAGGGTTCCGTACCCAAAGATAATAGAATACAATAAATGTTTAAGGGGGCTCCCTCCCATACAACAAACGTGTTTTTTTGCCGTTTTTATAGATAATGGTACAGAACCCTTCGTGCGCGAGTCCGACTCACACTTGGCCGGTTATTTTTTTCAATACAAATCGGCGTTTTATGTTTTCGTCAAACGTAATCGAGTAAAACTCGGAAACTTTTCGTAGACAAACAGTCCAGACGTGTATGTTAGTATTTATTTCTCAGAAGTTTAACAGGTTTATTATGTTATTGACAGCCAGCGATGCTGACACGTAGGTCCAAGGTCTACGGGTGACCGTGACGTGGGTACATTAATAAGCGAAAAGTTCGTTTGACGCACGATTAATTCGTTTTAATCTGTTTGCAAGAGAACCTGTTCGAACGTGAAGAAAACCCATGGAATTTTTAGTTTTGAAGTTGATAGAAATAAATTATTTACACCAATTGCGACTAGATACCGACAAACATACTTAAACAAGTTTATAAACTTCGCGACTAGCGTTTAAATACTTACTTGTGTTTTCAAATACAACAACGTTTACGACGTAAGGAAGAAACACTGAATGGCAAAAAAATATAACTTTCAAATAATTATGTATTCGACAAACAGCTGGCATCAGTTGTATGGATATGAATTTAGTTTCAGAAATTTTGATGTTGGTGCCATAGAAAAAGATGCTATACAGACCTCCATAGCCGACAGGCGAGCACGCCGGACTTTAAATGGCATCGCCATCTCTGAGTATCCGGGTTCGATCCCCGGTTGGGTCAATGTAGAAAATGAACTTTTCTATATTGGCTCGGGTCTGGGTATTGTGGTACCGTTGTTGTTTCTGATTTCTAAAACACAAGTGCTTTCGCTACTTACCTTAGGATCAGACCAATGTATGTGATGTTGACCAATATTTATTTATTATTATTATTTATACAAGGTGTCCCTGGAAGTATGGATCAAATCGAATAAGCGCATAGCCGGGGAGATTCCCGAAGTTTTTTCCCCCTTACGAGGAGGTTAATAGGACCTTAATGCATGATGTTCCAAAAATAGTGTCAAACAGCAGACGTCATGAGATAGAGCAGCAGCAGATATAATAGGAGGGGGGGGGGGGCTAGGAGTTCGCAGGTCCTCCCCGTGTATGTTCCTTGATGTTTCGCAGTTTTCAATATATTTTTTTCAGCGTACACTGTTTTTAACGAATTGTACACTGTTTTTAACGAATTGTTTAACGAAGTGTACGCTAACCTATAAAGACATATCTTTTACCAATGTTACCCATATTATTCTGAATTGTAATGTTGTAATAATGTTGCTGATAAATCTTTTCCAATAAACAAAACAAGCATGTACCTCAAAAATTCACAGGACCTGTATAACAATATGATTGATTAAGTCATTATAAAAAGTTGTCGTGTAAACAGAGTGAACATACAGTCATATCTTCTCTTAATTGAACGTAGCTGGTATAACATAAACAACAATTGTTAAACTGAGGTCAACGTCGTTATCACATAATAATATACAAAATACAACCTTATATAATACGATAAGACTTTAATTATAAATAATAAGATGTTGGAATTCAATCCAATCTGATAGATACAGCAATTTCCTTCGTAACAATAAATTAATCATAGGCGAGGTTGTTTTATGAATACGATAAGATCGAATAGAGGCCGATAGCGCCGATAGGTACAGTCAGCAGCTTATTGATCTACCTCAATTTTTTTTTTTCTCGGCCAATTTTTAACAAAAACTTTTAATTTAATAAAAAAAACCGGCCAAGTGCGAGACGGACTCGCGCACGAAGGGTTCCGTACCATTTTCTATAAAAACGGCAAAAAAATCACGTTTGTTGTATGGGAGCCCTCTTAAATATTTATTGTATTCTGTTTTTAAGTATTTGCTGTTATAGCGGCAACAGAAATACATCATCTGTGAAAATGTCAACTCTCTAGCTATCACGGTTCGTGAGATACAGCCTGGTGACAGACGGACAGACAGACGGACAGCGGAGCCTTAGTAATAGGGTCCCGTTTTACCCTTTGGGTACGGAACCCTAAAAATGGACATCACATACATTGCTATGATCCTAAGGTAAGTAGCTTAAAAATTTGTGTTATAGAAATCATAAACAGCGACTACTACACCCAGACCCGAGATAATTTAGAAAAGTTCGTTTCCTTCATTGACCCGACCGGGGATCGAACCCGGAACCTCAGAGATGGCGACGCCATATAGTCCGGCGTGCTCGCCTTTTGGCTATGGAGGTCGTCAAAGTTGAATATGAATAAAGATTTTGTAGTTTTGAGATAGGTGTATAAGGCTGAGTGTACAAACAATATGTAAATGATTATCGTGATTTTACTGCGGATGGACCCGCTTATCGGAGTGCGATCGGAATAATGCAATCGTTACGATACATTACACGAAAAACACGTAACAAGAACAGTAGGTGAAGCGGCTTGTTATTAAAAGAACAATTGTACATTAGGTATAGGAAGGACCGTTTATAATGCCAAGATTTTTTATTTAAAATACTGCTTCAATAATTAGGTATGCGCCAGAAAACAGAATATGACAAGGTGCATTTTTACCATAGCATAAAGAAGAGGCTTTGTTAAAGACAATCAAAGCGAAGTCAGCTCGTGTCCTCTAGGGATGTCATTAGTAGGTATTTTGTATGAAAAAACAGCTCATCTCCTACCGTCGAAACCAACTGTTTATGGTCTCCCATCCTTCAGATAGGAGTATGATGGACGTCTCCCAGGCGCGTCATTATCTAACGTCGCTTCGAACTGGTGAACTAGATTTTCACAGGTTTACACAGGTTCCCCAAGAAAGAGGATCTTTTGACAAATGGCGCAGATCGTCGCTTAAATAAATTAAATTTTTTTCATCTCATAAAAATCGTCAAAGTCAGTATCAGAAATTGATCTTTATGAGCCATATTGACACGTACATATAGTCTTCTAAAAATTATGCTTAGTTTGTAAAATTTATAACGTGTCTTTGTCGACGACTACCGTAGCCGAGAGGCGAGCACGCCAGACTTTAAATGGCGACGCCATCTCTGAAGTTCCGGGTTCGATCCCCGGTCGGGTCAATGTAGAAAACCAACTTTTCTATACCTATTGGCTTGGGTCTGAGTGTTGTGGTACCGTCTTTATTTTCTGATTTCTATACCACAAGTGCTTTAGCAACTTACCTTAGGATCAGAGCAATGCATGTGAATTTGTCCAATATAACATAAAAATACAACAAAATCGTCATAGTTAGTATCAGAAATCAATCTTATGATCCTTATTGTCACGTGGATAGTCTTACTAAAAATCATGCTTAGTTTGTAAAATTTATGACGTGTCTTTGTCAAAAGGCAACGTAAACGGTGGTTATTTTTCAACTTTCCTTGATTAATATCATCTCTCCACTAAGTAAATAAATAAATACAATATAAGCACCACCCAACACAGCAATTGTCAAGGTCTCTATCAAAGTAAGGAATCAACATCCTTGGTCCTAATTAATTAATTAATTTGCCAGGAGTGTCAGCCTTACAGACAGCAATAAAGAATTTTTTTTCAAAACTGATTAGTGATATTTAATTTACAAATTAAATATCATTTATATAAAAAGACAAGTCCTACCAACTCTCGCTTATACTAAAACAGTATGCCACGATTTAAAGAATGAAGTATTTTTTGTCGAACAAAATAATTAAATATTCTTCTCTATCCAATCGTACGTGCGTCATGAGGTACGTACGTGATCAATGCTTCAAGCAAACCCAAGCCGAAAAGTTCATTTTATAAATTGAGACGAGGTTCGTACTTGAAATCGAGCCCGAGAGACCCTTTACTATGAAGGCGACGTAAGTGAGATGTTCTCAGGCTATTTTTACGGAACTTTAGGCATCTTGCACGGAAACAACCTGATAACCTGGAGAGCGCTATCCTCATCGGGAAAAGGCAGGGCAAAAGACCACGTGGCAGAAGACCAACACGATGGTCAGACCTAGTTGTGAGAACCCTCGGTTTCGTTCTACAAAGCATTCCGACGGGCGCAGGATCGAAATGCCTGGAGGCAGCTCATCATCCAGGCAACTAAGAGCGGGGTAACGATCCTCAGCCTCTGGAGGGACCGACTATGGAGGAGGAGGAGGCGAAGTGTGGGTACCGGATTTTTAAAACTGTCATTATGAGTTAAAATAAACTTCAAAAGTGCTGTTCTTTTACGAAAAATGTATTTATAAGACTTGTTACTACCTACAGTTCATAGAGTCGAGCGGATTGCACAAATCTCTAAGTTAATAAAGTGAATTTATTCAGACATCACAGGGGACGGAGGTCAGTGTCCGCTGTGAACCGTTGTATCGTACGATCTACACGGATTGACAATATCATTCATTACCTATACAAAATGAGATGACTTTATATGTGTATTGATTTATATTTCCACTGGCATACTATTTTAATCAGCATATTATATGTTGTTATTGTCACTTAGGTTATAATAAGTTGCGTATGTGACTAGGGTGAATGCTACAGGGTGTTTCATCGAGTTTTGCGATAAGACATTTTTGTCACGAAATAGTAACTTAACTTTTGTTAAATGGTAGGTAGTAACAGTAATAGTAATTTAAGTCTACCCCTAGACCTACGCGAATCACTATAGACCAGAGACGGACGTCAAAAAGATGAAAGTCAAACGCTAACTCAGGTCTAAATAATAGTAAACTAAATATTTTCATTTTCATTCACCTGGCCGATTTCGGTCACAGCAGCTGCCATGTAGCCTGTTTGTTACCATGAGTAAAAATAAACAAACCCTTCAGTACTTTATACTAAGAAATTGTATCCTGTATACAACGGCCACAGGTGTCCACCTTTCATCGCCATTGCTCTCTGCTCAACTACTTAACTATTGTGTTCAATAGGTACTTAAATGGTATTAGTAATTATGATTAGATTTAGCCCTAACAATAGAAAAACATCGAAACTCCCAAGTAACAATGATTGAGTAATTCAAGAACAGTGTTTCATTATGACTTGCATAATAAAGCAGATTATGTGTCAACGCATTACAACTCGTTATTCGCTAACTTAAACAGTGAATCGTCAATATTTACAGTAAAATAAAGATAAATATTACTATGTCGCAAATTGTAGCTTACAATTATTTTTGTTTTCGTTATAAAAGAGAACGTCGTTTTATTTGACATCATGTTTTTACGCGGCCAGTAATTACATTTAATTTTTGGGGTAATACAATTAATGCGAATCGTATAACCTTTATTTAAGTACGTATAATCTTTGCTTGAAGCAAAAATGATTTTCCAAGCTTTTATTGTACTGTCGTGGCATTAATTGTAAGTAAGTCTATGTTACATTCACACACGAAGAGGCGACGCGGGCGAAGCGTGATGCGATGCGCACAGAGATAAGAACATTCAGACGTAAAATTAAAGTGATATTTATTTTGGTATGAAAGTAAATTGTGTCAAATTATCAAAAGTCGTAGAATAAATGTTGTTGTTTATGATGTCAGCTACCTAGTTTAGCGAGGTTTTTGATGTTTTACTAATAACCCTGTATACGGTGTTGCCATCTCTGAGGTTCGAGAGAAACGAACTTTTCTGTATTGTCTCACGTCTGGGTGTCGTGGTACCGTCGTTTTTTCTGATTTCTATAACACAAGTGCTTTGGTTATTTACCTTAGGATCAGAGAAATGTGTGTGATGTTGTCCTATATTTTAAAAAATATAAGTAAAAAGATATCACTTCCCCGTACCACACCTCGGACAATAGCGACAAAATGTATGAAACAAATGCGTGCATAAGCACACAGTTATAAGCTCGTACAGGTGAACGTGTATCATGTTTGTGTGAGTGACATAAAACTTGCTAGGGTTGGCGCCATTTTGCCTTATTCGTAGTGCGTTTGGGAACGCATGAGGCTGCAATATGAAATACATAATGACCTTGTAATAGCGGCATCGAATGAATTTTGAGTGCTTATAATAAACAAAAACGTTTTAAACGCTACTTGCTGAGATTATTATTACAATAGTAGTACGTAAGAAAGACAAAATGAATCTGTTTCAATAATAGAAAGTATAAAGATATGAGTCGCAAAGCCAATTAACGGTAAACCGAATCTCCGCCAAATAGCCTAAAAGGAGGTATTTTTACTGTAGCAAATTTGCGATTTTTTAAAAATAATTATGAAGTTAAAGGAACACGTTCAGATAATTACAAACGCTAGCGCAGCGGTGGGGTGGGCGAGCGCGTAGCCACGCACGACTGGCGCACCTTTATCACCTATAAATTTTGTCAACGTGTGCGTGCTACGACGCATACGGACGGGCGCGCTCACAAACAAACCGCGTTCGCTACGTATGTATGAAGTTGACCTACTTTTTTGATTCTACTATGACTGTATGCAGTACTTATTATTATACTATGCCCGTACGAAGACTAGGTAACATCACTTTGTATGGATAGAAGAAGTTTTTTTTTACGATTTCGAAGTTGGTCCAATAGAAAAAGTTGATCTATTAGAGCAGTAGAATCTCTCTTTAGAAAATAGTTAACTAATAAATTTACACATTATACAGGGTTATTTGAAAGAATCTACAACCTCGCATGACTGATAGCTAACATCATAAACAACAACATTTGTTCTACGAGTTTTATCATAACTCAATACATTAATTTATTAAAAATGATTTTCTAAGATTTTATTGTACTGTCGTGACATTTATTTTTTATTTTTATATAAAAAGATTTAACAGCAGTATATGGGTCACAAATTTGACGACCGTCTGGTGTTGCGGGTTTGAATCCCGCGAGGGGGGGTTAGTGTGATGAGCACGAGCATTTGCACCTAAGTTATAAATAAATAATATTGGACAACATCACATACATTGCTCTGATCCTAAGGTAAGTAGCTAAAGCACTTGTGTTATAGAAAATCAGAAACAGCGACGGTACCACAACACCCAGACCCGTGCCAATATAGAAAAGTTCGTTTTCTACATTGACCCGACCGGGGATCGAACCCGGAACCTCACAGATGGCGGCGCCATTTACAGTCCGGCATGCTCGCCTCTCGGCTACGGAGGTCGTCTTACATTTGTAAGTCTATGTTAGGCGAAACGAGCGCCCCGCCCTCCCCCACCCCTCCCAGTGTGAAGAGATAAGAACATTCAGACGTAAAATTAAATTGATATTCATTTTTGTACGAAAGTGGAATGTGTCAAATTATCTAAACTCGTAGCACAAATATTCTTGTGTATGATGTTAGCTATCTAGTCGTGTAAGGATGTTGATTTTTTCAAATAACCCTGTATATTTAAAAAAAACACCTAGAAAATAGTAAACTGATTTTACACCTTAATATATGTATTTTCTTTTTGAATGATGTGTACAACGTTAAATTGAATGCAATTCTAAATTTAAACCTAGATTACAAATTTGTGAATATGTATTGAATTGTATTCTGTAGTTGTGCCTTTCAATAAATAAAATAAAATATATACAAAGTGTAACAGAATTAATGTACTTCCTCTTATGGGCTGATTCTGTCATCCGATCGGCGATTTTGTATGGGGAGGTGAATTTTTTTTATGCGTTTTCGATGTTGGTCCTGTAGTGATACTTGTTGTATTTGAGCACCAGAATCAGCCCCTAAGAGGATGTGCATTAATTCTGTTACACCCTGTATAAACAAAAAAAACTCACCTCATATCCGGCGAGAAGTCGACCGAGCAAGCGTACCCGGCCACCATATGTCCCGTGAACACCTTCTTCCTGTTCGCCTTGAAGCGGTTGAGCGCGCTGAACACCACCACCTTGTTGTCCATGCTCTGGCACGCCAGCCACTTGCCGTTGGGCGCCGCCGAGACTGAGGGCAGCGAGTGCATCGACGGGTCGGCTATGTACTTCATGTCTACGGGGATGTCCCTGGGGAGAGATAAAGATTATGTACTTTATGTCCACTGGAATGTCGATGATAAATATGGACTTTATGTCCACTGGAATGTCGATGATATGTCCACTGTAATGTCGATGATATGTCCACTGGAGTGTCGATGATAAAGATATATGTACTTTAAGTCCACTGGAGTGTCGATGATAAAGATATATGTACTCTATGTCCACTGGAATATCGGTGATATGTCCACTGGAATGTCGATGATAAAGATATTTATGTACTCTATGTCCACTGGAATGTCAATGATATGTCCACTGGAGTGTCGATGATATAGATATATGTACTCTATGTTCACTGGAATGTCGATGATATGTCCACTGGAGTGTCGATAATAAAGATATATGTACTCTATGTCTACTGGAATGTCGATGATATCACATCACATCACCAGCCTATATTAGTCCACTGCTGGACACAGGCCTCACCAAAAGGAGGATTTTGCCATAATCGCCACGCTTGGCAGGCGGGTTGGCGATCGCAGTTTGGCCAATGGTGGAGAGGAGACGCTGCTGCCCGTCTTCTTATGGCGGTTCTCCTGTAGTCGCCTCTTACGACACCCATAGGAAGAGAAGGGGTGGTGCAATTCTTTTAACGTGCCGGCACCACACGGCACATGTCGATGATATGTCCACTGGAATGTCGATGATAAAGATATATATGTTCTTTATGTCCACTGGAATGTCAATGATATGTCCACTGGAATGTCGATGATATGTCCACTGGAATGTCGATGTTTAATGTTAACTGATTTTGAATATGAGCTCTCCATATTCTCTGTCAAAAATAAAAAATACAAGTGAAAGAATTACTTCGATACGTCAATTAGTTTCCGATGTATAGAAGTAAACGTGTGACGGTGTGACATCATCTCACAACACTCGCTCAGTCCGCTCGCGCTCTCATCAGCACGTGTCTAGCGACTTGCTTCTAAGCGGAGCGTTGTAAATTGACGTCACATGCGGTCACGTGACTGTTGGGAGGACTCGATATTTATCGTAAGTTTAAATGCCTGTAAAATCAAAACTGATTGGTATTTTTTGACTACAACAAAAACTAATGTATTTGTATACATACAACCTTTACTGTAACAAACTTTCAACCGATTTGGCATACCTATTAAATATCTCCATTGTAAGAATCTCGTAAAAGAATTAAATATCGTCCGTTCGTCCTTACATTCAAACTCTCTCTTCTCGGCCCCTCCGTCTTCCGTCTTATCGTTACCGTACCGTTTCATCACTGGCCGCCAAAACACGATTTTTTCAAAATGGCGTATTGTTTAGGTATGCCAGGTTCCATACAAAAATGTTCAAATCACTTCTTAAAATGTGTTATTAACACTTAAATGAAACACTAGTGAAACGCATTTAACTGGCCACACAACGCTCTATGTTAAAATTACACAACTGGTAGCGACCTCTAACTCGCCAGAAAAAAAATTAAGAATATAATCCGGTTTATATTTAGATGTATAATAAACGAATGATAAAGTGCCGTAGTGATAATTCAAAATTGTAAACTTATGTAGTATTTTGGTACTGCAATCGTTCAAGTGGGTAGGTAATCGACATTTCTGAATATACCACCTCTCGTTATTTGATTGTATATCTAGTAATTTAAGTAAAACTTAAGTAGGTAATTTATATTTAGAATTTCCTTAGAAAGTTTTTTTGATTTTATTTTTTATCTGCTGCTCCTAAGTTGATAACTTACCTTACGCAAAAGTGGTGGAACTCTTTAATTGGTTAATGCTATTTTTAGATTTAATGTAATGTTTATTTATATCAAAAGCTGTTGAGTTTCTTAATAAAATAAAATAAAAATAGTGGTACCCACCACTCCCAGACGCGCAGGCTCTTGTCGTCGGAGGTGGTGACGAAGCGCCGGTTGTCGTCCACGAACGTGATGGAGTTCACGGCGCCGAGGTGCCGGTCGTACTCTTGTACTATCTCACCGCTACGAGTGTCCCACTAAACACAACATTAGTATTAAAAAAACACCGGCCAAGTGCGAGTCGGACTCGCGCACGAAGGGTTCCGTACAATTATCTCTTATGAGCAAAAAAAATCACGTTTGTTGTATGGGAGCCCCCTTAAATATTTATTGTAAACTGTTTTTTTAGTATTTGTTGTTATAGCGGCAACAGAAATACATCATCTGTGAAAATTTCAACTCTCTAACTATCACGGTTCATGAGATACAGCCTAGTGACAGACGGACGGACGGACAGACAGACAGACAGACAACGGAGACTCAGTAATAGGATCCCGTTTTACCATTTAGGTACGGAACCCTAAAAACAGTGGACTTTCAAAGGTTAATGAAGATTTATATTAACATTAGAACATTGCATTTCCAACAAAAAGAAAATACAAAGACGTGCATAGTGTTTCATAATTCGGTATGCAAAGAAAAATATAACATAAGCCAATCCAAATCCATTTCGACATTTTACGCTTATAAACTGTATTTTGGTATTTAAAACACTTAATTTACAAGATGATGCTTAATTTTAGAAAAAAAAAAATGTCATTCATACGACCTCTAATCACTGAGAACCTAACATCAGACGTCGCAGAGTTTGCGCGTGTGTGTGTCCCGTGTCTGTGCATGAAAAATGACACAGATATGAATGACAGCAAATGTCAAATGTGAATGATGAGTGAAGGAAGATACGTTTACTGATCAAGTAATCACTTTGTACAGGCTTACAAAATACGTCGTCAAGACAAAAAATATTAAAAAAAAATAACTAGTATTTTTTTTTATTCAAATTAGTTTCCTTGATTAAATAAATTAATAAATATTGGACAACATCACATACATTGCTCTGATGATAAGTTGCTAAAGCACTTGTGTTATAGAAATCAGAGACAACGACGGTACCACAACACCCAGACCCGAGCCAATATAGAAAAGTTCGTTTTCTACATTGACCCGACCGGGAATCGAACCCGGAACCTCAGAGATGGCGGCGCCATTTAAAGTCTGGCGTGCTCACTTCTGTGCTACGGAGGTTGTCAACTTTCATAAAAATATCCTATAAATCACATAACAAACTAATTAAACTATGATTTATAAGAGTAAGTTAATGTTTCGAAGCCTATACCTAAGTCACGAGCTAGACTAATGAATCATCACCATCATCATCAGCCTATATCAGTCCACTGCTGGACACAGGCCTCTCCAAAAGGAGGATTTTGCCATAATCGCCACGCTTGGCAGGCGGGTTGGCGATCGCAGTTTGGCCAATGGTGGAGAGGAGACGCTGCTGCCCGTCTTCTTGTGGCGGTTCTCCTGTAGTCGCCTCTTACGACACCCATAGGAAGAGAAAGAGTGGTGCCTTTTTTTAACGTGCCGGCACCACACGGCACGACTAATGAATACATACACAAATAATCTTCTTGTCGGACGTGCCGGCCACGAAGAGGTGTTGCTTGTCGGCGTCGGGGTTGAACTTGACGCAGTAGGGCACCTTGCGCGACGTGAAGCGGGATATGCACGCGCCCGACTCGCTGTCCCACAGCTTTATGTAGCGGTCGTACGCTGGGACAAGACATCCGAGTCAAAATAACTATTTATTTTTTAATCTTTTAAACGTTCGCGTTGCATTATAACTAAAACTTTTTAATTTGTTAGGTTTATCCGACCGTACGGAAGATACACTTTCGCGCTAAGCTTCCTAGGCCTCTCGTTCTGCGTCCGTCCAACTCAGTCCGGCTTTTTACAAAAAATAAATTAAAATTTATAACAACGGGTCTAAACGCGACATACTATAGTATGTAGTAGTATTGATACTACTTACATTCCTCGACGTTTCTACCGTGATGCTACGGTCGCGGTCACGAGGGGACTGGTGCGCGGCGTCTTCGTCGTCGTCGTCATTTATCAATAAACATTAACCCGGATACTGTAAGTGTTGTGTGTCGCACTGAATGAACCTACTGACTCTAGTTCAAGTGCACAAAAAATATCGGAGAGTTCGAGGGTAGCAGAAGAACCGGCCGCCCGATGCAGACGAAGACCGTGACCACGACCGGAGCATCACGGTCGAAACGTCGAGGAATGTAAGTAGTGTCAATACTACTACATACTATAGTTCGTCGCGTTTAGACCCGTTGTTATAAATTTTAATTTATTTTTTGTAAAAAGCCGGATTGAGTTCGACGGACGCAGAACGAGAGGCCTAGGAAGCTTAGCGCGAAAGTGTATCTTCCGTTCGGTCGGATAAACCTAACAAATTAAAATGGCCAGTCTCATGTGTCAATCCATTGATAAAATATGATTAACTCAATCTAGCCGTGTAAAAAACCCGACTGTTTTCAATTGTTCATAAATTGTCCAAACTTTGATACGGGGGGATGAATGATTTAATTTGATCGGTTAATACGACCGACCGAACGATACACTTTCGTGCTAGGCCCCCAGGATAGGAGCGAATGGAGACGTCTCACGAAGGCCCTCTGTACCACTGGGGTCCCATAGGATAACAACAACAAATAATTCAAACTCAATGAAACGGGAATTAACAACAAATAGGCTTAAACTAAGCGCTTTACACGTCCCAATTTTGTTTTACCTACCACTGCTTCGGAACAATTTTGGGCTAGCGCCGAGAAGAAGCAGCGCAAGAAACTCGGTCACTATTATCAGCCTCTTTTTAAATAGTATATAGTTTACATTACAAGATTAATGTACCTGTGCGAGCAAGCCAGTATTTATTTCCAAAAGAACTTATAAATTACAAAGAAATACATACATATATTTTTATATTGACTTCGTGTCCCACAGCTTTATGTAGCGGTCACATGCTGGGCCACAGAGATTTTATAATAATAATAAATCATTTATTCATAACCCATTAATGCGTTTACAAAATAATGTTAAACATTACATGGTCCAGGGTTATAAGAGTTGAATCAGATAGGTGGACCTCTGACATCGAAACTAGTAAAGAAAATTTAATTTTCGTTGTCAGTGATTCCTTGAAATTTACTTGGTACAACTGGCGTTAAAACATTTCAAAAACATACACGGTAACACCAATAAAAAAATATTTCTTCAAATAGGTAGGCTAAAACAAAACGCTATTACTACCAAAACTCGTTACTTTTAAGGGACCCACTAGGACACTAGCGTCTTTCGAGCGTGACGTCGTGGCAACGTCCAATCAGCGTTGACGCAACGCTTGGGCAGCGGCATTTACTTAACGCTGATTGGACAATGCCACGACGTTGACGATTGGAAGACGGTCGTGTGGGGGAGGCCTTACATGGTTCACTGCATCACTACACCAATCGTCGAAACGAGACATCCAGAAATATTACATTATCGACGACACGACACGATATTGAGCGTTCAAGTTTTGGTGGGAAACAATATTTTTCATGTTTTCAATGATGTGCGTTAGTCATAGATAAGTAAACTAGAGCCAAGTGCCAATAATCTAGCCCCAAATTAAGCAAAGCTTGTATAATGGTGACTAGATAACGGATAAAAATACATAAATACGTTTATAAAAATCCATGACTTAGGAGCAAATGCTCGTGCTCATCACATTTACATTTGTCCCTTGCGGGATTCGAACCCGCAACCTCCTGGCTTAGTACTCCGGACCGCGAACCACTACACTAGACGGTAGTCTAACAAACACAGTTTTGTCTTTAATTTAATAAAATTATTCCACTTACCAGCAGAAAGGAACTGATTTCCGGCATTATTGAAGTTGACATCTCTGACGGCTTGCCGGTGCCCGAAGTATGTTCGTATACAGCGCCTATCGCCATACACCTCCCAAATCTGAAGGACAAACAAACATTGTGTACTTTATAACCTATCATTATGTATTACTTTTATCAAATAACTTTGCAACTATTGTACAATACATATTTGAATAAAAAAAGTAGTGATGCAACCGTTACCGGATACCGATATATCGGCGATTAGTATTACGTAACGCATTTTTTAAATATTTTAGGACCTACCCCCCCCCCCCCCCTCCCCTCCAATGTAACGCACGGTAAAGTTTTTCCTGTAACCCCTCCCTGAACTTTATGTAAAATCCAAGTAACCTAAAAGTCACAATTTGTTGCGCAAAGTACCGGAAAGGAGCAAAAATATCTTTGTTAATAATCGCCTAGTTTTAAATTAAAATAATAAAAGGTGTCATGTAACGGTTATTCCGATACCCCCTCCCGTAACGTTTTACAAGACCCCCCTTCCCCCAAATTGCGTTACGTAATACTTGAACGCCCCCTAAGCGTATCGGTATCGCCGATATTTTTATAAGTGTATCGGTATCGTATCGGCAACAAAGTGTATTATCCCTAAAAAAAGCCAATTCCTATGCCAGAACTTGAACACAGATAGATATTTGGTTTCAAGTCCCGGCATGAGCATGGGCGAGTTGGCTTTTCATTGAAATATAAATTATATTCTGACACAAATATGGCACATTTAAATGGTTAATTAAAAATGTGATACTACCTTGACTCTACAATCCATCCCAGCAGAGAGCATAAGATGCGCTGTGCCAGGGAACCATCGGACGGCTGCGATGCCTTTCGTGTGTCCCTTCCAAGTGTGTATGTGCGCCTGCAAGAGAAACATTAATTGTTACTCCGTGATCATGGCGCTTGCAACAGTGCTGAAATATCGGGAACTCAAAAATAAGGTACATGGTAGCAATCTCGTAACAAACTATTCTAATGTTAGTTACCATGAAAGTTTAAAACAATATAACATTAATTGTGTTAACATTGTACAACAAAGAGCCCAGGTTGAATCCTTGTGGTACTCCACACTCTAATGATTAATCCTTGAAGAATTGGTACGGCGCAACTATATTTTTGGACGTGTATAAGTGCCCGAAAGAGGGTAAATTTGTATACGAAATAAATAAATATTAACATGTAAATAAATATTGGACAAAGTTATATTGCTCTGATCCTAAGGTAAGTAGCTAAAGCACTTGCGTTATAGAAAGATACATATGTCGTGGTCCGATCTTAGAATTAATCACTTCATGATTTGGCCAACCATTTCATAAAATGGTCGTTTTTCATGATGCGGCACAGTACCCGCTGGCCACATCATGATGTTGATAGGCCAGATCAATGAATCAGTCAGCGTTTGACGATATGATCGACTACTTCATGAAATGGCCAAACGTTGGTGGTCATATCTTAAAACAGTTATATTATCCACCGGCAGAGGCGCTGATGTCGCTTTGTTATTGTGGTACAACATGGCGGCGGATAATTAATCTGTTCTTGTGAATTGTGAAAGTGAATCATAAGTGTAATTCGAAGATTAAATTGCAGTGAATTATCGTTAAAACATTAAGCTAGGTGATTTTTATGAAAGTCACTCGAAAAAAAGGCTCAACGTCAAAAGTCGTGCAGTTAGACACGTAATTTGAGAGGTTAGTTAGTTTGGTTATTTAAATCTTTTTATTTATAAGTTTTCTTTCAAAATTGCAAATATTTATAATGTTTTACTTATCTATTGAGAAAATTAATATTATACAAAATCCAATGGGTTGTAATCGTATTTATACCTATTTTAATGATATGGCCAAACGTTGATTAACATATCATCAAACGTTTGCCGATTTGCCGTTTTATGAAATACGACCATTTTTTGAAATGGCCGGCCACATCATGAAGTATTTAATTTTAAGATCGGGCCACGACACATATACAACGACACAAAACAATATAGAAAAGTTCGTTTTGTACATTGACCTGATCGAGACTCGAACTAGGGATCACGCTTCTCGGTTACGGAAGTCATCGTAAGTATTTATTATAGTTATATTAACTGGGTTTTTGGGGTTCCGTACCCAAAGGGTAAAACGGGACCCTATTACTAAGGCTCTGCTGTCCGTCTGTCTGTCCATCTGTCACCAGGCTGTATCTCATGAACCGTGATAGTTAGAGAGCTTAAATTTTCACAGTTGATGTATTTTTGTTGCCGCTATAACAAGAAATACTAAAAAACAGAATACAATAAATATTTAAGGGGGCTCCCATACAACAAACGTTTTTTTTTGCCGTTTTTTATAGATATTGGTACGGAACCCTTCGAGCGCGAGTCCGACTCGCACTTGGCCGGTTTATTTTATTTATTATATTTTATTATTATCTATTGACAGTTTGTGGTAACCTGATGTGATTTTGACTGTATCTTTCAGAAAGTGGACAGACGACCTGGCCAAGATTGCTAGAAGCCGCTGGATACAGGTCGCTTCCAATCAGCTTATCTGAAAGTCAATGGGGGAGGCCTATGTTCAGCAGTGGACGTCCGCCGGCTGAAATCATGATGATGATGATAATGGTGATTGTACCTTTGGTAAAAAGCATTTGTCTGGCGGTGTGTCAGAACGAAGCTGCGTCTCGCTGCGCGGCGCTTCTATCCACGACCTGCCCTGGTAATCTGTCGCTTTGTCAACTGTAACACAATAACCATTTATGCATGAATAAAGAATAATTAATAAGATAGAACATTTTACTTTTTCGCCATAGAAAAGGTTAAACGTGAAAACTGTGAAGGAAAACATGGCATTTTTTAAACATTTGGTGGCAAAAACAAGCAACTTACTATGGAATATAGATTTTTCCTCCAATGGCTTGTCATCTTCCACTTTACCTTTCTTCTGTCTCTTTGCTAATATTTCTTCTAATTCTTTCGCTTCATCCCCTTCTGGCTTCATTACCCTGAAATAAGTGGAAAGTTTTATGGGAACTTTCTAGTAAAATATACACAGTCTATATAGAGGTAGAGTAATCTCTTAACAAAAGCAAACTTTTGATATAAAATACCTTTAATTATAAATAAATAAATATTAGACAACATCACATACATTGCTCTGATCGTAAGGTAAGTAGCTAAAGCACTTGTGTTATAGAAATCAGAAAGAACGACGGTACCACAACACCTAGACCCGAAACAATATAGAAAAGTTCGTTTTCTACAATGACCCGACCGGGGATCGAACCCGGAACCTCAGAGATGGCGGCGCCATATTATAGTCCGGCGTGCTCGCCTCTCGGCTACGGAAGTCGTTAATTAAAAACCAACACGAATTTGATATTAATTTGCACACCTGCATGCAGGTTGAATGATTGTTACTGATAATTTATACCCTAAAAAACTTGTCTTCTTGCAAATAAACACATTTATTATTATGATGGACATACATTACCTTTAAATAAATAGAAAGAAACTATTTTTACCTCTGTGTACCTAGATTCTGTGAGTAATAATATTTAATTTTGGAAATTACCTCTTTTCTCCTTCATATCCTCCCCAAGGGCCCAGGAACCCAGTCACATCATCTGGATTATCGTTTTTATTCCTCTTTTTTTTGTCAAGGGGCCTCTTCTTTATGGTTTCAAAAACTGACTTGCCCTCCGATTCTACAGGTGGTGCTATCATTGCTGAAACTGTTATAACAAATGTGTGTAAGTTAAACATCATCACATCACCAGCCTATATCAGTCCACTGCTGGACACAGGCCTCTCCAAAAGGCGGATTTTGCCATAATCGACACACTTGGCAGGCGGGTTGGCTATCGCAGTTTGGGCAATGGTGGAGAGGAGATGCTGCTGCCCGTCTTCTTATGGCGGTTCTTCTGTAGTCGCCTCTTACGACACCCATAGGAAGAGAAAGTTAAACTTGCCTAGGGTCAAATTATGCTTAAGGTGGTCAGTAAATATTATTTTATAAATTTAACTAAACTGATTTGACCTGCCGTTGACTGTACTATGTTTATTTTAATTTAATTTAATTTGAGAATATCTATAATTTGGGCACAATTGCTTGTACTTGTCACACAATCTTTTGCCCTTTGCGGGATTAGAACCTGCAAATTTTACCCATAAAAGAATACCCTTTCACCAGATTAGTACTTGAACTATTAAAGGATTTAAAGCACAAATAATTAGTTACTTACCAACTAAACCATCTACGCTGCCCGTATCTCCATCCGTTGATGGATCTACAGCATAACCATAACTTGTGAATGTTCTCCTTTGATTCTCAAACTGAAAATCACTGATGTGTGCCATTTCTACAAATCCAGAGAGCATGTTCCTATTTGCTTTCATCTGTTGAGTCTGGAATGGATTCTCTGGGCCGTATGTGGGGGCATAGAGCTCTTCATACTTAGGGTTGTGCATTAACTCCTGGTTAGCAGGCACTAGAACTCTTGTATCATCATTATTCTGGAATTAAACATTCGGTATGAACCAAACTAAGAGTTCAGGGATGTGCAAGCTTTCTGGCTTTACAAATAAATATCTATATTTATACGCATGCTGTTTTAATATTTAGAGTAGTGTTATTTAATCATCTAATACTGCTTATTCAGACAAAATAGGACGCATGTAGTTTATACCAACAAGGTAATTTATTATGTTGATTTTTTTACAATGTTTCATACGATATAGAATATGATATACTTACAGTGGGCATCACTACAGGTGCAGCACAAACCTGCATTGTTTTTGCTACTGATAAACTAGGATCAACAGGTTTTAAATGCGTCAACATACTTTCATTACTGTGCTGTTTAACAATCTCCGAATCATTGTTCTCATCGTCCTCTGAACTGCTACCGTAATTTTGGATATTAAGCATTTTAACGCTTTATATTATTTGTCTAATGTTATTACATCAATGTATTTTGTAATTTTACGAAATAAAAATAATGCAGAAAACAGTATCAGTAACACTATTTCGCTGTCTGTCCTGTCAAGTTGACATTCAGTCAGTAGTAGAGAGTAGACAGTAGTAGTAGTAGTAGGAGTGTAGTATTTATTCACGAAGGCAAAGGCGATGGTACAGAGCCATACAGCCAAATCTTTAGAGAGACCACTGATAAAATACTACATAGACATTCACATACATATTAAATGACAACTGGGTCACACACAGATTAATAAATGAACTATCAAGTAGGTGCCTCTGAGTACTGAATCCTAACTAGGTGCCTAATGCGAGTGCCACAAAATAATTACGTCACTTACTTAGATCGAAAAGTCAATGTTTGTAATTTTGTATAAAGCTGGAAACATACTATCGGACGCGGCTTACGGACGCGGCTTACAGCCGCGACTTAAAGAAATCTAGGTATTGAATGTACACTAAGGTGTGCAAACCATCGGACGTAAGTCGCGGACGTAACCTTGGGCTGACCTTGAGCTCTCGGACGTCCGACAGCAATCTGGCGCGCTGGATGTTTCTGTAAGCCGAAAACCGCGGACGGTATGCACGGGGTGCGGACGCGTCCGAGCGTCAGAAGGACGCCGACTGCGCGAGAGCTCGCACGTGCTTATTGATTGCATGAACATTTTTATTATAAGATAGCTAGCGATTTGATAACGTATGCGAAAAAGAAATCCGCTTATCACCGTATTCAGTATTATTTTACAGGAAATCCCCGGGACCTGGACAAGATTTATTTAGAGTTCCGTACCCAAAGCGTAAAACGGGGCCCTATTACTAAGGCTCCGCTGTCCGTCTGTCTGTCTCTCTGTCTGTCTGTCTGTCTGTCTGTCCGTCTGTCCGTCTATCTCATGAACCATGATAGCTGGACAGTTAAAATTTTCACAGATGATGTATTTTTGTTGCCGCTATAACAACAAATACTAAAAACCAGAATAAAATAAATATTTAAGGGGGCTCCCATACAACCAAAGTTATTTATTTAGCTTTTTTTTTGGCCTGGATAATTGTATTTTGGATAAGCTACTATTTTTCAGAATTTAAACGATACAGATTTTCTACTGAAATTACAACTAAATCATAGTCCTCTTTGTCACAAACCTACCAAAATCGTAGAAATCTACTTAAAGTGGTCACACTCATGGCGTCCGCAAGCAACGTCCGAGGACCGTGCACACTTATAAGTCGCGGCTGTAAGCCGCGTCCGTAAGCCGCGTCCGATAGTATGTTTCCAGCTTTACTTTTCAATCGATTTAAGTGACTTGGTTGTTTTGTGGTACTCGCATACAACCAAATCTTGAGGTTCGGTCTATACGCTTCCGGAATCCGTAAGCATCCGAAAGAATCCGTTTAAAAAAACGACCTTATTGCTTAAGCGATGGATTGGATCCGCGTTGACCCGGTCCGGTTTGCGGCTGGGTATAGCTTAATAGCTCAGTCGCATTCGCATAGATTATGAAAACACTGTTGGTGCTTTCATAATCTATGCGAATAAAAACCTGATTCAGACTGAAATTCATAATAAATATAAATGAGCGCAGCCATTCGGAAATGAAAAAAATCAAGGCTCCCAACATGACGACAGAAATCTATTAAGTCAGGTGACGAGCTCTTGTGACATTTCTCAATTCCTCAAAAATAAACCTCGAAAATATAATAAAATTCCAGAAAAATGGCTTTGCAGTCAGCTGTTAAAGGAAAACTAATCAGTGTCATCGGAGATGAGGTATTTACAAAAGAATCCTAACACTTGCAAGTGATAAATCCACGTAAAAATTTACATTAAAGGATCTCATTTACAACATTTTGAATGTCTTAATTTTATTAAAAATTCATTGTTAATCGTTACAGGATACATGCGTCGGATTCCTCCTTGGAGGTATTGGAGAGATTAACAAAAACAGACACCCAAATTTCATGGTGGTTGACAAGAGTAAGCACATTCAAAACTTATAAAATTGAAAGATGTTTTGTTTAAAACACACCAAAAACACTGACGCACCCTCAAACATTGCGTTGAAACAATTGGTGAAAATTAAATTTTACTACTGTATTGATGCATAACCACCAGCTCTTGTTTTCAGACACAGCCGTAAGTGAAATTGAGGAGTGTTTCAAGAGGTTCGTCAAGCGCGACGACATCGACATCATCCTCATCAACCAGAACGTCGCTGAGTTGGTCCGTCACGTGATCGACGCCCACACCGCCCCTGTGCCTGCTGTACTCGAGATCCCATCCAAAGACCACCCTTACGATGCTAGCAAGGACTCCATTCTGCGCCGTGCTAAGGTAAATTGTATTTCCTTATTGTTATTATTATCAGTTGAAACAAATCTGTTTAATATATCATTTATTGATAAACATTAATAAGTAGAGGTCCCAATAGAACATTTTAGAAGAGGCCTATGCTAAGAGGCAAACTGAACTTCGGGATGTTTTATAGAAAACAAAACCATGTCTTATATATATATTTATATATTTAAGAAGTTCAGAATTAAAAAAGCTTATTGTTATTATTATAATAAGTAGAGTAATAATTTTTGTTCTTTAATAATGAATCCTAAGTCCTTTGCAATTAAGAAATAATTAGTATGATTGTTTTGCTTTTAAAATGTGGATTATTTTTACTATTATTTAAATTCCAAGTTATTTTATTTTGTTTTCAGGGCATGTTCAACCCAGAGGATTTGGTACGCTAATAACATTAATTTACTGCATGATATTTTGTTTCTTTGGAGCGATCTGGCACTTGTAAATATGCCAACCACCAAATTTAACCACTAATTAATAATTCAAATACATTAAAGTTTTTAAGTGTGCAATTTTAAATAATCCATTTGAACCTTAATATCTACAATACATTCCACAAACCAAACATAAAACTTTATATCCAATGTTGAACATTAAAGCCAGTTAAGCAATTATATATGATTAATTATTCAGATATAATTAAAATATGTATTAATACAGAGTATTAATTTTGTATAGAACTGTTGAACTTTTAATATAGAAGTTAAAACACAATGTTTTTGGTTTTATTTTAAAATGATGTGCATGAATTTTGTGTGTGAGCCAAACAGATGATTGAAGCAAATGCAATTTGGAAAGCTACTAACAATGTATAGTTTTTGTTCTGTGTTCCTGCGATGTCAAAATTATTCCTAAATGTTAAAATGCTAAATGATGGTGTCATGCATTTTATTTGTTCGTTGTGAAGTCTGAAATTTCATCTAACAGGTATGAGTTTTTTTATGATAATAATCTCTTAATCAAATTAATACATGCATTTTAAAAGTTTATTTATATGATATTATGTAGTTATTTTAATTGTTATTTGTTGTTTTCATTTTCAGTCGATGTTTGGAGCTGATAACTACAATAACTAATATTTTTAGCTATTATTATATTTTATAGTAGTTTTAAAAAATAACATGTTATCGATGTCGTCGTATTATACTAAAATGTTTAATTCAACAATGTACCTGTTAACATAGAAATTGAATAAAATATTAAACAACTAAATTTTATTCAAATGTTTATTTATTTTAACAAACTTACATATAATAATACTTAAGCTATTCACACATATAATATAATACAAACAATATTATGTGCACACAACCTATGAGTAAAACAAGAATTATCAGGTAACAAATCGGTATTTGGTATTAGAGTGGAGATTAGAGATATACCCGTAGCTTATAATTAGGTAATTCTTCTATTTACTGGTGTTGCTTATTCGTCGAATTCAGCAACGTCATTTTCAGTCTTCTTGTGTCCCACCCAGTCCCATTTGGAGTAGTGGAGCTTGGTTTTCTTGAATTTGGGGTTCTTGGAGGTGATGCGGACGAAGATGCGCCTTCCAAAGAGTGGCTGCAGCTGCCTGAAGTTGTCGACGAGGGGCAGGTTAAGGTTGGAGAGGAGGCCGCGGAAGTTGTCCATCTGGAAGTGTACATAGTTGATTATATGAACTGCCAAGCAATGAAGGCTACAGAGCCATTGGAAACTTGAAAGGCCATCTATGAATTCCAGGGAGTTTAGTGGAGAAGAAGATCAGGGGTTGAAAGCATAACGCTGAGATTATAACGATAAATTAAACCAAACAATTGAACATTGGAACAGCTGATATGGTAAGAGACCCTCGTGTTAGATTACAGCTTTAGTAATATCATTATCAGAACATTAATAAAAGTCGAGAAGAAACATATCACCAGCGAGCTTACCTGGAAGACGGAGATCGGGAGGTAGTCAGAGAAGACGACCCATGTGACGGCTTCGGCGCAGGGAGGGGTGGTCAGGGATCCCTTGTAGGTGTAGAAGCGCTCGGTGTCCAGCCCTGAGAGGATGGAAGACAGGGAGAAGGTGTGGGGGAGCTGCATGCTGGTGTTGTAGTTTTCGATGGCAGACAGGTTCTTTACGATGGGGGTCAGCAGCTTGGCGTCGAATTCAACGACCTGAAAAAAAGGGGCGAGTAAACACGCATTAGTACCTAAATATCGAGAAGGTCAGAAGATTAAATAAAATAAGAAATACTGAACTGCCTTGAAGGAATAATAACATTTGTTTACGAGCGTATAATCACCAGATGACGTTACACCGTTAGTGATTATATAAATAATAAAAATGTGTGGGTTTAAAACTGCTTAGCTCACAACAAAGTTGTAGAATATTTATTTATTTTAAACAGACAATAGTGACCGAGTTTCTTGCGCTGCTTTTTCTCGGCACTAGCCCACAATTGTCCCGAAGCAGTGGTAGGGAAAAAATAATGTGGCATGTAAAAGTGCCTTTTATGGCCAATTTACAGAAATAAATGATTTTGATTTTGGCGTCACGATTACTTAGCTTAATCTTGTCCTTTCAGCAAACCAGCTGATTCTACTAATAATTCAGTCTTTAGACTCGTGTGTAATATTTTTAATGTATCGGACACGATTTGATAGCAAAAGATAACACCTGGATATCAACCGTAGAGATAACTGATATAACAAGCAGCAGAATGCTATAATTTACCTGATAGAAGAAAGCGAGCACGCAAAGACCATCAGGGTGCTGGAGAGCCTCGGCGAGGTTCCTGTATTTCTTGTTTCTGTGGATGATGTGCATTTCCAGAGGCAGGCGCATGTCGTTGAGGGTGTGCTCAGAACCGCGGTTGTTCTTGTCACCCCAGTGGAAATGCAGACCTTCGATCTCGTACTCATTGTCGAGGGGACCTCCAAAGATGTATGGAAGGCGGAACCCTTTCTTTTCTTCTTCAGAGCTGTATTTGGGGATGGTTAGCGCCACTGAAAAGAAAAAAAGATCGTTAGCCTAAGCAATTGGGTTGTGGACACCAATCATCAATTGTTCTAAGACATCTTTTATTAAACCTGAACCCTTATTTTAGGCCCGATACATTACTCGGAACATTATAATTTATTCGATGAATCTGATTTTTGTTTGCTTCAAAGGCAATAAAAATTTTGGCAATTGGGTCCGGTAAACAATGACGTCATACCTTGCTATCGCCATACAAATTATAAGGCAGAGATAAAAAGTTTGTCAGTTGATTAGTGGTGTCAACTAGCCTAATTAATAAGTTGAAGTTATTGTTGTATCATACCAGAATGACCGTTGTTTGTTGTCGTGAGCGGTCCAGGCAGTGGGTTCTGGTAGCCGATGAGTTCCATAGCCGGGATAGAAATCGGGATGGCCTGGCGGGCGGAGATGGCTATAGGTGACTGTTGTCTGCCACCGCAAGCGGGGTGGAGCACAGCCCATCTTCTCTGATCAGAAGCTCTGTAACCCCAGCCGACGACGAGGGAGACTGGAAACGAATTGCGAATAGGAAAAATATTTATGATTGAAGACAAATACAAAAGGCAGTAATACTCGCAGATGTGACGTTTGTACCCCTAGATAGATAAATGTAGACCGGTATTCGTAAAAAAATAATAAATATACAAATTCTCTTAGGCAGTGTAGTCAAAATCATTATTTAAGTGTTCAGAGAAATTATGTTGATGATCTTATAATGGATGATAGGTATTTTAGCAAAGTAACAAAGGCATCTACACGTGTTAGTACGTGCTAATACTGTGTATGCCTGGATGAAACTGAAAATGGAATTGTTATAGTATTAACTCAAGACGTAAAGGCACAAGACAAATGTGTACAAAATACGAGCATTCTCAAGGAAATGTTTAGTTACGAGCAACGTTGTTATGAGACAGGTGCTCTTTTGTCTCGTATCAACAATTAAATTGTAATGTAAATTGATTTAGTACTCGCGTTATAACTTTGTATTCGGATTGAAGACAATAAAGTCATAATATGTTGCATTTCTTCAACCGCTTTAAGATAAAGAATGTATAATAATCTGAGGATTATTATTATATAAGCCAGCACCAATGATAGCCATTGTTAAATAGAATTTACTGATCATTTGCATGTTTAAGGTAGGGAATTAAGTATTAATTATTAAGAGAGCGTGCCTTTTTGTTATAGAAAGCTAGCTATAGGCGTCACTCAGGGCACAACACTGGGTCCACACCTATTCCTAATTGTAAAGTCTGTATTAAAATGTAATAAATAACTCACAGTTTAAAATGTGCTATGTACTCATAAAAGAATACTAAATATCTAATAAATAATTAGCAATGATAATTCAAACACCAAATCTCAAATTCAAGTAGATACGCAAATCAGTATTAATTACGCATAAAATAGGTTTATAATTCACACGTGTACGTGTCGAGATTTGCTTACGAATAAAAAAATATCTTAAGGTATGTGACACCTAATTTGGATTCCCCTTGTCGCGGCGACTAATCAAGTTTGAAGTCAGAGCTTTGAGTATAGTCAACTCGATGAGAATTATGTTAAGGTATGCGTATTTTGTCCACTGAAGAATTTATTCGATCCTTTTGACAGCGAATGGTTGTCTAGAATTGATTTGCATAGAATAGTAGATACAATATTTTATTACTTAGGCATTACGTGTTCTGATACTAATAAGTAGGCGAATTTATTATGTAGCCGTTGGATATTTTCATCAGAAATTAGTTAAAAAAAATTTAGGACAGTCTTAATTTCCGACACTATCATTGGCTTAATTAAAATAATGCTTTAAAAGCTTCCAATTCATAAACGAGATACAAGACATATTTACAATGCACCGAAAGAAATGATTTTATACATTATAATTCGGCAGCGCCGCGAAAAATATCTAGGTACATTACATAGCATTCGTGACATGTTAAATTTAACTAATTCCTGAATCTTTTATGCAAACTTGTTGTAGGACATTAAATATGAACTAGACAAATACTAGAACTCTATAATACGTTTTGTGGCAAATCGTGCGTACGACTGCGGAACATAGATTTAAAATGTGTTAAACATTGCATTACCGGTGTTTACCTTAGTAATCCGTGTGTCTAAATCTAGACTTTGTCAATGAAACTTTAGATTTAGATAGAAAGGACAACATCACATACATTGCTCTGATCCTAAGGTAATTTGCTAAGGCACTTGTGTTATAGAAATCAGAAACGACGACGGTGGTACCGTCACAGCCAGACCCGAGACAATATACATAGAAACGTTCGTTTTCTACATTGACCCGACCGGGGATCGAACCCGGAACCTTAGAGATGGCCACGCCATATACTGGTACCGGTGCTCGGCTACGGAGGTCGTAATTTTGTACGGCAATACCCTTTTGGCTTAAGGGTAATTATTTTTGCGATTCAATAAAATTATTCCCATTATGCAAAGTAGATTTTTACGACAAGCAACTAATAATTTAATTGCCATGATTGATTTGAGTGGCTCTCAGTCAGATTTAATTATAATTTTACCACGCTACTAAGTAGGCTTATCGGTGTTTTATGTCCCATAACTAAACCGATGCATTTGATTTTAAAATGGATGTCCGTTATTAAAAAAAACTATACAAAGTCATAAAAAATACAGTAAGCTATTTTTAACGTAAACACATTTTCGAGTTTAATTACTTTTGCACGACTTTTGGTAATTATTTGTTGGTGAATTTGTAACTACAATGCAATAAATATAATAATCTATCTATCTATCTATATCAGCCTTTGGGGTTCGTCTTCGAAAGTAGGCCTCCTCTTCAACCTTCCACCGACTTCTGTCCCCAAAAACTTGCATAATACATAATATTATGTTTGACAAAAAAAAATACTCGAAAGGTAGTCATTGTTTTTCGTGGAATCTAATCATATTAGGGATTGGTGACAATGCGAGAGCCCAGAGATTAAGGGTTGTGGATAAACAGTACAATTAGTGTAATACTTAGAATTAGAGATTTCTAAGCTCTGTGGAATTTGGATTTCGGGCTACTTCAGGATTTAGTGATGGTAATTGGACAAACACAGATGGACTGATGAAGATTCGGCTGTGGATGATTTGACCCTAAGGGTATGGAAAAGGGGAAGAAAGGTTTTTTTTTTTGTTTGAGGATATCGTAAGAAAGTTATTAAGTAGGATGGCCACAAAACCGTCTATGAGGTATTTAATTACTTTATTGCACAGATTAACAAATCATATATTAGTTGGACTTAATACCATGAGGCATTCTCTACCAGTCGACCACTAGTCTAAACAGAGATGTTTTGTTGGCTGTGCGATAAAGGAATACAAATTCAAAAAAAGGAAATGGTGGCTACTATTTTTTTTATTAGGTAAAGGTAATTTAGCATACAGCCATATTCATGTGGTTGCCAACCTCATAGGCTGATAATGAATTAGTGATAAACACTCGCTATTGAAGTGGCAATTTGCATTTTAGGGTTAAGTGTTCTTAGATAAAACTTAGGGTGTATTTGAACACTTAGCAATCTTGTAGATGTAAAGACAGCTTGCAGCGATGTTTGGCGGATGTTTTGACGAGCCGGCCGCTCGCAGAGGAAGAGGCCACGTGTTTTGCGTGACTCTCATGGATTTTTGCGAGTTAATGTTGATTGATTAGTACTAGATAGTTTACAAATAAATGTTTTTATTGCAGTTGATTGGTTGCCTCAGTTTACCGTTTGTTTTTTAAATGATATAAATAGTTAAATACGCTAATGTAAACTTTGGAATTAATTTTATTGTTATTATTATGAATAAATAATTAATAAACTATATTAATTTTATAAATGAATGAATTTATGCAAGCAACTAAAATAAAGTATTTATTATGAGTAATTTTATTGAAATCATTCAACCATTTAAAAATTATTCTAAATTTTATTGCAAATGTATACAAGTATTGGGTTGTATATTTAAAATGTAATTAATTCTCGAGTAAATACCTAATTTAGAATATTATTAAACATCTAAACTTTTAACTTTAAAATTAAACGTCTATTTTAATTGTAAAAATAATTTTAAAAAAATTAAGCAAGTTGTAAAAGTTATAAGATACCTATATTTTTATAATTTGAATTAATTTTTTTAAATGTAATCTTATTTTTAATAAGTGCAATTATTTTTAAACTTACCATTAACTGCCAAAATGGCGAACACAGCGGAGTAAATGATTGAATTCATGTTTCACTGCACTGTTTGTATGAGATGAGGATGTGTGTTGCGATGCTCCTGCTTCGACGCTGACGGTTTTTATACTGTTCACGATCTTTCAGTGCCCAACCGTTTTCAATGGGCAGTGCGTCATTCATGTGGGAACTTAACCCTCAAACGCGGAGGCACACCGGTCTTTTGCACGCACCCAAAAAGTACCTATAGCACCACACGCGACCAAGTTAGGCACTAACTGCATTAATTACTTTTACTGCATTTTTTGACGAATTATCAATGACGTTCTGAATAGAAATGGATTAAAAATGGTAATAAAAAACATTAAACACATTTGGTTTACTAATGAAAAACTTTGCGCACGGTCAAAGATACCGTCTTTTTATTGCGGTATTTTGAAAATTTATTGCTTAAATTAAATGCTTTTTTATTGTTAAATATTTAGCGTACCTACGGTTAATGAATGGTGCCTTGAATGAATGAAAATCATTTTATATACTATGTTTTTTAATTCGAAAACAGTGCAATTTAAAATGTGTTATCTTTACTGGGTGGGGAGGGACATACTAGAAATACCTAATTGCTTATAGACCACAAACAAATAATTTCAATTTGAGTAGCTAAGTTTAAAATATTTTTTTCAGCAACAACTATCTGCAGTGATATAAATTTAGCATAATGCCACCTCATAACGGTCAACAAAACTATTCGCCAGTGTTAGTTGAGGTAATTATCGATAGTTTGTGCCGATTTTAAACTTTCGAACGACGATTATCCCGAGATGATATCCATAAATGGTCGTAATTTATTGCGTATGGTATATCTATAATGAGTGACACACTCGTACGTACGCGTACGTTGTATGTAGTCCCGACGTGTTTTCCCGTTTCCTTTACTTTGAGCTCCTTTATCAGCCAGTGACGTTTAGCTACTACGGAATGGTGGAACACCTTTCTATGATTCACTTGGGCAAACTAAAATGAGCTACTGAGTTATCAGAAATTCCCTTTTGTGGCTTCTTTTCTATAATGAAAATTACCTTTACTATCATCTTTCTATATCATCTTGCCACGGTAGTTATATTTTATGACATCTTACTTATGTGTGCGTAATGATATTATTGTATTAAATCAATGCATGAAGCAAGATGAATTAAAAAAGAAATAATTGTGCAATGATAGATAGAAAGTTCTCGGTTTTTTGATAAAAGTATAATGTAAAGAGTTCTGGGGCTTAACCATGACCTCTAAACAGTGTTCTTTTTTACATCAAATTAACTTTAAAAAAAACAAGATTATAGGGACACTATTTTAGGAATTTAATGTTTTGCCTCTGGCTAGAAAAACGAGGTGCAGCTCCAGAGCAAAGACGAATAAAGTAACATAATGTTTAATAAGTATTAATTAGTTCATAAAATTGGTGGATGTATTAAATAAAAAAAACTACAATATTTCCTACCTAGAGTAAATACACGCCTATTTGCCACAAGTACAACTAACCAATGCCACCGATACATTAAGGTTTATTAAAACTATGCATTATCGGTTCTGGTTTTGGTTGGGTAACAGTTTTATCGAGTGTTTTGAAGTCACGTCTTTTCTGTCTCCTCAAAACACATGTAGAAATGCTCTGCTATGTATTTTACTATGTCTGTCTAAGATAAGCAACTAATTTAGCAATTTCACAACCAACAAATACTATTTGTACAATTATTTTAGCTGTTGTATGAGTGATGATGGTATAACTTATAGCTATCTAAATGTAATAGGTGTATGATCAAACAAACAAATCATTATAATGTGAAAATTTGGGGGTTCACGCATAAAGGGTATAATTAATTTTGATTATACAGGCTGTTAGCATATCAAGCCGAAACTATGCCATGTTAAGTAATAAGTATAAACAGGATATCTTCATTTAAAATCTTACAAATCGGATTCTAAAATTTGTTTTGTATAAATACTTATAAAATGAAAATGATGGTATCAAATTTCTCACTTAACCGTACTATTTATATGCATAATTATGTTTAAATAGGCTAGTTTCGGTTTGGTACCATTTACCTTACACCCTGTGTTTGGCATCCAGGCACAACTAGAGTATTTATCTCAGGGAAACAGTTTTCTAAGGGATTCGCGGTTACGTCTTTGTGTGACAATCCGTATTTGGCAGAAAATGCAAACAAAACTCAGTAGGCACAGTCAGTAATAACAGGCAATTAGAAAAAAAAAGACTTAAAAGAAAGTGAATTGATTACTTATTTTCATTCACATCACGATTTTCTCGTGTCGAAAAATGAAATATCCTCTTGATTTGTCAGGATTTTAAGGGTCGAATCCTCAAAACCTAACGCTTTATCGCTATACTTATTCTAAAAGTGTCTGGATTCTGCACGAGAATATTTTCCGTCTATACTCTTTTAGTTATTTTACAATAAAAAAAACACTTTCACGTGGATTGAACACGTCAAAGCCAAAGAATATTAACATAGTAACTATTTGGTCAAAGCGAATCGAATAAGCCAAAACAAGATTGTTTTACTAGAGTTCCACCATCTACCTCATGGATCTCTAATCATATCGCTATACGATGGTAGCAAGTTATTGTATTGTTTTCCGAATGTCACATTCTTACAAAATTTTAAATCGATAAAAAAGATTAAAAACGATTTTCTAGATTTTATTATGTTGCTATTTACAAACGCTAATAAAAGTATCTTAAAAAAAGGTAACTATATTCTTGCATAGGTCTTATTGTTAAAAATAATAGCGTACCTAAGTGAAATTTTTCATTGAGTAACCGGTCTTTTTGGACATCATTAGCAAAACAGGTGCATTCCACAATACGAGCGCATTGTCAGGGTTGAGCTGCAGTGGTCGAATATTCGAACAATAGTTAATAACATAACATCGGGATGATGTAAATAATTAGGCTAGTTGATAAAACAGGTCCATTGATTAGGGTGAAAATAAAAAATAAAGTTACTGCAACTGTCATAATAGCCCGCTCATTGTTTTGTAACGATATAGCGGTGATATAATCTATAAAAGATCACAGGAGAAAGGACATCTCTTTTAGTTTTCACCGTGTAAACACCTGTGGAATACTTTTTGACTATAGTTATCAATAAGGGATGTCCAGACTACGGATTGTAACCAACAGTTCAAGTCTAAGCTTCATTGGAAGTGGTGGTACCTTGGGTGATCATGGCGCCGTAGTGGCATCTTTCTTTGATTGAACTAAAATACGAGGAAGCATTCAATATTCAATGCTGGATAATCCCTAACCGAACAGTGTCAGCTGTGCTCAGGCACAAGGCGTAGACCTCAGGAACGCAGAATGACTAGAGCAAACCATGTTTTGGGTCAAGTGTGTACGCAGTTATAGTATAGAAGCTCGCTGAAGGTTATACATGGGCTCAGTTACGCTCCAAGATCGCACAGGGACGCTAAGGCTAAGAGCTCACAGGGTAGTTTACAGCCGCCCGCTGCGGTTGCAGGTCCGGATTTTTCCATAATCGCCACGCTTGGCAGGCGGGTTGGCGATCGCAGTTTGGCCAATGGTGGAGAGGAGACGCTGCTGCCCGTCTTCTTATGGCGGTTCTCCTGTAGTCGCCTCTTACGACCCCCATAGGAAGAGAAGGGGTGGTGCAATTCTTTTGACGTGCCGGCACCACACGGCTCATGTTTATGTAAAAAATTAAAACTCATTTCGCGACGCGTTTTACGCCAGCGCGCGCGCGATTGTTTGCGGGCCCCGCTCGCACCGGATGGGCAACTACTAGAGTCGCGCGGGCCCCGCTAACCGCAGCCTCGGCGGGTTGCGTTGCGCCCGCGCTTTCTGCGATCGGTTGGCGGACGAAAGAATAACCGCCTGTCTGACGATTTATCGCCCGCCAAGTTTGCGGGTGATAATCGCAACCCCGGCGGCTGCGTTACCGCACAGAACTCCGGTCTCGTGAATTTTGAAATAAAACCGCTGTTCCTCCACCGCGGCGGGCGCGGGTAAAAACCGCTCCATGAGTTCTCGACCTAAAAAGGCTTATGAAACTGACTAGATAGTGGCTTTTTCTACGTTGACTCGGAACTAGAAACCAGAAAGTCATATCTGCTAAATGGGGTTGTCCATTGACTACGTGAGGTGATTATGGCGATTTCTGGAATCCTTGGTGATATATCGTGAGATTTGGCTCCCCCCTCCCATCATCATCATCATCACCAGCCTATATCAGTCCACTGCTGGACTCAGGCCTTTCCAAAAGGAGGATTTTGCCATAATCGCCACGCTTGGCAGGCGGGTTGGCGATCGCAGTTTGGCCAGTGGTGGAGAAGAGACGCTGCTGCCCGTCTTCTTATGGCGGTTCTCCTGTAGTCGCCTCTTACGACACCCATAGGAAGAGAAGCGGTGGTGCAATTCTTTTAACGTGCCGACACCACATCCCCCTCCCTCTAATCTCGCGTGAGATAGTTCAAAATGCGTATTTTTAGTGCAAACACGTTAATCTATGCTTCATTGCGTTGGATTTAATAATTGTGTAGTATTAGTCATATTATTTGAATATTTAAATTTAAGTAGGTATTTGCATGCTATTTTATATGGCTAAATAGGTCAAAGCTCTATTTCTTAATGTTTTTTATGACCACGTACATGTCCATGTAATGTACCCTATTTATAAGCAAATAAATTTTGAATTTGAAATAGAGAAACATGTTTCGCTCAATGACGACCGTCTAGTGTAGTGGTTCGCACTCCGGACTACAAAGCCTGGCGGTTGTGGATTCCTATCCCGCGAGGGGTAAATGTTTGTGTGATGAGCATGAGCATTTGTATCTAAGTCGTGGACGTTAACGAACCTATTATCCGTTATCTAGTTGCCATTACAAGCTATGCTTGTACTATGGCGCCCCTACTATACCCCACGTGTGGTCGGGTGAGAATTGGCTTGATCCCCTCCCTCCTAATAGGGGGGACGGGATCGAGCCAATTCTCACCCAACCACATAATCATAATAATCATAATTATTTATTCCTTCATAAACATAGGTACATACAAAGGTTGTGGGTTGTTTAAATGCGAACTCTATGCTTCACCCTTTCAGGTATATGAAGTAGGTATTTACATTATAACTTAAACTTAGTATGTATAACAATATATTACAAAAAATTTAAATTATAAACATTAATTTTATCATTATCATTATTAAATCTATTCTAATTATACCAATTAAATCATAATTAAATTATATCTATTGAAGTTACATATATATTACACATTTAATCATTTATTTCTGGGTCTAAAAGGTATTCATTAACAGTATAATAGCATTTTTCAATGAGTAACTCAGTCAACTTAATTTTGTGAATGTCTAAATGTGCTATTCTTTATTGTTTCTGGTAGTTTATTAAATATTTTTGGTGCCATTTCAATGACACTGTTTTTCATGAGTGCAGTTTTACATAAATTAGTGCGAATTAAGGGTCTCCTTGGGCGGAGGGGTCGGTTAGGTGCCTCCACTAATGGAAACAAGTCCGGATTACACTTAACAAAAACGCAACATTCCAGTATATACAGACATGGCAAGGTTAGCAATTTAGTTCTTAAATATGGCTCACAACACCACACGTCCCTATAAGCCTCACGTAGGTAATTAATGGATGCCCCATGCCCCCAAGATACAGAGTTACATTGCAAGGTAGTGCCAATTTTTCAGATCCCACTCAGAATCAGTAACTAAATCGATCTACGTAAAAAACAAACTCATTTTTACTAAGTATTTTTAATTATTACTATCCTTTGGTAAAAGATGGTACGCGTAGATAATCTTGTCTTAATCATATAAAAATACGCACGCACTATCCCTGCGCAACCTAGAACTGTAAAGTTCAATGCAATCAATAGTCACATTGGTGCGCAAAAACAAACCTTAGCCTTTTCGATATAAGGTACATTTCTAACAGCAGGAGCGCCCGGGCAAACCAGAGGTTCAAATTACCTCCGTAGCCGACAAGCGACCACGCCGGACTTAGCGTCGCCATCGCTGAGGTCGGGGTTCGATTCCTAATCGAGGCAATGAAGAAAACGAACTTTTCGATAATGGGTCTGGGTGTTTTGGTACCTTCATTATTTGTGATTTCTATTCTTGTGATATGAATCCGCGATGACCCGTTCTGGTTTCCAGCTGGGTATAGACCGAGCCTAACGTAAATAATTTCAAGCTTAAATGTGGGGTTGCCCTTGTCCCGACAAAAACACCATTAATTTAATTGCCGTACATCGTCGTGATGTTTTTAATGTTGTTATCCTTCTTTAATTAGGTTTTACACTTGTATAAATATTACTCCTTTAGCTAAGGAGCGATAAGCGATATCAGCCGGGACTAACTTTTAACGTGCCTTCCGAAGCACGGAGATGCTAGATCAGTGTTTCCCAACCTGTGGTCCCTGGACCCCCAGGGGTCCGCCGACCTATCTCAGGGGGGACCACCTGACAGCTAACAGAGAAATGGAATAGTAGAAGTCTTAGAAGAGCTTATTTGTGCCGCTGAACGGCTTAATGGGTCCGCGGATTGTAGGTATTTGGCGTAAGGGGTCGGCCCTAGAAAAAGTTTAAGAAACACTGTGCTAGATCACTAAATATGGTTGGAATGAAGATGAACTGACCACAGTTCACCCATCCACTCACAGCCGCGGCGTGTTGGTTGCTTAACTTTAGTAATCTGTAACAGCGCTGCTGCCAAGGATAAACTTTATCATATCAGCCTGTTGCAGTCCACTGCTGGACATAGAAAGGAGCGCTACAGCGCACGATCTCCCGCCCTTTGCATCCAGTCGCTGCCAGCTGCCTTCTTCAGGTCATCGGTCCATCTAGCCGGGGGCGTTACACTTCGTTTGCCTAAGCGTGATCTCCATTCGAGAACCTTCCTGCTCCACCTCTCGTCGGTTCTGCGACAGACATGGCCAGCCCACTGCCACTTCAGCTTGCTACATTTTTGGACAATATCAGTCAAACCTTACTTAAGGCTAAACTTACTTAAATATTATTATGAACATCCATGACTTAGGTACGAATCATGTGCTCATTCATCGCACAAATATTTGCCCCTTGTGTATTTGAATCCGCAATCTGTGTGGTTCTGTAGGCCGGAGCAGCAACCACTAGACCAGTGGTCGTCATATCACCATAGAACTTTTTGAGCTGTCAAACGAGATATCCCCAAAGATTTTATGAAGGTTGTCTCTGGAACGTATGGATCAAATCGCACCGGAGCGTAGCGGGGATGATTTTCGAACATTTTGGCTATATGTATAATGTAGGTTTCATTTTTGACGAATAAAAAGTTTGAAAAAAATCATTTTCATTTTGTCGCGCGTTTGCTAATTGATCAAATTAACTTCCTAAGGAATGCCAAACCGTCCTACAACATTCTAAACAAAGAATGACACAGTTATCTTTGTTAGTTTGTTTATTAAAGCTTTATGCGATGTTACGACAAAATGAAAAATCAATCACACCTTTTTTCTGTCGAGAATGAAACCCATATTCATAGAGCCAAAAAGCTCGAGAATCATCCCCGCTAATGCGCCTCTTCGATTCGATCCGTACTTCCAGAGACATCCTGTATAAGTGCCACTAATCAATTAAAAACTACCTCTAAATATTATCCATAGATTTTTAATACTTGAAAAAAAATCGTCCGTCTCAGGTGTTATCCGAACCCACGTCCATCGCATACCGGGCGAGTGCTTTACCACTAAGCTACCGAGATGTTAGCCGACTCGACAAAATCTTTCAAGTGGTTCTCGCTGTCAATGCCAGCGTATTTTCTGATCAATGCTGCGGTATATACTACTACCGTCAACCTAAGCGTAAATAATACCGTGGGTTCGGATCCCACTTGAGGCGGACGTTTTTTTTTTCAAGTATTAAAAATCTTAGATAAACCTAGCATGGTAATTGCTGAAAAACAAAAATACCTATGGATAGGTATGCTAGATAGTAGGTAGGTACCAACCTAATGACGTCTTTTCTAAGTACCTTTAAAACGAAATCAAAAACGTAATATTTCATTAAGTACTTAATTGAATTGAATGAATGAAAAAACCTTAATTGATAAGCTACACGTATTGCCATTCATTGTTAGTTTAAAAAAATGGTGTTTTAAAATCATTGAGATATAATGTACTGTACGGACAACAGGCACGTCGACCTACCACAAAATGTCAAATTTTCTCATTTGAAAATGAACTCTATATGTCAGGCTTAAAGTTGAAAATCTATTGGAGAATTTTTGACTTTTGGGGTAGGTCGACGTGCTGTTGACTGTACATTATGTACCTCAATGCTTAAAATTATTCTTTAATGGTGTAAACATTTTAATTAATTACCCTGAACGTCTGAAAGGCGTTTTACCCATTTGTGAGCCTTATCCAATATGACGGAAAACTTTTTTTTCTTAGTCCATCAGGTAGATTATCAAAAAGTATTGGACACCTATTTTTTTCTTTTTCAACTAACCGAAATATTACGAGATATTTATATAAATTAATTAATATGTACTTACATAATTGTCCATTCACGTGGTGGGCAGATGACCTGGTAAAGGTTGCAGGAAGCCGCTGGATACAGGCCGCTCCTAACCGGCCGATCTGGAAGTTACTGGAGGAGGCCTTGTTCAGCAGTGGACGTCCTGTGGCTGAAATGATGATAATGAATTAAATTGATTTAAAATGTCTCATGACGTCACGCCTAGGTACTATGTTAACTTAGAAGTGACGTCACGTCACCCGTTCTCCCGAACTTTGCCAAGCCCTACTACTTTTGTAATTTTAGAAAAAATAAGAGTTCATTATCCTTTGATAATCAAACTAATGACGGTCAAAATAGAATTCCATATTTTTTACCCTGCCTCTGAAAAAAAAATATACTGCTACCATAATGTTGCTCCCAAAGATAGTCTCCTATATACAGGGTGTACTTAACAGTATACACACATAAGAGTACCTATAAAAGAGAGGACACTTCCGTCATTATTATCGTTGAGGTAAGCTAAAAGATTAAAAATAAAGCTTTAAAATTTTTGAGTGATTTATAACTGGATTTTTACTATTTTTTAATTATACATAGTTAAATAGATCCCTATTTTGTTTAGGCCTATCTAATACAGCAACAGCTAGTAGGTAGGTATATCATTATATAGTGTAATTTGTGTAATCAACTTGTATAATTACGTAAGTAGGTAATATAAGTGTCTACTACACTTATATTACCTACTTACGTAAATATTCACTATCCAACACTCTCGTTTTCGATTCAAAATAAATAAAATAATAATAATAAATAAATAAATATTGGACAACATCACATACATTGCTCTGATCCTAAGGTAAGTAGCTAAAGCACTTGCACACCCAGACCTGAGACAATATAGAAAAGTTCGTTTTCCACATTGACCCGCCGGGGATCGAAGCCGGAACCTCAGAGATGGCGGCGCCATATACATTCCGGCGTGCTCGCCTCTCGGCTACGGAGGTCGTCGATGAAAATGATTGCATATGTTAAGAATGTTTATTAATTATTATCTCATTGTTAAAACCGAGGGCATCTCTCCCAAATATTTAACATTCGCGCACAGTGTGACTTTAGGCCATCCGGTGTTGGTTGATTGATGAATAAATGGTATCTAACAGGTTAAACATTAAACCAAGGGATTTTGATGGCGATTTATTTAAATAACAACCATAAACATTATATTTTTGGACGTCAAACTCAAAACAATAAAATTTGGTAACAGACTACCGGCAAGCTCGCAACAATTTACAGGTGGGTATAAGTTACAAACGAATGCTATAAATATTTTTTTAAATAAAAATAAATTATACTTTCCAACGTTGTTTTTCTTCTTAAGAAATGAAAACCCTTTATTAATACATAATAGTAAATGTATGATAATCATTAAAGACAATTCGCATTTGTAAGATTCAGCTGCTTTTCTCTCCCTTGCTCTACCTACACTCTTCCTGGAACCTAACCTCTAAAGGAGCTAGGCATGACCAACGTAGAATTTGTGAAAAACGTAGTTTTTTGGATGTTTGTGGACTTTTATAGATGTGCTGCTTTTATAGATTTTGCTTAAATCAAAAATGGCACGCAATCTTGAAAAGGATGGTCATAATAATGATCATGCCTGCTAGAAGGTATTTCAAATCCTTGTATTATTACCTGTCAATTCAAACACAGAACAAGTAAGACCCGCTACGCTCCGCATTCAAAACATTCTCAGTCTAGCCCAAGCGATTATTATTTAGTCTATGGCCTAAGTGCGTAAAATTAAACTAAACGTCTGACCTCTTTTGAACAATAGTGTGCCACAGTTGAATATACGTCCACTGCATAGACCTAGCCGCCTTAACTGATTATGCAGATAATATTGTCCGAAGCCTCGAGGATAACGAAGCAAAATTAGCCATGGATAAGTGTCCTAGATTTGTATTTCTAAAAATAAAAACTGTAAACATTTATAGGTGTCTTTTTGTGACAGTGTAGCCATTATGAATTAAGTAAACAATGTTAGTAGGTTTTTTTAAATGAATGAAATTACTACACTTACATAATTTTATTGGGTTTTTTTTATGATTCCTTTTTGTTGTTTTAATAAAGTTAGTTAACATTTTAAAAAGCATTTATTATGGATCGATTTGTCGTGACTTGACAACTGATGAAATCTATAATAGAAATCGACACAAACAGTTGAAAGAAACAAAATTGCAAACTCATCTATTATGTTGCTTATTTTTTTTTTCATTAATCGCTTATAACTTGCACTGCTGCATACCTTTATTAAGTAATCATGAGGCGTCAAATAGCATTTATCACCCGCGACAGGCGGGGCCTGGGGCCTATAAATCATGTTCTATGTCTAGTTAATTGATAAAATAGCCTGGTGACGCGTGCTCGGACTTAAAATCGAGCGATCATAGACTTAATATCGAGCGATCAGTCGGGTCGGCGATCCATAGTTGGGTGATCAGACGACAATGCGGCCCGTAGTTGGGTATGGGCGGAGACTGCTTGGATAAGGGAAGATGTTTTATTACTTAAACAAATTAACAAATGGACAGAAACTAGGAATGATATCACCGATTTACGTAAGTATAAATAGAGCGGTGGTTTGTCTTGAACGCAAGGGGTTCGATTTCCGGTTTCGGCCCCAATCGCCCAATTCTGGAACAAAATGTTCCAAATTGGCCCATCTCTGTTTTTTTATTATCTTAATCACAGTTTTCTGAAAGGAAAAAAATATTTACTTGTGCTATAAGAAGACATTGCTTGTTGCCGAATTTCATGATACTAGATCAATGGGAAAAACCCTACCTATAGCCCAAAAATGCAGGCGTTTTGATTGCGATGATTTAGAATTTTGATTTTTACACCGCCGCCGCTATATGTAATTTGTGGCTGAGGGTAGGATTAATTTTAACGTATTGTGAAAATTAAGAAATTCTCCTGTAAGATTTCCCTTTTTCCTGTTATAAAAATGATTAAATCCCGGTATGCAGTACCTTAGTACACAATAAAGTTATGGGGTGTGTCGTAAATAGTATACCTAAGTAGGTAACTTGTATTAATTAGAATAGTTTGTTACAGGATTGTTACCATGTTATTTTTGAGTTCCCGACAAACTATTCTAATGTTAGTGACCATGAAAGTTTAAAACAATATATTGTATTAATTATATTTAATACAAGTTAGTTAGGTATGGTTGTTTGGTACCTCGTTACATATGGATTAATTTAATTCCTTATTTTAAAGTCAATGCCCAACCGCAATTGTTTTGCGGTCTCTTTGGTTAAGTTATGAAGAAAGCTAAGCATTATAATATGTCCTATCACTGCAGAGTAATGGCCTCATCTCAATTTCTGAAGTGTTCCAATCCTGTCAATCCACCACGCGGGCCGAGTGCGGAAAGGTGGCCTTATGACGTAGTACAGTCAACAGCACGTCGACCTACACAAAAAGTCAAAATTCTCCAATAGATTTTCAACTTTAAGCCTGACATATAGATATCATTTTCAAAGGAGAAAATTTGACATTTAGTGGTAGGTCGACGAGCAATCAGGCTAAGAATAGGATTACCCTAAAACAGGGTGCATAAGGACGATTTTGAACTTTGACTAGATTTAAGAACTACTTTCCTAGGTTTTCGGATCACTTAAGCTTGTTGCAATACATGCTGGTACTGTTTTCTCCTGTTTAGCAAACGAAAATCAATTCGAGATTCGCCAGGTTTAGGAAATTATTGAATCACGACACGACTAGAATCAAACTTTATTATCCGGGACCAACAAACGTACCTTCCTCGGAAGGTCTTGTTTCGGCAAGATGCTTGTGATAATATCACAAAATATAGTCGGAATGGTCACCCATCCAAGAACTTATCATTAAAAAAAAATATTAATACTTAAATATTTTAAAAACGCTGACGCCGCCAGTAACACAACTCTTAGATATGTTTTTTAGACAATTTATTGCACCTCTTTTCGAGCAAGTACAATGATTGTGTTCAAGTACCTACACATTAGAATAATGTCTTTTAAAAAGGAAGTAATAAAATCGAGGGACAAATTCGTATCTGTTACCTATTTCTACAGTATACTTGCTTACACAATCTAGACTGGCATGCAGACTATTATCGCATAATCGGAAAGCGTATACTTGGCGTCACGTAAAAAGAGCGGTGGCCAAAATAGGAACAAACATTTTCAGTACTGTATAAGTGTTCGGTGGAGACAAGTAGCGCCACCCTCCAGCGTTCTTTTTATTTGACGAAAATTATATCTATCACTGAATGACTGTGATCTTGAACTCTAGGCGCCTATTACATATAGGGTGTCTATTAAAACTCATATTAGGTCTATCTATGTTGATGAATAACTTAGTCTTATAATTATTCATTCACTAGCAGCTTTGCCTGCAGTGAAGCCGCAAGGTTCGTGTGCATTACGGAAAATAAATCTTATCAATTTTTTCCGTAAAAATGTTACCAGACTAGGTACTTAGTTACTTTCACATTTATTTTTTTATTTTATTTTCAACTTTTTGGAAAACTTACAGCTAATATTACAATTGAGTAGTGTTTATAGATGTAGTATGCCAATTACAAGTTTTCGCCTTTAGATAGACACCTTATTTAACATTAGTTTGGATTCATCATCTCAGCCTATTGGACAAAATTTGCGTAACCGTCAAAGTCAACGTCATTTATTTTTGCAAAGTCCATCGTCGTGCGTCCCCCAAAGAGCAGGATCTCTTGTAGTCTTGCCTCTGCCAGCCCTAAGGTTCGTCAGCCCATCGATCGAGCTAAGCTCAGCTCTCACCACTACAGCTCCTACTGGCTCCTACACTAAGTCTGCTAAGACGTGGTCTCTATTCATTTATTGGTACTGGGACAGATGTGGCCAGCCCACTGTCACTTTAACTTGCTAAATTTGGCCTCGTTCCGGAAGATCCCAAGCGTCGAACTTTTCATGGCTTGCTAATTAACGTGAAATCGGAAGGCTATCTTTACTGTTGTGTTTCACGTTTCAGTTTTGTAGGTGGATTCATTGCATTTCTTAGGTATACTTACACACAATTAAATCACTTATAGGCTTTTTGACTGGCTTAAGTAATACGCCCTAGTACTACATGTTCTGAATCGACTTACTTTATATATGTTTTTAAGGTAAGTCTATTTTGTAGCTATATTTATTTAATTGAAATATTTTTTTGCGAGACATTGCAAATAAGCAAACCGGTACATTAATTACCTAAGTAGGTACCTACTCTATGTTTTAACCTACTCCATTAAATCATGAAACCAGCCACCCAACTGAAGAGACCAAAACGTCTGCATTAAATCATTCACGCTTTTAAAGGCTTCTGAAGATCCATAATGAGGTCCGTAATTAATCATTCCGTATGAAAGGCGCGTCGGGCGCAAGACAATTTTCCAATAAAAAGTTCGCAGGACGCATTCGAAAAGGATCGAACTCGTATACAAGGTCTATTTTTATTCAATGTTTTAAGGATGAAGAAAGTATTATTTAAAATAAGACAATTTTTAAAACTACGTCATCGGCTGCTCTTTCACAACTCGAAACTGTAAAAGAATACATTACGAGTAGGTCTAATTTGTTACAGTATTAACACTTGCGCACAACTGGGATAGCATGTTTTTTTTTTACAATTTCGAGTTCGCTATTACAGTATAATTCTTACTCTGTGCTATTACTACACAAGGGCTATAGTAACATATACGGTACGGCCGCTTTATGTAAGCCGGCGCCTGCGCAGGGCGCGGTCTTTGATGCCCGAAGACTAAGGACAAAATATAAACAAACTCAGTCTAGCCGAGTAAAAAACACGACCATTTTCAATCCTACTAATATTAAAAATGCAAAAGTTTGAAAGTATGGATGGATGTTTGTTATTTGGATTGGAGATTTGGATGAAATTTTGCACACATATAAAATATGATCTGGATTAACATATAGGATACTTTTTATCTCCGATAAATAATCCTGTTAGATACATTGAATAAACTAAAGATCACGCGAGCGATGTCGCGGGCAACAGCTATAATAGTTGTTTATAAATGGACAAAGGTTTGATACCAGATACCGGTTATTTTAATGTGTTAGGCTTATACGTCCGAACGAACAATACATTTTCGTTGTAGTACTTACCTAATACAGTTTCCTGAGTCGGTGACGGTCTGTCAGTCCGCGTGCGTCTGCTGTGTACTATTAACGGCCGACTGAGTTTGCGGCCTATCGATTTAGTACGCCCTTCCATATATTTGAAATGGACTGTCCACAGTTTGCTAGTTTTGCACTCACTGTACGCAGTTTACAGCGTTACGCGCGCCGACTATCTTAGTGAGCGGCCGACTTCCAGCAAAACCGGTTCCAGTCGACGGGCGGCGATATGGTTGTTCGATCTGAGTTTGCAGCTAACTCAAATTTCAGTTCGCCACTTTGCGGCTCACTCAGTCGGCCGCTAACAGTTTGCATACTGGGGACACAACTTTAATCTGTTTTAGGTAAAAAAATGGAACGCCGCGGGCGCCGTTACGTTGCACTGACTGGACAACGTAACGGCGTTCTGTTTTTTTTCCTGAAACAGATTAACAGACGCGCATGCGGGCTATTCGGCGCGCAGACGTCTGCCTCACGATGCTGTGCCTGTTCTCGCCAGACTTCTTTGGGGTCCGGGTACGATTCCGTCAGGTCAATGTAGAAAACCAAATTTTCTATATTGTTTGAGGTCTGGGTGTGGTTACCACCACCAGTTCTATAACACACGTGCTTTAGCTTCTTACATTAGGATCAGAGCAGTGTATAGTGATGTCCAATATTAATTTATTTATAGGACTGGAGAGTACCCACTCTGTTAGTGAAATACTCGTTCATCGCCTTTAATTTTACGATCCGATTGGTGTAGTTGCGCGGTGATTCGCCTTGAAATGATAGTATCGCGGGTTCGACACCGGCTTTCGGGTCAATGTAGAAAACGAACTTTTCTTTCTATAGGTACTGTCTTGTGTCTCGTAGTGCTGGAAAAATACATTGTCTGGTAACCATACAAATTGATTCATACAATTCCTTACTGGTATCACAAATTATGCTTGTGTGTGTGTGTTGTGTGTAATGTTCATTTCTTACTGACTTAGTTAAGGTAGATAATGGTTTTGGCATTAAGACCGCCATTTGCACCACTTATTTTTTATCTGTGCAATAAAGTATAATCAAGGATTACACGCTGTGTCAAGTAATCCGTACTCACGCTAAGGATCTCAAATATCTAACGTTTCTACACTTTCCAAAATAAAAAGTCTACATACAAGTTTTTAATTATACATTTATTAGATGATAATAAGTATTAATAAGATAGGCTTGTTTATTTTTCTTCCTAAACATTTAATAGGCACGTAATTATGTCTAAATCTTAATTCCTATCCTTATATGTTTAATTTAAAGATAATAATTACCTAATCAATATTATTTGGGTCCCAATCACAAGTTACAAAAGTATTCAACTTTTTGCCTAAGTACATTAGTACACTTTTACTGTATGGAATTTACTTATTAAACTATTGTAGTTGAGTTAGTAAGCTTTCTTACTAGATTAATAAAATTCTTTGAGATACTAAAGTAGGTATAAGTAACATAGCTACTCAGACAATTAAGAATTTGGTTAAAGTTAAAATTAACACTGATATAATACACACATCATGTATAAATCAAGTGTAAAAGTGAAGACCTTTTTATAAATTAAACCTTAGTAACTTGAAATAATATCAGGTATCTTAAAAAAAAAACAGCCTAAATATGGCACTACTTATACTGAAAAACATGAGAAACCAGACCAGAAAACGAAAATCTGTTGTTACATCTAAAGTGAAACATAAGTAAAAATTTTACATCTATGATTGGAAATGTGAAATCTCAAGTAATCGAAGATTTTAACAAAGAGCACAAGTTTTTATTAAAATTTAAAAAAGAAGAAGATTATTCCTATCAGTGTTTTGCTGATCTCAAACAAAATATTTCTCTTATTCCAGCATGGCGTAGAGATATTGAACACTTTGTTTCTATTCCAATGAACACTTTGCCAACTTCTAAGTTGTAGGTTTACAGAAGTAGTCCTTTTACATTGACTTGTCCACTAGGGTGGGTCACTCATGTATGGAAAAAAAATAAAGTTTTGTGATTGCATTCTAATAGTGATATTTTACTGTGTAGTGAGTAAACAAGTAATGCTACGTAAAAAAAAGTCAAATTGAGTTGTATCTTTAGCCCGCGCATGCGGTTCAAAGTTATAAATATTGTATGAAACAAGGTAAAATCAAATTGAATTATTTAAAGAAACTTCTACAATTTTCATTATAAAATCAATGTTTATTGAAGTTACGAGCAACAAAATTTATAAAAACTTAGATTTAGACAACTTTAAAATAGTTTTACTTAGTAAAAAACAGAAAATCAATGATATTGTTTTACTCGCACAAGAGTAAAACCAAAACAAGAGCGTAAATCGGTGCTGAAGTAAGCTAACGACCTCTTATTAATACACCCTCTTTAAAAGTATGTAACAAAACAAACCTAGGCTAATAATCAGTTAAAATTTCATTAGCAAATATTAATAAAAGTTTTTATTTTTATATTATTTAATTTATATTTAAAAAAAATGTTTTAGAGATGTTAGTATTGTTTTCTCAGTAACATTATTATAATTTCATAAAAGTCCAAAGCGCGGGCTGATCCACTAAAAATATTTTAATAATATTTTACAGGGTTGTTTTTTATCCAGTAAGACGTAATATTTTCACTATTACAAAAGCAAAAGAGAAAAAAAAAATTTTTGACCCACCCTATTGTCCACCCCATTATTCAAGAAAGTACATTTACTTCGTGTTATGTAAATCTAAAAACTTTTTTGTCACTAATGATATTATCTTAAAATTTTTGTGGCATAATATTAGTAAAATAGTGAGATGATTTAAATACTAAACGAAAAATACCAAAATTTTTAATAGCATAGTGTTCATTAAAGCTATCTATAAGGTGTAAACTTATCAGTTAACTCTTTTCTAGGAGGTGGTTCTCCTGCTCAAATAAAACAACTTTTTGTATGAGACCAACTTCGAAATCGTAAAAAAATATTTCATATCTTTATACAAACTGATCTCAGCTGGTCTCCCGTTTTGTATGGGGAAATGGTTTTTTGTTTTGCGATTTTGAAGTTGGTCACATGAAGAAAAATGGTTTTATTTAAGCATATAAATTATCCCCTAGAAAAGAGTTAACTGATAAGTTTACACCTTACTAAGGCTTATTATCTAAAATCCAAGAGACTGCACCACCCACCTGGTCAGCTATTCATATTCATCATGTTCATAGCTATGGAGCTAAGAACATAATCTCTATGTTATCAGTCAACCTTTTAATTTAGTTACACATACAAGTACAATATATTTTTAGCAAGTGAACCCTAAATTTTTAATCAATATACCAATATAATTTGACATACTTTGTAATTGTTTAATGTTTTAGAATAAAATATTTTTATTCTAGTTTCATGGTATACATAAAGCTCATTTGTGACTTTGTTTCCAACTGAATAATAACTTTTCTAGGGTACATTTAATTCCAATTATCCTGTATTGGTATTGCAGTGCCCTTTTAAGGACTCATGTTTAGCCCTAATGTAGCCTCCCAACTTTATTTTTAATACCTATTGCTGCTTTGATTGAGCCAGTTCGGGTCACACATGTGTGAGCGGGTCCATTGTTATTCAACAGCTCATTTTTTCGAGCTTAAAGATTAAAAACAGTTTAGTCGGACATCTTATTATTTTTCTCTTTTATCAGTTCAGAAAAGAAGCATAGAATCAAAGCCATAATGCCCTCATTAAAATTAATGTCAAAAAAATCTAATAAATAATTAATTAATCCCTACATTTCAATACAAAGATGTAAGAAACATGATCAAGAATACAAAAAAAATATTAAACATGAAATATGTCATAATTAATATTCAAAGAGAAAATGAAATCTGAATCATTGTCCTGGTCTGGACCTAGCAGCCAGTGACAAAGTTAAACAGTTTTTTTAAAATTAAACAAAAAAAAGCCCCATAGCAATAATGTTGTAAGTAACGCAAGTTCTCTTTCTTTCATTCGTATTATATGAACAGATGATAACACATCCTACAGGTGCTTGTTCAATGAGAAAGCACAATAGTCAAATGTTATTATAGATAACCTTTAAATATATGTTTATAAGCTACAGTCAGAGTCTTGTAGCTGTTTCTCTAACAACCTCTTCATTTTTTCCGGTACAGGAACACCGGAGTGAGCCGGTTTTGGGCGTCGCTTCCAGGACGCCTTTTTACCGCTCTTAGTCACACTCCCTGGCACGGGAGCCGATTTATTCTCTTTGGGCTTGGGTGTCGACACCTTCGGGACCGTAGCGGTCCGTTGTCTACCATCCATCGTCGTGCTATTAACTGGAATCAAAATAAAACATTTATATATAAAGCAACGAGTTGTACTTGGAACATCAATTGGAAGTTCTTGCCCTAATCTAAAAATATGCATAGAATACACAGTCATTACCTTTTAATGGACCTTTTTCTGTTTTTCGAACAGACATGGTCTTTTTTAGACACGATGTAGGAGTTCTGGGTTTTGTACCAGCTGTCTTTACAATAGTACGTTGAACTTTTGGAGTGGCTTTCGCCGTCTCTCGGGGAGCCATATTATAATTTTTTTCACACTTTTTTCAGGTCTGCAAAAACGAAATCCGTAAAAGGAAAGGACGCCAACCAAACTCAAACAACAAACTCTGTTGTCTAACGTTTTGAAATTCAAAAATATATTTTGGTTTTTTTTTTATGGGTTTGACATTGACATGATAGTAACCCCTTGTTCCGAATTGCGCTAAACGCATTATTAGCCAGAAATGCCAGAACGCATATTCCAATCCATCGCGGGAGTAGTTATGACAAGCGCCCGGGGCGCCCCCGGGCCACTGATCAAATAATACTACGGCCCGGGCGCGTGCCCGATTCCAACGTCATCAATGTCATTAATTATGCACGTCAAACGCGATACTAGGACCACAAGACGCCGGCGCTATACGTAATTTGTGCTATAACCACACTTCGTTGTACTTTTGAACCATCAACATGTTTACTTCTACTGTAGTTATTTTAAGTATATTGTTAATACAAATAAATAGCTAGAGAAAACCCGAAAAAGAATCATCTATGAAGATATCATGTTCATCCATATAAAGCTGAGACACTTTTATGTCAATTTAATAAACATTATCTAAGATTAAAAAAAACACAGTTATTCGTATAAGTGTCCAATCATTTGATAAACTTCCTACAGTACGCTGCTATAAAAATTAACGATTACTACAACCAACAGGAGAGGAGATGGAATATGTGCTGCACAAAGACTTACTACACTAAATAAATAAATAAATCATTTATTTGCATAAAACACGGTATAAATAAACGCTTATAATCAGCAAGACGCAATAGAAAAAGAAATAAAACAGAATAAATAACAAACTGCCTTCCAAACTAGGATGACTAGGACAAATCCGGGGAAACCCGGATTTTTCGATTGGCACACCTACCCAGGAGGAGAGCGCCGCGCGCCCGCCGCTAGACATAATCTGTTCTATACAATAGCAGAGCGCCCGAAACGCAGCGCCCCGGGCGCTTGTCATAACTACTCCCTATTCTCCCTTATGCTGGGGCTTCACCTGCGTCTAATGTCGTTAATTAGTGCTCTATTTGACGTAGTACGCAGTTGTGGCCGGTCTTTGTGCGCTAGTTTGCTTCAATAACATTAGACGTTAAGCGATAGCTCGGACGGCGGTAACTTTTGACACATCAAAGGGATTAAGCGGGCGTTTAGTGCGTTGTTTCGGCTACACCTACTACACTAAACATGTTAAAACACGGTCACATATAATAAATCTTTGTGAAATAAATGTTAAAGTGCATAGTTATTAAGTTAGGATGGAGTAGACAAAATAAGAAAAGTATTGAGTTCTTGGAAGCGTTTTATTTTATTTTAAAGACACACTCACAGATCACACGCTAACTAAGTCGCTAGACGCTAGAATCAAACGTCAAATAAGTGTGGCCACGCACTTAGCGTGAGCTTAATGCTTTAATTTAGTTAACGCTAATCATGCCTTTATTTGAACGTTAGGCGTCACGCAGGTGAAGCCCCAGCATAAGCAATACGGTCTTTTTTTCAACGGATTCTAACGGATTCCGGCAGCGTAAATTCCGAGCGTTTTAACCGTTATTTTTGTGACTATTATATTTGGTCGGACTCACGCTGTTGACTAACTGAATGTTCGATCGAAGTGATTGGTTTGTGGCATTAACACGATATAGTAAAGACTACAGACTAAGATCTACTATATCCTATAAGATATCCTTAGAGCAATCTTAGTCTGTAGTAGATAGATGATGACTGACCTGACACCCTTGTAGGTACCACCAAGGGTACCACCAACCGAGGTAGGTAGGTAACTACCAGACGCACGGCCGGCTACCATCCGTTGTTAGTTGATATACCCATAATCCGCACTAAGCGCTTCTCATCATCTTTTTATAATGCGCACAGCTAAAGATTGCAATTCCCTGCCTGCGTCTGTATTTCCGAGTGCATATAACCTGACTCTCTTTAAGTCCAGAGTGAATAGGCATCTTCTGGGCAAGCTCGCTCCATCGTAGATCCCATCTATGCTCTAGAGCAAGATTGGGGTCAAGAGTAAGCCCACCTCAAATAAAAAAAAAAAATAAAAAAAAAAAACTAAGTCAGGCAGACAGAAAGAAGAGATTATACTGACGAAACCCACGGGTATACCATTAATCTGTGGGGTATACTAGTGAAGCAATTACATCCATGACGAAACCAGTGTTATGTAGGAGAAACATACATAGTTGTTGTTTTTAATATTTTTGATTTTCATATATTATTGATCAGGAGGCACTCTAATCAATAGTGATCTGATCTGATCAATAATGAGCGACGGATTGAATCCGGGCGTACCCGGAGGCGTTCCCGGGTGCTTATAGTCCGATCGAGCCTTCTAAATTTTTTAAGTTCCAGCGCGCAAAACAGGTATGGGGAAAGGTCTCCCAAGGTCAAGAGGACGGCATCTTCTCATAAGTTGGACTGGATTTGAGTAAAAAATGTATGAGGATCAAAGAGGTAACACTAATCTATAAAAAATACTTACAATTAAACAATTCAGTCGTTGTATGTAGTACAACGAACTTACTTATTAAAATACTAACATGCATTTTTTCACCATGTAATGTAGAAATAAAAATTAATAAAATGATAACATTAATGACACGCGGAATAACGGCAACATCGCTATTTGGCGTCCATCTTTAATCTTTGATGTGTTGTGTTGTTACAAAAATTGCCCTAAAAATATTATTTCTATCTCTAGAGCAGATCAAACAGAATATTTCCAATCCAGAATTTCATCTGCAAGTTATTACAGAAATATTTACCTGGTACTGTATAATACATTCGATGTTTATCATAAGTGTCACAGTATCATTAGGTATCGTTGTTCTACAAAAAAGTTTCTCTGTATTTCTTTGCTATTGACCTACGTGCTAATTAATCGGCCAACCTTCATATGTTTTCATTATATTTTTATTTTATATTATGATGATTTATAAAAATATTGGAATATAACAAAAATGTTAGTTTAATAATTTTGTTTTTTCAGCAGATGAAGTGTGAAAATGGATAGATTGAATCAGTTGCGAGGTGAGGCGGGGAGCTCTCGGGACTCTACGCTGGACACCTCGTCGCCGCCGAGCGAAGCGTTCATGACTGCGAACGAGAGCTCCTCAAAATACTTTTCTTTGTCAGAAGTTGATTCTACCTTTGATATTTCACCTATAAAAGATGTTTCTCTAACGTCCGCTAATGTGGAGTCTGAAAAAACTGTTCCTGAATCTGACCAGTTGATATCCAACTTATCTCCAATTGGCAAAAAGGACTTCATGGATGGCTACAAAATTGGCAAGCAGATAGAAGCAGCAAACATACTGTCGGGTGGTGTAGACATATTTGATGATAATGAAAACTCATATGACGGTGATGAGCTTGTGATTGATGATAATGCTGAAATGGATGAGAAATCAAACCCTGATCTAAAGCTTGCAGACCCCTCGGAAGCAACTCTTGTTGAAGCAGATGCAGTTCCTAGCAAGGATATTGAAGTGATTCTACAAATAGATGGCAAGAATGTGGATGCAATAGACATTGGGAATGGTCTATATTTGTACAGGAAGCAAGGACAAGAGGAGCTGGCCGCGGTGCAGATAGTAGACGATGACCAGCACCAGCCAAGTTTTAAATTTCTGAAAGTTCGGTAAGTTATTATTATATTATTCTTAGTTTTACCTCTAAATATTTGAAAACTATCAAATTAAAACCTGTTGATATTCATCAAGTAGCAGTATGATACTTAAACTATTAAACACTGGTCTCAAGCTACATAACTTAAGAATTGTTTAACTTGAATTACCTATCTATATTTAAAAAAAAATACAAAGTTTGAATTAACACAAAAATTGTCTGAAAGTAAAATAGTTACTTATGTCTTTCTTTATGCAATTATTTTGTCATTTTATTGTATCTACTCTTTTCTGTTATATGTTCTGTGTGTTTTTATGGTATTATTTCAGTTTTTGTCTCGACCCATTTTAAGTAATGTATAATTAATATTTCATACCTTACTCCTTACCTTACCTGTACATAACTCCATTTGGTTTCCTGAATGTGAGATGGTGTGGTTTTGAATGTAGCCATTATACTTAGGCCAGATAAGCATAATTTTGGGAGATGTCAGTCCTGTAATTTCTTCTGCATTTATTTGAAGTATTTATTTTTTTATTTTAGTTAAGATAGCCAACTGTTTCTCAATATTATATCATATTCATTGTACACATATTATACTGTAAAGATGGCATTGGAAGCATGCCATATATCAATACTATTTTTTTAACAAAACTTAACTGTAGGACATTGTGAAATTTTAATCCATGTTCTTAGCCTTAGAATCGATTCCCTTTGTACATATTAAGCAGTGGTGGGCATTGATTTTATTTCGAGGTAGGCAGTAGGTACTTACTAATGTGTTTTATTAATGAAAATTAATGGTTTTAATCACTACCACACATTTTTAAGTACCTACTGCCTACCTTATTTCATTTATCAGATAGGCACTGCCTAATTGCCTATATGCACCGCCCGCCCCTGATATTAAGCCATTATGATGATTAATATTACAAAACTTACTAGAGTAAAATCTAACTGTATATTCAAGTGTTTATATCCTCCATCAATGCCTTGAATTTTATGGCGCCGCCATCTCTGAGGTTCCGGGTTCGATACCCGGTCAGGTCAATGTAGAAAACGAACTTTTCTATATTGGCTCGGGTCTGGGTGTTGTGGTACCGTCGTTGTTTCTGATTTCTATAACACAAGTGCTTTAGCAACTTACCTTAGGATCAGAGCAATGTATGTGATGTTGTCCAATATTTATTATTTATTTATTTACCTTAAAACAAAAAAAAAGTATTTAAAATTTGATAAAGATGAAAGAAACATACAAATTACATCATAAATCAGGCAAAACATATTGGCGTTATAATTATTTTTGTTACCTTATCTGTACCATGTTTCTATATTGCATTTAGTTTCATGAATTAGCTTTATCAAAACTTTAAGGTTTTTTGCATTAACAATAACACAATTTTATTATTATTTAACACTACACAGCACGGGTGTTATGCAAAAAAAAGGTATGTTGCATAATTCCCCGTGCTGTATAGTGTTAAATAATTAAAAATGCAACAAGAAAGTTTACAATTTTATTATACTGTGTTTACTGTCTTCTGTTGATACCAATACCTACTTTATTAAATTAAAATAATTTATAGAAATATTATTGTTCAGACACTGTTTCCTATAACATTGTACAATTATGCTAATTTCATGCCATTAAAAAGTAGTAATTAATTTATTTTGCTTGCAGTGAAAATGCTGAAGGTAACTTAGAAGTTTATGAAGAAATACAAATAGAAGTACCTAATGAAGTGGTAAGTTTAATATTTTAACTATAATTAAAACTCTTACATACCAGATTCTGGTAAGAATTTTTCTTAAAGATACATCTTTTGTTGTAAGGTTATTGTGATTATCAATTAAATTGGTAATTCAATAAGTAAAAAAAAAACTGTACTTTTCTTATCAATAATGTAAGTTTGCATTAGTAAAGATAAAAGTTACAACATTGTGCCAGTTACAACAACATTAACAATGTTTGAAAGGAGGTTTGTTTACTTTAATTGTTTTTTTTTTCTTTTACAGCCTGTGAAGGAAGAAAAAGTTGTTAATAAAAATGTTTCACATGTCCCAATTAAAGATATAAATAAAGCAATTAGTGACTCGACAAGTAATAAAATTGCTGAAAGAAAAACTAAAATTCAAAATGTTATACCACCGACAATAACTGTTGCGACGGAACCAGAAACAGAAACAAATAAAGAAGTCCAGATTGAATCTAAGACAGAAACAAGTAAAAAAATTAAATTTAGTGAATCTAGGAAGTCTCCAGTCATAGGTAGCTTTACACCTATGACATTCCATTCAACACCAAATAAAGAGGGTATTCCACTCACCAAAACAATGGTGGACCAACAGCTGCATCCCAGTAGGCATTCAGATAACAAAAAAACAATTGAGGTTCACACTGATAGTGCCAAACAAAGAACCTTAGACCCATCAGGTAAAACTAAAGATACAATAAATGATAATAAAAATAAACCCGTGTTAGCTGAAAATGACATTTCTGGTGAGAAAAGTATTATATTAGAATTAGGTCTAGAAAATAAAGACTTGGGAAAAAATGTTGTTGAAGCTGATGTTATAAAAGATACTAAAATTGTTGAAGTTGGAAATCTGATAATTGATAAGAAAGGAGACGAAATAGTTCTTAATAGCGCAGAAACTCCAAAAGACGAATCGCCAGATATGTTTAATACTGGGGATAAAATATCTTTAGAACCTCCTGCTACAGAGAGAAATATTAATAATTCGGAAACTAAAGAAGAAAATAAAATGAAAATAGTGAAAGAAATTGCATTACCTGTTGCAGAAAACAAACTGATGCAAGATATTAGCCTTACAAAAACAACTTCTGTTCAAGAAACTATTGTGAATAAGAAAAATGACTCAGCTATAGAAAATAAACAAGCTATTGCTAAAATTGTGGGTGTGGGTCACAATGAACTCGAAACAAAGAGCACAGAAATAGATATGAGGGTCACAGGAGTCCCAAAAATAGATAGTAATGATGACGATAATTTAAAGATAGTCGCAAACAATGAAATTGTAGCTGAAAATCAATTTTTAAATGATGCTAATGACGAAGTTGATAGTAAAGTGTGCACTGACAATATTAAAAACCAAATTGATCTTAAAATTAGAAACACAATAGATGAGATTAGTATTGATGATAGTGATAAGGGAGTTCAAGATTCAAAGCGAGAATTACAAGTTAAAGCTGACAATGGTAACAACAAAACAAATCCTCAGATTCAAGAAAAGAATGAAAATGTTATACTTTGTACCCAAACAGACGAACATGTTACAAAACATTCGAAATCAAAAACAACTGATCAAAAAGATAATAATACATCAAATAATACAGAGCAGCAAAAAGCATCTGTAAATAAATTAGTTAAGGAAAGAATAGACATAAAGCCAACTTTACCACAAAAGCAACATGATACACAAGAAGATAAAGAATGCAAGCCTGGTAATACATTGTCTAATTTAAAATCAGATTTGCAGAGTTCTACTATTGCTGGCAAGTCTTCTAAAATTGAACCCAAATTGCAATCTATTACTATTACAAATGATACACTGTCTGATTTAAAATCAGATTCGCCTATTTCTGCTATTCCTTGCGAGACTTCCAAAATAAAATCCAATGTGCAATCTAATAATATTGCAAATGAGAAAAAAGAAATTCAAATGCAAGATGTCAAGCCTGTACCTGCACTAAACATACCACACAGTAAAAATGATTCTGTTGATAAAAAACCCCTACCCCAAATTGCTTCAACCATAGACTCAAAACCAATAAATAACAACCATGCGGCAGTCCCATTTGGCAAATGGACTGATGTTAATCGTCAAGATTTTCTGAACAGGATAAAGGAGTCGAAAGTGCCTACAAATAGTTCTAACGGAAAGCAAATAAAGAATTCTAACGATTTAAATAGGAGAGATGTATTGAAGAAAATAGATAGTCAACGATCTAGTATTGCCTCTGCAAAGGCTCAAGAATTGAAGATTGAGAGTCAAAGACAATCTGGCAATAACACTACGAAAACTCAAGATTTTGGCAGTGCCACTAGGATGGGTGTTAAAAAAGAAGCAGCTCTTGCTAATAAACAGCCAGCGTCAGAAGTAAGCAGGTTATCTGTGAAAACAGAAGCGCCTATTTTAAAGAATAGTTCGGTACCAGTTAAGAAGAGTAAACAAGAAACCATAGTAAAACCGCAAATTGAAACAGTGACCAGTTCAGGCATAGATATTAAGAAAGAATCGAAGCAAAGAAAAGAAATTAACAATCAAGACCTAATTGACAAAACGATTGAAGAAATAATTAATAGACCTATTCCTGCAAAAACTCCCCAGGAAGCGCAAGCTCAACGCTGTTATGATGAAATAGAAATGAAAATGAATGAACTGCATGGCAAACCATTTATTGAGCGGCCTATTCACGAACTTCCTCCTGCACAGAAACTTGTAACTAATACATATCCTAAATCGGAAAACCTAAAAGCTACTGATAGTAAACCGAGTAAAATACCTAACCTTGTACCATTTAACAAAAGTCCACAAAAAACTGTCAAAGAAAATACAACTGAGATTGATTCAGAAGAAGAAGTTATAATAGAACATGAGCCTATTACTGGTGATATGGAACTCGACAAAAATAATGCTACGAAAATAGTAGCTGCAGAAAAGTTGCTAGTTACTGGGACTATCACTCGTACGAGTGTTGATTCTAGTAAACAGGAAGCAATAATCACTGAAAGAGATTTTGATAAATTTGTAAGGCGTAATTCCATTAGTTACGAAAACTGTATCACGGTCAACTTTGACGGAAAAGAGCCTCATAATGTTATACAAAGTGTAGTGCAGAAGGATGTAGTATTGAAAACCTATTCTAAAATCGAGTCTCGACAGCATGATCCTAAAGTTATATCACCTCGTAAGCGTGAACTGTTGATCCCAAACAGTCATCTGAAGACTATGCCGAATACTAAATATGGCAATACAATCATCGAAGACGATGGTAAAAACTATCAGTCAAAAGTAAAAATGGCTTATCAGACAGCTATGACTGCTAAACGGCAAATGGAACAACCAATCACGATAATAGAAGATAGACCCGTAAAAGTAGTGTATATGGACACCAATACTGAATTTATTACTAACCAACTTAATGTTCGGGGTAAAGAATTGTCTCCAGCTAAAAAAACACTTCCAAGTGTTATGTCAGTTACAACTCTTACAACTGACTCTCAGGATTCAGATAATACTTTAGATTCCATTGAAGAAGAAAAAATAATTGATGACATCAAAATTAAAACAAAACATCAAAGAAAACAAGTTTTAACCCCAGTTGAAACACCCGAACTCGAGCTAATAGAACCGAATGATTTAGGAATTGAAGTTTCGCCTAAAAAGAAACGAAAGACTGACGAAAAATTTGAGAAAAACACAAAAACGCTGGTACCGAAAAAAACATACTTACTGGGTCGTGGAAATACGTTAGAAGATTCGCCTTCTAAGTCTTTTGAGTATAGTAAAACATTACAAAGAGACACAATAAGCCAAGATATTTCTCATAAAAACACCGCTTTGGCTATCGATAGTTTAGTAAAAGCTGCTGAATTATTAGAAACTCAATCTGCAAATATGCCTACAAAAGCCCCAGACACTCCAACATCTGATAGTCAGCAGAATACACCTGTTAAAAGAGGCAGAGGCCGACCCAGGAAATATCCATTACCAGAGGGAACACCTGATAAGAAATCACCAAGTCCACAAAAGAAACCGAGGTTAATTGATGCTAAAGTGGTTAAAAGTAAAGACACTGACGATGAATTTAGTACAGATGATGATGATGTGATGATAAAAGAAAACTGGACGATGGGAAAAATAAACGAAAATATTGTTTGTCCTATCTGTAAAAAATTGTTCCGTTCTGAGAATGTAGTTTTCAAACACGTTAAACACTGTACGGGGCCATCTCCAAGTCGCTCTGATTCTGAAAACAAAAGTCCAAGGAGGCTTAGAGAATCGCAGGAATCCGAATCAAGGTCGTACGAGAGTAAGTCTGAAGATATGGAGATAGAAGAAAGTGATACTTCGCACAAAGATGTTCTTATAAAACGTAAATCCAAAGATTTGCAACAAAAAACAGCTAAGAACGACGACATTATCATAATTGAAGATACTCCCTTAAAAGCAAAACCAAATAAAGATGACAAAGACAAACGAAATGAAGCAAAACCAACAGAATCGAAGAAAGTTATCAATAAAAGCAAAGTACCAGACAAGGTAAGCAGTCTGGTATGCGAATTTTGCGGAAAAACGTTCAGACAACTGTCATATTTAGTCAGTCATAAATTACAACATAGCAAAGATGATGCAAAAAAATCTGAAAGTGAACCAGATAAAACGAAGCCAACAGTTTTTAGCTGTGAAGTCTGCAAGAAGGAATTCAGAAAATTACATCATCTAGTTCAACATCGCATAATACACAATCAAAGCAATGTTTCTGCTAAAATGTCTAGAAAGAGTTCATCTGAACAGAATGAATATAAAGTTTCAAAAGATTCGAATACGTCAAAACCGAATGAACAAACAAATACTGGATTCCGATGTGAACCCTGTGACAAGTCCTTCAGAAAGTTACATCACTTAGTAGAACACAGGGAGACTCACGACGGTATTAACAGGCAAAGGAATATACCAGTGCAAGCCAGCGCAGAGAAGCTTTCGCCGCCTCCGCAGTGTGAAATTTGTAAAAAATCTTTCAGGAAATTGCATCATTTAATAGAACACAAAGAACAACACTTGGAGACTAGTTCCGAGAAGTCGGATGATAAAAGTATCAAAAGTGCACTGTCAACTAAAGACATTATACACGAGTGTTCACTTTGTTACATGGTGTTCCCCAACGAACACTCCCTGAATAAACATACAATATTTTGTCAAAGAAAAAAGAGACAATCCGCTACGAAACAAATAAAACAAACTGAAGAAAGTGAAACTGGAGAAGGGGATACAGAAACAATCAAAGTTGATGAAAATGAAGCCGAAAAAGTCGATGATGATGTAACAATAGTGACAGACGAAGTCTTAATCGAAGACATCTCTACACGGGAAGTATCAAAAGAAGAAGTTGCAGATAAAACTGAAAATAAAATGGAGATTGTGGAGGAACCGGTAAAACTATCGACGCCACCAGTGGTGCTAAGCGAATCTCTAAAACCAATTGAGATAGATAAGAAAGACGACAGTCAAGCCATAGACCAAATTAAGCCTAACCCGCCAATAACAGAGGTAATCTCCGATTTGCCCGTAAAAGTAAAAAAATCGGGAGATAAAGAATTAAAACCAAAAGTGTATGACACCCCAAGAAAAAAGACACCATTAAAAGATAAAGTGGCACCTACTGTTACCAAACGGCACAAACCTAATGTACCGCTACCCGTCATTGAGTCAAAAGCTTCCAAGCTGGCAGAGTCTAGTGATGATGATGAAGCTCGTTACATGCTAAATCCTGATTACAAGTTTGACGACAACGAAGGAAAGTTGTTTATGAAAGTCAGAGCTAATAAGCGTAACTCGCTTCAAATCGAGCGACCGAACTCCAAAGATCTAGTCAAGCGGCGGATATCATTACAACATCCTCTAAAAGTCCCGCGTCTTAAGGCCAAAGCTATTCTAAATAAAATCGCATCGAATCCATCGACCTCCACGAAAACAGTCGCGAAACCTCCAAAACCAGAGCCTGCACCTTCGACAGACTCTGATGATAGCGACGTCAAATACTCTTTCCCTAAAAATGCTCCCGATAAAATTCTGAAGCCGAATCCCCCAGAAACATCAACAAAAGATTCCGGTAAAAAGACGCAGAGAAAATCATTAGCAGAGAAACGAAAATCACTCAGCAGTATAGCGAAGAGAAAGTCATTAGGAAAAGCCGTTGGAGCAAAACACAAAGTCAAACCGTCACCTGTAAAGCAAGTGAGAAAACGTAAGTCACGTTATTTTTATACACTTTTGGAATTCATTAATTATTGATTTGGGTTCGGTGGTCGTCAAACAAAACGTGTTTGATCTATTTTAATGGTTTCTACTTATCAGTTAAAGAGCTTTAAAATATAAGTAACACCAAACTTGCATTCATAAGTTTGGTGTTACTTATATTTTAATGTTTCTAAGAAATTATAATAACTAACATTAGAACATCTATGTTTGAATTATTAATTTAATTTAAATGTGTGAATACATTGGTTCACCTTTTGCTTACTAATTAGTTGGAACGAATCTCGCGGTTTTCTCAATCTAATAGCATTATAATCTTTTACAAAAAATGACTTACGAACTGTTAGAACTTCAATGAATTCGATACGCATCGAGTGTCAAGTGACTCGTGTCGTAGAAAACTTGCTTTGATAGCGTCTTAAAACCTGCTTCTTCGGGAAGAGTAGACTTCACGGAATCCAGGAAAAGCATCCTTGTATTTACCACACAGCTCTTCAGCATTAGAATTTTTTTTTTAAACTTAATGGAGTCTTCTCTTCTATCTTTTTTTCTTATTCTTCATCGTGGCCGAGCAATCGAAACGGTCACCAAGGAGCTTTAGTTGCCATTAAATGAAAAAGAATAATTGATAAAGCTTTTAAATTCAAATGATGTTTCCAGGGACGACAGAAGTCGAGCACAGATGCGATTGCGGGCAGTTGTTCAGTAGCGCCGCGCTTCTCTCGCGCCACACGACGCTCGCGCACACGCCGCCGCGGATACGGCGCCACCGCTCGCCGCCGCCAGACGTCGCCACCAAAACCGCCATCAAACCTGCGCCGCGCAAACCCAGCCTACCCGCCACCAAACCAAGACCGAGCGCAGACTCCCGAAAATCCAGCATCAAAAGCGACACCGGCATACCCACCAAGGCCTCCCAACCGACCAAACGGAAGAGCATCAAAACCGAACCCAAAACACCTAACGAAACCCGCAAGTCGCCTAAAAGTAGTGAAAAAACTGACGTGAAAAGTGCTCCGACAAATAAACTTAGGCGGTACGCGGCACACAAAGGCGTGCCGGTGCCCGAGAAAATGAGGAAGCTGATGGAAAAATCTAAGAAGTAATCTGAGGAGGGTTACCTCTCGATTGGACTGAATAACATTTCCCTGAATAATTATGGAAATGATAAGCTAGGTATGTTAGGCGAATCGCTAGTTATGTATTTTAGATAAAATCACGCATACAACGTTCTCAATGACGTAACCGGCGGACCATTGTAACATAGAAATATTTTTACAAAGCAGTGGGCTAAGTTACATGCTGTCATCGACTTGAAACAATATTTTGGTTGAGTTCGTAAAGCGTTGATTTGTCTATATGTAAATTGGAGAACTTAACATTAGATAAATATTTTGTCAATTTGTTCTACAATTAGGTAGGTATGTATCTATAAGATTAACTATTTATGTTTTATTATTAGGTTAAGCATTACAAACATTTTGGCATTATTTTCGCACAGTGCAATTTCAGTTTCCAATCATTATATTGTTAGTAATGTAATAAATATTAATTATTATTACATATTATGTGATTATAACCATTTTAGTAGATTTACTGTCAATATATTTTTAAAAGAGTCCTATTATATTTTTCGGTTTATCATACTGCATCGGACATATCTGCCCATACCACTTTTGTAAGATTACGTAGTTGAAGGAAGAGCTTACTGTGAACTTATGTTGGGTTTCTGTTTATGGAATTGTAAATTAGTATAAATGATAAGTATAGATAATTTTATTATGAGCTTCCCAATTCCCAGACTTTGGAATTTTTAGTGCTTTGTTGTCTGATTTCATAATTTAACTATGGGATTAGTGAGAATAAATAATAATTATTATTAAAATCAGGTTTTTCTGATTTCATGAATTAATAAAATTGAAATGAAAGCCTCAATTTGGATAGAGTTTATTGATACAAAATGTATGACCAAAAATCGATATTTTGGAAATTAAAAATTTATTGCATATGCGACCCTCTATCATTTAGCTGGTTAGATGGATAATAAGGAAGTGAATTCGCGTTTACTGTTTGTTAATATCTTGTTCATGTTGACGACATCATGATAATACGAGAGTGTTACTGTAGAGGCGTGCTGCATTTGTGATTGATTGATAATTGATGTCACCTCAAGTTCCCTTTGGTCCTGGACCTGTCGCCCGATGTATCTATCGATGCAGTCACATCTTGCATAACTTACGTGGTATTTGCATGTACAGTGATACTCTTGCGATTTTATAGTAAACTAGGACCAAAATATTTATCAAATTCTCTGTTTGTAATGGTAATAATATATTATGTTTGTTTTTAATTTTAAATAATGTTTATTGTATCTACTCTCGTGACTAACTGTAAATGTAATTAATGGCTAAAATAAAACAGTAGACCGTCTCGTGAGATTTATGTTTTAGAAGCATTTAACATAAATTTTATATATGTAGATGATATCATTATTTTTAATATGATGATGCAATTTTGATTAATGGGTTATAATAAATTGTCTAAAACAATTATTATTTTATTTAATCTGAAATTATACCCCTATCTATAATATGTTCTTCGAGGGTGCAGGCAAGTGGTGTCATATTGTTTTGGTCAGGTCTTTACCAATATCCATTGATGGTCAGCAAATTTTTGGTTATTCCTTCCTTGGTATAAATTGAAGTACAAAAAGTGGTACATGAGCTCGTCAGATATAGTAGAATATGCCACCACACTACCACAGAACAATACCTACATTTGGGCCTTAAAATGTGTGCCAACGCCCGACAGGTCGCCATTAGTTTCTCTCACTGACAGAAGGGCGTGATTTTCTCATTACCTACTCAAAGCACGCCAGGCAAGAGATGGGGCGTCTTTCTTTTTATTATAAAAGTTGTCCTACATTGTAACACATCTATATGTATGAACTGGTGAATTACTTTTGTTTTAGGACTGATGCATAAAAATAAGTAGACTTTCCATAAAATATTATATTACGAAACAGCTATTTGTTTCAGCTGACAAAACGTAATTATATTTTTAAGTCAATGAATAATTAGTTCACCATGATGACATATAGAATTACAAGGTGGTACCATTATTTGCGGGACACCCTGTATATGTTCATAAGTACCTACTAATAGTTGTCTCACAATTAAAAAAGTTCAGATAAGATATAAGTCCATTTATTCAAGTACATACATAAACATTTGTATTTAATTCTGCTTATCAAATAAGTTACAATAAATAAATAAAATTTACCCCCTCTCACAGATTATATCTACAATACTGGGTTCCATAAGTTGAGGATCAACACATCTCAATTGGGCTGATGCCAATGCATCTTCTAACAGTGCATTCAGAAGCCTTTCATCATTGCCCATGCAAGACAGTCTTTGCTGCAGAAAATGCACATCAACTTGCAGTTGCTGCAATCCATGTCTGCCGAAAGTGCGAAGTCTGACGCATTCCACCAGGGCTTTGAGTGCTACCTTTAATGCCCCATTAGACAAGGCAGCCCTGTCTGCACCAGCAGGGCTAAATACCTCAATTCTCTCAGAAAATATCCTGTTAATTGGTGAAAATGAAGATGGGGCTCTGGACCAAATGGTTCGTCTGCTGGAATCACTTGATGGTTTTATGCTTGTTGGGAACAATTGTGATGCAGCACTGTCTGCACTAGCCAAAGTCTCAACTACTCTTCTGCAGACAGCTCTAGGTCCCCTTGGCTCTGGAGCTCTCAACCAGTCTCTAGCTAATACAGAGACCCTCAACATTTGAGCTGCAGTTTGACCAATAAATACCACCTCAGAGTCCAAGGCAGCTTGGGCAGCTGTTGACAAATGAACCATAACACTATTTGTGTCTCTATTCTCTAAAGTCAGTCCAGGGGCAGCTTCTTCTAGAAGCTTCACTAAATGACTGTGCAATGTAGTGACACCATTTTCTTGCATTTCCAAGCATAATTTAGCTAGAATGAGCAACAGCTCAAATGGAATGTTGTTATTAGAAGTCTGGAGACAAGCCATCTTTTTTACCATGTCTGAAAGGTTAACCATGGTTTCAGAGATTACTTTCCAGCAAGTGTCAGCCACAGCTTTAGCACACCAGGCTTTGAGTCCAAAAGAAAGGGTGTTCTGTAGAAACGCCATTAGATCTAGGAGGGATGCTTGAACTTTTTGCATTAAATAAACTTGTAGGGAGTTTAAAATGTCTTTCAGATCTGTAGTTTCTGAACCCTTGCTTGCCAATGACTGCCTTACTTTCATCAGGCTTTCTTTAAATTGTGTTTGTATGAACTGGTATTGGATTGTGGCTTTGTGGTTGATGCATTGTATCACTACATCTACAGCTCTGTTGGACATGGTGTCACTTGAAATTATTTCAGTCATTGCCTGGAGCTTTCTAAAGAACTTGTCAAGGCCCCTTATTAGCATTTCTGTTCCAATATTCTCTGGCCTTTTGGCTACTTCTTCAAATAGATGGAACACTTGCAGCATTATCTTGTCTGCAAAGTCTGGGATGTCTGTGTCGTCTTCTTCTTGGAACATTTCATGGTAACAGGATATGATGATGCCAAGGTCAGCCAACAATGTGTTGTTACATTTCTCTACCCATTCTAAGATATCTGCACTGTCAACAATGCTATTCAATGTTTTCAAGTGCTTATCTAGTCTGCTCTCTGCACAGCTTAAAAATATTTCTTTTAGGGAAGAATCTGTTTCTTGGAGTTGTCTCAGCAGCCCCACACTTTCAGCTAATTCAGAGGCTGATGTATCAGGGCTAAGAAGTCTGTCTCTTAGTGTTTTCTTAAGGCCGTAGATTATTTCAGAACACTCAGTCTGAATGCTTTGGAATGAAGGTTGAGTTCCATACTTTTGTAATACTCTTTGAGCATGTGTGTAATCGTGAACGGCATCGGTATACCGGCCATCTAAAATTGCTTTATTCAACTGTGAAGGCAGAAGAAATAAGAATTGCAGTTTATCTAACAACTGTCTAGTACCACAGAGTCTACTCACATTATTGCCACTCTCTTTCAGAGATTCAGATATCTGCCCACTAAAATTAGTAATTTTATTTATATTCTCGCTAAGCTTGTTCATTTCTTCTTGCATTATCTTGAAATCAGAACGCATCTTTCGTACAGTTTCTGTGGCTGAAATGAATTTGTTATAGTTTTCGTAGACCAGAGTCTGCATTTCTGACTGAAGGAACTGGCTCTGTGTGACTATTTCTGCTTCCTTGTCCATCACTTGTCGCAAGGTAGCGCATTTCATCAAGCATTCCAAGTACGTGTCAGGATTGAAATTACTCCCATCTATGTCAAGCGGATTTTCACCATTTTCACCTTGCTCTGCCATTGTCTACTAGTTTTATGTAAGAAAAAAAGAATCTCTACTGAAAAGTTTCACGAATTATCTTACAAAGTAACACCTGTTTCCGATGATAAAATGTCTGATATTTAAGAACTCTAGCTTAGAAATGTTTGCTTGAAATAGCGGTGTCTAAGCAATACGCAATTATAGAAAAATATACCTAATTAGCGAGAAAAGAAAATTCAGTGTTTTGTTGTTGACGAGAATATGAGATTTTTGACAACCAATCTGACGTTGACATTAACTGTCAGACGTCAGTTTAAAAATTTTTTTAGTAAAATAGAAAAGGGGCAAAGGAACGCTTTTAAAAGAATATTCGGCGATTGGACGAATTTTATTTAAAAAAAAAGGCATTGCCTCCTCTGCCGGCGCCGGCACTCGACACGAATACCGGCGCTAGCATCTACGGATGCCGACATTTATTAGGTTATTCATTTTATGATATGTTATTAAAATCTTTGTTATTCATCGTATTATAGAGCCTAAATTAAACGCTTTATAAACATGTGACTTTTTATGTGGGACACGGTTTAGCGAGAAAATGCGATGAAATATTGGAACCGCTAGTCAATTGGATTTATTGGATAATATTTTTTCTCGCTAAACCATCTGTCGAAAAGAAAAATTCACAAGTATAAAAAGCGTTTAAGCGGGGCTCATCAATACGATGAAAAACAAAGATTTTAATTTTATGTAGTTTCATAATTTCATCACAATTTTTTTTTAAGTGTCTGGACTCTGGAGGCTCCAATATTTCATTGCATTTTCTCGTTAATCCCTGTGTTGGAAAGAAAGAGTCACAACACAAGTATAAAAAGCGTTTAATTAGGTTCCTTAATACGATAAAAAACTTAATTTTATGAAGTTTCATGATTTCATTACGTTTTTAATGAATAATTTTCTAAGTCCCAAACGCCTCGCACACAAATCTTTGGCATCTCTTATGCAGAACTAATTGTTAATTCTTGCTTGTGCACTATGAATGTTTTTTCAAATTCTTCGTATGATGACAATTGGGCTCCAACCGGCATCTTTTAATGCATTTAACAAAAACAAACAATTATTTCACAAAACCACGAACAGAAAACTACTCGGGCGAATCAGCAATCAGCTGTGCTGTCAAAATGACAATTGTTTTCTTTCTTGGTACCTACTGCCGGCTGCCATTGTCGTAATTGTTGGGTGCCGGCGCCGGCAGCGGAGGCACTTCCTAAAAAAAAACTTCAAAGGTTATTCTACTTAGTACTTTTACGTAGTATAATACTTACTCTGTGTTACAGTCAGGTACGGCTGAGGTTTAAGGTTTCAAAAATTATAAAGTTTGTGTTTTTTGCATATAGTTTCCGTATCAGTTTGCTAACCTAAGGGGCCGTTCAAGTATTACGTAAGCAGATTTACTACAATTATTTACCCCCCCTTCCCCCTTGTCAGCAAAAGTAATCAAAGCTCTTACCCCCCCCCCCCCCCATGGTAACGTAAACATTATTATACATTTTTCTTCTTTTAATGTATTTTATTTAAATTGATTCATGAGCAGCAGATATAATTCTAGAAATGAGAAAAAAGGGCTAACAGGGTATTCAATATAAGAGTAAGGTACAAATATTATAATTGTTGCTTTTTTTTAAATAATAATATTTTATAAAATTATATTTTTATATTAGTGACCGTAGCGCCCTTTTAAAACATTAAGCCTGCATCAGGTAGCAGCGTAAGTTGTAATTACGCCTTATATTGTTTGTCCGTGCAATAAAGTTTAAAAAATAAATAAACACGTCAAATCATCAATTGTACCGAAACGAAACAATAAATTGACGGAAAAAAATTACACAAGTCAGCAGCGCGCAGTAATTCCCCTACTCGCTTCTAAGCGAGTAACGTGTTCATTTATTTGTGGGAATCCCCGAAAATGCCATATATGAGTAAATATTCCTCGTTTGGCAGTCGGTTTAAAAGTATAGTTAATTTCTTTTTACGCGACTGATGCTGACGTAGTCACCATCTAGACTCCCCCACCCCCCATGTCATCAAAAATAAGCAAAGCAGAGACCCCCCCGCCCCCCTATAGTGCTTACGTAATACTTGAACGGTCCCTAACATATTATTTTGTATCATTTTTGGTGTTTACTTTGGTAGAAATTTAGGTATTTGTCTTTTCGGCCATTATCGGATGAAAATAATAAGTTTAGATCATTTTTTCTATATTTATATGAACTAAGATACCTCACGTTAACTTTTTAATTGTAAGCTTTTTTTTGGCAAAGATATTCGATGTCAGTTTTTACCGGACGTAAATGCTATATTAGGAACAATACAATTATAATTTTAAACTTCAAATCAATTTTGTCGGTTTTAAACCGAATTAAATAAGAAAAAAACAAAAAAAATAGCAAGATCTGACAAAAAACGTTAAATTAAGCTTTTTAGGGATTAATGTATCCACTTAAAAACAAATAGAAACTAGAATTCTTGTAGGTTAAGACACCAATATTGCTTATCCATACCAGACTATTTATCTAGATGGAAGATACCATTTAGGCGTAAGGCGACAATCTCAAGCACTTTTTCACATTGCAAAGGAGAATGTAGAAAACTAATCTATTATTATAGCGTCATTCCCGACAATCCCGATGGCATGCATACGCGGAGAAATGTATAAGCAAATATGAATGTTAGTCTTGTAAGATTAACGTCGTAAGTACATTGGCTTGGCATTATTCGAACGAATGTACACAAAAGAGTTCACCTCAAACGTTAATCCTCTTAAATTAACACTTGTTTTTATTTTTATTAATCGTATTATTTATCAAATAGCTAGGTATTAAGCAATCAATAAAACCCGTTCATTTGGGAAGCAAAATATATATTTAATTCTTTTAAAAAAATTTAGCATAGAAACTACGATAATTTGTTCTTTGGGCTTACATCTAGGGACCTATATTTTTATGCATTCAGTCCATAAACTTCCGAAAACACATTTAAGGGTAAATCGCGTTTATTTTTAACAACTCACTTATCATTAATAATTTCGAAATGTTATTATATTTTGTGTCTTTATAACTTGCATAATAATAATACAAACCAAATTTTAATAATATAATTTAAAAAAACAAAACCCTGTTACTTCATCTAACATTCCGATCTTTAGGTATGTATATCACAATAAATTTCTTGTTTTAACAAGGTGGTCAATGGTGTCGCATACTGGGTCAGCAAATATGACTAAGAGGGCTGACTCGATAATCTATTTTATCTATTACTTAAAAAAAAAACAAATAGATTAGAATAACGAGGTCCATTAATAACGAGATGTTTTCTAGCAATTTTTAACCCCCCTTGCCCCATGGTGATACGTGGTGAGCATTTAGACACACCCCGCGGCAACGTACTCTAAGTCACGTGTATTTTTTTGTACAAGCAACGGCGAGTCAAGGTCACGCACCGCTTTTCAGTAGAAATCGCGCGTCCAAATATAAATAAATACACGTGATATCACACTACAAAAAGTTATATTTAGTTTATTTCTTCCAAACTACCCCCCCCCCCCACTCCTCCCTTTTCGAGCCTCACGTGATTAATGGACGACCCCCTTAGGTACTTGCTAGGCTTTAACAAACGTCAACCTCAAATGGACATTTTTTTACTTCAGAAATACCTCGGACCTTTAAGAAATATAAGATTTTACAATTCCACAAAGCACTCAATAACATAACCTGCAAATATTACAGCTAATAAACTTCTTATAGTAATAATATTGCAAAACGCCTTTGTTAAACTTCGGCAATAACTTAAATTAAAAAAAAAATTTGAACAATAACTTTTTGATAGGATCACTTAACAATTTGACATAACTATCACGATTTTTGTTGACTTAAATTTTATGGTAAACCACGTAATTGCACTAATATCTACATAAACTTATACTTATTGCTAAATGGAAATGCTTATTAACATTACATTTAATAATTCTTAACGAAATTATTGTACAGCCAACAGCAGATAAACCAAATCGCAAAATTAAATCGATAATATATAATCGATTTTACAGCCCAAAGTAATTAAGGCAATTTTAAACGTGAATAAACTGTTGACTGAACATATAGTTAGCGTACAAGCGATACTAAACTTTTAAATTGCATGATTTAAGTATACAAACTAAAAAGGGAATTAACGTGTTCAGCTAACGTCTCGGTAGCTTAGTTGGAAAAGCACTCGCTCGGTATGCGATGGTCGTGGGTTCAGATCCCACCTGAGGGGGTATTTTTTTTACATGTATTATATCAACGCGTTCATGGTTATGTATTTTTCCTTTTATTTGTCTAACAGTGACGCATCACTCCGTAGAGCAAAGTATAGATTTGGACGCAAGTACCGCAATCAGGCTTGCTATTGCTGCCATCCCTAGCATGATAGCGTTAATTCCCGTTTTATTTGTACACGTAACTGCTTCGAATTGACTTGTAGCTCACTTGGGGTTCCATTAAACAAGTCCGGTACCCTTATTCCCTAAAACTTTGCAATCAGCAATAATCGCGGCAGTCATCGCCCGATTGATAGTTAGTGTCAAAATCTATAGGCAGCACTGACAGTAGATTGCTTTGTTTTTGATTTTTGCTGTCAAGTTGCGATTTTAAAGCCAGAAATGCTCAATTTTCGCTATTGCATTGGTTTTTCATGATACGGAATCAGAGTACCGAGGTATAATTGACGTTGAGATTGTTTAATCTCAAATATCACATCCACAGCACGTCAATTGTCACGCCTGTACAGGCGCGACGATCTTCAATATGTACGAGTATCCCTTGAGCATTCGTTTAAGAATATACGTGTTACAGAAAATGAAAATTCCTGGACGCAAACATAAGATTCAGTACATCACTGTCACTGAATTTGCCTGTCGTCTATTCAATAGTATCTTAAACAGTATCGGGGGTAAATATAAAAATTGTATTTTTCCTTGATAAATAGATACTAACATCTATTCTATAAAGGTTGCTTCACACATATTTCGGCCGGCATCAATCGGCAAAGCCGGGGGGCAAAAGATATGTGTAGATGGTTGTAATGTAGAAGATGCTTCGGGTCGGCTTTGTTGTTCGACAAACACTGCCGAACCGACAATGCCGGCCCGCTATGTGTGTAGGTACCCTTACATTATAGCTCGTTACGTACTTACAAGGAAATACGCGATATTATAATCACTCCGCCTTTGCACCAATTTAGTTCATCATCTATATTAAATTTTCCGTAATTTTCATTAAATGCGTTACATAAATGATAAACAGTTATTTTTAAAGTCTATTATGTTTACAAATACAGATTGTCTTATAAGGCATTATTTATTCGAATACCTACTTAATCTATATGAAAGTTTACGAAATATTTATTTACATACTTATATTAAATAATTTGATTATTAATGATATAAATCATGTGATACTTGTTTTGTAAATATACTTGTCACCGCTAGGATACATAAATTTTGTTTGTACATATTGTTAATAAAGAGGAATGCAACGGGTTGCCTAGGCAATCAAATACTGAGGGGGTTTAGTGATAACAAAGGATACATAAATTGTGTTATTTGTATTCTAACATGGTTTTAATACAAGTTGCACAGGCACAGTATCGCGGAATGTGTATCCTAGGAGAGATAAGATATAATGGTCAGTTCAGACGGCCTAGTGTCAGATTTACTTAATAGATCAAGAACTCTGATTTGTATTGAAAAAGAACTGGTTTTGTTGAATTGTAGTTCGCTTTAGAATCACGTTTACTTTTCGATATTATGCGATTCGATTATAAGTAAAATTCACACTAGGTCCTCACATAAGACAGATGGTTATTTGTGACGTCACATGAATTGTATTATCGCGGTGAGATGAGACCTAATAAATGGATTATACAATGATTTTATAGTAAGCACTTCTGGTACGGCAGTTTAAAAGCACAAATTCATATTATTACCACAGTATCTAACCAAAGTTGTAAGTTAGCTAATGTTAGCGAGGAATCGATTGATGGGAACATCCCTATGAGCGGTTCCCGACACTAGCAGTCATCTGTCATCGGGACGTCATTCAACTACGCATCGTACTGGTGCTTTCGCGCGCTAATCCGTATCAATATATTTTTATTAGTAATTATAACGTTTTATTTAGAAGATCCCTTTAACACTAAATTATTAAGTTCAATCTTCAATGTAGAAAATAGTCTTAACATCTATTTTTTAAGGACATGATGTATTTTATAGTACAGGAACAATCATTCTCTTCAGAGTTCAAGCAAGAGTTAAATAATCGGCGCCAAATTTATTTTTTGATTATTATACGACTTGAGTATTCACATATCCTGATCACATTTTTAACACTTAAATTGTTTTAATGGTAATAGCTGTACAGTAGCAGTTTGTGTCTCAATCATTCTGTCCGTAACCCAAGAGGGTCAGAGAAGGGTAGATCACTGGTAGACTCACATTCGGTTTGATGGAACACTTTAAGCGGGACTTCTTTCACTTTGTTTGGGATTTTGACTGGAGTCTTCACTGGGGTCTTCTTGGGTATCAAGGAGACTGGGACTAGTTGCCGGCGACCGACTTTGTCAGAGTTGTGACCCTCGGCCGCTTCTAATGCAGTTTCAACGTCGATGAGGGCGTGGTTGCGGCATTGCAGTAGGGCTGCCAACTGATTAATAATTGTCGTGTTAGTAAGCCGCAGTTAATTTTATTTATTTAATATAGAAGACCAAAACGATTACGTGATTGGGATTTAGTACCCAACTCGTCAAAGCCAGCGCGGCTAGCATGCATGCTACATGCTCACCTGCAGTATCTGCTGCAGCGGCTGCGCGACGTGCGGCGGCGGGCGCGGTAGTGCACTAGTGCCAGCGCGGCTAGCATGCATGCTACATGCTCACCTGCAGTATCTGCTGCAGCGGCTGCGCGACGTGCGGCGGCGGGCGCGGTAGTGCACTAGTGCCAGCGCGGCTAGCATGCATGCTACATGCTCACCTGCAGTATCTGCTGCAGCGGCTGCGCGACGTGCGGCGGCGGGCGCGGTAGTGCACTAGTGCCAGCGCGGCTAGCATGCATGCTACATGCTCACCTGCAGTATCTGCTGCAGCGGCTGCGCGACGTGCGGCGGCGGGCGCGGTAGTGCACTAGTGCCAGCGCGGCTAGCATGCATGCTACATGCTCACCTGCAGTATCTGCTGCAGCGGCTGCGCGACGTGCGGCGGCGGGCGCGGTAGTGCACTAGTGCCAGCGCGGCTAGCATGCATGCTACATGCTCACCTGCAGTATCTGCTGCAGCGGCTGCGCGACGTGCGGCGGCGGGCGCGGTAGTGCACTAGTGCCAGCGCGGCTAGCATGCATGCTACATGCTCACCTGCAGTATCTGCTGCAGCGGCTGCGCGACGTGCGGCGGCGGGCGCGGTAGTGCACTAGTGCCAGCGCGGCTAGCATGCATGCTACATGCTCACCTGCAGTATCTGCTGCAGCGGCTGCGCGACGTGCGGCGGCGGGCGCGGTAGTGCACTAGTGCCAGCGCGGCTAGCATGCATGCTACATGCTCACCTGCAGTATCTGCTGCAGCGGCTGCGCGACGTGCGGCGGCGGGCGCGGTAGTGCACTAGTGCCAGCGCGGCTAGCATGCATGCTACATGCTCACCTGCAGTATCTGCTGCAGCGGCTGCGCGACGTGCGGCGGCGGGCGCGGTAGTGCACTAGTGCCAGCGCGGCTAGCATGCATGCTACATGCTCACCTGCAGTATCTGCTGCAGCGGCTGCGCGACGTGCGGCGGCGGGCGCGGTAGTGCACTAGTGCCAGCGCGGCTAGCATGCATGCTACATGCTCACCTGCAGTATCTGCTGCAGCGGCTGCGCGACGTGCGGCGGCGGGCGCGGTAGTGCACTAGTGCCAGCGCGGCTAGCATGCATGCTACATGCTCACCTGCAGTATCTGCTGCAGCGGCTGCGCGACGTGCGGCGGCGGGCGCGGTAGTGCACTAGTGCCAGCGCGGCTAGCATGCATGCTACATGCTCACCTGCAGTATCTGCTGCAGCGGCTGCGCGACGTGCGGCGGCGGGCGCGGTAGTGCACTAGTGCCAGCGCGGCTAGCATGCATGCTACATGCTCACCTGCAGTATCTGCTGCAGCGGCTGCGCGACGTGCGGCGGCGGGCGCGGTAGTGCACTAGTGCCAGCGCGGCTAGCATGCATGCTACATGCTCACCTGCAGTATCTGCTGCAGCGGCTGCGCGACGTGCGGCGGCGGGCGCGGTAGTGCACTAGTGCCAGCGCGGCTAGCATGCATGCTACATGCTCACCTGCAGTATCTGCTGCAGCGGCTGCGCGACGTGCGGCGGCGGGCGCGGTAGTGCACTAGTGCCAGCGCGGCTAGCATGCATGCTACATGCTCACCTGCAGTATCTGCTGCAGCGGCTGCGCGACGTGCGGCGGCGGGCGCGGTAGTGCACTAGTGCCAGCGCGGCTAGCATGCATGCTACATGCTCACCTGCAGTATCTGCTGCAGCGGCTGCGCGACGTGCGGCGGCGGGCGCGGTAGTGCACTAGTGCCAGCGCGGCTAGCATGCATGCTACATGCTCACCTGCAGTATCTGCTGCAGCGGCTGCGCGACGTGCGGCGGCGGGCGCGGTAGTGCACTAGTGCCAGCGCGGCTAGCATGCATGCTACATGCTCACCTGCAGTATCTGCTGCAGCGGCTGCGCGACGTGCGGCGGCGGGCGCGGTAGTGCACTAGTGCCAGCGCGGCTAGCATGCATGCTACATGCTCACCTGCAGTATCTGCTGCAGCGGCTGCGCGACGTGCGGCGGCGGGCGCGGTAGTGCACTAGTGCCAGCGCGGCTAGCATGCATGCTACATGCTCACCTGCAGTATCTGCTGCAGCGGCTGCGCGACGTGCGGCGGCGGGCGCGGTAGTGCACTAGTGCCAGCGCGGCTAGCATGCATGCTACATGCTCACCTGCAGTATCTGCTGCAGCGGCTGCGCTACGTGCGGCGGCGGGCGCGGTAGTGCACTAGTGCCAGCGCGGCTAGCATGCATGCTACATGCTCACCTGCAGTATCTGCTGCAGCGGCTGCGCGACGTGCGGCGGCGGGCGCGGTAGTGCACTAGTGCCAGCGCGGCTAGCATGCATGCTACATGCTCACCTGCAGTATCTGCTGCAGCGGCTGCGCGACGTGCGGCGGCGGGCGCGGTAGTGCACTAGTGCCAGCGCGGCTAGCATGCATGCTACATGCTCACCTGCAGTATCTGCTGCAGCGGCTGCGCGACGTGCGGCGGCGGGCGCGGTAGTGCACTAGTGCCAGCGCGGCTAGCATGCATGCTACATGCTCACCTGCAGTATCTGCTGCAGCGGCTGCGCGACGTGCGGCGGCGGGCGCGGTAGTGCACTAGTGCCAGCGCGGCTAGCATGCATGCTACATGCTCACCTGCAGTATCTGCTGCAGCGGCTGCGCGACGTGCGGCGGCGGGCGCGGTAGTGCACTAGTGCCAGCGCGGCTAGCATGCATGCTACATGCTCACCTGCAGTATCTGCTGCAGCGGCTGCGCGACGTGCGGCGGCGGGCGCGGTAGTGCACTAGTGCCAGCGCGGCTAGCATGCATGCTACATGCTCACCTGCAGTATCTGCTGCAGCGGCTGCGCGACGTGCGGCGGCGGGCGCGGTAGTGCACTAGTGCCAGCGCGGCTAGCATGCATGCTACATGCTCACCTGCAGTATCTGCTGCAGCGGCTGCGCGACGTGCGGCGGCGGGCGCGGTAGTGCACTAGTGCCAGCGCGGCTAGCATGCATGCTACATGCTCACCTGCAGTATCTGCTGCAGCGGCTGCGCGACGTGCGGCGGCGGGCGCGGTAGTGCACTAGTGCCAGCGCGGCTAGCATGCATGCTACATGCTCACCTGCAGTATCTGCTGCAGCGGCTGCGCGACGTGCGGCGGCGGGCGCGGTAGTGCACTAGTGCCAGCGCGGCTAGCATGCATGCTACATGCTCACCTGCAGTATCTGCTGCAGCGGCTGCGCGACGTGCGGCGGCGGGCGCGGTAGTGCACTAGTGCCAGCGCGGCTAGCATGCATGCTACATGCTCACCTGCAGTATCTGCTGCAGCGGCTGCGCGACGTGCGGCGGCGGGCGCGGTAGTGCACTAGTGCCAGCGCGGCTAGCATGCATGCTACATGCTCACCTGCAGTATCTGCTGCAGCGGCTGCGCGACGTGCGGCGGCGGGCGCGGTAGTGCACTAGTGCCAGCGCGGCTAGCATGCATGCTACATGCTCACCTGCAGTATCTGCTGCAGCGGCTGCGCGACGTGCGGCGGCGGGCGCGGTAGTGCACTAGTGCCAGCGCGGCTAGCATGCATGCTACATGCTCACCTGCAGTATCTGCTGCAGCGGCTGCGCGACGTGCGGCGGCGGGCGCGGTAGTGCACTAGTGCCAGCGCGGCTAGCATGCATGCTACATGCTCACCTGCAGTATCTGCTGCAGCGGCTGCGCGACGTGCGGCGGCGGGCGCGGTAGTGCACTAGTGCCAGCGCGGCTAGCATGCATGCTACATGCTCACCTGCAGTATCTGCTGCAGCGGCTGCGCGACGTGCGGCGGCGGGCGCGGTAGTGCACTAGTGCCAGCGCGGCTAGCATGCATGCTACATGCTCACCTGCAGTATCTGCTGCAGCGGCTGCGCGACGTGCGGCGGCGGGCGCGGTAGTGCACTAGTGCCAGCGCGGCTAGCATGCATGCTACATGCTCACCTGCAGTATCTGCTGCAGCGGCTGCGCGACGTGCGGCGGCGGGCGCGGTAGTGCACTAGTGCCAGCGCGGCTAGCATGCATGCTACATGCTCACCTGCAGTATCTGCTGCAGCGGCTGCGCGACGTGCGGCGGCGGGCGCGGTAGTGCACTAGTGCCAGCGCGGCTAGCATGCATGCTACATGCTCACCTGCAGTATCTGCTGCAGCGGCTGCGCGACGTGCGGCGGCGGGCGCGGTAGTGCACTAGTGCCAGCGCGGCTAGCATGCATGCTACATGCTCACCTGCAGTATCTGCTGCAGCGGCTGCGCGACGTGCGGCGGCGGGCGCGGTAGTGCACTAGTGCCAGCGCGGCTAGCATGCATGCTACATGCTCACCTGCAGTATCTGCTGCAGCGGCTGCGCGACGTGCGGCGGCGGGCGCGGTAGTGCACTAGTGCCAGCGCGGCTAGCATGCATGCTACATGCTCACCTGCAGTATCTGCTGCAGCGGCTGCGCGACGTGCGGCGGCGGGCGCGGTAGTGCGGCGGCGAGCGCGGCGGCGGCGCCGGGCAGGCGCGCGCGCACTAGCGCTAAGGCGGCTAGCTCGCGAGCCACGTCACCGCCTTCGGGTACACCTTGTAATAAGATATACAAATTACTAACTATATTTCAACCCTTACCGCGGGATGCGCGCGGAATAATGCTAGTACGACTAACTCGCGAGCTACGTCCCCGCCTTCAGGAATGCCTTGCGATCAGATGTACCAATGTCACTGACTATATTTCAACGGGAAGACGCGCGCAGACTAATGCTAGTACAACTAACTCGCGAGCTACGTCTCCACCTTCGGGGACGCCTTGCGATCAGATTTACTAATATCACTATCGTCAGTGATGATATCAAAGGGGATGCATGCGCGAACTAATGCTAGCGCGGTAAACTCGCTCGCCACGTCGCCACCCTCGGGAACGCCTAAGATTATGCTAACGTATATTTCAAAGGGGATGCGAGCGCGTACTAAAGTCCCAGCCAAACCAACGCGTGCGCGATGGCGTGCGTGGTGGCGTGGGCGTGCCATAGCGTTTGTATCGACGAGTTCACACCGGTGCGGACAGCTGCGGCGTGCACCTTGACATTCAACGTTTGCTGGCGCGGACATGGCATTTGACGTGACAGGCTCAACAGACAGGTGGTGCGCTCTTATGATAATATAAATAATTACGTATACAGCTACTATTTTTTTTCCGAAAAGCAATGACTGCATGCTAACTAGCTTTTGTCTTTTCTATATCTTCAAATTGCTTCGCTCGGATAACCGCGTTGGAATTAATTAATGCGAAACTCAATAAATAAATCAATAAAAACTTCTACAAAAATTATTTGTTTATTTAGTAAAAGGGTTGAGCTTTTATATTTTTTTTTCATGGAAAACAAACAGCACTTTTAAAACAGATGTAGACAAAAATGTTAGTTACAAGTATGCCTTAACAGTTTTCGTTACTAAAAATTTATATAATCCAAAATATTTAAAAATAATATATTATATTCAAATCAAACTCAAGCCAAAGCACAACAGACAAAGGGGACAAAAACAACATTTGCAGTTTTTAAAGCCACATCACATCAAAAGCCTTAGTGTACGTACATTGGCAGAAAGAAGAGTATCACTAAGTTACACATGGAAAAAGTCAGTAGTTATTTTATTTTTGAGAAGATTAGGTCTTGCCATAAACAGATCAACATGTTCTGAGTAATTTCTGTTAAAATTTTTGAATATCCTTTTAAAATAAGAATTCCGTCTGTAATTTAAAACGTTTGTATCGACATGGAGTCTAAGATGGTTTCTCCTGGAATTCGCACGGAGTGGTAATAGTAATTTGACATGAGGTAGAAGCTCTATACAGTCAATTTTACCACTTATAATCTTTTGAGAAAATGTTAAGTCTGCTGCCTCTCTCCGCAGTTTTAAAGGAAGTAAGTAATGACATTGGCAGTTATCACTGTAGTTCGAACTTGGGTTTAATCGGTGTTTATAATTTAGAAATTTTAGAAGCTTTTTCTGTATTTTTTCGATTTTATTTATATATACTTCGTATTGTGGATGCCAAGCTTGACTTGCATATTCTAATTGACTTCGAACCAGTGTACAGTACAGGATTTTAAGCGATTTAACCTTATTTTGAATTTTTTTGTGATTCTAATTATGAATGTCTTTGTGGCTTTAGATGTTATAGAATCAATATGTTTATCAAGAAGAAGTTTGGAATCCAACGTTACACCGAGGTCTTTGATGTGATCTGTACGCTGGAGCAAATGGTAACCACCATTTGCAGTGCATAATTATAAAGTATTGCATTCCGAGATCTGTTGAATGTTATACAATTGCATTTAGAGACATTTAGTTCAAGTTTAGTGATCGCACAGTAATGCTGCAATCTGTCGAGATCCCGTTCCAACTGTACACAGTTACTCAGTGCGCCTATTTTTTTATATACTTTCATGTCGTCAGCAAAGAGTAAATATTGATAATGTGTGAAGCATTTGTGAATGTCGTTTATAATATGAACAGAAGAGGTCCTAAGATTGAGCCCTGCGGGACACCTGATGGAATGGCAGAGAAGCGTGACTGTGAAGAATACCCGTTTAGAACTACAGTCTGGCATCGATCAGTACTGTAGGACGTAAACCATCTGTAGAGATCTCCGTGAATACCAGCTAGCTGCAGCTTGGTGAGTAAGATCACGTGATCAATTCGATCAAATGCCTTCGTGTAGTCTGTGTATATAGCATCGACCTGGCCCCCAGACTGCATACCAGAAGATACGTCCTCCGTAAATGATAAATAAATAGTATATCTGCAAATAATCTGATAAATGATTGTTAAATCATACTTTCTACAACATCATTAGATACCTTTATTATGACTAACATTTTTAATCTTCTTTGACTTCATTCATGACTAATCTCTTTCTTGTTAGGTTTATACGTCAGAGCGAAGGATACATTTTCGTGCTAGGCCTCCTGAATGCGTAGTGTCCGCGAGTTTGGTGTGAACTGGCCTGCACGCCCACGCCCACGCCACCGCGCACGCCCACGCCCCCGCGTTGGTTTGGCCAAAGCTTAACGCTAGCACGGCTTGTTCGCGGGCCACATCCCCGTCCTCGGGTACGCCTTGCGATCACATATACAAACGTTATAATTTATTTCAATTTACAAGCATGCTTACAGAGTTCGCCACACAGGCATTTATACAATGTCATTACAAATTAAATTATTTTAGGTCCCGGGCAGTCAGAATATAATTCAATATATAATACTACGTAAAACAGAGAGACAGTCTCGGTACTTTGAAAATTTCCACCATAAAGCCTTAACACGCTTGAATGACCTTGACGCGCCGCGCTCATACAATTACGCGCGTGCGGATGACCTCTAAAAATCGGAAAAACATGATTTTAATGAAATTAATGCCTTTAACGAGAATTTTCAAATAAAACTCTCAATTCAAAACATGTATATTTCCCAAATCTTGTTTTGTGTGAAAACAGTAATGAAAAAGCTTGTACCGTTTAAGAAAACATTTGCAATTTATGAAAAAATAGACACTTTTTTGTGCATGTTTTAATCCAAGGGACATAACGGAAAATCAAAATTATTCAATTCAAGATATTTATTATATCCTCTTCTAGTAAATCGTATTTTAAATTTTTAGATTCAAGTTACAGGTATTCTGACAATTTGATTTTCATATTCGAGATTTCAGGCACTTGGGTGGTGTTAAGGCCTTAACTCGCGCGAAAGGCAGCGAAGGTAGTGAGTAAACGGAACTAAAATATAACTACGCCATCGTTTGTTTCCCTCTCTGACTAGATGGCACTATCTGCGCAAGGATAGATAACTTGCCCATAATTCATAGAACCATAGAGAAAGAATTATACTACGTCAAAATAGAACAGTTATTTACATTAATTTCTGTTTCGGCCCGTGAGAAAATTTCAAACCACCATAGTGTTTACAATTGTTTGCACACTCTGTCAAAAAATATAAACTAACACTTGACAAATTTCGAAAATCGTTCTAACGTCCTCGTAGCTTAGTTGAAAAGGCACTCGCTCGTAGTATCTATGAGATATGGGTTCGGATCCCACATGATGCGGTCTTTTTTTTCAAGTTGTTATATTATCTTGAATAACTTTTTGTGCGCATCCATAACTTTTTTTAAGATATTAAGTACTATATTTATCTTCATTTTAGTCGGTTGCTGATTTCACTAGAGTATGATCCTAATTTTTATGAAAACTGATGACGGCGAGCTGTGACCCATTTTCTATTTGTTATTTATTTTGTGAATATTATGTTAAAAAAAATAATTAAAAGTTCAGTACTGAGTTTAGTTATTAAAAATGGTTTTAAATGTGAATAAACAATGTTCATCAAACTATTTTAATTCAAGTCTGGATTTCGAAAAAAATATTGTCGCCGACTAAGATTCAAAGTCGCGCCCATGAAATATTAGCCCGAATTCTTAGCACTTTGGGCATCGATACTTGACAATACCTAACGAAATTACTAATGCCATCAAAAACAAAACTTGTAAAAAAAACCAAGTCTCGCAACTCAGTTCTTCTACCGTGAAAAGTTATGAGATCCATGTAATACCAAGTCGGTTAATTTAAGCAGTCTCTACATAAGGGACCTTCTATCTTAAGTTATTACGTAAGTAGCTAACCTAACAATATTTTATAGTGACCATGTCAATATTAAAAATATTTTATGTTTTAAATAAATAAATCGACTTGGCAATCGCATGATAACACAGTGTATCTAACAACGAATACTTATTATATGAAATTAGATTATTTTCGATTGCCAAGTCAATCTATTTATTTTAAACATAAAATATTTTTAATATTGATATGGTCACTATAAAATATTGTTAGGTTAGCTACTTACGTAATAACTTAAGATAGAAGGTCCCTTATGTAGAGACTGCTTAAATTAACCGACTTGGTATTACATGGATCTCATAACTTTTCACGGTAGAAGAACTGAGTTGCGAGACTTGGTTTTTTTTACAAGTTTTGTTTTTGATGGCATCTCATTTCTTTTTGTATACGTAAGTTATATAAAACGTGGTTTGTGTGTATACCTGCGATATCGCAGTAAGACCCAAAGGTTGCCTTTCTGTGACGAACGGGAAGCGTGGAACCCGCGGCGCGGGAAAGCCACCTCCGCCGGCCGCGGTTATGATTATTAGTGTTCTTTCTTTCATGACAATATCGGACAATTTAGTTTACCTAATAAGTACTTTGCGGGATTTTAATATAACTTCATAAGACATGCCCCATTATTTTTTTTGCATTCCGTTGATTGACCATTTTTACTAGCTTTTAGTTATTACAAGCTTTTAGTTAGTTTCACCTGTCCCGTTGTCTGTAATCAAATCTTGCAAGTTAAATTTGATTCCCTTCCCTTAACCGATTGACCTGAACTTTTGCAGATATGTGTGATCCGCGTGACAATGCAATATTATGATGAATGTTTCTGATCTGATGATGGAGCTGGAAAGTGGCCATAGGAACTTCACCATGAAACGAAACAACCTCATCGAGTATAGGCTCGTTTGAATCGTCTTGACGAGTAGTTTGTCTTTCAATGGTAACCAGGGTCTGATGATGGAGCTGGAAGGTGGACATAGGAACTCTGTAATGAAATGACGCAACCCCAACGAGTTTCTTTGCTTTAAGATGGTTACTAGGGTCTGATCTGATGATGGAGCTGAAAGGTAGTCATAGAAACTCAGAAAAGAAACGACGCAATCCCATGGAGTCTCAGCTTGTTTGATTCATCTTGACGAGTACTTTGGTGCTAGATGGTAACCACAGGGTCCGATGATGGAGCTGGAAGATAGCCATAGGAACTCAGTAATTAAACGAGATAGCCCGATCTAGTTTGGGCTCGCTTGATTCGTATTGGCAAGTTAGTGCTTTGGTGCTAGATGGTCACTAGGTTCTGATGATGGAGCTGGAAGGTAGCCATAGGAAATCAGTAATTAAACGACATAACCCGATCGAGTTTGGGCTCGTTTGATTCGTCTTGACGAGTACTTTGGTGCAAGATGGTAACCAGGGTCTGATGATGGAGCTGGAAGGTGGCCAAAGGAACTCAGTAACTAAGCGACACAACTGCATCGACTTTGATTCGTTTTGATGGGTGGACTGTATTTGATGGGGAGTGAGTGTAGTGACAGGTGATGGTTTGGTGGACGAGAATGTGCGACCCCATTATCTTTGGGAAAATAAGTTCGTTCGTTCGTTCGTTTCGTTTGTTATGAATGTGAATTCTGACTATGATAACATGTTTGCTACGTACTTTAAAATATGCTAAATGTTCTTTATCATCAAAACACAAATTTTATTTAAGTTGTTTTCGCTACGAACTACGCCGTAGTCGCCGATGGCGTATTTTTGATGCTAGATTTTCGCGTAAAAAATTCTAAAAAGTTAATCGTTTCGTTTCATTCCGTTACTTGGGGAGCACCATTTCATCAAAGTACGACATTGATGCCGCAATTAACAGCATAATCGGTGCTGCTGCAGCAGCCTTTGGCAAATTAAACACCAAGGTCTTCCGCTCGCATAACTTGAAGTTAGCCACTAAAGTTGCTGTTACATGGCTATCGTGCTGCCTAATATTTTGTACTCCGCCGGAACGTGGACACCGTATCGACGCCACTTTCGCCAACTAGACTGTTTCCATATAAAATGTCCGATCGTGTGCGTAATACTGAAGTCTTGAGACGAGCCAATGTAGGTGGCATTGAGTCGTATCTTATGAGACGACAACTTCGCTGGTGTGGCCATGCTTCGCGTATGTCGGAGGAGAGAGTGGCGAAGCGCATTTTTTACTCTAAGCTTCAGGAGGACAAGCGTAAGCATGGCGGACAACTTTTGAGGTACAAAGATGTGCGGAAGCGCCATATGAAGGGATGTGACATAGATCCTTCTCTCTGGGAGGATTTAGCATCCAACCGTGGAGAGTGAAGAACGCGCGTGAATGTCAAAGTCGCTGACTCCCGGCGGCTTTCTCATCTTGACGCCAAGCGCGATGAATTAAAAGCCCGACCACTCGGGCTATCAGTTATAATTTAAATAACGGTGTGCTAACATGTCCTCAATGTACGCGTCCCTTTGTCAATAAAGTTGGGTACGTAGGCCATGTTATGGGCATGGGCACACGAACGACGACAGCAAAATAAGGAGTAGAAGTGGTCGCTGTAACCGAACTCGGTTAGGAGGATTATTAACAAGTAATAAAGGCATGTTTAAAAAGAACCTTTTAATTTTATTACAAGTTACCATTGAACATAATCCATAATCGCAAATGTAACTTTGTAATCCTATATATTTATATAGGATTACAAAGTTATTTATGCAGTTGGTGTATCTAGAAAACTGGACTAAAATTGTAAAATATTTTAGTTTTTCCTAGGTTTATACACTAAACACTAATTGAATTCAAAATTTAAAGCTTCTATGTCTACTAGAAGTGCCTTAGAGTTTTGATGATCGGTCAGTCAGTGAGTGACAAAATTAAGAACTTTGACTTGTTATAATTCTTACCCTACTGGTTCAAATTGAATGAAATTTGAAATATACCGTGTTTATACAATGTTTGCCTGGTTACTAGAAATACAGGCTTCTAGTTTAATCCACAACGAAGTTATAGGGGGTCGAAAATGGCCCGAACTGCTTCGAGAAAAGTATAGTACGGCCGTGCCGCTTTTTTTTGCTCGACTTGGCGGGGGCACTGCCGTGCCCCCAGATTAGGTTATAGCTTGAAACGACCGTTTATAACAAATTTACGTCATTTAGACGTGACCTTTGGACGTGCGTGACACACAAATGCCTTTAAATAAAATTCATTGTTTATCAAAGTTGATAAAAAAAATTGGAACAGGGTTACCGAATTGTCTTTTTTTAGATTAACCTTAAGAATTTATTCCAAAAATTAGTCGATGCAGCATGATATTTTCAAAGTTAGAGAGTAAGCTTGTAAATCGTATGCCATGCAATATTTTGCAAAGAGAAAGTTGTGCCAAATGAAACATTTGATTAAATGAAACATGACAAACAATTATTTGTTAAACAATAATATCCCAAAAAAATATTTGCTAACTAAAAAATTGCAATGAGTTGTTTTGACAAATGTTTTTTTGCCAAATGTAAATTTGTGTAAAATAGTTGGGTTGTGATATTTTAGGAAATGTTTTTGGCTAAACATTAGTAATCCATATTTTTCTCCCAAAAATAATTTTTAAAATCACTTCCCAAATATTAAAACAAATCCCCATATTATAAAACTACAATACTCACACTGGTAGCCCTACAAACAAATATTTGACAGTTGTCGAAAAGCTACATTATTTGAAGCTTCTTGCTTTTGACCGTTAATTACCATAGAGTATATAATTACTCATTTAAAAAATATACTTATATTTTAAAATTTGGTTTTCCTTTATTTATTTTTTCAAATTATTTGAAAAATAATACGAAATGCATATAACCTCTAAAATCAACATAAATTATAGTAAGTTTTAGCCGTGTTTAGTTTTTCAATCCAATAGCTGACGTTGCGTTTCCATAAAAGATAGTTTAACTTAAAAAACCGGTAGATGGTTGCTATGCTCTAGAGCAAGATTGGGATCAAGAGCAAGCCCATCTCAAAAAAAAAAAGATGGCATTATACACGCGACCTCAGTCAATATTCTTTTCTAAATTATTATTTTTTTCTTTATATTATTTGAACACTTATTTAATTTAATTCAATTGGAATTTTATGATCCTTTTGATGATTGAAATAAATGACATTATCATTTATCATTATCATTATACCGAAATTGTTTTAAATTTTAGGTAAAATGATTTGTTTTGAAATAAATGTAAAAATTCTATTAACATTTCATTTTTAAAAAACAAAAGTGTTTAAAAAGTGTTTCGATAACATTTTTATCAAGAGTTATCGTTCATTGATATCAAGCCCAATCCTAATGAGCCTTGTAGTGACATCTATTCGTTTTTAATATGTACTAATTCTACGATATATGGCGTTGACCAGACATGATATTGCTAACTACCTATATTTCAAAGGGGATGCGTGCGCGCACTTACCCTAGCGCCGCTAGCTCGCAAGCGTAACGTTACGAACTATAATTCAATCGTAAACTCCACTATAAAGCAGAGTAGTAAAAGCTGTAAGAGAGGACTTAGATAAATAGATAGATAGACAGCTCTCGTTTGTCCACTCCCCAAAGTCCGCAATCCTACTACACCTGGCCATTTTCGACCAATTTCTACTTTACCCTTTTTTTCTAAAATTATTGAGTCCAGTGTTTAAAAACAGTTATATTCCCACCTTTCTCAGAATAATTTATTAAATCCCTTTCAGTCCGGTTTCGACATCCACAGTTCTTCTCGCTATACTATCCCATCTAAAAGTGTCTGATTCAGTTGTAAAATGGTTCTCATCATACCTGCGTGATCGCCAGCAATTAATCAACACTCGGCACTCAACCTCTGATTGGTACCATTTATCTTCTGGCGTTCCGCAGGGTGGCATTCTATCTCCTTTATTATTTTCTATTTTTATTAATCTCATCACTCTTAATCTTCGCTGCTCGTACCATCATGCCGATGACTTGCAAATGTATGTCCACACAGATATCGCTCAAATATCCTCTGCAGTCGGTTTAATTAATGATAGCTTGAACTATATATCTACTTGGTCTCGCAATTTCGGCGTTTCTGTTAACCCTTCAAAATGTAAAGCTATCATTGTTGGTAGTTCAAGACTGATTTCCAAAATAAGCACTGCTGATCTAGAACCAGTTGTATATGAAGGAATCTCAATTCCGTACTGTCCCAGTGTTAAGAACTTGGGCCTTATGATAGACTCGACACTTAGCTGGACTGTTCATGTAGCTGAGGTTAGCCGTACAGTAATCTGTTGCCTGAGGAGTCTCTACCGTTTGAAATTCTTTCTACCATTTAAGACTAAGCTTATGCTGATGCAAACTATCGTCATCCCCATCATAGACTACGCTGACTCATGCGGTTCTAACTTCTCCAAGGCACTCACTGACAAACTTGAACGTCTTCTCAATAGTTGCATTCGATTTATATTCGGCCTCCGTAAATACGATCATGTTTCTAGTTATAGGTCCCAACTAAAGTGGCTTTCCATCCGTCAGCGTAGAGACTCTCGAATTATTGGCATTATTTACGCCGTTCTAAACAATCCTTCATCCCCTTCTTATCTTAAAAATATGTTTTCATACTTATGTCAATCTCATGACCGCTCTCTCCGTTCCTCAGACAATCTGCGGCTGGGTACCCCTGCTCATCGTTCTTCTTTTGTTTCTAAATCATTCGCTCTGAGGGCAACACGACTGTGGAACTCACTTCAGTTCGCAAATTCTTAATGTAGATTGATTGCATAATATTGTATGTATATTAAAATTTATTGGTTATCGTATGTAGGTATTTTATGTATCTTATATATATATATGTATGCAATATATATTTTAATGTTAATATTTAATTTATTTGTTGCATTACTTACTTATTGCTTTTTGTTTATTTTTTTTCATCTTGTATGTTTACCGCACCATTTCAAAAGCTTTCTGCATGACCTATAGGTTGACTAGCAGAGAATGCTTCTAGCATTAAGTCCACCTATTGCACATTTCTTTTTAAGTTTGTGCAATAGAGTTTTTAATGAAATAAATAGATAATCTTTATTGCACACCACACAAAACAAACAATACAAAGAAAAAATAATTCGTTTAGAATGGTACAATTTAGGCGGTCTTATCGCTAGAAGCGATCTCTTCTACAAAAACAAAGTAGCAAACTAAAACATAATTCTTCATGACTCGATTAGCTTTGGTTCATGAAGAATCTAACATAGTAGGCGGAGTGAAGTCAGATATTATTATTACCTAAAATTTGCAATCAGCAATAATCGCGTCCAATTGATAGATAGTGTCAAAATGTATGGGCAGCACTGACAGTAGATTGCTTTGTTTTTGTTTTTTGCTGTCAATTTGCGATTTTAAAGCCAGAATTGGACAATTTTCGCTATCGCATTGCTTTTGCAAGATACGGGTTCAGGGGGAGGGTTAAGTTAGCGAGGCAGAGAGTCTGGCATAGTAGGCGAAGAGGGATCAATTGGGTTAAGTAAGCGAGGCAAAGAGTCTTGCAATGCAAGTGAAGGTTCCTCACCTTCCGAGCCAGAGTCAGCGTCGCGGTCGTGCGGCGCGCCGGTGTGTTCTATCGCCCACGGCTCACTCACCGGCGGTCGGGCTCTGAGGACATACAGCCTATTAAATCACATCACAATCTTCTTAAAATGACAGTCAACTTGAGCAAAACAATAAAACCGGCCAAGTGCGAGTCGGACCCGCGCACGAAGGGTTCCGCACCATTATCCATAAAAACGTGCAAAAAAAACACGTGTGTTGTATGGGAGCCCTCTTAAATATTTATATTATTCTGGTGTTTAGTATTTTTTGTTATAGCGGCAACAAAAATACATTATCTGTGAAAATTACAACTTTTTAACTATCACGGCTCATGAGATACAGCCTGGTGGCAGACGGACGGACAGACAGACAGACGGACAGCGCAGCCTTAGTAATAGGGTCCCATTTTACCCTTTGGGTACGGAACCCTCAAAACTAGTGGCCATATGGACCCCCAATAATTTAAAAACATTGCGCGTAACAACCAACACTCAACGCCATCTATCGGTGTCTACGCGAACTTAACTCCGCAACATACTCCCCAAAGAACGAACTTCCATATCTCCAGTAAGACGCAAAGCTTAACAGTTCGTGTGTAAATTTCAGATTGGGAACGAACGTCATGCTACATTGTGCGGGAGACACAGGACCTCCAATCCAGCAGGGATGTTGAGCGCTGGGGCAACGAGTGGGGATAGCTTTGCGCATCTTACGAGACGATTATTCTTTCAGAGACGCGTATGCGCCAAGTTAACAACCAACCCCGGCAGCGGTGCAGGCAATCAGGAATGAGTAGATCCGTAAACGAACTAGTTACTGACATAGACCGACTGATTAGTAAGCTAAAGAGGCAGCGGGTGGGGCCCATAGCACATAGAACTGAGGGCCGATGGAATTTGAAAGGTTCTATGATGGAAGCCACGTACTGGCAAGCGTAGCGTAGGACGTCTTGTACAAGATGGACAGAGGACCGAGTAAAGTTCGCAGGAAGCCGGTGGATGCAGGTAACGCGCTAATTTGGAAGGCATTAGCAGCTACACCGGCCGCATGGGCTCGCGCGGCAGGTCCGATGGAGTGGCTCGCGAGCTTGGCCTCGCTATGCACCTCGAAAAAACAGGCACTGCCCTCGCGAGACTGGCAGATTCATCATGAATTCGCGAGAATCCAAAATTTAGACCAGCTCAACTTGTGGAAATAGCGCTTGCGAGCCAAAACCACCGTCCACATCGACCGCTCCGCTCACACCGAGGCACCTTTGAGCTCGTCCCGTAAGGCGCTTTGCAGACGGCGGGGCGGGGCGGGCCGGTCTTACCGCGAAGCAATAAAGACCGCGTCTGCCCGCCGATGTCCGCGGCTGCCCTCACCGCGAACACAAAGCACACCGCCACGCCGCCAGTGTCCACCGGGCACCTGCGGCGCGGTTCTTTTGCCCTCGTGTGCGTTGGTAGTATAGGATTCCGTTTGCGCTATCCTTCGCGGTGAAATTGACCGGCCCGGCCCGCCCCGCCGTCTGCAAAACGCCTTAACCGACAGCTCACGAATAGCCCAGAGGCACGCTCAGCCGAGGCAACGTGCGTCCGAACATCCCCGACGCAGTGGGCGTCGTATGTCTGACATGATGGCACACTCACCCAGTGTCGCGCGTGTAGCGGCGCGGCGGCGGCGGCGGCGGCGGGCGCGCATACTCGAGCGGCGCGCGCAGGTGCAGAGCTAGAGCGCTCACGTGCGCCGCGCTCAGCGGGCACGGACGCATCAGCGCCGACGCAGTGGGCGTCGTATGTCTGACATGATGGCACACTCACCCAGTGTCGCGCGTGTAGCGGCGCGGCGGCGGCGGCGGCGGCGGGCGCGCATACTCGAGCGGCGCGCGCAGGTGCAGAGCTAGAGCGCTCACGTGCGCCGCGCTCAGCGGGCACGGACGCATCAGCGCCGACGCAGTGGGCGTCGTATGTCTGACATGATGGCACACTCACCCAGTGTCGCGCGTGTAGCGGCGCGGCGGCGGCGGCGGCGGCGGGCGCGCATACTCGAGCGGCGCGCGCAGGTGCAGAGCTAGAGCGCTCACGTGCGCCGCGCTCAGCGGGCACGGACGCATCAGCGCCGACGCAGTGGGCGTCGTATGTCTGACATGATGGCACACTCACCCAGTGTCGCGCGTGTAGCGGCGCGGCGGCGGCGGCGGCGGCGGGCGCGCATACTCGAGCGGCGCGCGCAGGTGCAGAGCTAGAGCGCTCACGTGCGCCGCGCTCAGCGGGCACGGACGCATCAGCGCCGACGCAGTGGGCGTCGTATGTCTGACATGATGGCACACTCACCCAGTGTCGCGCGTGTAGCGGCGCGGCGGCGGCGGCGGCGGCGGCGGCGGCGGGCGCGCATACTCGAGCGGCGCGCGCAGGTGCAGAGCTAGAGCGCTCACGTGCGCCGCGCTCAGCGGGCACGGACGCATCAGCGCCGACGCAGTGGGCGTCGTATGTCTGACATGATGGCACACTCACCCAGTGTCGCGCGTGTAGCGGCGCGGCGGCGGCGGCGGCGGCGGCGGCGGCGGGCGCGCATACTCGAGCGGCGCGCGCAGGTGCAGAGCTAGAGCGCTCACGTGCGCCGCGCTCAGCGGGCACGGACGCATCAGCGCCGACAGCACTGAGCCGGAGTCCGCGTCGAGAACTAGAGAGAGAACGAAACCCGTTAGACTGTGTACGGTAAGCGTGATCCTGTGTTACGCAAAGTCGAGATACGGTGCTCACGCATGGGCGTGCGTTGCATATAGGCAAAAAGGCAGTGCCTACCTGGTAAATGATATGAGGTAGGCAGTAGGTACTTATAAATAAAATGAAATAAATAAATGTGTCATTGATACTACTGCTACTGCCTACCTTGCAATAAAACCAATGCTCGCCAGTATGCTCACGCGTACAGTTCCTGTACGGACCGCCGCGAACCTGAACGCGAGGTCAATCGGTCCGCATTGACCTCATTACTTATTTTGCCGTCCGAATATAGCGTACCACGCATGCGCGAACCCTTTGAATTGCAACCAAAAACCGACAGACGGCGGCTCACCTGCGAGCTAGCTTGTGCGGCACGCGTTCCTCAAAAGTGTGCGCGTAGCAAGTATGGACATGGCGTTCCAGGAAACGCGTAACCGACTACTCGTACCAATGTATGTGCTATACGTACGCAACTTTAGACTACAGACGAGAGACAAGCATAAGTGATTTACGTTGTGTCAATGACATCTAATTATTTAGCTAGAACTGGGAAGAGAACAAACCGTCAGGTTACATTATATAAAATCCAAAATAAGTTATATAGAAGTTGACGGCCTCAGTAGCCGAGAGGCAAGCCGAACTTTGCGTCCGGACTCCAGTTTTCAATAAGAGAATATCTAAATCAGACACCAATAAAATATCTAATTGACCTCTAAGCAATGTTTACATACTCACTTGTGTTCCTTATAGATATAAGCATAGCTAGTACTACGAAATGCAAGTGCGGCAATGAAGGCCCGTCTGCGAACAGAAACCCCCAGAGGTGTGGTATTTCGCTGCGGGAGAATTCCCGTCCGAACAGCAGTCGCAGCCATCGGCTGAAAATAATAATTTATATGTAGTGAAAGACATTTAAAACCGGCCAAGTGCAAGTCGGACTCGCGCACGAAGGGTTTCGCACCATTATCTATAAAAATTAGCAAAAAATCACGTTTGGTGTATGAGAGCCCCCTTAATTAACTATTTTATTCTGGTTTTTAGTATTTGTTGTTATAGCGGCAACAGAAACACATCATCTGTGAAAATTTCAACTGTCTAGCTACGACAGTTTATGAGATACAGCCTAGTGACAGACGGACAGACAGACAGACAGACGGACAGCGGAGCCTCAGTAATAGGGTCCCGTTTTACCCTTTGGATACGGAACCCTAAAAACTAGTAAGACAGTTTTAAAATTCAAATTTTAACTTAACCTGAGAATAACAGAAATTATCAAAGAAAGAATAGTATTTTATTCCCCCAGAATCTCCAAATTTTGGAGGAGTGTGGGAGTTATTCAGCAAAAAAATCGTTTGCTTGAATGTGCTTAGTTATTCGATAATATGGAACTTACATTCCGAATAGTTCCATAGTGATGTTGCATTGGTCTAAATGTGATGCCACCTCATGGTCCAATGGCACCAAAAACTCTTCTTTTACTTTGTCCAAGTATCTAACTACTTCATTAGGATTCTGAAATGAAATTAACACGTATCTTAGGATTATCTAAATATATATTCATAAATATACAGCCTAACTGGTTAAATCTAAACTAATTATGTCTTCGTTTATTTTAACATGCATCATAGTATAAAAGTAATATTTTATGTTGTGTGCAATGTATAGGACTAGGCTTCTACGCAAGCAGTAGAAAATAACTTAATGAATTATTATTTTTCTAGCCAAGGAAACCCTTAACACCAGAAATGAAATTTATGGTCAGTTACTCTATTCTTTTAGCTATCTTGTGGTATTACTTTCATGTTTCTACGACACATAAAACCTTTGTTATTGCCTAAAGTGTTAATAAACCAAAATGACTGCTATTCATAGGGGGTGAGGGTTTGACCTCCCAAATTACTATTTTTGTCGATAAAATTAGATATCGCACTTAGCCTTAACGGGTTAGAAGTACCGCCCATATCACAATGTATATATCGGGTGTAAAAAAAGGCTTAACCAAGCCGAATACCACATATTCTACGTATTATCACGATCATTTTTTTCTTTTACACTATACCTGGGAAATGACGGGTTACCGAGTTATTGACGGTCAAAGTTACAAATTTTTTTTAAAGATTTTTACAAAATACTCTTCTGTTTGATAATACTAAACTTTTTTACAAAGAAATCCGATAAAAATTTTCAGTGCTTTTTTCATAAAAGGATTTTAAAGGGCACAGCCGGCAATGAATCGTGCGCAGTGCTCTCGCGCCACCCGCTCGCGCCGACCGCTTACACACACAGGCATAGTCTATGGCGTGCGCGCTATACATTGCGGGTTAGAATTAAGTTATTTTTTTTGATACCCAAAAATAAAAGTCATTTCCCAGCAATTATTTTTTTTGGATTCTACTTGGTTTTATGTTTAGAATTCGTGGTTTAAGGCTTCGTTAAGCCTTTTTTTACACCCTGTATACATACGTGAGCTACTTTAGAGGTAGGCAACCGGCCGCACGATGTTGGCACCACGTCGCCGGTCGTGTAAAACCTTTCCAGGCCCTTCATCACTGCATTGAAAAGCATGCTGGGAACAACGGAGGCACAAGCTTTGAAAACTTTTGTTTGCTCCAGCTTGTAAAGTGAATAGACAGTGATTGTTTTCATTGGTTTTGATGTCGCTAGAGTGGCACTGATCTTATACAAAAACTTTTTCTATATACCAACATTCAATTATTAAAAAAAGAACACTTTTGCATAGAAAATGACCAATCAGCTTTCCGTTACCTTTATTAAAGATTTAAAGCAATAAGTTAAGGTATTTGAAATGGAGAATGTGACTTTTGCTGCTCTAAAATCAATGGAAATTCACCGTATACAGAATGTACAAAAGAATGGGACACTCCTTAAAACCACGTGATCCGCTAGTGATATACAACAACTTTTCTTATGGGAGCAACATCGAAATCGTGCTTTTATTTTCAGATGCTCCATACATTATCATCGAGGTATATTAGTAAGTTTGTATGGAGCAGCTGAAAAAAAAATCTCGATTTCAATGTTGCTCTCATTGTAAAAGTTGTTGTATATGACCAGCTGATCACGTGGTTTTAAGGAGTGTCCTATTATCTTGTACACCCTGTATAAGGTGTTTCAAAAATATCTGCCGCGGTTGCTATAGATAAAAGTATCACTTACATAGATTACAATAGTAAAGAAATTTCATGCCCCGGACGTCATCTGTTTTTATTTAAAAAATAATAATAAACTAACTGACTGGTATCCTAATTTCCTAAATATAGAACCAAACCTGGCTTTGAACGCAAAGAATCCGGGGTTCGAATCTGAGTGCACTGGGAGACGTCTCACAGCACTCGGGCACCAACTAATGTAAGAAGACTTATTCGGCTAAGCCGAATGCGGTAGACGCGTTTAGCCACTGGCCTTATGTAAACGCGCCTTAAGATTTGCACACATAAGAAAATAAAGCATTCATACTCACTAGCTGTCATGCTCGAGATAGTCGTCGTCCAATACGCATTTTAGGACTTCACTGAAAAGTATTTAAAAAATGTTAGAACAGAAGAAAACTTTCTTTGTAAGTACGGACAACAGCATGTCGACCTACCACAAAATGACAAATTTTCTCATTTGAAAATGATCTCTATATGTCAGGCTTAAAGTTGGAAATCTATTAAAGATTTTTTGACTTTTGGGGAAGGTCGACGTGCTGTTGACTGTACATGATAAAAGGGTGTTTTAAATGTAATTAGAAATCCACAAGACAAGCTCCGCCCACAAAATATAGATAATGGAAACACAAACAATAATATAGTCAACGAGCTCATCAACTTATCACAAAAAAACTCGAATTTTTACAATATACTTTAAACTCTACATGTTGATTTTTGAGTTAAAAATAGGTCGTGTAAATTTGAGATTTTGTGGTAGGCTGATAAAGCCGTGTATGTACAAAATTCTGTTAAAACCTTATGAATATTTTAGTTGGTATTGCTGATTGTGATTATTGGGTGGGGCTTAAAATAGGAGCAAGGTTAAGCAAGGTCAAATTGAATGGCCCCGCCGTCTGGTCACTTCTTAGGCGTAAATATGTGTTTGTAAGTCAACGTATCACGTATAAATCAACCTAATCATGTCTGGGAATGCGTGTTGTGGCACCATCGTTATTTATGATTTCTATAACACAAGTGCTTTAGCTACTTACCTTAGGATCAGAGCAATGTATGTCATCATCATCATCATCATCATCATCACCAGCCAATATCAGTCCACTGCTGGACACAGGCCTCTCCAAAAGGAGGATTTTGCCATAATCGCCACGCTTGGCAGGCGGGTTGGCGATCGCAGTTTGGCCAATGGTGGAGAGGAGACGCTGCTGCCCGTCTTCTTGTGGCGGTTCTCCTGTAGTCGCCTCTTCAATGGCAATGTATGTGATGTTGTCCAATATTGATATTGATGTCTTTGGATGTCAACTGCTGCACATAGGCCTTCCCTATAGCCACTGCGAGCGGCTCTATGCCGTTTACATCCAGCGCGTGCAGCGGCCAGCGGTTTTAACTTTGGCTTAACTATCGGGCTTAAGTAGGCCTGCCAACGCGTCCTCCTGTTCCTCGTCGTTGCTTGCAATCCTTTCTTCTCCAGTGGGGATTTAGAGTTCGATCAACGGATTTCAATAGGAACTTAAAATTTTAAAATGATTTCATCATCATCGTTTCAGCCTCAGGACGTCCACTGCTGAACATTGGTCTCCCTCAGTGACTTCCAGATCGGCCGGTTGCGCGCGGCCTGCATCCAGCGGCTTCCTGCAACCTTTACCAGGACGTCTGTCCACCTTGTGGGTGGAAGATGATCTACATAACGGGTTTATTTAAACATTTACCTGACATCCCTCGGCGCAAACCGTCTATCCTGAAACATCTCGAACAGTATCGGAGCTAATATTTCGTGCATCCCTTGTCTGTACCCTACGTGTGAGTGGGTACGCGCCCAGAAGAAGAGTACACGCACCTACAAATGGACACATTTAATTAAAAACACAGTCTGTATTTTAATTGCTTACTATAAAGAGAAGATCACACGTGCGGGCCTTGGCTGTTTGTGGATGCGCATTTTAACCAGATCATAACCGCAAACCATAGAGAAAAACCATAAATTATATATTTTTTATTTATTACGAGTACTCCAAACCAAGTGTGTGAACTATGGAGAGTAGAGGTAAGGAGAACTGTATGTGTTTATTATAAAGTGTCCGTAGAAAACCATTAAATAAGGGTGGCGCCTACAGAGGCGACAGAGCTAGAGGGTAAACGGGCAAAAGGGACTGATGTGACTTAAAGTACATTTAGAAATAGGGATGTTGACATGAGCTGACATGACACGGGAATATATAAAATTTTATGATTTTACCATAGCAGAGAATATTAGAATGCTGATTATTATATTTTGTAAGTATAAATATGCGCAATAAATAAATTATTAATAACCAAAATATTTTTCAAACTGCCCGGTATCACGTGACTGCAAATGCTAAACGGAGCGCCTTACGTCAGGTGACGTCACGGTGTGAGAAGTTTCCACAGACAAGCTGTTAAACCTGGCTAAATGAACAACAAAAGTTTGACAGCAATTTGTTTATTTATCACATCGTGTCGTCATCACACGGAACACGTCAAGATCACATGACAGTTTGGAGCGTTTAGGCGCGCAATTTACTAAACTAATTAGACCTAATTTTTTACTTAAAATATATAATTAAAAAATTGAGTATATATTTTTTGTAATATTTACGGGTGATACGTTATTTAAAATGAACAGTTCTAAAAATTTGTCAACATCCCTATTAGAGCTAATATGTTTTTCAAAGGCTATTCTTTTAGTTAGTGCGTAAATCAACTTTTTTTTCTGTATGTGAAATTCTTACCAACATATCCTGAACATCCTTGTCACGGAAATATAACTCGTCAGGAAACGTTCTGACGACATCTTGCATTATCACCGCTTTAAGCTCGTTATCACAGAAGTGTTGTTTCCATACACTCTACAAATAAAAACCATAGTCATACTCAAAAGCAAATAGGTATGTTTAAGATAATCCGTTAATGGTAAAAGGATAGAATATACGAAATAGAATAGTTTTCATTGCGTAAAGTACTATCGCGGGCTCCGACGCCTTACCCCTTTGTAGAAATATTCCTGTGGAGGCGCATCGCGCCGAAAACGCCCCAACCCACCCTGATTGGTTATGCATTTTACTACAACCAATTTGATACAAATAGAAGCTTGCTTGCTAGTGCCTAAACACATATTGTCTTGATGGAACCCGAAACATAAATGAACGTAGGGCGTGGCTTGAAGTAAGTGGCAATGAGGTGCTTGCAAACGATTTTAGCTTTAAGACTGGTCAGGCGTCGGAGCCCGCGATAGTACATCAGATGGAACCTAAATAAATTTCCTACAACACATTTGATGGCTAGGCTAAAAAAAAATATAGAAAAGTGTACAGTGCGATTAATCCTCTCGCTCAATCCGCGTACACATTTAGGATGCGGCCATTGTATCTTTTTTTTTTGAGCAATTACCTCGTACGCTATAACTGGCGGACATTGGCAGTGAGCGAGGCAAACCGTTATCGGATTTTTTTAGACCTTTTGTATGGCACAGGACAGGGGCACTTGTCTTTTGTCCGTGCGTCTGGGCTTTTAGGGGCTAGCTACCACTATGGACTACACAGCACACTAGCTGTCGCTTTAGTCACATTTTTTTTCTTGGGTTTATCATAAGAATTCATAAAATTAAATGTTTATTTCATAATACCTATAATTCTTAATTTTTCCCTAATTTATTCAAATATTGTGATTATTTGCAAGAATTAACACACAATACTGCCAATCTCGCGAGATCTCGAAATTGGCGAGATTTTGCGGTATTGTTATTCATAAACTCGCGAGATGTCGCCTGAGCCCCAATCTCGCGAGATTGTATTCCCTACTCCCAGCGGAGGTAGCCTTTTATTTTGCACAGCCAGTCTCTCTGCTGACCGTAGCTTAGTCGAAGATATCGCACCGCTTTTTCAGACGACGCATGACTTAGGGGATCGCTTTGATTATATACATGTCTAGATTCCCTGTTCGAGTGTCATAAACGACAAAAAATATATACGCCAACTATTGGCGCCAAAGTTTGTTTCGCCCGCTCAGTGGCGCGCTTGTTACCATAGCAACCCATAATTGTTACATGCTATGTTGCAGCAGCAGCTATGTTGCTACAACATAGTAATCATAGTTGTTACTCACTCAAATCTGACCTGTTGGTGACAATTGCAGCACCACACTCTATCTAGACATGTATAATCAAAGATCGTAAGCTGCGCCGCAAGCTGATTTGGGTGCTTTTGTAAACGCAATCTGTATTTGGCGCTACATGTGCGTTGTTTACGTTTAATAAAACATAAGTGATTTACTGCAAAACCACAATTTTTTTTTCTTATAAATACACGTATTGGCTATACTATGGGGTTACAAAATTGTAATACCTCATCATTTTGTGAGAGTGGATCATCACCAATTACAGCACGTGGGTCCATTGACAGTTTGGTCTTCAAGTCATCGTAGAAATTCCTATGAGTATTTATGCTGGAAAAAAAAAAACTCACATACACTTGAGCAGTACCTACAAACAAATTAAATACTCATTCAATTTTCAGACACCGTGAGTCAGACTAGTTTCTAAGATAAGTTTTTCTTTGAAAAGACTAAACTTATACATACATATTAAAATAAATAGGTAAATATAATATGTAACTAATAAATAAACTAACAGTAAGATTTCACACCTTTTGACAATATCTCCTTGAGCTGACGGTAGCGCATGAAGCAAGATTGCCCAGGCTAGGCTGCGAGGCCGCACCAGCCGCTGCTGGATTGCTGCCTGCCTCAACGCCTCTAGAGTCCATTCTATTGGGAGGAAGCTGATAAAACATATAAGGTGAGTAGATAGATAGATACTCTTTTTTGTACACCACACAAAACGAACAGTACAGCGGAAAAAAAAAAAATGGTATAATTTAGGCAGGCTTATCAATTGAAGTAATTTCTTTTAGACAAACTTCAGTAAAAGAAAAGTCTAAAAGTTGAGAGTTGACGGTCAGGAGACGGTCAAGAGTAGAAACATTATAAAACAAAAGTTATGTTATTCATTATCAGATTGAAGGCACATCCAAATAACAATTAATTCCTGAATGCACCCATCTATAATTGACCAGTTGAAATGTATAAATGAATGTATGTTTTTAACTATCTAAAATTTAATATGAATTAACCTTAACAGGTTTTGCCAATGTATATTGTGTACTTATAGTTGTTACCTACTTTAAGAATTTGTTATGTGAAAGTCTGTATGTTATTGGTATTTGGTACTTTTATACAATCAAAGAATAGGTTAATATAAAAATATTGTTATAAAAGTAATAATTATTGTTCTTGGTCTAACAAGATTTAAACTCACATTCACATTCCTCTACTACTCGGAAGTAGGTATAAAATAATTGCACCTTGAACAAAGAGAAACCACAAAGTTTTATCATTGATACAATTATCAATTTACTTGTATACTTACTCGTAGTCTAAAATTTCGAAGTTGCTCTGCGAAGGAGAACTTGAAGACTCGTCAGATAAATTATTTTCCTGGAAAAATAAATCATTTAACATTTATTTAATTCAAACAAATGATACAAAAACAATCGTTAAACTAACCATGCTGTTTATTGTTTTTAAATTATTATTATCATTTTTCATAAACAGACACTGTTTTATTTCACTTGGTTCATCGCCCAGATGTAACTAAACAATTTATAAACACGATATTTTTACAAAACTCGTATTTTTTTATAAACTCGTATTTTTTTCAATATAATTCACTGACCGACCGAACCGATCGCCGATGACATATTGTTGACATATGTCGGACGGACGGATGGTTTTGACAATTGTCTTAGGGATGTCCTTAAAACGAATCGAATAGCAATTCAATGAACAATTAAGGTAATTTCAAAACTCTTCTGCTTCTTCCTTGCTTACTTTGATTATTAGGGTTCGCCGTCGTCGCTCTCATAGTTCTTGGAAGCATACTGGGCTGGTCTGTTGAAATTAGGTAATAAAAATATTGTTAAAAAGAATTCCAATTCATGGTGTCTGGTGTAGATAATATGTAGTATTCGCCGAAGACTACATGAAGGTCAATGGTCGCGGACCGCGGTAATCGCGGTGGATATAGCGCTCACCCAACCACCATCGATCCATTCACCTCCCTATTTAATTAAGGGCTATATATACGTATGGTGAGAACAGTCAAGAAAACTTTTGGAAAACTACTTACGTTAATATTCGTATCGTTTATGTTGTATATTTTGTGATATTTATTCATTTTATTTTATTCGAAATACCAACAGCATTGATATAATCTATGAGTACAGAGTTATCATAATATATAAACTATATAAAAATAAAAAAATAAATAAACCTCACACAGAGGATTGGTTGCCATAGAAAAAAAACTATATATACAGTGTTTTTATCATGCGGTCTTTGGATGTTCAGTAGCTCCCTAAAAAAGAGACGAAATAAATAATAAACGTATCGTAATGACCAACACAATCATTCACACAACACAACCCACATAAAATCAAATGTATCTCGGATTATCACTCCTCTCATTCCATCATCTTGAAATATCTATTGGTCAGCGGCTTGCCGCCGCGATAATCTGGTGATTTCTGTTTTTGTTTACCATCGGACTACATACAATGGGATCCGTAATTTACCACAGGCCACAGGCGGCAGGAGCCACCACCACAGCTCCCCATTTCAGTCAGTAGCAGTCATTTTCTTTAAAAAAATGTAATAATGATAGGCAACAACCAATATTAAATCGATTGTACAAATAATTCGATTTGATACCATACGATAGCGTCGTTTCATTGTGCGTCATGCCGTCAAAAACAAAGTTACAATTGCAGGTGGTCAAAAATATAATAAACCATTTAATTATATTTGTTATTGTGTTTCGTAGAATTTAAGTGTAAAATAAAATAAAAAAATATTGTTCTTAAATGTTTCGTGCGTTTAAGACCGTAAATGAAAATTGAAAACTTTGAAATATATTTTATTCTTTAAAAAATGTTACTTAACAAGCGAAACTAGCGCTACTGGAAACCTACAAGAAAAATGTTCGTGGACATGCCTATTACTACGTAATAAAAAAAAGATTGAACGAAATGGTTGGTATTCTGTGGATCTATGGATCTTTCTCTTTTTAGTCAACGAACGCTCTCGCTCGTCGCGTATTTGTGATTTTGATTGAGATAGTACAGTTTTTTGAATTGCTTTTTAGTGTATTGTCAAAATTGTGCACACCCTTATGTGTTGTAAATGTTTTCAAGCTCAATCGTCACAATGGACTATAATAAATTAACCGTTATGGTGGGAACGCAAGCAAGATCGCAAGCGCTGACTGCCTTCCGACTGCGATGACCATAAGCGATAGCGGGAACCATGATCGCCAATTTACCGCTTCTCTTTGCGAACGGCAACCCGACAGCACTGTCGAAGATCACTGCCGATGAGTTGGAGAAGTTCATTACTTTCATGGTGACATGTTCCTGGGGCCACGACACTGCCAAAGATATCCGTCAGCCACCGTGGTGGCCTGAGGACGTCGAGTTCTCGCATCCTTTCGTGAGGCCTGCGGAGGTGCCTAAAGACTGGGAGGGGAAGCTAAAGGTTCTCGTGAAGAAATGTTATGACTTCCATAAGAGTACGTTCCTGCTCGTGTTTTCGGCGCAGCTGGCCCGGTACCCTCGCAACCGGCTCAGGTATGTCGACAACCGCGACCACACCACTTCTCTCTATTACAGGCCCAGTGGGCGTCTCCTTGTTACATTTAGAAACGAAAACATTTTCTATGATAGAGCTGTAACGATTGATGTTGATGAGGCCCAGCCAGGGCCAGCTGATATTTATTTATGTGATAGCTGTGACAGTCACTTTGACAACCTAGATCTTTTGAGAGCACATGAGAGGCTGTGTAGTAATGAAGAAGAATCCTGTGGTGGTGGTCTGGCAGATTTCATTTCAGCATTAAAATTACAGCCCATCGGTGAGAATTCACAAGCTTCAAATGGTAAGAGCTCTGCAAATGATGGTAGGCCTAGAAACATTAGAAGTGCTGCCAATATTGACCGAGGTCCTCCATATCCATTCTCATCTCTGGCTTACATGCGAAATGCAAAATCCAACGTACAGCGAGATACAAGTTATTCCCGGGAGAGAATCGAAAGGTACTGCTGTACTCCTATAACTCCTAGTAAATTTGTAGCTAGCAAAAGTAAGAATCAACAATTTCCAGTCCGATACAGACGACCCATCGACTACTGGCACAGAAAGCACACATTTCCCAATCAGAGAAAGAAGAAAATATTAGATTTGAAAGGTCAGCTGCTCTCATTCAAATGCAGACCGATCACTGTAGATGTGGAGAGGATGTCCCTGAAGAAGATAGAGGAAAGTATAGATCAAATAAGGAAAGAGGCTGAGAGGCATCGTCTGGAGGATAAGGACATAATTTTTGTGGATTGTGAGGAACCAGTGTACAGCGTGGCGCGCGGTCGTGATCCGCTGAAGCGCGTTGAAGCGGAGTGTGAGGTTATTGATCTGTGTTCGGACGATGAGAGTCCTGTAGTGAACGAGAACTGTGACCCGCGCGCGGGAGTGGCGTGCGTGATGCGTGGTGGCGCGGTGCTGCGGCGCACGGCGGCCACGCCGCTGCTGCTGCCGGCCGAGCCCTGCGGTGCGCGCCAGCGCCCGCTCACCTCCGCCGTGCTGCAGCCCCACCCCGTCATCCTCATTGCGCACACCCTCAACAACAACAACTTACAAACTATATCCCTAGAATGATTTGTAACATTAATTCAATCGTTAGGTTTACTGATTTATTTATTTAACTGACTTTACTGATTAAACATTTTAATGTTCAGTGAAATGTTTCATTTCAGACTCTTGTGTATGATTTGGTGAACCACAATATAGCGAACGAGGAGTTCTATTTTATGTACATAATGTGAAACTGATTTTGTATACTCTACTAAAATCCTTTTGCTAAATTTTATGTCTGTTAAGCTTTTGTACATTTGTTTTGAATGATTTCATAAGCACATTTTAAAATGCGGGAAGTTAGCGACAAAATGGCGCCCAAGTGTAACAAAATGGCTGACTGTAAGGTAACCTGATACTCGGTCTGCTGTGATATATTGTATTATTAAGCCATTTCAGCATGTAAAATAGTTTTTAAGTAGCTTAATTTTATGTTTTTATAATTAGTTTTAGTTGCCAATTTGACTAAATATTTAATTTTGTTCTTGTCTTCCTAGACACCTATTGTACATTTTATATTCATTCATACGAAACTGACTAGCACTAAATTAAAAAGTTCTATTTATTTCTTTGGTTTTTTACAGCACCTTTTTACCTGATTACCTTACATATTTATGACCAGCACAATTTAGAAAATTGTTCTTGGTACCTACACGCACGGCATGGCATTTCTCACAACCTGTGTGCAAATCGCGGTGGCGGCGTTTTTATCGTGAGTGGCGTTTTTTTCATTGGTAATCGTAACTTCGACACAAAGGGACGCCTGTGACCAGGTGCGTACCCACAGCGTTACCTTTTACCATTTTTGGGGCGTTGGGGCTTATGGTGCTAATTATACTCTTAAATCCCGACCGGTCGCATGAGGTCGTCTTTTTGTCTAATGAATAGCATGTACAAATTCACTAGTTAAATAAATGAGCAGATAACTTCCAGAAAAATGCCAAAAATGTCATCAACATAGTGGAAAAAACTGATACTACACTTGCACAATATGAAAACCATGTGTAATTTTCGTAATTTTTACAAAAAACTTTAAAACATTTAAAAAAAACTTTTATGTTAAGTATTCATAAATAAATAAATCGTTTATTTGCATAAAACATGGTATAAATAGGTGACATTTTTTTTTACCGTCCGTCAGCTTCAATTTGATCCAAGGATCAATCCAGCTGGATGAAAAAAGCGAAAGAGCTTGTTCTTTGGGAAGGCTAGCAGTGGACTGCAATAGGCTGATCAATTAATGAAACATCAATCTTGATCAGCGTCTTTAAAAATCCCGTGAATAGGTATGACACCTTTTTCTCTTTCGTGAAAGACGTGTTCTTTCCCGTAAGCAAGTGTCTTCCTTCGCTTCCCGCATTGGGTCTGTTGATAATAATATCTATTTCCGCAAATGTCCCGATAGCCATCCATGGAGAGGTTGACGGATTGAACCCTGGCTTACCCGGGGCCGTTTCCGGCTGCATATAGTCCGAGTGTAGAAGTAAGAAGCTTGTAAAAAACTGTGGTTTCTGTGCCGTTACGTAAATGCCTATGTGAATGGTCGACTGATAAATCGTTGCATCCAACAAAGTTCATTAGAGATTGGTCAAGTTCGTAAAACGTCATCGTACTAACTGTAATTACTACTACTCTAGTGGTTTGTGATTCATTACGTTTTGTCTCATTTGATAACTTGCAGTCCTTTGTTCAATCTAATATGGCGTTTGGATTTGTTTCTTTCGTTCTTATAATTCAGAATTATTCCTTGATGGTCATTAGCAATATTACTTATTGTTCGTAGTTCCTTTGATTTTCATTTGACTTCGTTGAACCCTTTTCTGTATTTTTCTACATTTTCTTTCATTAAATCAGGGTAATCCCTAAATGTCTTTTTCATATTAACATTCTATGTAGCCTTCTAGTTTTTAGTAGGTAAGGACATTTCTAATTAAAAGAGATTTTTGGCAATCTTGGATCTTCTGAAAATCAGTAAGTACTGCAATGGTTTCTCCAGAATATTTTCTTTTTACGTTGAGTTGAGACACTTGATACGTTCAACGTATTGCAATTTGCATCTACTAACGGCATCTACTTTTGGTTTGTTTTGGTATTTCTTGCATTTTGAGTTCCGCAGTTGCTTTGCCATAACGACACTTTCATCTATTATCTTATATCTGTTGACACGTACAATACCTATAATGATGAGGCGATACATTACCTGCACCTTCCGTCATTTTGTACTTATGCGGCAATTTATGCTTATCGGTTAAGAATTTCAACCAGCCAGTCCAGATAAGCCACTTTATTTTTGTCTTGTTCTGGTTATAGATTTATAAAACCAGTAACACTGTGAACGCTTTGTCGATTTAGCTACTAAATTGCAATATCGGTAATCACGTGTACAATTGTAACATGATCTAAGTTCTATGCTAAGCTAAGCTATGAATACCTGTTTGTCCGATATTTTAATTTGCTGGATTGGATTAATTTACTTTGACTTTACTATTCTTTTTTTTTAATTCTGACCTTCTAGTGGCTTTGAGACCTTTATTTGAAGCAATCAAATTCCAATTCGCATACGAATTTATTCACAAGTATTTTCCTCTCGTTCTCTCCTAATCCTAGGAAACCGTATACGATTCAAGATTTCGTATGCGAATTGGAATTCAACGTTTCAAAAATACTTAAATATAATATTGAACTTTTATGGCTGACTAGGTAGGATATTTTCCTGTTTGGCTAATGTTACGCAGTTGCGATTTTATTGGCGACAAGAGTTACGTATTTAAAATAATGGTGAGTTATCATATTCTACTGTACGTATCACGGATTAAAATGCTTAATTCCAAAATTAGCCATGACTAGATTGTTTGATAAAAGTTAGCATTTTTAGAGACTCGAATTTCGGGTGATTTTCTCTTGATTAATTTTAATGTGTAGGAAAAATTGGGGATTTATGGTACAAAATAAAATACGCAATTAATTTTAATAATTTAATAAGAAAACATACATTTCAGCAAAATATATGTCTATGAAATCATATATCCTCATTACTAATTTTGTGGTGCGAGTTTAGAGGTCGGCGACTCTCTTCGTCAGATCCATAAATAACTTCTTCATCCGAGTCGTTAATCATAGAAAACGCGGGATTGTCCTTTGTTATGGCCGTTTCTGAAAAAAAAAACAACAATATTAGTTCAAAATCGTAAGCAGTTGATGAAGACTTCTCTAAACTCGGGATTTAAAACTTGAAAGGGTCCAAATTGCTTGCCTTGGAGTCAAAATGTCACAAAGCAAAGGATCTATAAATAAAAAGATTCTTAAGCTATGTATCTGCCGCGGTCGGATTGCATAATTCGCCGTTTTACAAACCAACTAGCTGTTTTACAAAATGGAGGCGTTTTGCCATACGGCGGATCGACGATACGGCGGATTGCATAACGCCTGAATGAAAGTCCGCCGCATTGAATAAAAGCTTTCACGTTATTCAATACGTCTAGGCGTTTTGTAATTCGGCGGGTCACTAAGCCGCTTTGGCAGTTTATAGTACCTATCCATTTTCAACATTAGCGGCGCTGCCAGTCATAACAACAAAAATGGCGACGGAGAGAGAAATTATGGCGCGTAAAAGTGGACTAAATATAGTGGTTACATAACGAAAATATTCTTAATGATTGTAGAAGCAATGATTGTGCAGCAAAATAATTTATAATCGTCGCAATATTGAATTGAAAGTCGTAGATTTAATAACTAGATTCACAGGATAAAAAGCTCGTCAAAACCACTAAGTTGGCTATGGCGTAATAATTATTCGCGGCACAATTGTGTATAGCGGAATTTAATGATAAGCAATTATTGGTGTAACAATATGAGTATACCTACGCTAAGTGTTAAGAAAAAAAAAACCCGTTAACCTACAAAATGTGAATTGTACAATGCGGCTAAACGTGTGACGTCATATCGGAGAACACATCGTAATGACAATCCGCCGTATTGCAAAATGCCTCCGTTTTGTAAAACAGCTAGTTGGTTTGTGATACGGCGGATTATAAAATCCGACTGCGACATATCCACTGTTCGCGAACCTATTGCGCTCCGCGCTCATGCAACTGCTCCACATAGTGGATACCTACGTTCGCGCTCCTGGAGCGTGCAACGTGCCTCGGCGCTCCAATCGGTGCCGGTTTTTGGGCGAACACAAAGAGGAAATGAAATGAAATGTTTATTTGCTTTTGAAGAAGTACAGAAGATTTTCAATGATGAATATTATGATCGCCTATCCAGCCATTAACAATAGCATGCAAATACAAACATTTTGAAAATACAGGATATCTTACTCAAGTATATATTTAACATCGATGAGTTACTAATTGCTGACTCCCCTTCTGATTCAAAAATTCTTTAAGAGAATAAAATGATTGCTCGACAAGCCACTTGTGCAACGTGATTTTAAATTGAATAAATGACAAGTCTTTCATATATTGAGGAATATTATTATAAATTAATCTACACATGCAGAAAAAAATTTTTTTTTGAGCGCGATCGGTATCCATTGAAGCAGATGCAGGAGCGCGGAGTGTTCGCGTTCGCGAAAATAGTGGATACAAGCTTTACTCTCACCATGTATTGAGCCCCCTCCCGGCGAGAAGAGGTAGGCGAGTATATACATTTTGAAGTTGAATAGTCCGTAGAGCGCCATGAAAGGCGCAGACGTGTCGTAGTGGACGCGCGGCTGCGAGGCCCAGTGGTCCTGCAGCGCGGCCGGGCCCCAGCCTTGCGCGGCCAGCGCTGCGGTGAGCAGCGTCACCGTCCCCACTACTATTGAGAGGCACCGGAGTCTTATATCTGGAAGAGATTCGCTTATTTAGGAATTTTTCGTGGTGGTTCGCGGAGCCGGTCGATTCTCTAAGAAAAACGCAACGGACTCGCTCTAAAACTCGACTTAGCCGTACAAACGAACATAGCCTCTATCTTGTTTGTTAGTAAGAAGGTTCATATTATTTATCGTTGATGAGCGACTGCAGGGACGAAGTGAGCGCGGTTTTGTTTACAGAATCGACAGGCAGGACTACAATGCCTCATGGCGGTTGCGGGTTCGAATCCCGCATGGGGCAATGTTTGTGAGATGAACACGAGCATTCGTTGTACCTAAGTCATGGATGTTTATAATCGTATTTAAAGATGTTAATCCGTTATTCTAGTCGCCATAATACAAGCTTTGCTTGGCCAGCTAATTGGTGAATGTGGAAAGAATTTATTTATTAAGGCTGCCCGCCCATGTTCGAGTATGGGCTTGTTTGATTCGTCCTGATTGAAAAGAAAACTATGATTTGACTACGCAGTACCCATGGTCTGATGATTAAGTCGGAGGATGGTCAATGCAGAGCCTTAACTGATGGGTTCATCATTATGTGTAGTTTAGGAATTGCTATATCTACCTTCCTACTTCATTTTTAGACCCTGGACACCACATAAGTAAATAGGTAGTTTTTATCATTACAAATCAAACGAACCCAAACACTACATGATTTTTGTTATGGGCCATCAGCGAGATAGTTTAAAACCTAAGTTTTACGTTTTAGACACCATTTTCATTTTGAAAAGACGTCCGTTTAGCGCAACGGCAAGCGGCCGACTGAATACTTATTTATTTTATTCTTGCAGTTTTTACAGTAAAACAAAAGAAATCTTTTCGGCCTTGGTTATTTAAGTTTCTACCTAAGTATTTATAATTATTTAATCAGTCTATTGTGTGAAAGAAATCCGAGACGCAAACACAGAATTGCTATCCATTGCTATTCCCCTAACAAACATACCTACTTATGTTATTGCTTGCCTAGACTGAATGATACTGCAAACCTCATTAAATTCGTAAGTAGGCCGAGGACACATCATACTGTATTGTAGATTTGCAAAATGGGAAATATTGCAAAACCGTGCCAGCTGTTTTGCAATATTGCATCCAGATGCATTAGTAGGCTGTTTGTTTAATTAGAAGACCTCATCACGTGGTATTTTAGTCGCCACAATACCTACTCAAAAGTTGACGCCACTTAGGCTCGGTCTATACTTGCGCTGCCGGAATCCGTTAGCATCTCGCAAGAATCCGTTCAATAACGACCTTATTGCTTAAGCGATGGATTGAATCTGCGTTAAGCCGGTCCGGTTTCCGGCTGGGTATAGACCGAGCCTCACCTACTCTATCGTTGGAGCAAGAAAGCAAAATAATTTATCTAAAAAAAAGCAAATGTCATTTCGTATAGGTTTGACTCTTTCACTCCTATAAAAGTAGAGAAGTGAGTTTTACTTACAAGAGTAGTTCTCTAAACAAAATGTAAATAGGTAATGATATCCTATTTAACGTTTAATAACTGCTCTTTGTTTACATTTTTCCACTCTTGCCCCAACTATGTGACTAGACTTGTAAATGACATTTATCGTCTAGCTAGACTAGACCCTAGTCATTAACCAATAATGATGAGTTGCGGAAAAAAGGGAACTTAAAAAGTGGATGATTCATAAAAGTCAGCATGGGCTGGTAAAAAACATCTTGTCTGCCATTTTGGCTCAAGAGAACTTCTCAATACTCAATTTAATTGCTTTACCCTATTAGAAGTTAGGTCTTACAATTTTGGCAGTTACATAATACTGACCTAGTAGGAACAACAACTTTTGACACACTTATTAATACTAACTCTAAGCGTATTTCAATTATGAGTAACATCTAGATACACGTGTTCGTTAATGACTTAAACAAATAAATTGGTTGATCAATTTGGCGGGTACAAATTCAAAGTACGTGTCGAGATAAGTAATGGTTTAAAAATAAAACTCACCAAAGAAAGGCATATTTCTCAGGTCACTATACGCTTTAACGATGAGGATTAGTAAATATAGGAAGTATAACGTAACAGCACTGAAGAACATTATTTTCACAATCTGAAAAAGAGTAAAAAGTTTTTTGTTATAGAAGTCCCTTCAAAAGTACCTACCTACTTTGAAAGAAGTATAGTGGGATGGAGTACTGGAGACGGATTCGTGTTCGTGCAGAGAAGGCACTGAGGCTTTTGGCCATATGTCCCATATAAAAGGCCATGCATGATCCTTTCAATCAATTTATTGGGGCCAATTGGTCAAATAGACCAGTAAAATTAATGTAAAGATAACATTTTATTGAGATTATCAAAAGTTTACAGTTTCGTGAATGAGAATCAGTGAAGTTGGAAGTAATCATGATCATCATCACATCAGCCTATTGCAGTCCACTGCTGGTCGTAAGCCTCCCCCAAAGAGCACGATATCCTGCTTTTTTCATCCAGCCACTGCCAGCTATTTTCCTAAGTCTATGGTCGTCGGTCAAGTGAGCTGGGGGTTAGGAGTCTTGCAGCAAATATAGTAGGTACCTAAACAACGTAACAAAATATGTTTTAGGCTAGAAATATCCTGCTAGATCCATCGTATGCTTTTCTGTTGGTCTTTTGCTAAAAATATTTTGTTACCTACTTTTAGCTATAATTTTGTAGGTGACTGCAGTTCATACTCACAGGGTAATTTGGATTCATCATATAATTGAATGTAGGGTCGTAGAACGCATAATACTTCTGCCAGACTGTGATCACCATTGCTGGCGTCCACACCAGGGTCACTATTATTACCTTGAATAGGTAAAATGATAGGAAACTCCTTTCGTTCTGGAAATTAAGTTATCACGTCACTTATTTGGTTATTTCAAACAACAAACATGTTTATTTGTGCGTGTGTATAATCATAGATAAAGGTGTAGTCAATATTTTTTGGGTAATTTTATCTATATGGTCCTTCGAGCCGGATTTAAATATAAAATTGTTCGCAGGTTTAAGCTTGTGGCCAATTCCTGACGAAAATGAATCTATTTTACCTTAGTAGATCGTCGTGTAATTTGCTATTTTACATTGGATTATATGAAGAACTTAATAGTTTGATTTGAATTTCTAAAATAGTAAGTTCCTTTAAAACATCCCGTTTGGGTTGACTCAACAATAAACAGCAATCGTAAACGAAAAGTTTCGAGTTAATTTAAATTCATCTAATTCATTGATTTAAATATGTTTTTTTAATTTGTGCTCATAATAAACAATCATTGTAGGTATACCTACGACCTACAATTATTGGCCGGTTTATACTATCGACTAAGTTTTCACAAGTCTACTACCGTACATGCATCAAAGAGCGCGTTGGAATACCAGTGCAGCCCGCTAAATCTTGCATCTCACTCTTTACGACGACCAGTAGATATCGACGCAGGGTTCGTTCACTTGTGTGTGTGCGTACAAACACTCCCGAGGCAAGTACCTGTCTCACCCTAACAAGTAGATACCAACCAACGCAACGCTTTCGTTCACTCGCAGTGTACAAATAATCCCGCGTTGCAACCACGTAGTAGGTCTTATTTACAGCGGCCTTTGCATTAAGCGTAGCTTGTATCGCAGTTGCCAGAATACTAGACTTTACAATGGAGTTCGCTACGTGTCTTAGAAACACTTTTCTGAGAATTTTCGACACGATACGACACTATACAGAACTTATCCGTACATTGTGAAAAAGTCCCTTAGTGTTAAAAATATTGTATAATTATTATTTGTAACAAAGGTTTCCTTAAATAAATAAAAATAAGTTTAAAACAGACAGACCTGTCTCAGGCCGTGGTACTGCGCGAGCCAGGACAGCATGACGCACGCCAGGAATGCGGTCTGGAACACCGTGTCCATGAGCGGCGCGAAACAACTCCCCGATACTAAGCGCAGCGGGAATATCGGGTCTGGAATACAAAATGTGATAGAAAATAAAATAGGAATAAAAACCTGGAATAGAAAATAAAAACCCCGATAATTCTTTTTGAATTGCTGGATAAATAACTGTTCATTTGTTTTTATGCTTTGTACGAATACCTACTTAAAATTAAGCATGTGATGAAACTTTGTATAATTGGACAAGTGTCTTGTCTTCACGCCTTAGAAGAATAAAAAAAAAACAAATAAATGATAATATTTTTCAGTTAATACATACAGAAAGAAATAAAAACAAGAAGGTTATAGTAAGTAGTTTTTGTTAACTTGCTTTTTTGTCAGCTACTTGTTTTCTCGTCAAGGTCACTTGTTATTTATTTTATGTTTCCTAGGTGTAAATCAGATTTTACCGAGGACAACTAGGCTTAAACTAACTCGTTAGTCTGTATAACTTACCATTGTAGAGCAACAACAGGGGCAAGAGTATGGACAACCACTTCTGCTCAATGGCCCAATCTTGGGTCGAATATTTTCGCAGAGTATGCGCAAACCAACACTGAAACAAAATTAATTATTTAATAGCTTTTAAGATTTATTTATACAGATAATCGAATCCTGAGAAGGTAACGGATTCTTATTAGTAATGAACGGTGGAAGCTTTTTTTTAATCCAACCTGTATTTTGAAATTAACAACTTTTGTTTTTATTATTTACTAGGATGACCAATATTTTTGTCAACGGAGGACATATGGAATTTTTATAATAAAAATGTTTGCCCCTGGCGAAATTAATAAAATGCACCTCGTAATAAATCACGAAAGTTGTTCTGTTTCTTCGAGACCATGACATTTTCTGGCCCATATTTATTTATTTGTAATGTTTAAATGAACGCGGATTTAGAAATCATACTCACAGCTATAGTAAATGTTGTTAGTAGAAAAATAAATCTAAACCACGTTTCCATCTGCGTAAAGGCTGGGTTGTACGTTTTAAACTGTAAATAAAAACATGATCTGTTAGTGACATAAAAAAAAAATGAATTCACAATTAACAAGTCTGTGATTTTATGAAAGTTAGTCCGTTCAAATTACTCAAGCAAGCATATAAAATAATAGAGATAGAGACAGTAAGCTCACAAGGTTCGCTGTCAAACAAAAACGCCGTTTTGACTCGAGAAAAAGCTGGTCTCTCTTTTACATAACTTGTATTTATTCACGCGGAGAATAGAGAAACCACTGAGTCTACTCTCTACACCAAAGCCGATGGCTCGAATTTCGTAATTCATACCTATATTTTATAAAAGATCTGCCATTGACTTAAAAGTCCATAAATAGTCTAACCTGTACGCGGGAAGAGCCTTTAAATGCCACAGATAACGCCATTTGCGTGGAAAATAACTGTGCTTACCATATTTAACTTATTTTTCGTCAACACGCCAAGAGAAAATGTATATTACACTTTAGGGTTAACTACGAAACCGTGTGTAAATCAATCTTGCATCAAAAATGATTTCGCAGCGCGGCGTCATAAAGAATCTGGTTTTTAATTGGTTCAGTTTTCTTGCGCCGTTAAAGCAGCCCTCAATTGTAAAATAAACACCAATGAAGGTAAGTAATAATTTTATTAAATAATAAATTTTCCATAAGACGATCGATTGAATCTTTGAATCTTGAATTTTTTGACGAAATGTAGGTAAAACAAAGTGCACCTATGTGATCCATCCAATTTTAAATATTTTTGTATTTACTTTACTTCAAAATGACTAAATTTTTTCTTTTAAAGGTTAGTCCTGGTACTCATGGTAGGTACAGCATTCTATCCACCTTTTAAAAACGATTTTACTCGTATGTGTAACAAACAAATAGGCCATTTGTTTAACCTTTTACTTATAGTGTGAGCCAACTGTTTACCACTTGCATTTTATAACAAGCGTTTCATTCGACGCTTACGGAATCATGAATCTTAAGCGGTATAAACACCCACATAACGACCCTGGTTGCATTCTAAATGCATTCAACCATTGTTTCCAGTATCAGATACGACGCCATAAGTGAATATCGATGTAATGTATAGCGATTTATTCAACAGTTTGTGAAATTATAGCTTTTTTAGATAAGAGTGTTTTACATTTCAGACAAATATCGGGTCCTGTTTCTGAGGAGTTTTGTATTTTAGTAGTAAACATAGTAACTGTGACACGTCTTTGATAGTCGGTACCTTAGGTAAAGACAACACAGATGAGTCATATTTTCATAATATTAACAAGCGTCATAATGATTGATGCCTGATAAATTAATGAACAATGATTGTAACGATTTATTGGTCCATCTGTCCCTTTCTTCTACGATAGGTCAAGATAACAATGGGTGGCGGGGGGAAGATTTCAAAACAATTAGGTAGGACCTGTTGTCAGATGCCGTGCTGACACGTTTATTGAACCATTAAACGTTACGTTAAATAAATAAATTGACTTTTTAAACACAATGATGCGTTTTTTAAAGCGGCAAAGAGTTGTGTTTTCATCCCAGAAATCTTGTCATTTATAAAATACAGCTGCAGTGCATCTCACTCAAAACACATCATATGCCCCATGGCCACTCCACCACTCCATCCACTTTTGATTCAGGCGTAATAAATGTAAATCAACAGAACCTAGTAATATGCTAGTTTAGTTACCTACCTGAATCTATAAGAGACAGGTAGGGGGGCTAACTTAAGTACGGTTAGCCAGGCTAAGAATGTAAATCCCGCTGTTACAACACCTTCTCATGACAAAATATATATTTGAAGAGAAATAAATATATATTTGGTATTGATACTTAGGCGAGTAGTAGCAAAACATCTGGCATACTGACGTAGAACACGATCTCGCGGATGTAGTACCGCTTGTGGAACTCCCGGAGCCCGTGCAAGCGGATGTTGAGCACGTAGTGCGTGTACTCGAGCGAGCCCAGGTGCAGCGCCATTACTTCCTCGCACACTTGCTTCTTGCATTTTAGGTGCTGGGTTCTGGGAATAATAATGCTAGTATAGATGACGAGTTCTGGGAATAATAATGGTATTATAGATGATGGATTATGGGAAAAATTACCCTATTATAGATAATGGAGTCTGGGAATAATAAAATTATATTATAGATGATGGATTCTGGAAATGATAAGACTATTATAGATGCTGGGTTCTAGGAATAATAAGACTATTATAGATTATGGGTTCTGAGAATAATAATACTATTTTAGATGCTGGGTTCTAGGAATAATAATACTATGTATTATAGGTTATGGGTTCTGGGAATAATAACTCTATTTTAGATGCTGAGTTTTGGGAATAATAAGACCATGATAGATTCTGGGTTCTGGGAATAGTAAGACTATTAAACATCTGGGTTCTGGGAATAATAAGACTATTATAGATGATTGGTTCCGGAACAATAATAGTATTTTATAAATAAGGAAACATAGTGAGTTTCTTACCTATTAGTGGCATCACTTTCTGGAATTAGATTGATGGTTTTATGATCACTTATCACTCCGTCTATCGATATACTGATTTGGAAGCTTTTATCGAATATCTCCTCTGCAACAAAAATACATTCTTTAAATTATCAGTTCATATTAAAATTATACCGTTACTTAAATTATGCTTTTATCTTGTTATCTAATATTTTAACCCCTCAATAATTATTTATTTTTAAAGTGAATGTAAGTTTTCCCAAGGGCTATGGAGCGGAACATACCTACTGGGTGTAAGAAGAATTAATAGAATCCGGAATACCACTATCTGATACATACAAACCCAGTGTCGCAGATGTAGGCGAGAACAAAGAAAGTTAAAATGGGAGTGGGCGGGGCATGTGTGTAGGCTGCATCCGAAAAGGTGGTCCTAAATCGTAAAAATGGTGCGATACGATTTGGTCAACCTAACGAGGGACTCGCAGTCATTGACAATTGATAGAGGTTGATGGAGAGTCTGGGGGAGATCTTTGCCCAGCTGTGGGATAGTATAGGTTAAACATACAGGGTGTTAGGTAAATGGTATACATGAATATAAATACTAAGGTGAAGTCGGAAATTGACTAAGTATTATAGTTTTTGAAAAAAAAAAAACGTATTCTAAAAATAATGTGTTGTATGAATTACTCATTAAAAAAAATTCATCATACTATTTATGTACACCTTAACATAATCTAGTTTCGGCTTGATATACCCTTTACCAAACACCCTGTGTATTTATGTATGTTAATTCATTATACTGAATTAAACAGACAGACTTCCTACTGAATAATCCAATTAACTCTCAGGGTAGTCATAAATCTCTCTAGCAAATGGTAGACTAGGCTTTTCCTTGAAAACAGGTTATCTAGTTGCCCTGAAAGGTGAGAAATGCAATAATACGCCCATATTTACGGTAGAAGCGACAGCGGTCAGCAAAATGGTCGGGTCGGATGTGACCGTATAAAAAGTAGGTTCTTTGTTTAACACAACTCACACCTTTTGACTGATACTAAGACTATAATAGGTTGGTTTATTTTGCTAATACATCTCTCCATTGTGTGTGTATGGAAAACACGATTTGAATGATGCTTTCATAAAATTTGTTGCCTGTAAAGTCGGTTTACGGACGTAAATTTTACGTGATAAAGTTACTCAGACGCATCGGCCGATCATAGTGGAAGAGAGACAGATGCGTCACAAGCCGAACGCTTAGGCCGATCGTGCCTCTCTATCGCTTGTTCCGTGCTCTCGCTCGCGCGCGTGACGCTTTTTCGTGCGTGCAGCGTCAAAAATCTCAATTTACTGAATATAAAATAATGAGAGAATTACTAAGGCAATACACATCGATACCATTGACACAACATGTATATCGGAACGTCTAAGTATAAAAAAAAACAATATCCATAAACAAATCGTAACTTTATTTAAATATTGTAGACTACGACCATTACTGCGACTATAATTTGACGACCTTCGTAGCTAAGAGGCAAGCACGACGGACTGTATGACGTCGCCATCTCTGAGGTTCCGGGTTCGATCCCCTCGGGTCAATGTAGAAAACGGACTTTTCTATATTGTCATGGGTCTGGGTGTTGTGGTACCGTCGTTGTTTCTGATTTCTATAACACATAACTTTAGCTACTTACGTGATGCTGTCCAATATTTATTTATTATTTTATTTATTTTATAATTTAACAGACGGTCGTTAAAAAAAGAAGAAGGACCATTTACCATCATCATTGTTGGTGAGTATCTCGGCCAGCAACCACAGCTGCTGCACCCGCGTGCCCAGCGCGGGGCTGCGCAGGTGGAACGGGCCCTGGTAGATGGTGCTGGCGTTGGACAGCAGGGACGACGCCGCGATCGACGTCGTCATTGTCGGCGATGGCCCTGAGAGTAAAGTAAAGTATGCCTATAAACGTCCCACTGCGCACCGGCCTCACCTCAACTATGAGGTGGTTTGGGCCATGCTCCACCACGTGGGCCTAGTGCGGATTGGTTGAGGGTGTTGTGAGGCCAGTGACTAAACCTTATTGTCAGATGTAGGTACTCAAGCCGCCTTAAGGCCTCTGACTAGGCTTCACGACCAATATCAAGCCGGTACCAACTTTTAACGTGCCTTCCAAAGCACGGAGATGCTCGTGATAAAAGTCACTAAATATGGTCGGAATGGTCTCCCATCCATTCACAACCACGGCGTTGGTTACTTAACTTTCGTAATGGATATCAGAGCGCTGCCGCTAGTGAGCTACGAGCACCTCTGAGAGTGTTTGAATTCTTTTTATCATCATCATTACAGCCAATCGATTGTCACTGCTGAACATAGCCTCCCCTAGTGACTTCCAGATTGGCCGGTTGGATGCGCCCTGCATCCAGCTGCTTCTAGCTTTTTAAACATTTGTAGTATGACGTGTTCTTTAAAAGTTATTTAATTACAATAGTGATATACAGGAGGAACACCCAACGAAAAAAAAAACTATTTTTTTTGCCACAGTCCACATACTAGCTTAACATATTTTATATAGACTGAGTGGCAAACCACATTTTTGTAAACTTTTGTTTTTTTATGATTTTACTTTTTGACATTTTCGTTTGTTTTATGTTTGTCTTTGCTCTGTCGTTTTCAACATTAATACGAAACGTGATTATCTAAAAATTACTTGCGTTTGATTATTTATAGTATTCGTGATCCTCCTCTTTCCTCCTCACATCGCGTACAGACAGACAGCAATAATAACTACTATATAGGCAGCTTTCGTGATTTGTAATATTGAAGTGATTTTTTAGATTGAGTTATATCCTCCCCTGACACCTTGACCTGACACATTTTGCAATACAAGGGATCTTAAATCTTACTGAAATTATAAATGCGAATGTTGAGTGATTACTTGTACTCAATCATGCTTGAACGGATGAACGGAATTAGCTGCAATTTTGGATCACCTTAGATTTTTATCTAGCTTAGGTAGTTAACAACATTTTAATTTATCATTTTTAATTCACTTTTGTGTTTCTGTGGAATACTTTTTTAGTAAAATTTTGAAGTCTACGTAGACGACGTCACGTCGTGAGATAGAGCTTTATAATTCGAAACCAGCCTACACGACGTGCATCCTGTCCATACGAGCAAGGCTCTGGAGATCTGGGGGTAGAGTTCAGTGCAAACTCATTGATCCTTCAACCCCCAAGCGGCAGGCGGCTGCCACATATCCACCTTAGACTTCATATCATTTATCATCAGGTGAAATTAAAGTGAAACACTCACTAAGTTGTAAATAAATTGAAAAATCCCATTTCAATATCTTACCTGCCAATCCTATGAACACACCCAAACCAAAACAAGCAAAAAATGCTACAAAAACCATCACAAATTCCCCTTTGTGCATTGAATATATCCTCATTTGAACAGATCTGAAAAGGAAAATAAATGTAAACACGTAAATAAATTATGCCTCATTACAAAAATCATTTAGAAATATTTTTAACCTTTCACAGCGGTCATGGTGATATGCAGGAGCGATGTATTTGTTGAATTCGCTAAATAAATCACTAAACTGCGACAATGTATTGCGAATCTTGTAATTCCATCCGCCTGACGGCAAGTGGTAGGAATATCCGACGTTGGCCGAATCCATGGTTACTTTAGATTTATCTTATGACACCACTACGTAACATAAAGACGGAAGTATATATCTACTAAAAATTAACACACATAACGTAAATGATTGTGTATAAAAACGATTTAGCAACAAAACAGTTAGCCCCACATGTAGGCTTGTTTACAAGCTGATTATTGATTTTACCGCGAAGTGACTCGCTCGGTGCTGCCATGATATTGCGAAGTCTGTACTATGTGGTGTGACGTGGCATATTAAAAAAATCATGCAATCTGAAAAATTACAAAATTTTTCTACTTAGGATAATTTTGTGAATAAAATTATCAAGTCTGAAAACCCATTAATTTATTTGGATGGAATGTATTCTTGATTTTCGCGCCAATTTAAACAGTAATGGCGGCCGCGTAGTGTCGGTCTGGCACTCTGGCTCTATTTTGTCGCGGATATCGATTATAGAGAAACAGTGCGGAGCGTAAAAGTTTCCGTTCGTTCGTGAATTGAAGGTTGACATGATTTGAGTAAAAAAAAAACAGCCTACTTTAAACTCGATTTATTTATACTAAGTACTTAGAATAAAATTTGCGTTTAAATAACTTTGGTCCAATAAAATTTTCGTGTAAAAAACCATTCTTTCCAGTGAAGCTACATAAAGTGGCGAAGTATCCGTCACACAATTTATTAAGAGTACTCTTGGTATAAAGAAATGTAGTTTGTTATAGTTTTAATAAAACACACTATAAATAATAATATGGTCTTTATTATAACATTAATTTGAAGCTTTTCACACATGCAAAAACATCAATAAATTCGACAAAAACCTAAAAAGTGAAAATGCATTAAAAATAAATAGGAACCACATAATATTCGATAAAAATAATATTGTGACTTGCTTTTAGAGATTGCCAATAAAGTAAATAATATACTTATAAATAAATATAATTTATTTATATTTATTATATGTATTTATTTATTTTAGGGATTCCCAATAAAGGCTTATATAAGTCTCTCAAAACATTATTTGTCTAATTTCAAGCTTAATATAATACACAAATTCACTAGTTTCTTAGTAAATATGAAAATGCTTCCTAAAATACAAAGATAATACAATAAATATTGCTAATTATAGTCTACGTTTCTTTACATTTCCTGACACTTAAGAGAGCATAAGTAAAATACAATTTCCAAAATACATGATAATATAATTCTCTGTAAGTACATAATATAATAGATTTATAATATCAAAACATTTTTAATAAAAATAATTATAAATAAATCAATGCACCTGGTGCACTTTGGCTTTCCTTGTACTTACTAATTACAATAAATAATTATTATATATCTCTTTTATGCATGTCTAAGGTGTGATGAAATTATTGTTGATTAACTTATTTTATTAGACCATACAAAATCATTTTATGCAGTTGAAATTTCATTTTACCTACGTCACACATCTGCAAACTGTTGCGCTTTAATATAATAAAGTAAAAATAACAAAAGTTTGAGAATTTGACGAAAGTGAAATAATAATAATTAAGAAACGTGTTTTTTATTGATTTTATTAGTTATATTTTTTACTTAAAACATAAAGGAAGTTTATTATTATTCGTGAATTCACTTGCAATGGAAATGTTTTGGCACATTACCTCGATTTGCCAGTTTTTGTATAGGTATCTCTTTCGTTTCGTTGCTTTTACGTTGTAAAAACGTTCAAATGGCGTAGTGCTGTTTGATAAAATTATTCGATAAAATCAACTAGCCATTGTCTTAACCTAATTTTAATTCTAAATAACGTGTTTAACACTTTGTCGGTAAATATTGGTTTATATTCTTCGATATTTACCTATATTCCGAAAGTTTGTCGATAGTTTTCTTGCGAGATGTATTTTGACATTTCGGACTGAAAATTGAAATTGCTAGTTTATGCCTTTATTTACTATGGACTAGGTTGTACTTCAGTGATGTTGATGCCGGGATTGGCTGGTAGACTCTCCGGGACGAATTCGGTGGCGCTAGAGTTGGCGATGTTGGATCCAATGTTTGGTGTGCTGGTGTCTGTGTTGGTGGTGTTGGTGTTAACATTATTTAGGGTCGTCGATTCTGGAACAATTAGGTGTAATTTTATAATCGATTTTTGATCGCACAGAAGCGATTATTTTCGACTTTAACCTAATTCTGTTTTTTCTGTGTATAGTGTAAGGTATAGTGCTTAGATTATATTTAGAATTTAATGTTGGATCACTTGACCAAACATTCGTTACTGTGGGAACCCACACGGTGAGCCTGTTTCTTAGTAGTTAAGTCAAATTTGTGTGACCGATAAGACTCTCTTCGCATAAAGATAAGAAACGTGGATTCAAAATGGCCTATTCACACGGAAACCACAATTACAAAAAAAAACTCTTTATCCACCAATTACGAAAACATCAATAACCATAGACAAAATTTACAAAGTTGTAAAAAACTTAGCACTAGTCTATGGTTCTGGTTTTTATCTGTGGTGGTGTGTGATTACAGTACAGACATCAGCTTCAACTGCTGTTTGTAACGAGTCGCGAATGTTTTTACCTGTAGGAGGATTCTATTTAATGGTTCTATACAGGGTGGTTCAGGCCAGATGGATATTCCTTTTTTTTAGGTAGTCGGCTTAGGGACCTATTTGTACCCGCCAGGAAAAAATCCACTTACAAGATATTGTTTTTATTTTAGAAATATCACCACTTTTTCTGAGAGAGCGCAATGTCTAACTAAGCACCTAAAATAAAAATTAACGGAATTTTTAATTTTAAAAGTATATAAAACATTAAAAGTGGTGATATTTCTAAAATAAAAAAAATCATATCTTGTAAGCGGCTGACAAGCGTTTTTTTTCCTACCTAAAAAATTGTTTATATCCATCTGGCCTGGACCACCCTGTATACTTACTAGTGACATAGTCTCGGAACCAGTCGTTGATGGGAGCGGAGTGCTTGGCCATCCAGGAGATGCGCAGCGTGGCCGTGTCTATGAGCTTCTGCAGCGTCTGCGACATCGGCATCAGCTGCTGTTTGTGCTTCGTTGCGAATGTTTTTAGCTGTAGAACGATTCTTTTATTAATGATTAGAGTCATAATATGTCCTTCCTGGACATATTCTGCCTTGGACAACCTGGAAGTCCTTAAATAGGTTACGGACCCAGGTAGGCCGAAGCAGGGAGAACCTGCACAGGTGGGTACAGCTTGGAGAGTGCATGTTTATGCGGTATGTCCCCCCAGACAATGACTCATCTCCTAACATGCCCTGCGTGTCCCTACACCTGCACACGCGAGGATCTTTACAAGGTCACCGATAGTGCGTAAACTTAAGTCTATCAGTTTCTAGAAACTCTTTTCAAATGCATTAATAAATCCTTAGCTAGATACCTCTTAAGAAACTTTATTGAGATTCGCTATGAATCCAAAGGCCCCGCTAAGTACAGCAGGGAACATGAAAGCGTCCATTTGCGTGAACTTAGTTTATTGGTTTCTAAAAACTCTTGGCAAAGGAATGGTCAAGTCCTTACTTAGTTTATTAGTTCACATTTTATTAACCTTATTCAGTTCGTCATTATTCGCTATGAATCCAAAGGCCCCGCTTAGTACAGCAGGGAACATGAAAGCGTCCATTTGCGTGAACTTCTCGTAGACTCGATCGAAGTTGTTAATAAGGAACTCTTGCGCTATACTAGTCCCAGTGGGCGCGTCGAAACTCCATACGGCGACCGCGTACTGCTTCGGTATCTCGGTGATGCTTTTTTCTAGAAGCCTGTATGGGATGAAAAGGTTTAAGTTAACTACTTGCCAGTGTGGTAATAATACAATGGATAACACGTTAGTGTGGTTTCAGAAAATCTAAAGTTATCGTTAAAATGTCTGACTTTTTTCTCAAACGCTAAATGTATGACTTGATTGAATAAAAGTGAAATATCATATTAATACTACTTCGGTCAAAAATAATGGTAACATACTAAAGTATGCAATTTATTTTTTCGAAATGAAATGGTTTTCTTATATTTAAAATTCTTTGGTAATAAAAAAGAACAATCTTGTTAAAATCTAAGTATTTTTTTATGTATCAGAACCAGCCTCAGTCAGTCCGGTTGCACGCGGTCTGCATCCAGCGGCTTCGGTTTCGATTATGCTCGGAGCAGAACTAATTGTGAAGCAGAAAAAAAGTGTCCTATTCTTTTGTACACCCTGTAAAATAAAACTCACAGAGTAATAAGCGCCTCTTCCCTCGTAGAAGGCAGGCTGTTGATGGCGAGGCTCTTGGCGGCGGGGTCGGGCGCGGCGCGGAACTCGGAGTACAGGAAGTCGAACTCGCGCCGGCTGCCGTACTTCAGCGCCACGCTGTATACTAGCGAGCGGAGGTGGCTGGGGATCCTGGCGAACATACAAATATACTAAATGTTTATTTCATTAACTTAGTGTCGTATACAATATTACTGAATGGAGCTGCCTTTTAAGCAAAATATGCTCGTGTTAGGTAACACCGCTCTTCCATAGCATGGTTACAATAGACTAATTTAGGCCACCTGGACAGTCTCTACCATAACATAAACATTAAATAGTTTTTTAATTCAAACGTGCTAATAAAATTACTAATTGATAAATGTTACTTAAATATAAATGATTATTTTAAGTAGGTATGTAAAAATCTGACATTTTAATAATAATATTATTATTATTAATTATTTTATTAATATTGATTATGACATTAACTAAGTAATTTAATAACAATTTAATGACATTAACTAAGTAACTTAATATAACATACAGTTAATAAAGTTTGTTGATAGTTCTCATTGACATTTTACAGTCTAATTGCATTAAACACTTGGAAAATAGGACACAGGTGCAAATTTAACCCACATCACTTTTCGGCTAAATACTGGACCGAGCTACCGACAATGTTAGCTAACAACCATATTTTTTGGAGCGAAACAAACGCAATTCAGTCACGATGCAGCATCTATACAGTCGTAAATCGTCGTAACTACACATGCGACTTTACACAATATTCATCGCTACGTATAGCGATAAATCTGCACATTGTGTAAAGTCGTCGATTATCTGCATCGATGCAAACGCGATACAGCATCGATACAAATGTGCGTGTGCATTAGAAACGCGCGTGTAAATCGATACAAATGTTTGTTAATCACTCAAATCGCGATGCAGTCGCGCGGACGTCAAACGCGCGTTTATATCGCTTCAAAAATTCGCAGTGTATAAAGGGTCTAACTTGTCGAAAGGAGCTGTCCCAAATTATATGGACTCTCGGCCCAGAATCTGTACAGTTACCAAAAGATAGGTAATTACATCTGTAACACTTTGATATTATCCAATTTCTCTAGAATTGCTTCGTTTCTTGGAAGAAACAATTAAAAAAACAATAGAACAGCAATATTCAACCATCATGGCGGTAGATGATGACATTTTGATGACGTTTGTTGTATAGACTGACAAGTAAAATCTGACAGCGGCTGACATTGACAGAGTGCCTAGTGCGAGTGCAACAAAACAGTATTATCGCGTCGCTTACTTTTTCGAGACGTCAATTTAATTTGTATTACTTTTCGATCGATTAAAGTGGCTTGTTTGTTTTGTGCAACTCGTACTACGCACCTAGTTTATGGTTCTTTTTTTATCGTGTAACGCCCATGTTGACGCCATCTTGTATGCCTACTTGATAGTAAAATTATTGAATTGTTTTTACGTTTGAACCTCTAAATTATTCATTAAATTATGTCGATTGTATTTTTTTTTAAATCAATACATTTTACTCTATATTTTGAGATGGATGGATATCTATTTCGATAACTGTTTCTCGCTGTCAAAGCCAGCGCTTTGTTTAATCGAGTTTGCGTTTATACATATGTAACAAATGCAATAGAGACACAATTCCTTAATAAAATAAAAAACATCATCAACGTAAAAAACACAAATGGAATAAAAGGGAATACAACAAACGCTTACGGGTTAACTTCAGAATTGTTCATCCATTTCTCGAACTCGTTCCTGGCCCAAGTGAGGCACCGGGGGGATTCCACGTAACACTCCCACATCAGTAAATTTTCTATGAGTAAGGCTTCGTTGTCATCGCGAGGCTTGTCGAGCCCGTAGTTCAGCTTTTCTAATTGCTTCTTGAGAATTATTCGCATGTAGTCCTGCGGAATGTCATAAAAAATACATTGCTGGAAGTATCTTATAAAAGAAGAATGATCACAATTGCCATACATCCACAGCAAAGATTTATGTCAAAAATTGTATAAAATCTTAAACGCCATACTTACTGTTAAAGATTAGAAAAATGCTATAATAATTCGTTAAGGGGCAGTCATGATTACAAGTACAATGAATATACTTTGATGTCGGATGTGGGGTAATTCTCTATGGACAATGTCTTCTTTGGGTTAACAGTCTATCTTATAAAGCTATTTAGCTTTCAATCAACTATTTAGTTCTGACAGCAAGACGGAGTCATACTTTGGTCGAGACGCATATAGACATTTTTTTTATGTTTTTGACAGATACCATAGGGAATAGGATATATCGGATAGACTGTAGTTGGACAAAAACACAAAAGCAAATGCTAAAGATGTAGTTACAGGTTTAGACGTATAAGGTGACTGAGTTTGTTGCGCTTATACTTCTGATGTAGCGGCGTGTAAATAGCCGAAACACGCGGGGAGCTCAATTATGAAAGATTATGTTTGTAGATTAATTATGTTGATTCCTATAAAACCTACCCTGTGAATTGAAGAAAGTGAAATGGTTTCGTCGTCAGCACCGAAAACTATTGGCCCAGTAACCAGCAGACCAGCTCAGGAACGCCTCACCAGCTCGTCTCCGCAGTTCACACAGTGAAGCACTTTCACGAAACAGACTGTCAAATCACTGCTGGGTATTTATCATGCAACTTTCAGCTGTTCATCACGGAGAAAAAACGAAGTCCTCACCAAAATTACGCGAGAAGACGCGCCCGCGATGTCAAAAAAGTTAGGAATGCAACGCAATGGTCGGCGCTCGGTGAACGGTAGCCAAAACTATGGCGCTGGTGTCGCCAGGTTCAGCGAATTCAAGAGCGCGACCCTTATGGCGCGTGAACCAAATAGCCTCAGATACTAACTTATAGAAACCATTTGAAAATAATAAATTATTATTAATGAAATTACCTATTACTTAGGTTTAGTAATAATAAATATTTGAAAAATTAATTTGGGTCACTTAAGGTGCCCAACCAACTTCTCATCACAAGCAGACATGTAATAAACCTAATAAGGGTTTCCTAAGGCTGGACTGTTATATTGCGTCGTATTGTATTTTATGGGCGAAGCTTCTGTGTAAATGTTATTAGACATTGACATAAATATAGTGGCTCGGTGATTGGCAAAAGGGTCTCGGGTTCGATTTCCTATTTGTTTAATTGAGAAAACATTATTTTATAAATTGGTTTTGAGTCTGGGTTTTCTGACTCGCCCCTGACAAAGTTCATTATCCGATACGTAACACAAGGATAAGGTTCTTTGGCGTTCTTTGGACGTCCAAAGTTGGTCTGCAATAGACTGAGATGATGATGATGATGAACACAAGGATAATAATTTCTTACTTCGAGACCATGACAATTGATTTGTTGCTTGTTTATCTCAGCCTATTGCAGTCCACTGCTGGACGTAAGCCAAATAGTACGATCTCCCGCTTTTTTTATACAGCCATTGCCAGCCATCTTCCGAAATCGTCGGTCCATTGAGCTGGGGGCGTCCTACTCTACGTTTGCCAAGGCGTATTAAATTAATAATCTAGAAGGCAAAAAGATTCCAAAAGTCTCCTCTCATCATCATCATCTCAGCCTTTTGCAGTCCACTGCTGGACGTAGGCCTCCCCCAAAGAGCGCCAAAGAGCACGATCTCCCGTATTTTCATCCATCCACTGCCAACCATCTTCCTAAGGTCGTCGGTCCATCGAGCTGGGGGGCGTCCTACACTACGTTTGCCTCCTCCTGTCCTCACCTGGAAATACACATATCCAGCGGTCGCCTTCAGATTGTACTTCAAGAAGCCCATATTATTCAGCAGCAGATCCCACACGATCTTCGAGTCTTCCCCGTTCATAACACAAGTGGTCAAGCCTAAAGCATAGCTGTAGTTGAGCTGGGAAGCCTTGGCTAAGTTGAAGGCGTCGTCGATGAGCTGTGCTTTAGTGATGGGAGACTGGACGCGGCCGGATTTTAGGGCTGCGCTGAGTAATTCCCAGTTTTTCTTGTCGTAGTTCACTCGGTAGTAACCTGCGGGAAGATAGGATATTCAGAACTGTTGAAAAAAGTGAAAAAAGCCTTATACACAATTATAGAGGACGAAGGGCTGATCACCTAGTCCTGCCCGTAATAAGAACTGGTTATAGAAGGAAATCAATCGCTTTCGAGGGGTTCAGATATATAACACACTACCTACAGACATAAAAAATGCGGAGTCTTTCAATATTTTTAAATCTAAACTAAGTAGACACATAAAATGAAATATTTCACTACGACACTAACTGTTTGTGACGACATTGTAACTTAGATTATAAGTTCTCATGTAAGTGACAAATGTCTTAATGAGAAGAAATATATTTGAACCGAACTGTTGAGGTTACGGATTTCTGAAAGAGCTAATTACAACTGAGGGGGCGTTAGACGTAGGCGGTATTTTGTGGTAAAAAGTGGCCATGGATGGTCCGGCAGGATGGCCTTTTGCGGACCCGATCCAAAGTCTAAGGGGGTAGGCATTTCTCTGAATTCAACTTCGCTTTTCCAGTGGGTTAGTGAGAGCGGGATGGAGGCTCCCTGCTCACATTGCACAGCGTGCCAGACTGGGGTACAAGCCACGAATTTGTTGTCTGAAGCGTAATTATATTGAAAAAAAAACATCATTCTGGAAAGGTGGTCCTATCATCTGATATGCCTGAGCATGGAAGTCGTGCTTCTCAACATACGATTCGAGGGTACAGTGAGTTTTAGTGGGTATACCTTGTCGGGTAACAGTTGCAAAAGTCACTGTTTTCTGACAAGGGGCGTCCCACACAGAAGCGTGCGGTGCATACAGGCAATTAGGCAGTGCCTACCTGATAAACGAAATGAGGTAGGCAGTAGGTACTTACAAATGTAAGTTATTAATAAAAATCACCGATTTTGCATCAATAAAACACATAAGTATCTACTGCCAACACAACACAACCTTGGGTTAAGTGGCATACTTAAACCCAAGGTTGTGTTGGCAAAGGCCGTATTACCATACGGCATAACAAATAAAAAACGGCTCTTGTCATACCTAAAAAGAGCATTTTCTTGCGCTACAAAAAAGGTCCTAATCAGTGGAACCAGATCATATTTTGTAATCAGCCGCTCGGTCATCCTCAACTTTATCAAATATCATGTGGTATGTAATAGTGTCTATTCTGTAACGTGTCTATGCAACTCACCGATAGCATCGACATTGACGTACAAAGCCTCAGTGCTGTTCACGTCCACTTTCACCACCTGGAAGCGTTCCTTCAGCCAGGTCTTGGGTTTGGTGCTCCATTCGACTCTAGGGGTATCTAACCCAGTGTAGCTGACGGGGATGTGCCAGAGTTGGTCCACCATCTTCTGGTAGGGATCTAGGGAGCTGGTGAATAGTTTCTGAAAGAGAATTTGTGTTTTGAAATGAGTTCTCGGCTAAGAATGAGACTTGACTGACAGACACATTGATATACGGCAAATTATAAATAATGCAATAAAGGTAGCATCCACATTCATAAGATACGGCAAACTTTTTTTAAAAGAAAGTGATTAAAATAGAGAGAGAGAGAGCGAGCGAGAGGCATATACACATATTAATAAAGAAAGAAATAAGATACACAAATAACATTGTTGCAAAAGTGTAACGGCCTTACTACAAAAAGATAGACTAGTGCTAAACACGTGTTGAACACCTGTTTACAGATAAGTCACCCAATTTGAAATGTTTGTAAGTAATATGTCTCGAATGTCAGATGTGTCAACATTTCAAATTGGTTGATTAATTTAGACAAGTGTTTAACGCTAGTCTATCTTTTTTGTAGTAAGACCATAAATGTTTAAGAACTTTTCAAATCGTATGCACGAGGAGATCATCCATGTAAACCAACATACCTGTTCAATCTCAATGACCCCTTTCCCGTAGTTCCTATTGACGTTCACGACAGGATACCCAGCCTGTCGTGTCCAGGTGTTCATGAACTCTACGACCGAAAGGTCTTTGAGCGTCGGGTCGGTTTGCGTAGCTTTAGACATGGCCAGCCATAGGTCGTTCTCTTCCGCGTTTGTGTATTTCCTAAAATATTTCAAGACATTGATGAATAGGTAAGTACGCAAATAAATATTGATAGGGTGCCAAGATACACTCGCTGTTTGTACTCGTAAATTGGTTCTGTACTTTCCGACGGTAGCTCAGCTATGCGAGCTACCGTCGGAAAGTACAGAACCAATTTAGTTATATATTGGACAAAATCACATACTTGTGCTATAGAAATCAGTAACAACGACGGTACCACAACACTCAGACCCGATGTTACTTAGAAAATTTTGTTTCCAACATTGACCCTGGGGATCGAACTGGGAACCTCAGGGACGGCGACGCCATAAATAGTCTGGCGTACTCGCCTCTCGGCTACGGCATTAAAGGGTTCCCGGCTCCGATAAGTTTAGTTTCGTAATTGAGTTTTTTTTCTAAATTGTTTCGAATTTGGGTGTGATAATAATTAGTACTAGTAACACAAGGATTTTATTTTTTTATTTTTATACGATGTTTTTTTTAAATATTTATTACACAATCAGTCGGAATATCTGTCACTAGACACAACTTATATGTCATAGGTGTGACAGTTATTCGTGAAAGATATTACAAATATTAGATACTTAAATACTCACCAATCGTTCAAATAAATAACCAGTCCTTTATGGAACAGATCCTCAGATATCGTATGGTTGAGCATTCTGATCAGATTGGCGCCTTTACTGTACGATATCTCGTCGAACTTCTGCGATATCTCCGAAGCGTCGATCACTTTCCGGGATACGGGGGAAGTGTTCTTTAACGCGTCGGAACGGAGGAGGTCCATCTTGTCGCGTCCGAACGATTCGAACATATGCCATTCTGGTTCAATCTGTAAGAATTGTTCAGTCATTCTCACCTTTGCAAGTTCTTTGTATGAGGTGTGAAAGATAATTAGTTTTGATTTCATGAAGGTGAGCTACATCAATGACAAAGAGGTAAAAGCACGGAAGATTAAATAGAGAAAGAAAATTAAATATTAACAGTCAGAACTTATTTAAATTGGTCTTCTCCACCATACTCAAAGCAGTCTTTAAGGCCTCTGCCGTGTGTGTGGTGCGCTTTACACAGTGACGAGATTGTCGAACAATTTATGAACTAGCTCGTGAGCTAAACCAAATGAAAATAAAATAAAACAGTAAAAGTAAAGTGTTCTTTGGTGTACTCTAGCATAGTGAAGCTCATACTGAGTTAGAGGTTTCACCACAGGTTAACGAAGTAATATTGAGCTATTTCGTGAGCTACACCATTGCCGACGTATGGCACGATACAAGAGATTGAATAGAATATTTATAAGACTTACATGGTCCACTCCAACATACTCGATGTACGTAGCGAAGCCTTCATTGAGCCAAAGATCGGTCCACCACTTCATAGTGACAAGGTTGCCGAACCACTGATGAGCTAGCTCGTGAGCTACATCGATGGCGACGTTCTGTTTGTCGCGGGGAGTGCTGTCCGCGTCATCAAAGAGGAGCGTTGTTTCCCTGTAAGAAAGTTTTATACATTTGTAAAAGACAATCGAAAACAGTCGACTAGGTGTCAATACTACCAGTCTACCACTTATGTTAATTACATGGGATAGTTTACAAATGCATTTAAAGAACCATTTGCGCTCGAATGCTATCGACTACCGCCGTGTTTGCTCCTTTGTCGAATGCGTTCTTCTAAAGTGCGTCCGTTTGTAAAATGCGTCTGAAGGCCACATCATTTGATCGTTTATTTAAATGCAGTCATTTAATTGTCACTCGAATAGTACCGATAGTCAGTCGATCAATAAATTTCAGGTCGAATATCACCCCTTTTTGCCCCACTCCGAGAAGATGTTTATTATTTGTGCTTCAAAATACATCTTGATTACAGACGACCTCCGTAGGCGAGATGAGCACGCCGGACTTTATATGCCGTCGCCATCTCTGAGGTTCCGGGTTCGATCCCCGGTCGGGTCAATGTAGAAAACGAACTTTTCTATATTGTCTCGGACCAGGGTGTTGTGGTACCATCGTTGTTTCTGATTTCCATAACACAAGTGCATTAGCTATTTTCCTTGGGATCAGAGCAATGTATGTGTTGTTGTCCAATATTTATTTATTTAATACATACCTAAATGTGACTAGACCCCAATTCTCCATAGCTCCACTGGAGAAATCGGGTATCGCAATTAGATCCAACTTCTCCAAGGCATACGGAACTCCAAACACATCTTCATAGTAGCTCAGCAGCTTTGGAGTTATATTCAGAGCATACTTCGCTTTATCGATAAGCTCAGGTCTGGTCCAAATTCGAATGGATTTAGTGATGTTGTCTTTGCTCAAGTAGGTAGTTTCTAAGGACTTGAAGTCGGATAGGACGTATGCAACGAGGTACGTCGACATATTGACGGATCTGTCAAAGTGTGTCCACATCCATCCTGGCTCATCGGTACTGTAAAAGAAAATGAATGTTTTTGTGTGTGGATAGGTGCTTAGATTAAGGTTTATACACATTTAATAGACAGTGAAAAAAACTTTATTCTACTCTTAATAGAGAACTCAAGAAAATTTGCAGAAAAATTAATATTTTTTTATATTTAGTTTCTCATTTTAGTATCTAGGAAAAGAAAAGATATTTACAAAAGACACAGGATATTAGCTCAAAAGTAAGAGCCAAACATAAATTGACATAATTAATTAAGCCTGGGTTGCACCATCTTACTTTAACTTCAACAAACGTCAAAAGTCTGTCAAAATCCATACAGAAACACTGGTTATAGTTACAGTTATGGTTAAAGTTAAGATGGTGCAACCCAGCCTAAGAAGAAATGTTTAAAAGAAAACAAGACAAGAAAACCATTAGAGTACCTATTAAATTCCTTAAATAGGAGCTAGAACTTTATTTTAAAGTATTACTTAAGGACTATAATATTATGATATTTGACTTTAGCTTACATGTTTTCTTGAGTAGACACTTTCATGTTGGACAGCACAGTGACATTCTCTGGGTGAGCGATACTGATCTCGAACATAGCTTTGAATGCAGGCTCATCAAAACAAGGAAAAGCGGCTCGGGCTGAGGTCGGCTCAAACTGTGTGACACCCAACTTCCTGCAAGGTAGAAAAAAAAGCAAGTGAAGACAATAAAGTCAATGGAACTCAATAGCAATAAAACATAAATGTGTCAATATTGAATTTAAATTAGGATACTCTACTCTTATTGAATGGAATTTTCCATGAATAAATATTTTACAAAGTCAACGTAACAACGAATAAACTTAATTGCTTCAAGCAGTTGAATAAATAAAGCTACTCACTTGACTTCATTTTGGGAATTTTTGTAAGTGCTTTTATAGAAACCGGTCAATGCATTTGAGATCTGACCACTAAAAAGCAGTTGTAATGTATAATCTACATTTGGTGCGAGAGCTGTCTCTAGTTTTAGAATTAATCTATCACCTGTGCCCTCTTTTATTGACACTATATTAATATTACGCACACTGCTATGTGTCACCTGTGTATCTATCGAGATAACAGGTGGTTCAGTCACTATTTGCATAGTTGTCTCTGTAGCTTCGGTCACATTTTCAGCCACCACAGTAGTTGAGATAATTTCTTCAGTCTCATTCTTATTTCCATTGCTATCTGCAGGTAATGTTTCATTGCTCTGACGTTTTGATCTTGTATGTAGCGTTTCAACTTTTTCATAAATCTGTTCGGTGAGTTTGGCGTTACCATTAATACTGAGGTTTTTTGAGTGTAATATGATTTCTTTTACTGGTTTGTTGGCTCTGATTGTGATGTAGACTTCACCGTTGAAGTTGGAGCTTTCTAAGTCTGTGTGAAGCTTAAGTCTGTAGAAGCTTGGGATTATGCTTGAAGGCAGTCTGAGGTCGGTAGCGGGCCCACTTGCTCCAAATGGTTCTGTATCATCCCAAAATTCCGCCCCCGACGAGTCCTGAGCCACCTGAAATGATGTTTTCATTTAAATAATAATTAATTTTTATGGATATTCTAAACTACATTAAACTAAAAATAACTCACTAAAAGTATTGTGATGGTATTCAAAACTATTTGATACTATCTTACAGCTAAATAAGTCGACAAATTAGGTGTTTTGGTAATTTAAGATAAATGGTTAAGGAAAAATAATTGAAAACAAGACCATGTTGTCTCGTTTGATAATATTGTCATACAACATTTTGGATACGTGTAATTAAAAATATTATGTTTCACAGTGTACTGTATTATTAATGCTATAATACTGGATTTTTAAATTGAACTTACAGTTTTGTTTCCATTTAAAAAAGCTACGATAACTAAAACTACGATGATGCAAACTTTCGACCACATTTTTATGATTAACTAAGACTTATTACAGTTACAAGTAGGAGAAAACAACAGAATTATTTATTTAACACATTTGTAGCCGACATTTTGGATACTGGGTATTATTTGCTGCTATAAATTAATTAAATTAAATTATTTTCCACGGAAACCCACAAACCCGCACAATTCCTTGACTGTCATTTTGACGTTACACAGTTTTTTTATGGACGACGACGATGTCAAAGGTGAAGGAGTCCAAGTTCAACAACATACGATTCGGACGGAACCAAAGACGGAACTGATAAAATCGATAACAATGAAAATATATAAATAAATGACACTAGGTATTTGTGACGCAAATCGCAATACTATTAGCACTATTAGAAAAAAAGAAAAAGCAAAGTAAAAAGTATTTATTTGGTTCATAACACAAATAATAAACCTCCTTTTTTAGAGTTCCGTAACTTCAACATAATGTACTAAAAAACAGAATAACAATAAATATTTAAGGGGGCTCCCATACAATAACCGTGTTTTTTTTGTCGTTTTTATAGATAATGGTACGGAACCCTTCGTGCGCGAGTCTGACACGTAGGTACCTACTTGGCCGTTTTTTTTCAATTACTGTTTAAAATGTTCAAAACAAAACTGCCAACTGTGCGTACGCACACGTGCGCGCGTTGTAAAAGGGTTCCGTATAGTCTTGTGAACCTTGGCCCTCGTGTTTGAAAATAAACTTGTGGTTGCTTGTCTTACGATTTTATTAAAAAATACCGAATTTATTAGGTAGCTCCTTGAAGGTCATCCAATGCGGCGCGAATGCGTTTTGGGCCTTAAGCTTTCCAAACAATAAAGCGTTAATATTTATATACCTTGTAATAGGTGATGAAGTATACTATGACCCCAACCAACACAGCCAGAAGCACCGCAGACAAGACGGACAGCACGCAGACGCAGGTGGAGACGAAGATACCCCCGCGGCGGCCATATTGAATGTCCTCAGGGGTTTGCGACTCGTATGCCAGGAACTGTTGCCGGCTAGTAGACAGCGTCATGATGGTCACTCATTCTGGGAAATGTTGGTCAATTAATAACAAATAAAAAAAGGAAGACTGATGCTATTTGAATGCGCGACTTGCTAGGGCGCTATAGAGTAGGTAGGACCTGGAGGCATTGAGTTAAATGTATAATGTGTTAACATTGTATATCAATGCCTGGAGGTGTAAGTATTATTGAAACATTTAAATTCCAATTCGCATACGAATTCACAAGAATCGCATACAAACTCCAAACAAACGAAAATGAATACGATTCTTAGGATTTCGTATGCAAATTGGGATTCGAAAACTTCAAAAATACTCCTCCAGCCCCTCTAGCATGTAGGACAAAACACGATATGATACGATATGATATAGCGATTTATCGCATATTTTTTGTCAAAATATGAACTTTTATCAAAAAAGCGAGCATAACCGTGACGTCGCCGGCACGGACATCCTTACTGTTTCAATAAAAGTTTAAGATGGCGGCTATGTTATCATATTTTTTAAGTAAATAGGCGATAAATCGCTATATCATATCGTATCATATCGTGTTTTGTTGATCGTGCTAGAGGGGCAGGGGACCCACTTTCTTGCGTCGTTTATTTTTACTTATTGCCAGTCACCACCACACAGTCATAATGAGTTTTTCTTTTATGAGTGAGATATTAGATTATAGCTACAGTACAAACAAGTTTTAATTGAATCTACAGGAGCAATCTATACAGGGCGCCCATTTATAGAGGTTTAAAAAAAACAAATTACATAATATACCTTTTGCATCACTTATATCTCTATTATTATTTATTAACTACGAATATAAGGTCCGATTTTATTAGTGTTCATCCTGTTAACCTGTGACTATATAGGTGAAAAGCAATCGTAAAAACCAATTTTCAAATGTGTACCATAAAAACTAAAAAAGTTAAAAATCAACAACATTGACTTCATATTGCATAAACTCGTCCTATCTTTGCTACGTTTAACCATCTGGTTATCCGCCTTATTCCTTCCCCATGTACAGAGCAAGAAAGAGTTGAAGATAGGTAGTTTATGCAATATGAAGTCAATGTTGTTATTTTGTAATTTATTTTTAACTTTTTTAGTTTTTATGATAGACATTTGGAAGTTGGTTTTTACGATTGCTTTTCACCTATATAGTCACAGGTTAAAAGGATGAACACTAATAAAATCAGACCTTATATAATATGACCTGCTATCTATTTCAACTTCAAAGGTCATGTAGGGAGAATGCAATAAGCGTTTAAAAGTGTGACAATAGTCTTAAAAATAATAATTTTAAAACATAACCAAGGATATGTTTAAATTCCTAGTTAACCTAAAAACTAAACCCGGTCCCCTCACTCAAGCTGAAACACAGCCACTACGAAACGGGTTAACTAACCACAAGAGTGTCAATATTGACGCAGGTATGTAAAAAGGTTGAACTACTTTTACGTATATCATTACAATGTCTTCTATGCACGTGCCAAATGAACGACAATGTTAATTTGCACTAAAATCGTAATTAAAATTTATTTCTTGGAAACGCAACTGGTAAATTACATTTGCAATTAGGTACCTTACTTTTGAAGTGCTATTTATTACTAATTGTGCTTTGAAAATTACCCAAGATACCTAAATTACACTTTGAATAACTACTTTTACGTATTCATTATTTTTTTTACGTAAGTAAGTATAATGTTTATTGATTTCGCATTTATGTTCTGACACACATCACAGGTGGATTTATTGTTTGTAAATAGTTTATTGATGTTACCTACTTGGAGTCATATAGCTACTATCTTAAATAAGATTTTTTACTATAAAATTAGCTTACAACTAGTCGGAGTACACGTGATACGTAGATGAATACCTACCTAAGGTACGTCTTACCCGTCAGGCCACGGCAAAGAGACACGATGAATTTTTTTGTTACGCGGCCACCGGTGGGTAATTGAAGCTTGATAGGGTAGAAATCAAACGGTAAGTCATGGTCCTGTCCTCATATAAAATTGCGTAGCAAGAAGTTCAAACGACATAAAAAGAGGGAGGTTGACGTTTAGGTACCTACTTACTTACTGTCTTCGATTAAATGTTTGTTTGAAATAAAAAAGAAGAAATACGTTCTTTCGAACAGTAAAATCTCAGTATATATATAGATATATGTACTGTAGTAAAATCGTTCTTATAATACATTTTGGTCATGTTCTGATGATGCAAAATGATCTTTGAAACAATCATCTAAAATTGCCTCATCCTAGCGTGCCAACTGTTTTATGTAAGTAATGTGAACCGATTTCGATGATTAGTTTTTATTGAATGTAGTATTATGCCATATTTTAAATTAAATTTAAAGAACTAAACTCACAGTTAGCTATAAAGCTATACGAGTAATAGGTAAAATTGTATCACGTCATGATCTAATTTAAGTATTTTTAAAATATTCTAGAAAAACAAGGTAGTATTTTACTTATTTTCCTTCCTCAAGGTAGCATTTTCCGGTCTTTTTGTAAGATTAGGTGTTGTCTTATATTTGTATTACCATTTTACATTCATGCATACGGAATAAGTACCTACTCGACGTCATAAGTATCTATTAAATCTGGCCTATGCAACTGGCTGAAAAAGATATTATACAGAATTCAAATACATATCTAAATAAAGCGCTAGGCAACGAAAAATAATATTGGCCTACTACAAAAAAGATAGACTAGGTTAAACTCTGCACGGAGAAAAAAGTCTAGTTTTATTTACCAGAATATTGATGATGTTAACTAGAACGCATAGTGCTATACGTGACAACTATGCATTTTGTAAATGATATTTAAAAAATCTCGTTTTTAGTAACAAGAAGTTTCTGGTATATTGAACACAATTTTCGGTACACTTCACCAGCAGATTTGTACTGCTAGCAAATACATGAATTGTGCTCACTAATGTGTGTTTTTTTAACACAACAAATCATGATATTAAAATAAAATCACAGGGATTGGTTGAAATTACCGTAAAAAATTGTAAAAATTACAAGATATTTAGTCATTATTAAAAAGATTAGGACACTACACACCTAAAGTTTTGTAAGGATGACTAGAACTTTTATAGTACTTAGCGTAATTTCGTGTTATCTCTACTAGAATTATAGTTGTAGCTGCAAATAATATTTAGGTTGTCACATACCACAATATGGAGTTTTGTTAAGATTACTAGATTATACCATATAAACCACTTAACGTTTTGTTTTATCTACCAGAATGGTTATAAGTGTAAAAATATTGTTTAGATACCACAACAGAAAGTTTTGTAAGGATTACTAGAATATATAAACCACCCAACGTTGTTTTCTGTACTATCTACCAGATAATGTTGTAGCTGCAATGAAGTATTGCTTAGGTTTTCACAAATCTGATGTGAGATCAACAATATTTTCTGGTTGGCATAACCAGAAAAAATTGTGTTCTTTTTATACTGGGCTGTTGACGTTACTCATTTTCAGCTCCTTCAGGCTTCCTGAAAACGTATAGCCGGAACCATCGTGCCACAAAATGATTTTAAAAATCAACTAAAAACCATGGTACGGCAACTACGACTATACGCTTACAAAAATCTGAAGAAGCTAAAAACAAATAACATTGTAAACCTGCTGTAATTAAAATGAAACAATAAATGTATAATTAAATGTTTTGCTTTATTTGGAAAGGGTGTTTTTATAGTTACATTAAGCATTATTTTAATAATCAACTACAAAGGGTTTCTTGATAACAAAAAATATTACTGATGTTTTCTACTTATGTGTTTTACCTTTTAACAGTATTTTTTCTCATTAAAACATAAAGTTCTGAATAAGGAATGCTCGAATATGACTTTTTCATCATATTCTCATTCTCATTATTATTAATAACATAAATATTTTATACTATCACAAACTTAGTAACAAATATTTCTTGTAAAATGGATTCCTTTTACATTTGTTTTTAACACTAGACATTAAAATATTTATTATTTTTCTTAATAAGATATTTGCCATACATAATCATCATAAGGAACTAAATCACCAACAATGAATCCGATATACCTCACAAATACAATAAGTTCTGAAGCTGACATTTTCAAATTATTTGCACGTAAATGATCAGAACAAAAACTTCGAGGTTTATTATTTTTATCTGAGCCAAAATCAAAAGACGCAATCTTATTATTTAAAATATTTAGTAAAAAATATTACCTACTATGAAAATTGTGAACTGAAATGTCAAACCATGTTCTCCGTGAATATCGTTTCTTGCAATTCTGTCGCGAGGTCTAAATGCCTCTCGTCACTCCTGTTTTGATGGCCACCAAGACTTCTTCGTATTTTTAGTCACTGGATTGCCAAGAAGAAGCAGCAGAAACATGAAGGCATACATATAGATGTTGTTTCTTGCAATGCTGGAGTTATCCGGTCTTCTTTTTCTGAAAATCGACATAGAATGTTAATTTGTACACTATACTAAATAATAATATAAATCTAAACACTTATACAGATTGAGTTTTTAATGAGTATTCTCAATGAGTATTTATCGAGTTCTTCTTGAATATAAACTAATAATCCTATACCTACCAAAAGTTATATCAAGGCTTGAATGACTTTTATATCACCGTCCAAACCTCCTGAGAAGATTCCCGTGAACAAATCTTTCTATTAGACCAACTCTCTAACTGCAAAAAACAATCAGCTGCTCCATACAAAATATTAATATTCATTTGACCACAATGTATGGACCAGTAGAATTTTATTTTTGAGTTAGGGAGTTGGTCCTACAGAAAGAGTTGTTCGTTTGTATCACGGGAATCATCTTAGAAGTTTTGGATGGGGATAAAAAAGTCAACCTGTATAATCATGAGTAGAACACTATATTAAAATAAGTTTACTCATTAAAGTCACCTGTAAATACAATTAAATACTACTTACTTATATATTCAGATATTCTTCAGTGAATGCGTTTAAATTGTGATCTGGATGGCGACTGTATTTTTCACCGTCAATTCAAGAATTTACATTTTCACATTATCACCATTTACCTACGAATAACAGAACAGGGACGCGCACTTCAACAAGTCAAAACAGTTAATTAACGCGGCAAGTCGACGCTAGTCCGTCGTCGATACCCTCTCTTCTTGCCCCGCGCCCGGAAACACTAAATGATTTCGTTCACTTTACAAAGTAATATTTTAATATAATAATAATTGCTGTTAGTACTAAAATATTATTACGTAATTCGTATCAGATAAATTACATTATGGGAAACCATTGTTTCTGTTTAAAAATGATTTTTTAATATTAGAGTCAAATATATGTCATGTAATTCGTAAAAGAGAGCGGTACAGATAACAATAACTTCTGGTAGATTGTAACCATAAAATGTTCGTGCCTGTTACTAACTCATTATTTTATTCTTTACTAAGAAATTAATAACTAATACTTTTTATAATATTTAGTACACTAAACTTATTTACCAGATTTTTTTAGTATTCGCAAATAAGCGACTATTTATCCTCATGACTAATGCTGATATAGCTCGCAATTTTTTGTTAACTTATACTAGATTTGTTTTTACAAGTCGTTCTGGTAGTATTGTAAAATATTTTTTTCTCCGTGTGTCTAAAGATTAGTCCACCAATTGAAAATGTTTGTTATCAATATGTTTTGAATGTCTAACGTATCCACATTTCAAATTGGTTGGCTATTCTTTAGACATGGCTTAAACCAATCTTTTTGTCAAGTAATGAATTAATAACCATGTGTTGCAACTAGTTAAATAAAGGTAATTATTTTCCAAATTACACTCCGTGTATTTTGACTGCAAAGCCAGGCAGGCAGTTCAGGCTTCGTATCCAGCTAGGAACAAGTTTTGGTGTGATGATGATGAGAACGAGCTTTTGCATATAGGCATTCATCTAAATATGTTTATTTTTAATTTGACTAAATAGCTTGTCTCTGTGCAAGAAATGTATTTAATTTTAAAAATTTGATATCGAATTATCCTTTTTTTTTGCGAATTTTTTTTCTCAATTCAAATGTTTTAAATGTTTTTATTATACCTAGTGTATAATAATAACATTGTTGTTAGGTAATCTCTACATTTCCCTATTGTGTCTATAATTCATTGTTACCTTGATGCCTACGTACCTCATTTAACTACTTAGGACTATAACTAATAATATTGTTATTCCTGTTTCTATGCGGGGTATCCTTGACCATGAAATAATCTTATTCTAGACGCGACAAGTAATACTCATTTATACACTATAAGTAGGTAATACTAATTATTTTTAGATCGATCAATTGTGACGAGTCTACTCCGCTGTCCGCGTAGGCGTAGTCAATTCTAAGTCTATGGCTGTCCGTCCGTCTGCCTGTCTCATGAACCGTGATACTAGACAGTTGACATTTTTACAGATGATATACCTAATTCTGTTGCCGCTATAACAATAAATACTAAAAAAACAGAATATAATAAATATTTAAAGTCCCGTCCCATACAACACATGTAATTTGTTTGCTGTTTTTAAAGATAATGGTACCTACGGAACCCTTCGTGCGCGAGTCCGACTCGCACTTAGCCGGTTTTTTAAACTATCTTTGAGGCTGGACTGGATAGTGGCTGGATAATTTGGTGTGATGGTTGAAAAAACAATTTATTTATCAATACAGAATGTTGTTTTCAGCAGTCATCAAATTGAGGGAAGATAATGTGTCATCAATAGATACTAACAACGTTTATGGGGTCAACATTGAAATCATAAATAATCATTGCTGATTCAAATATTATCTATCATCAAGATAGAGTTTTATTAGTTTGTATAAAAAAAAAAAAAAAAACACGATTTTGATGTACATTTGCCGCCTTGGCTACTGTTTAAAACCACAGCCTGTAAGTTTTATATTTGTTTTTGTTAAAGTAAAAGAGTAGTAACAGACCTACGCACATTTACATTTATAATTTATCGTCAGCTCCTTGTGTGGTCCTGTCGTAGCCTTTAGTTAGGGGTTCTCACGGGCGCCGCCATCAGATTTTATCTTTACTCTCTTGTTTTACATTTGGCAGTGGAATAAGTAATAAAGTGTTTTACAACCGAAGGCAATTTCATTAATTTTTTTCAGGAAGGTGTATCTGCACCACATTTTTTAATATAAAATTAGGCTTACGGCTAGGCGGCCTGTGTATTCTAAGTGTTCACAGATAAATAGTGGTGGAGGATACTAAATTTATTGACAAGGTGTTAAAAAAATTGTACAGCAACTTTATTTATTTTATTTATTTATTTATTTATTGCAAACTTTACAGCATGTAAATTTAACTTAAACTACTTAGAATTAAATGCTTACATAGCCAATAACAAAGTTTGTCATATTAAAATTAATATTATAGGACGGTAAGACACGGAAGGGTTATACGGAAAATATTTACCAAAAGTAGAAACTAAAAAAAGAAAAAAGAATAACAAGATATGTCCGGTGAGTGTGTGTGATGTGTGTGCGTATATGTGTGTATGAGTGTGAGTTGAGTGTGTGTGTGATGCTCTATTTACTGGGGTGATTCGCAAAATTTTGGCAGTTTCCGTACTACGTGTGAGATGAATCGAGTACGTGTCAAAAAGAAAATATCGACTTCGCTAAATCTGTCTTCAAAAGTGTGCACAATTCTGTGCAGGACAGAGTGAGCAGCATAGCAACTTAGTCGCCTATATTTTTAATTCCAACATTAGCGTATAAATAAAAAAAAAAAAACTACAGGTTTTTTTTCAGACAGAGGCTGCGACCGGCGCCCATGAAGGTTCCAATCGAAAACTTTAAGCATTTAAAATGTATTCCAATCGATAAAGGGCAATAGGCCCAAGCTGTGATCCACGGTTAGTAAGTACAGCAAATATTTCCCGATAACGTATAGTAATACGGGCGCGTATCGAATCGTGCGCTGCGACGCGAATGGGTTACGATAACGCGCGCTAATGCTCGTATTTCCATGTTCTCTAATCTACATTTAAAAATATTTCAACTTTTCCACTCTGGTGTGAATTAAACAGCCTTGAGGCCATGGATCAATTTTAAAAAGGACATGCTTGTTACTGATTAATTTGAGTTTTCTTATTTTCTGTTAAACCATTAATAGGTATTGTAATATATACCTATGTGTTATAACAACACATCACAATATAAATTGCCTACACGGGTATTTATGCAACGCCTAGATATATTAATAGTAGCATGTACTATAATTTTAGGAATAAAATAATTAATTAAATTTAAGTTTTAAATGATAAAATTGCGTTAGGCAAGTGCTAGGAAGATTGATTTTATAAGCCTCTGAAGCACAATTCCAATAATATAACAGTAGGTGTACCTACGAGCGATCGCACCAAACTGGATTTTTGTCTGGTCCTGCGTTTGATTCTCAACCAGAATTGTGGTTATTATTATTTAAACTTTATTGCACAGACAAAAAACATGTGGTACAAATGGCAGAGTTAATGCCAAAAGCATTCTCTACTCTAAGGTTATGGGTAAGGTTAGACGTCAATTAATTTAAATTTATTTATATTATTTATTTTTATAATGAGAACTTGTTGCTGAATTATTAAAAATACTGCATTTTATACATTCGATCATTTCATTTATTCCCCTTACTTTTATATAAAAGAATATTCCGACATCGCCGACTTATAATATAGGGACATACAATGTGTGTGATACGGGCAGTACTTCTGACCCGTTAAGGCAAGTTTGGTATCTAATTTTATTGAAAAAAGGGGTTCAACACAAATCTGCGAAAAATACAAAAATAAATATTCTTTCGAAAATAGTTTAATTTTTTTTTATAGCCGACAAAACCCTAAACATCAGAAATGAAGATTATAGTCAGTTACGTGTTCTTTTAGCTATCTGTATCTATGGTATTTCTTTCGTGTTTCTACGACTCATGAGACCTTTGATGAAACCTTGGTTACTGCCTAAATTATTTAAAAAAACAAAATGGTCGCTATTCAAAGGGGGTGAGGGTTTGACCCCCCAAATTATTATTTTTGTCGATAAAATATAACGCATCCCATATCACAGTGTGTCGTGTGGTGTCGGCACGTTAAAAGAATTGCACCCCCCTTCTCTTCCTATGGGTGTCGTAAGAGGCGACTACAGGAGAACCGCCTAGCAGCGTCTCCTCTCCACCATTGGCCAAACTGCGATCGCCAACCCGCCTGCCAAGCGTGGCGATTATGGCAAAATCCTCCTTTTGGAGAGGCCTGTGTCCAGCAGTGGAGTGATATAGGCTGGTGATGATGATGTGATGATCACAGTGTATGGTTGAGGGAGATATAGTGAATGATCACTGTTGATTGAACAACACTAAAATATTAATAACTTTTTTGTTCACCCTACCTGACTAATTAAATAAGCGGCTCATTATACAGCCATAGTATTAATTTGGATGAGACAAAGAGACAAAGACAGTGAATGAATAGTCTACAATCTTATAACTGCACGGCTGATGGGATGCCTTTAGAATTTAAATCCGTGATTAAGGTTTAATTGCTTGTTGTGCTAGCTTTAGGTTATAGTTAACTAATCATAAGATGATTGCCGCTTTAATTTTTAACCCTGAAGAAAAAAGGGACGTGTTATCTGTTACGAGTAACTGTTTGTCTGAGTGTGGAAGTTTTATTTTTTTTGTTTGAAAGGTGACTTGGTTAAGACTCATTGAGAAGGTCAGAATAAATAGGTTAATTATATTATCGAACTTAAAAATTTTCATTTTGAAATAAAAATTAAATTAAGGATAAAATAAAAATACCACTCGGAGATAAAAATAGAAGGAGCTGGGAATTACTTAATTAAATGACAAAAGCTCACTTTTGAGGTATTTGTTGTAGTTTTTTTTTTAATAATTTTGACTGGCTTCTGTCCGCGGCTTTGTCCTTGCAGGTTTCAGAATTAAGTAAATGACGAATGAACCTTATTTATAAACAAAACTATATAATAGAATGCTAAGCTATATATAAAGATAGATGATATTAAATGTTTGCCAAACTTTTACTAAACCCGTTTAGCCTGCTTAGAAACAAAAACCTTTACTGTCACATGCAATTTAAAAAACATTAGAATAGTTTGTTACGTGATTGCTACCATGTACCTTATTTTTGAGTTCCCGATATTTCGGCACTGTTGCAAGCGCCATAATCACGGAGTAACATGTACATGGTAGCAATCTCGTAACAAACTATTTTAATGTTAGTGACCATGAAAGTTTAAAACAATATAAAAAACATTAGTTTTTATTTACCATAATAAATATTTTTTTGTTATTCAAAAATATACACTCATAGTTAAGTAATTAAATTGCCTTGGATGGTTCAGCGATCTCGAGGTTTTAGTTCAATTTCGAGGGAAACCAAGGCAACAGTTTCCTTTTTTTGTAATCCATGACCAGCTCAGTTATTTCGTCATGATTTTAGACGCATTTGAGTTACCTAGTTAGTTTATTTGAATTGGACGACTTAAATAAGTTTAAGGTGTTTCAAAAATATCTGCCGTGGCTGCGATGGAGGAAAGTATTACTTAGGTATATAAATTACGATAGAAAATAAATTTCATGCCGCGGACGTGTTCAGTTTTTTTATAAAAAATAAAATAAAATTAAAGATTAAGCTTCATTTTGATTAATTAAAACCATCCACACGCTGTCCAACAACTATATAGTATAATATTAAACTATACGTTGGCTTAAAAAAAAATTGCTGACATTATAGTTACGATTATATTCGTTAATAACTGCTGTAGTGCTGTAGCCTGTAGCTAACAGAAAAGCCATTGACGTATATAGAAAAGAATATAAAAATTATTTGTACCTACATATTTTTAAATCAGCGGGTTCTAGATTATTTGAATTCGAATCAGAATCATGACGAAACGCAAACATACCTTGAAACAATGAAGTACTATACATATTTATTTGACTTACCAATCCGCTGTTTTAATTAGGAAACTTATTTGAAAACCTCGTATTTGCAATACAAGTATTTTTATGTAACCGCAAAACACAATAGATGTCGACAAATAGTTATTCATATACCGCACATTGTATCTAAAAATATCACAAACTTTAACAAAACCGCGTTGATTTATTTTCAAAAAAACAAAAAAGAATCTTCAAAGTTAATGTTAAAACGATATATTTTTTAAAAAATCACTCTCAAACACTGGCCACTACCGAACATAACTTTTTTGGTATTTTTGATACGGATTTAAAACTAAAACTTTCGTAATTCGATGGAGTGCGCGGAGAGTAGTTTACGCGTCACGAATCTATGGTATTATGCACGTTTCTACACAGAGTATTACTTTACGTATTCCGTAACCAATTTAGCGAGACCCCCCTCAGCTGTGCATTATGCGACATCTAGTACTAAATCGAGTGGGACGATCCAATAGAGGGGTCCTTAGCAACTGGTCGATGCAATTGTAAGAAAAGTCTGTAATATTTTCCATCGACCTTGCAAGGTAATGTCTGGTCTTAACGACAACCTGTACAGTTCTGTTCATGTCTGCCAGCATGTTTGTTCTTATTTTATTTAAAATGTTGTTATTTTATTTATGCTATGCTATCGTTTAGGTGTTTGAAGCCAAATGGCAAAAAAAAAAACACTGAAAAGAAGATTAAGTATAATGAAAAATATAAACATTCTTAGCTCAAGATCTTTTACCTCCACCTTCGCAATAGTACCTATCTGCGTTCAGTAGACGACCGTCTGGTGTAGTGGTTCGCGATCCGGACTGCAATGCCTGGCGGTTGCGGGTTCGAATCCCGTGAGGGGCAAATGATAGTGTGATAAGCACGAGCATTTGCACCTAAGTTATGGATGTTTATAAATGTATTGAAGTATGTTTATCCGTTATGTAGTCGCCATAGTACAAGCTTTGCTTAGTTTGGGGCTAGATAATTGGTGTGATTGTGGAAGGAAACAATTTATTTATTATTTATTTAATCATTTACTAACAACAATTTTAGTTGTTACGATTTGTATGGGAAAGTGTGAGTTAATGATTTTTATTACATTTATTTATTATTATTAGGGGAGCCCCTGTCACCTAAGAGATACTTCGAATTGCGAATCAACCTATATACCCAATCTTGTTTATTTTCAGACTAGTAAATCTCACGGTATGGGTAATGGAATCCTATCCTGCACTAAACACTTGACGGTTTTTCGTTTACCTCGAAAACTTTATGCATTTCATACAGGTTAATTATGCCTTAATTTGATAAAGTACCTACCTATTATCCTATCATGGGCGTAGTAGAACCACAGATTACCTAAAAGGGAGAACTACTAACAGGAGATTCATGAATATAATTGGTAATTCTAAATTTTCGTTTAGCAAATGTAAAAGGTTTATAACATATTTGGTAAGTTTTTAAATGCATCGTCTGCTTAATTATACAGGGTGTTAGGTAAAATGGTATATCGAGCCGAAAGTAACCTATAGTGAAGTCAGGAATTTGATATCATATTTTTTTTTAATTTTCGCACAAATATATTTTTTTAATGTATTTTTTTTTTCAAAAATGACGATTAATCTTATTTCACCATACTATTTATATGCCTAAGTTTACAGAGGCTAGTTTCGGCTTGATATACCCGTTACCTATCAAACATACTGTAAAATATTTGAAAACCACATTCATTGCTCTGACCATAAAGTCCAGTAACAACGAAAGTACTACAACACTCATGCCCTAGACAATTAAGAAAAGCTCATTTTCTACATTGAAGAACGGAACCTGGGTCTTTAGACTGTGACTGTGTGTGTGATGGTGACGCCAAGTCCGAAGTGCTTTGTTAATTAAATGTACCTTATACAGGGTGACTTTTTGTTGCAAAAAAAATCATTCGAGCAAAATGACGTATGGAACAGCTGATTTTTTTGCAGTTAAAGAGTTGGTCCAAAAGAAAGAGTTGTTCGTTTGTATCACGAGAGTCTTCTCAGAAGGTTTGGATGGTGATAAAAATGTCAACCTGTATATAGTTTACCTATCAACTGTTGGAATAAGCTGAATGCGAGCTGTGCCGTTCTAAGTGAGAGGTTTACGCCCAGCGTCGACTTATACCAAAAGTTTGTGATGATAATGAAAATCCTTATTTGCATACGATAAGCCAAGAATCATTTAAGGATTTTGTATGCAAATATAGTGCTTCAAAACGTTAAAATAGACGAATATTTCGCGACAGTGTCCTTTAATGTATGACTGGTTTTATTACTTTGCCAAAACCTGCAAGATAGTGTTGATAAGATCATAAAACTCAAGTTCATCATGACGATTACGAGTATCAGCACATCAGTATACATGTATCAAGTATACATTCTGCTGGTGGTTGTACTGCTTAAACACCGATATTTACTAGAATTAACCTCAACAAGAATTTTTGTATGCAACCTTATTAACCAATTTGTAATTAGCTTATTATCTTATCTATAGCTATTAAGTATGAGAAAATCTTATATGCCCATAAGAATTGGTCAAGCCGTTTCGGAAGAGTTGTGATTGTGACACGAGAATTTTAAATATAAGAGTACCTTCATTAATTAAATAAATAATGGATAACATCACATATATTGCTCTGATCCTATGGTAAGTAGCGAAAGTACTTGTGTTATCGAAATAAGAAACAACTATGGTACCACAACACCCAGACTCGAGTCAATATAGAAAATTTGGTTTCCCGACCCGACCGGGGATCGAACCCGGAACCTCAGAGATGGCGACGCCATGTATAGTCCGGCGTACTCGCCTCTCAGCTACGGAGGTCGTCGTTATTATATTAAGTTAGGATTTCCAAAGCAAAGTAAAATAGAAAAAGAATAAATTATAGCACAAAAGATGAAGATGATAAGTTTTAGAGCCAAAACCAGAAATTCTTGTCAAAAATTTATGTCTATTACAAAATTATACATTACCAGTATGATAATGCCACTTGATACACAACTATATATTCTCACCAGTCTCGTATGATGATGACACTTGATATACAACTATACATTCTCACCAGTCTCGTATGATGATGAAACTTGATGCAAGAAGCAGGCGCAGGAACCGACTCGGTATCACCAGGATGGAGGCCTGCTTATTAATCCATCCTTGCCGAGGATTTAATTCTTGCACAAGGAAATGCACGCATGGATGAGACAAAGCATATATTCTCGTTCATGACAAACAAAAATTACAATTGAATGAGCTATAAAGCTATTCATGTTAATAATTTACGTTTAAGCATTGGTTGAAGGAAAAAAAAAAAAATTAGTAGAAGTAAATGTATGCTGTATGCCTAAGATCACGGTCCCCGCTGAAAATCAGCGTCATGATGACAGGCTGTCACGACAAATGCTAAGCCTTTTTACCCGACTACCAAACGAGGGTTATGTTTTTGACACATTTTCTTTTCATGTTATATTTTTTTTCTTTTGTTTCTGTGTTATGTCTATTATATAATTTTCTATTTCTAATGGAAATTGATAATGGTGACCTTGTAACGGTTATTTTGGAAGGTACGATAAAGGGATATAAAAAGAGGGACATAATGAAATTACGACTGAAAGAGAAATTGGACGTGAAGGCAGGCGAAGGTTTTGAACAGAATAAGATGGTAAAGCCTCATCAAAAAGAGCTAAGTCTTCAATAATGATTGAATATCGAACGAACTCAGAACCTTACCTTGACTTTTTTATTATATGAATAAGACATTTGGTTCTTAGAAGACTGCTGTGTCTGTGTGTTCAGCAGGCCACGTCGCAGCGTCGTTAATTAAATAAAAAAGTCGCATATTTTTTGTTCCTTCTATGTCACATTAAGATTCTTTACATCTTTGCCCTCCAACAACTGACTTCCTTAACAAAACTAGTCGTACATTGTAATTTGAGTGCACGTCATTATAAAAATTATGAGCGTTTTGTAACATTACCCATAACGCGATAGAAATTGCCTTTACCTTGGCATTAAATTGTTAACTTTAACGTCAAATTAGCTCCAAGATTGACATTGGAGATGAAACTGATTTTTTACTGATGAGTCATTTTCATGAGGTCAAGGTCATTAAGCCGGACATTACTCATTGAGGTATAATGTACTAGTGTACTAGAGAATACATCTCGAAATTAATGTTTCAGCCAAGCATTGTAGCCCAGTGGACTACAAAGTTTGAACGGTGAACAATAAAGAAGCAGTTTTGACAACTTCAATTATTGACACTGACTGAAGCTTTGTAGTCCACTGGACTACAATGCTTGGCTGAAACATTTAGTTCGAGATGTGTTCTCTAGTACGCTAGTACATTATACCTCAATGAGATTACTAGTGTAAGTAAGCTTGTCTGCATTCTGCAATGAGTAAGAAGGGAAACAATAGTGATATCATACGCGAAACTAAATTAGAACATCATCAACGTAGTGGGCCGTTGACGAAATCTTATCAGCTGTGGTATGTTGCTAATCAAATTGGGAGTGACTAAAAGGATCGAAATCCGGTCATGATAATAGTCAACGCATCTGCAGATTACAAATTCAGGAGGGAATAAATTATAGAAAGGAATCAGATTTGCAGTGGTTGTAACACTTAACACTTTAATTGTATATTAAAAATAAGTCATGTACGCATTAAAAAAAAGTAAAATTATCAGCCTCCATATGTTCAATCAAATACGGTTATATGGTTAACAAGTAAACCAATATGGTTTACTTGTTAACTTGTAAATGATTGTTATAACTTTGCGTTGCGAGAACTATTGTTGTAAGAATTTACTGTAATTTTGTATTTCTTATTGATTTAAGAAACTCTCAGCCATATTTGCTTACTAGCCTGAAAGCCAGAGATATCGCGGAAAATACACACCAAAATTAAATTGTCAACTTCCTCTTTTTGAAGTAAATTTTTAAAATTGTTCCTGAGTGCACTGTTAGTAATGTTTCCTCAAAAATATGTTTTTTTTTCTAGGTTTTTTATCACACGTCAGGCTAAAGATGTGTTGCTATATTTATTATTTTATTTGGTCACGGTACTGTGGTACTATTTATAAAGGGTATACGATCACAGACATATGTTGAAATGTTTGATTATCCACGAATGTATTACATGCAATGGATGATAAAACCAGTGAAATCCGTAATGAGTGATTTGTTTCACGAGTCAGCCAGATGTGGCAGACCGTTACATACAACACAGTATATGACGGGGCCGCCTTATTGGACAATAAAACGCGCTACGGTACGGTTTTATTCCGATTTCGTATTGGATTGGCATTTATTGGGCGTTGTTCCATGTTATTATGACGTATGTTTATGGAGCATTTCATTCGGAGGGTCTATGTATGTATGTATTTCTGATGACCGGCACCGTTGTTTAGCGCTCAGGACTACAATCCAAGGGATTTTGGGAAACAATGAAAATATTATATTGCTTGATTAGTATTTCTAATGCTACGGCCACATCACCTTACCGTTTACCGCCCATTTAGCGCATTAGTTATGACATTAAATTACTGCCCAAATTAACGCCCTAAGTGGTGTGGTTACACTAGAGATTACCGAGATATGGTAATGAACAAGGCAATAAATATGTCATTTTTCAAGATGGCGGCTGAAGTTGCGGCGGTGTTGTATTTTATGGCTGTCAATTACTATTACATGAATCTTTTACATTATTACAAAATTAAACCAAGACTTAAGCATTCCTCAAAAATTTGACCACTCCATATCGGTCAGCACATGCTTTTCGGTCGAGCTCATGTCGCACACAGATGACTGAACAAACGGTAGTGTAGCCACTTCACGCAAACATTACCGCGGTAATCGTCTTTTTTTAATTATTTTTTAAAATTTTTATTTTTTATAAATTTTGGACTACAGATGTCTATCTTTGATGTGCGAAAAAGACCGCCACCGGAGCTATTGCCTACCGTTATAATATGCCATATTGATTGATATTGTAAAATTATGGCCATAAACCGTGGCTACACCTAGGTGTTGTTTCAATTATGGCCATAATTAGGTATTGCAATATCACGGTAGTGTGGCCGTAACATATCGGAAGCGATGACTCTGGCAGCGTATGTAGAATAATAGATACACCCCATTCTGAGAGGCAGTCCGGCAGTTCAGGGTTGATAATAATGATCAAGATTTGTAATAATAATAATTAAGACACTGAGAAAAAAAATCTTCTCTAATGCATTAATACTTATCACCGGCCACTGATGGACGTGTAGCCTATCTCACATGAAAGCTTATCTGTGTCCTAGACCCTGTATATCTCAGCTACTAACTCTAGATATGAATCAATACAATTCACCATTTGTCATGTTCCGGAATTATGGAATTAACATCCATTTTCTGGTATCTCGCAACATTCACATCTTCATTCTTTGGTACTAAAAAATTAAAATTGAATTTGCAAAGGGCGTCTTCTAGGAATCCACCAGAGCATTGAAAAGGGGGTCACACTACATTTACCAAGCAATTCCTTTAGCCATTAGGTATATGGCGTTCAGACCTTTGCCTAGTCGGCGTTTTTTCAACTGCATCGATTAGCCTCGCGTTATGGCAACTCCTGAACTCCTTGTTTGATCGTTTTTGCTTTCGAATCGAAGATAACCTACCTGTGCCAGCGTTGAAGATGATGCCAGCTTTCAATCGTTGCAATTGGCGTCCAGCAACTAACTACTGATGCTAAACTGTGAGTGGTTTCATGTAAAATTTTCTAGAGTTCATCTCAATGACCTTCAGAAAAGTTGTCACAGAGTTCACCGGAGTTACTTTACATAAGTACGTATCTATTTAGTTCCCTAACCAGTGCCTCCGAAATCGCCGTGCCCGCTAGTAAATACGATTAACAAGGGAACACAATCGCAGTGTCGTCATTGCAAACGAGGCATATCCTGGCAATTGAGCGGGCTCCCTTGCTTGCGCGGAGCCAGTCTCAAGTTCGCATCCAGGCGAACATTGTCTGCAGGTGAGTGGTATTTTGTTTTTGCGAAATTTATTTATTTATGTATTAATTTAGCTATTAAGTGAGAAAGCAGATTTGGTAACATCTCCATTTTACGATTATCAATCAGCAGATTAACAAAAGAATTTCCCATTTTGCAAATATCTATTGCAAATGCCTTTTTGTTTGTTTTAATTTATCTTCACTTTAAAGATTTATTAAGTCTTCTACATTTTCCTGATAATCTTAATCATAGGACGATGTTCAAAGACATCAGCATTCATACAATTCATTGGATTGGAATGAGTATCCGTCGTAGTAACCAATCTTGCGGTTGTTAAAATAATTTATTTAACAATAGACTCGATAAAAAAAGCTATTTCACAAAAGGCCTTATTTGTCTTTGGCAGTTTTAAAAAGACGAATGTAAATAAACCTTGACGCGTTTGTGTAGATCAAAGGAGAGCTGAGGACAGGATGTTTGTGTGGGGCGTCGTGACCGCGGGCCTGTGCCTCTGTGGAGCGTACTGCCTGCCGCCGGATAAGGTTTGTTATTCCTAGGGCTATCACATTACAGTTTTTCACTCCTTCGCACTCTTGGACTGGGTACTGACTACTGACCCTAGAGTGATCCTTCACAGAACAACCTTTTACAATTCATAGTACAAAATGTAAGTGAGTATGAAATTCCTACTAACCTGCCCTGTGTAGCTTTGTAATAGCTTATTTATGGGCTAGGTATTGACCATAGTGACTCTTCGAAAGGCTGTCAGGCCACTCGGCGTAGAGTCTTCGAGCGTCTGTTGCCAGATAAGGTTTGTTATTCCTAGGGTTACCACATTACCGTTTAGTGACTCTATCACACTTTTGGACTGGGTACTGACTACTAAACCTAGAGTGATCCTTCACAGAATAACTTCTTAACAATTCATAGTAAAAAGTATGAGCGAGTACGAAGTTCATCTAACTTGGTCTAATGTGTCCTTGTTATAGCTCATTTTTGGGCTAGGTATTGTTGACCCTAGAGAATGGTATGGATGGCTACGATCAAGGAATGGACAGGAATTGGAAATGTGGGTAGACTTCTGCACTTGTCAAGGGACCGTCGACCCTTTGCAGTACTAGTACTAGTTGACCTTCACTAGTTGGTGAGGCACTCTTAGAAGAAGAAGATTGACCCTAGTTTGAGCCTTTAGAGATGCGCTGAGGTCAGTAAGCCTAGCAGGGTGGGGCGTTGTGACCTTAGATTGTTGCTTACCGCCATTTAAGGTTTATTCCTAAGATTACCTCATCATCGTTTAGTGACCCTTTACACTCTGTGGTGTGCATTGATCCTAGTATGACAATTCAGAAAGAAGACATGTACCTATGCGTGCGTACTGCTCGTCGCCGGATAAGGTTTGTTATTCTTAGGGTTACCTCCTAATAGTTTTATCACTGTTTTCCGCGTACTCAAGTTTGGTCCTTCAGAAAGTCAGTTAACACTTCATACTCACTCGGTCTGCAAATGTTATAAATAGAAAGAGTGCCTTTATGTAGTTTAAATTTAAAGGATCTATTTTTGTTAGACTTTTTATAGGACTTATTCTTTTCATTCTATCTGTATGATATTTTGGTAGGTGAATCGTGTGCCCGGATGTCATCTTAATACACCTGATGGTATGAGCTATCGTTGTCCATGGGTTTGCAATATTGCTTTGGCATATTATTTGTCGTATTAGTTGGAATTTAGGCAGGTTGGAAGTAAATATTATTTTTAATTCCACTATCTCATAAATATATACTTCCAATAGCCTTCTTAACTTAACAGAATTTGTACAATAGCGACCTTTACACATTTTATATTTGTCTTAAAAAGGCCTGATTTTTTTCTCAAAGTGAGAGTATATCCTTTAATTCTGAGGCAGCCCTACATAGAGTGCCACCGGATCTCAGCGTCATTTAATGGAGGCACTTATTTTGAGGCAATGGGCTATTTGGGTCACAATAGGTACGACAATAGGGTTTTTAATACACGTACGATAGTTAGGTAGAGAAATCTTCAATATACCCTTACAAAGCGGTTTTTCAGCAACAGTATGTAGATAAATTAATTTTATTAATGGCAAAACTTGGCAGTTAAATGAGGTATCTATCACACATTTTGATCAGACATGAAAAAATAGCCATTTAATTCAGAAACCTTCGACAACGAATTATTGTCATCCGATAAATCACTTGACACTTACGCTATAGGCATCATGACCAACCGTTTCAAGATTGCGTGCCATTTTTGATTTGTGCCAAACCCTAATGGCACATCTATAAAAGCCCACAATTCCTGTCCCTCCCTCCCTTTTGTGGAGACAAACCCCCAAAAATCAAAGTTTTTTAAAAATTCCAAATTAGCTCAAGGGCCGCATGTCAAAGGCTCGAAGGTATCTGCGGTTATGCCTGCAGTATACCCTAGAGTTACGTAGTTTATTGGTATTCACTCGCTATCGAATGGATCTGAACCGGGACCTGGTTTGGATGGTTCATTCACACACCAGCCATCACAGAGCAGCAGATCTCGCACGCAGAGTTTAACAACCAGATCAAATCAAGGTTAGAAGACAATTGACGATCACACATTATCATAATAGAGACTACGATTTGGCAAACATGACCTTTAACGAGTTTAGGGACACATTGAGCTCAACCAGAGCAAATGCAAGAACTTTACTAACCTAAATTCTATAGTTCTGTACAATGTGTTACCAATATTATTTAGCAAATGAATATTTAACAAATAAAAGGTCCGATTTTATTAGTGTATATCCTTTCAACCTGTGACTATATAGGTGAAAAGCAATCGTAAAAACCAATTTTCAAATGTGTACCATAAAAACTAAAAAAGCTAAAAATCAAAATTAACAACATTGACTTCATATTGCATAAACTCGATCGTCCTATCTTTGGTACGTTTAACCATCTGATTATCTGTCTCATTCCTTCCCCTTGTACAGAGCGAGAAAAAGTTGAAGATAGGACGAGTTTATGTAATATAAGTCGATGTTGTTATTTTGTAATTTATTTTTAACATTTTTAGTTTTTATGATAGGCATTTGAAAGTTGGTTTTACGATTGCTTTTCACCTATATTATCCAAGGTTAACAGGATGTACACTAATAAAATCGGACCTTAAAGAGAACCCGAAAAAGAGTACGAACATTACTTTGCTTGATATTCTTGTTGAAATAATGCTCGTCTCTTTAAATAAAAACGTTGAAAAAGTAAAACGAACATTCGCTGTTCATTTATTTTCATTTAGTAAACGAATATTATACTTCGGTGCTTTAAGATTCAACGATCTGCCAACGCGTGGTGTGTGTTTATCACTATCGGCATTAATCTTTTGGCAAATAAAGCCTTAGATCCTTTGAGTAACTTAGTACGAGTATTTTATTCTCCGGGTAAAATACAGGTGATCCGAATGTCATGGATTAAATCGCATACAACTAAGGTCATCTCTCTACCAAAAAGCTGAAGTACTTACGTTATGTTGGGGTCTGTTAACTATTTTTAACGTCTCTGATGAACACCACTTTTTTAAAATATTTAATTAAAAACTTTTGAATCATCAACAAAAGGACAAATAACTTTAGCTTCCCATGATTTGTATGTTGTATGTAGCAAGGGGCTAACGGATGTTCTGGCTTAATCTGAATAGACGATGAATTTTCATAGGTTTTGGACTAGCAAAAAATCTTTTTACAACTTTTTCTATGGGAACAATAACGAAATATAAAAAAGTAGCTTCCACATTCAAAATAACCTATCAGCAGTTACAATTTGTATGGAGAAGTGAAATTATTTTGTACCGGTACCAAAACCAATAAAAAATCACCGTTTACATCGACGCCCTTTTGTGACAAATTGGACTCTATCCACATGATTAAGAGAAAACTTTATTTCACAGGTCGCAGCGAACCATATTATCAGAGCTAGAAGCATCGATTTGAACAACAACCATGGTCTCACCATGGAGACTCGCCTTGAGAAGGCTGTGGAGCCAACTGGCTACCGTCTGGAGCTGGAACCCTACCTGGAGGACGGCCTGTTCAAAGGCCACGTCAGCATCAACATAACTTGGATGAAGGAGTCAGATGAGATCAACATACACAGTGGCCATGATTTGGAGATCACTGAAACCGAAGTGAAGGCGCATATTCCTGCTAATTCGTTAGTATAATATTTGTATTAAATTATTATAGTGGCAAAGATAATTAAAAGTTATACTTTTTTGTTTATTTAAGCAGCTAAATACCATACAATGATTTAAGTGTTTAAATCGTCGACTGACCATAATATTATAAATATTTCTGAGATTACAAAGTCCTTTCAAGCAACCTTTCCAAAAGCACATTCGTAAAACCATAACAAATTTATTTTAAATATTCCAATTGTAAACGCAACGGAATGCGTTCATTAATCGTAATTATCGATATCAGTAGTCGATAAGGTTTCTTCTAAGCACAATAAATTGGCTTATTCGAACAACGGGAACAATCTCGGAATGATTCAGCGATTCGCCTCGCAATCGCAACGAGATTCGCATGTAGATGAAAACGGTTTTCAGAATTATGAATATTTCACTTTATTACTTCACTCGTGCACGGTATTCTCGGATTTGATTGGTTCATTATTATTCACATCATTACGATTGCCTCGTGTTTTCGGGTGCCGACGTGGTGGATGTAATCAGTTATTCTGAATTGAGAATCAACGTAATGGTATTCAATCTTTTGCAGACATTGTGACTGTAAATCTGAAACGCTGACCTCGATTAATAAGGATCTGATACTTCAAAGGGCAAGTGACGTTGGAGTTTAAGTGGCATACGACTAGAGAAGAATCGTACTAATATACTATAATATATAATATTATTTATACAGTGCAGCCGCGGCCTTATAGGATCAGTTAGTTTCCGTTCGTGTTTTATGATAACCCTTTTTCTTACGGAATGGATACTTGTACGGTCCATTGGAAGTGTAAATATTTCAAACTTCGCAGATATCGCAATCAAAAGATACGACCATGACATAGATATTTTGATATGCACGTACTTAATCAAACAATCCACTAGTCCTTTTTTCGCGCATAGAAATAATTGTGATTTCTCTAGAATCCTAGAATAAGTAGCTGGCAGAGTACCTAGTTATAATATAGTGTTTTCACAACAAAAGAATAATGCAGTGCACAAAAAAATCATGATGATATCTACGAATCGATCTATCTACCTATCTACGATCTATCTACCTATCTACGAATACACTTACATAGTCAAATTTGTACAGAACCATCAGGCCATAGAGTCGTAATCGCACTTTTTCTTATCAGAGAGGTATGTTTCTGCCCTCAAATGAGAGTTATACGTCTCCATTGTTGGGCCATTCATCAGGCTCTCCATTTAAACGGAGGGCGATTGAGAGTATTAAGTTAGAATAGACTTCACCGATAATGATATTTCACCATGATAAAATATGATTTTATTACTTAATCATTATTTGTCAATGTAAGATGGCACAAGGGAAAGAGCGCACACGCGCAAGGATTCCTTTTTTCGGTAATCTAAATTTTTTTTTCGAAAAATACGTCGATTTAAATAATACTAATAAAAGTTTGTTTTTATAGGCTTCATTCTTAAAATTTCGCAGCATCTTGCTTGCAATGTAGACCTTTATTTCTGTGTTTTTTTTTTGTTATACAGCAGGGACCTCCAAAAGATCGCGGTCAGGAAAGTAGTCCCGGATCTAAAGAAGCCACTGGTGACGATATACCTGGAGAAGGCAGTTCCTGCGTCTTCGAAGGGGCACCTTCTCATCAGCTTTAATGGTAACCTGGAGACAGCCACCACTGAGGCTTTCTTCAAGACAACATACATTACAGAGCAGGAGGTAGAAAGGTAAGGATGTAAACAAACGAAAAGCGTTTTAACAATTAAACAGATTGACTTTTTTATTGCTACTTATCTTATGTTTTTGCAGACATTAAAGATTCAAGTTGAAAAAAAAAACCTCAATAGTTTCACTTGTGTAACTACATACTTACAATAATTGTCATAAGGTTTGAAACTTTGTAAAGATGTGTAATCTGAATGAAAATAAAAAAAAACCGATGGAGACGATTGGTGAATAATGGAACTCTTAAAAAGCTTCTATTTAAGTTTTTACTTTGACTCATTTAATATATAGTTATATTAACAAGGCAAACAATAAATAACACCCAGGATAAAAGTAGCGTAGAACTATTAAAAGCTGTGAAATTATCGGCAATAGCCACCATTCGTCGTAAGTACCGTTGGAATCGTGAATTCCCTGAATATTTAACGGGAACCAAGGTGAATTTGCTCTACAAAAATGTAGTTCGAATCGTAGATTCTTCCAGAAATGCTCCAAATAGCTCAGCCCGCAAACCCTTGCCGATAGCAATTCAAAGGTAAAACGCCTTACATTTTCTCGGCGTTAAAATTGGTGGCCCTTTATCTTTGTGTAATGGGTAGTAAATCTACGGTTATTTATGTAAGTTTCGTATTAATTTATTGTAGGATGGTAGCCGCGACGCAGCTGCGGCCCAACAACGCGAGGAAGATGTTTCCGTGCTTCGACGAGCCGGGGTACAAGACGCCGTTTGACCTGAGCGTGGTGAGGCCAAGGACTATGGTGGCTCTGAGCAACATGCCTGTGGCCCGTACTGAGGACATGTGTGTATTCGATTCGACTACATCCCCTTGATTTTAGTTTCGATAACGAATTGAAAATCGAACAAACGCGACATAAATACTAGATCTTTAGGGTGACGTGCCTGTCTGGTCGACAATTTGTTACCGAACGGTTCAGATCGGTGTCAGAGGCTCGAAGTCGATTCACTACCGGTCGATAGCAAATTGTCGATCGGAAAACTTAACACTATGTATTTAATATGTAATTTATCGGTTGTCAATTTGTTATTGACGAGTTCTAATCCTGAATGATTCAGGTCTGCCAATAGCGGAGACCTACGCCTATTCGTAGGCCTAACCTAACATCTACGAACAAAAATTCCATGTAGGCATAAAAAAACGTGGCTGGAATGATAATGATGATAAAAAAATACCCACACTGCTAGTGATCCAACATAAAGAGAATTAGAACACTAATAAATAATATTCTTTGCCGATTTTAATGTCCAGAACGTCATATTCTCCTTTTTCTGATGCAAATTTTCATAAGACAATTTATTTTAATCGAGACATTGGGCTGCTTTTGCTCTTCGCTAGACTTGACACTACACACTACTTATTAAAAGACCAAATGTGTTATCTTTGAAAACCGTCTCGGTATCATAGAATGAATCCAGGTATCAAAAAGCAATAAGTATCTTCATTTGTAAGCACTGAATCTCCCTAACTTCTCTTTTATGTAACGTAATTACTTTTTCGGTCACTCAAGAAAGCCTGCGTAGACTGTATTGTTTTTTTTTTTGTATTGTTTTTATAAGTCACTCGGTGGGCGACTCGCGTTACGGCGCGAAAAGTAATACCTCTGCGTGGGTATCGGTACAGTTGGCATCAGAGAAGGTTGACGCATTTTGAATTTATAATAATAATAAATAAATATTGGACAACATCACATACATTGCTCTGATCTAAGAAAGTAGCTAAAGCACTTGTATCATAGAAACCAGAAACAACGACGGTACCACAACACCCAGACCCGAGCCAATATAGAAAAGTTCGTTTTCTACATTGACCCGATCGGGGATCGAACCCGGAACCTCAGAGATGGCGGCGCCATATAAATCTGGTATGCTCGCCTCTCGGCTACGGAGGTCGTCATTTGAATTAGGTGGGCACGAAGCTCATGTACAACACACCATTTACAGACATCGATCATTAATAATTTGTCATAGTTAAGTAGTAAATGTTAGCATCCTTTTGTTAGGTACTTGACTAAAATGTTAAAATATGAAAAAAAAAACAAAATACAGTTTAGTATGCGGACATAATTACTGTGATTGTGCCTGTCATGTCATGTCAATTATCATTTATTTATTTAATAAATTATATTTTTATTAGGATTTCTACGTTTTTCAGAACTTAGCCAATTTGGAAAGGGGACTCGTACGCAATAAGAGAGATACGAGTAGATAGATACCGCTTATTGCACACCACATAAAATAAATAAGGTACAGGAAGAATAATTATGCTCACTCAGAGAGTTAATAAACTTGACGGGTGTGGACACCAATCATTAATAATTCTAAGACATCATTTATAAAATCTGATACCTTATTTTAGGCCCTGGTATATTATCATTTGTTCGACTAATCTGATTTTTGTTTGCTTCAAAACCAATAAAAAGTTAGGCAGTTGACTCCGGCAGGCAATGACGTCAAAGCTTGCTATCGCCATACAAATTATAGAGCAGAAGTGCGTTTTGACAGCACATAAAAAGTATGTCAATTGACTGGTGGTGTCAACTAGCCAAATGCGCAGCATCTGTAGGCGATCTACGAGCACAAGAATGACGTTATCCGTTTTATTAATGGTGACTGTACACGGTTTTCAGAGGTCTCGCATCAAAGTCGTTGAGTTCGATTATTAACAAAAGTGCTACTTGACTTTAATTAAATATTGTTAAGTGAAGGTCTTAAAGTTATTGTGTAACTAACTCACTAAAATAATTTATTCAAAGACTAGTTAGGTAGTAGGTACCTAAACTTGGTGATTAATTGAATAAATGTAAATTGATCTATCGAGGATTTTACGAGACTGAATGTCAAGCTGAAAGGTCTAGTTTAGTGGACAAAGCGCGTCGCTTTCATAGACTTAGCATTCGCTACTTCTATATCTATGGTCGCTTCTGTGATTTGTTTGTATTGTCAGGGTGACAAGCAAGCGATGAGTAAACAGAGACAGCGTTCTACAAAACGAAGCTAGGTAGATAAACGTTAGCAGAGTTTCTTTTATAAGGCCGAAGTCACTTTAAATACTATACTGCTTTATGCAGTATTTAATTAGATTAAACTATTGTAGCGATGCAATCGGTCTGTCAGTCGGATCGGGAGTTCTAGTCCACAAGCCTTCATTGATAGGGTTGCAGAAAGTTTTTTTTAAACTTCGACTATTATGACATAAGTTGTTATCAAATACATCCGGGTCATCCATGCCCTGCCCTGAACTTAGAATCGGAAAATATAATAATAAATGAAAGTCTTCATTAATTCACGTTCCCACCGTAAATAGAATCAGGCGGCGCATTACCAAGAAGAGCGAGCGAAGCGAGCGCAAATTTGTTTTGGCGAAATTTACATCGAATAGGTATCATATATAGGTAATATTGATGATTGTCGTAGTTCTCTTGGCCTGTCTCTCGAGCCACCCCTGATTGATTGAATACCTACACTTTGAAAGACACTGTCCTAGACAGAAAACCAGAGCAGTTTAGGCCCTTGCTACGCATCCATTATCTGAATGTTCAGGTTTCCTCGTGATGTTTTCTCTCTCTGCCTAGCAAGTGGTATAAAATAGTTTGTTACGAGATTGCTACCAAGCGCTTTATTTTTGAGTTCCCGATACTCCGAGTTACTTCGTGATCATGGCGCTTGCAACAGTGCCGAAATATCGGGAACTCAAAAATAAGGTACATGGTAGCAATCTCGTAACAAACTATTCTAATGTTAGTGACCATGAAAGTTTAAAACAATATATAAGTGGTATAAATCCTTTTAATATACATATAAAAGAAATACAATCAATAAATTTACTGATTAAATCTGATAGTCCTTCTCCTGTAATGGACTTAGAACACTAATAATAATCTTTGTTGATTTTGGAGCCCCAGAACGTCATATTCTCCCTTTTCTAATGCATATGATCGTCTATTTAAATCAAAATGATCCTTATAGGGCTGCTTTATCAGCTAGACTTGACTTGAAGTAGCGTTACTTATTAATTAATTTAGACCATATAAATGCGTCTGAAATATGATTGTCCTACTCGTGTAATGGACTCCACATTCAACAAGTGGAGGTAATGGGATGGCATTTCAATTCTCCTTTGCAGAATAGCTAAGGATTGTGGCTTTAGTTCCCAAACTCTATCGGGTAAAGTTTCCCAGCTTAACCTTTAATAACTTAGCCTTCGCACAGAATAGCCAAATAGGCAAGTACTACTCGTTGTAAGTAGTAAGCACTTTGACCTTGTTTTCTTACTTGTTCGACGGACCCACCTAAGCTAAGCAGGGCTTAGTTATGCAGCGCCCGTAATATTTTGCCAGTTTAAGTGGTTTAACGGGTAATCTGGCCGTGGACCTGAATTTGAACTAAATAATATTGATAATCCAGCATTTAAAGTATATTTTTTACAATTTATCTCGTCATTTTGGAAGAATTGCGTAGAATTTGATAGGAATTATTTGAAAATAGATTTTTAGGTTAGAATTAAATGTAAAAAAAACTATAGCTGACGGTAGGTATCTAAATGAAGATCTGATAAATGCAGATAGTCTATCAATAGTTTTAATGGTTAGATAGACAATCGACACTGCTAAATCGGACTCTGTTACAGCAACGATGCATGTAGCGCGTTGGGTACTATGACGTTGACCTTTAGTGTGTAGGTACATAATGTACACTGCCAAGTAAAGTGATCTATTTTAGACAACCTTTCGCTTTTTGTGATAAGATCGTCTAAATGGTTTCCTGTACCTTTTTTGATTTGTATAGTGTGCAATAAACAATTTCTACCCATTTCATTATTACTTATCGGTGCATTCTCTCGACAGTTCCTTTTTGTGGGGCAGCATTTGCAACATGAAATCGTTAGGCAATTTTGTGTAGACTATCTAGTTCGTTTAGACGTTTGTGTAGACCACACTAATTGTTGGTATAGTCTTTCTTTTCAACGTTGTCATTAAATTTCCCGTGTGCGGGCAGAAAAACGTGCGTTTGCAGTCCTTTTAAAAGGTCTAGATCAATCTAGACCTTTTAAAAGGGGCCTTTAAACACGTTGCACAACGCAAATCAACTGCGGCGTGGAACAGTGGGTGGATGAACTGTAAAACAAAGAGGGTGTTAGTAACGAATGATGAATTTCAATGATTTTGATCCAGCACGGGTGAACCGAACGCAGTATGGGACCATTTCGAGAGGACGCCGCCAATGTCCACCTTCACACTCGGCTTGGTCATCGCAGACCTCAAGCAGCTGGACAACTCCAGCCATAAGGACGACTTCGGAAATGACCTGGGTGAGTTTATATAGATTATTTGTAGGTATTTAGTAGCACAAACTTATGCAGTAGCTAATTCCAGTTTAGCCTGTTAAATATTTGATAGTTTATGATATGCTTTGCTTGCTTGCTATAATACCTATCACCAATGTAATAACACCCATCACTTAGTAAATAATTTAATTAAAAAAAAAAGATACATACAATAGTTTTGTGAAACTTTATAAGAATAAATAGGTCACTGAATATCCAAAATCCACACATCAAGAGAATTGAAAATACAACAAAGTACAATTTCCTGAAATGGCCTCCTTCCAGCAATATGTCAAAGTATCAAAAAGGCAACTAAACGCCGTACTTCCATAGACACCAAAAAAAGGCAGCATTTGTTTTTATTTAACACTTTTTTCTCCAGAACTCCGCGTGTGGGGTCGTCCAGAGTACCTGCAAGCGTTGGAAGGAGTTAACGAGAAGTTAGCTCTCGTGTTCAGCGAGATTGCCAGCCTCTGGCAAGTTCCACTGCCTCTGCGTCAGTTGGACATCGTGGCCTTGCCAAACTATCAGGGGGTGAAACCAGCTGACAACTGGGGACTTATTGTATTCAAGTAAGTCTTATGCTCTCTAGTGGTTTATCCTGTTCCTTGTCAGGGCACCATGATCCTAATGTAAGTCTTGGTTATTTGGAGCGATTGCCTGATGAAAAGCAGTCTGATGACCTTCGTAATCCTAAGACAGAAAAACCAGACCATTTTGGACCATGGCTATCAGAATGTGCTTGTCTCCTCACGATGTCTTTCTCTTATTTGCTTTTACTATTTTATTGTGATCGTTTGTGTCTTCTATTACGTGTGCTCTTCAGTGTTTCTAGTCTCTTGGTCTGTTATGCATTATAATAGTCTTTTATAGTTGCTATACTTGAAAGACCCAAAAATTCTTATAGCATAAAAGTGATTCACACATCAAATGCTGCTCGATTGGTACTGTCCACTCCCCACATTTGCATGCGTTTTATCTTTTGGCACTTAAAATTTTTCTTTTCTTAGTTTGTTACGTATTTTTATTATTTTATTAATGGTAACTTCTATTTATCTAGGTTTGAGTTGTCATTAGCTATTAATCCTATCTATGTAATCTTCCGCTTTTCTCTAGAGTCAGCTGAGCGATTATTAGGGCATCTCTCTACGTGAGACGCCATCGACCTCTGTAATTACCGAGACAGCATATCACCAAGTTAGAACTTATCTATGTTAATTTATAGACGAGTTCAAGGTCCGCAGATAGTGCCGCCCTTACGCTTAGCTGGATGTAAGACGACAAGGTTGCTAGTGCCCCTATATTAGGCTGATAACGGCGAAGTGACATGGCGGTAGATAAACGAAGCGTTTTCAAGTACTCACTGAAGTAATTACCTACTTTTGATAAGTTCTGATGTATTGTCTTGTATCGGTCTGGGGTTAAAGTTATTATAGCTCGTTGTTTGACTTTAAAACAACGTTTAAACACATTTCAAAGTTGGTAGTCTAAAGTTTATAAAACATGATTTATTATATGTTTTACATACTGAAAAAGTTTCTAAGCCACATCTGCCGACACGACAAGCGCCCTGTATTCAATTTTCCATAATATTTGCATTCAAAACAAACAATTATTGTGTAAATTTACTTGTCTCCCATTAAGAAATGAATTATGAAATACAAAGATTCATCGTCAAAGGAAAAATATTTTTTGCATTGAGGATAAAGCCGGGGAAATGGTTGTTACCTAGTCGAGTACTTTTTCCTTTTGCTCGCGTCGGAGTGCATTTTCACAAAGGTAGAATATTCTGGAGTGCATAACGAAATAAAAAGTTTTAATAACTATTCGTTTTAATTTTTCCCAAGCCACATGTTTTTAAAATCTCTTTGCACAAACTAGTGAAACAGTCATTTATTTTAATTTAGTCCATAGTTAAGCGAAGCTAGTAAGTTATTTTCTTTCCGTGCAGTTTAATTATTTTTCAACACGAATTTGAACAATTGTTTGTCATTCTAAATCTCTTTAATGGTTCCCTATGGTTAACTAAACGGTAATTTAAATTCGTATTTTATAATACTTGTTATATACACCGTTTGGATAAAACTATGTATGATGAAAAGAAACTATTATTTAGTATTTAATGCAACGAATTCTCTTGCAGTAAATCTTATTAATTTCGGACAACGCACTGCCTATTTCAGATTTGCATACAATTTTGAATCCATCACTAGCTTCTTACCACAATATTTACAAACTTTATTTTGCCTTAGGGAGAGCGACCTAAGCAGTAAAGGGTACCTCCAGTTGGCCCAAGAAGTGTCATACCAGTGGCTGGGAGCCCTGGCGACGCCGGCGTGGTGGTCTGACGCCCACCTCAACAAAGCGCTGGTTGGCTACCTCGCTGCTGAAACTGCGTTTAAGGTGAGAAAGTGCTCTATGACTAGAACAATTAGGCAGACGATTTTGTTAAAGAATTGGCGCCCATAATCATTAAACCTTTGGAAAAGCATTGTTGGTCATATGTTTCCCCAATAAAATGTAGAAAATAGCAAACATTTATTTGACACGCATAAGCACAATTACAAACAGAATCAAATAAACATACAAAGAGTATCAAAAACGTTCCTGCTCGGCATTTGTCGTTACAGACAAAGCCATAACAACGCTGGTTTTCAGCGAAATGTAAGTTTTGGGCCGCTTGCATTTAGTTGCAGGAAACCATGACCAGGCCGTTAGTCTGCACCTTGCCTACAAGCCGTGCTTACATGCTCTCAGCAGTGACATAACTTCTGTAGCGCTTCTTGTAATTCCAAAAATCCTCTTGATGTCGTGGGCGCGTATAGTAACGAACGAGAGCGGGAAGCAATTGATCAAAACACTCAGTAAGGTTGTCATTTTATCGTGATGACGGGTGATAATGGAGCATAAAATTAAGTGTGGTTTTTATATTTAGGACCTAAAGCGCTGAATTAAATTTTCTCAGTATGATAACTTTTCCTATACACTTGCTAAAAATGTATTTTACTCGAGCTTAAAAAGTTAATAGGTTTTAAACAGTAGTATTTAACTTGTAGATCAACAATGGCTCAGAAATGGAAGGTAAATGGCCTATGACAGTCTTGTACTCGCTATACTACGAATTCAGCAAGCGTTACCCCCACTCCCGGATCACTGGGATGAAGCAAGAAACAGCCTGCACGAAGATTGAGCTGCTGTTCCGAATGTTCAATTATACACTTGGCGGGGAAACGTTCAAGAAGGGGCTGAGGACGTTCATTGAGTCCAGGTAAGTTTTATCTCCCACATTCCATTAATATCTGTCTAGCGCACAGATTCCCAATCTCCTGTAAGACTGGTCAAATCGTCACACCATCGTCCTTTGGATCTACCTTTTCTTATCTTCTCGTCTCTATTTACCGTTTCTATTTAGATGAAAATGGCATACATGAACGGATCTTCCCGGTTCTGGTCAATTTAGTTTATTTTTAATTAGCTTGCTGCGTTGCTCCAGGTTTTTCTTTTGTCTGGTACTTAGTGTCACAAAGATGATGATGATTACTTATTCTAGTAGACGGTTATATACAGGTTGACTTTTTTTATCACCATTCAAACCTTCTGAGAAGACTCCTGTGATACAAACAAACAACTCTTTTTATTAGACCAACTCTCTAACTACAAAAAAATAGCTGTTTTGATACAAAATACATATCAATATTCATTCGACCAAAATGTATGGAACTGCTATTTTTTTTGCAGTTAGAGAGTTGGTCTAATTGGAAGAGTTGTTCGTTTGTATCACGGGAGTCATCTCAGAAGGTTTGGATGCTGATAAAAAAGTCAACCTGTATAGCCGGTATTTAAGTGCGTAAATCCACTAGTTCATATTTACCATCTTTATACCTATTCTACATTAATTAAATAATTTAAGGAAATTCAAAACATTCTCGGGTGACGATATCTGGAATTCGTTGAATGCCGCCGCCATAACCGATGGGAAGATTCCTAAGGATTCAGATATTAAGACGATCGCTAACAGCTGGATCGAAAAGGACAGACTACCTATTATCAAAGCTGAAAGAAATTATGACAGCAAAACGGTTACTTTGACACAGGTAAATATGATAGTAAATTTTAGTAAACATTTGCGATAGAAAAAGTAATGCAGAAAGAATTAAAGTAACGTAATAAGGATAAGTATAAATTATACTGGATAAACGCTTATATGACTGAAAAGACAGTGGATATTTTGATAACACGACGAAGAAGAGGAAAACGCTGCCCCTACTAGTAGATGATGATCCTACAAATAAATATGATAAGCATCATTACAGAAATAATGTACACGAATGTTTCTGGTTTGACCTCTTTTATCTATGTTTTTTTGGGATCCAGCATAACAGGTACATCCCCGTGTACTAGACAGGGGCACTGCCACTATGATCCATATCTGGGACGCAGTTCCCAATCATACACGGGGATTTACAAACCATGGGTTTCACCATGATTCAAAGGCTCCCTTATTTCATACACGTAGATGAACAAACTACAATAGCTTACTGTGGCTCCTATTGTCCATTAAAACTTTAATTCCCAGAAAGTGTACCTCCGCGAACGTCCCCACGACGTCCCTGACGTAAACCGCATGTCCTGGTGGGCGCCCATCGTCATCGCCAGGGGTGACAAGCTTGACTTCAGCAGTGGCACTCCTGCCATCTGGATGCGGGACAGGAAAGAACTGACTCTGAATGATATGCCCAGTAAAGACCAGTTCATTATCATCAACCCTGAGGAGATTGGTAAATAACATACTTTTAATTTTTACGTAGTTTCTTATTGTTTGGCTTGTCCATATGATGATTACGGCAAACCTTACAACACATACGCAAAACCACTCAACACATTAAAAATAGGTTTTTCTTGGCGTCCATTTTACGGGTGTGGCTTTGAACAGTAACCTCTAACTTTTTAAATTCGCCTCCTTAAATTTAATTCGCCTCCGCGAATGTTTTTTTTCAAGACAAACAACTTTCACTAAGGTAACTTTTACTTTCGTTAAGTTACCTATCTAGCATTGCGCGTTGGTATGAAAAACTAAAGAAAAAATGCAATTTTAATGCCGACACCATTAAAATTTGTTTGTATTGAAATAAGTAATAGGCTACTGTTCAAAACAACATCTTGCAATACCATTTCATTAATAGTAAATCATAAGAAATAAATAGCTTTTTTGCACAATCAGACCAATTATCTAGTTTCAAAATTAGCAAAGCTTGTACTATGGCGACTTTGCCCCGGCGGAATTTGAACCCTCACCCACCAGGCTTTGTAGTCCAGTGCACGAACCTCTACACCAGACGCTCATCAAATAGTGTTAGCTGTATATCTTAATATTCTTTTAGCCCCATACCCAGTAAACTACGACCACGAAAACTGGAACCTTCTCTCTCAATACCTGCAAAGCAAGAACCGCCACCTCATCCCAGAGCTGACGAGAGCAAAGATCCTTCATGATGCCTGGAATCTGGCGTACGCTGGTGAACTGTCCTTTGCCACTGCTTTCAATATGACCCTGTTCATGAGGAACGAGAGGAACCACCTGGTCTGGGACCCAGTGTTCACCATGATCGACCATGTTGGAAGACATAGGATCTGCGAATGCATCCAGGGTAAATTCCAGGTGAGTTAAATATTATTTAAAGGGTTATAATCTTTATAAATTAATCCTACGACGGATATGTTTAAATCAGGTCGTCTGCTCTAACGACTATCGGTTCTATGTTTGACACTACCTGTCCAGCCCACTTGTAATTGTACTTGAGAACAGTTTTATTTCTAATTTCTTCATATTATTGCCCTTTGAATGTCCACTGAGGAAATAAGCATGTGACTCGATGGGCGGCTCAGAGCAGTTTACATCCAGTGGTTTCCCGCACCTTAAATACGAAGTCGACCAATTCATTGTCGCCATCAATAACCTTTCTTTCTCTGCTCCCTTTGTCAGCCTTAAAATTTGTCCTTGTCTTTATTAAACACACAGGCCTACGTCAGAATCCTCCTCAGCCCTCTTTACGAAGAATTGATCAAGGACGAGCGAGAGGATGAGGAGAATTGGCGCAAGAACCTCCGGAGCCTCACGAAGACGTTCCTCTGCCAAGCAGGATACAAGCCTTGCATCAGGGAAGCGCAGGAGCAGTACAGCAAGTGGATGCAAGCTAAGAACCCTGATGAGGGGAACCCGTAAGTAGATCAACTCATAAATAAAATTGATTTACTTTTTTAGTCTCGACTATACAGGGTGTCTTAAATAATAGAGACTAGCGGAAAAACAAAGATAGAAAAAAATATGAGACACGGCTGTAATGGGAGATAGTATTGTGTAAAAACATAAGCCTTTTCGCCAGTCGGGTAAAAAATACACTAACTATTTCAATCGATCGAAACAGTGAGAAGGACACTTTGTAACCCACACAATGTAAGTAGGTAATATACTCGTATTGTTGAAACAACTGAGATTTAATTATTCACTAAATTAACAAATTAACCAGACAAATAAGAAGCACCCAAACAACCGTATCCAGTGACCTATTTAATTCGTTTAGGTAAAGAATCGTGAAATGGAGCTACACACAGTCGTGGTACATCAAAGGAGTGCCTTTAGAGCGGAGAAAAATGAATAGGAAATGGCCGCGCTGAGCCGAGGCATTGTGGGCACAGTCAAGTAAACTACTCGTAGCATATAGAGAGTGATATCAATTATAAAGTTCTCTCTTATAATGATTTTTGTACCATGATAATTGTACCAGGGCCGTGCGGTGCATATATAGGCGATTAGTCAGTAACCTGATAATTTAAATAAGGTAGGCAGTGCGTAAGTACTTATAAATGTGGATTGAAAATCACATTAAAAGTATCTATTGCCTACCTCCAAATAAAAACAATGCCCGCCACTGAATTGTTCATACCCACTTATAAAGACATACTTATGTTTAGGTAATTTTAGTCGTCAAAAGTTTTTTTTAAACTCCCCCATTAAATTCGACAAAACCATAGAATTTTGACAATTTGTAGGACGTAAACGATTTGTCAATTTTGAAACAGACACAGTTGCAGTCGAATTAAGTTACCCTAGCTGACCCTAGCATTAAGGAAAGCTTTCTATCTAGGACTGACTTATTTATAAAGGGGTCTCTTCATCTCATCATCATCATTTCAGCCACAGGACGTCCACTGTTGAACATAGGCCTCCCCCAGTGACTTCCAGATTTCATAATTAAATTTAATTTACGAGAAATAAAAAAGACCCCTTGTTTATTTAACCATGCACACTGAATGGCAAGTCCAGAACAAAACCCTTCTTCAATTAACCCAGATTGTCTTTGTGAGCTCAACGGACATAATAACCGAAAAATAAGTGAAGGATCTACGACATTGCTATTTCCTGCGATGTTCCTTTACGATTTGTATCAGCTATTTTCTTTTGATGACTTAGTTTCGGGGCACGGGGCAGTATATCACAGTACGAGTATATATTGTGTTATTAGGGACCCGATCCTAAATAATACTCTGTGTGTTGTTATCTAAATAGTTTGAACGTTGTTTAATTTTATGGCCAAAATAGTAACAGACATGTATTTAAGTATAAATAAATTACAAGTAGGTATTGCAAGCCCTTAAAAAATAAAAAATAAAAACATGTGCATCTAATGTGCTTTAAAGTTCGACATAGTTAATGTAAACCTTGTTATGAGCAGCTAAGAGCAGCATTTCTATGGAGATGACCAAAAAATATTAACAATCTTTCACTTTGAAAATTAATATCAGCATCTAGTGGAATGACTATAGGTACAATCGAAATAACATTTATGGGATTTTCTTAATAAATCTTTTAAAATGCTGAATAATCGCAACAAGGCAATATGATTTCTTGTCAGGTTATATTTAGATTAACAAAAAAGAAACTTGATTTTTAAAAACTTGTTACTCATGATTCCCACAATTTCTTCCAGCATTTCAAGCCAGTACATCTGCCCAGTCTTCAAATGGGGCACCAAGAAGGAATGGGAGTTTGGTCTCCAAAGAGTAATCAACTTCCCTCCATCAAGAAAGCAAAGCGAGAGAACGTATCTCCTGAAGACTCTTGCAGGCTGTCCTGATGACGAGACGAAGATCATTAGGCTGTTAAACATTACCCTGTTGGAAGGAAACGGGAACTTCACAGAGACCGACGTCTTCTTAATCTTTAGCATGTTGACGGGAGGGTCTAAGGGTTACACTACTCTGTTCCATTTTTTGAGCAGCAACTGGGATGTGCTGAAGGAAAAGTAAGCATTTTTAACATTCTAATAAAACCTTTATGCGTGAGTGGACACATTTATTTTGTATTGACAATTCCAATTAATTCTTATAAAAGTTTCAAATAAATTCAAATAGATATTGTCGCATGTGTAACGTAACTTTTTATGTCTCCCCGTTTGCGTTGTGTGTTTTGCGTAAAGTGATTAACAAACACTATCTGTCAAATAGGAAAGATGAATCGCGAATGAGATGAGCTATGATTTAGTCAGATTTTTGTAGTAAATATAGTTTAAATTACAACAACTAAGCAATGATCTATGTTTTGATCCATTTTATAAAAAAAACAAAATAGAGACTGCAAAAATAAACGACAATGTCATTGCTAATAGAGATTACGATAGAATAACTCTATGGTGTACATAAATATTACCTGTAAAAAGGTAACTGAATTTCTTTCTCCACTGCCCCTCCCCCAAACGATGTAACTATAGTCCTGAAAGCGGTGACAGGCCATCAGGCCGGGTCATGCATAAGTGTAGAAGAAGACCAAATAAAATAAAGAAAAAGATAGTAGAATGTACCATTTATTTTCATCCAACAGGTTATCAAGTAAGACTAACCTCTGGGACAACCTCATAACCTCAGCCACATCCCAATTCACCACGCAAGCTGGTTTGGACCTCGTCAGCAACCTCTACGTAGCCCACCAGGGCGAGTTCGGTTCCGCAGAACGAATCATCGAGAGGTCCATGAAGAACATCAGAGAAGAAGCCAAGTGGTCAGCGGAGAACTTGCCAGTGATTGAAAAGTGGCTGGACAACTACTTGGCCAGTTCTGATGTAAAGGATAACCAGTTTGTTAAGAATTAGATTGGACTAAGTCAATATTTATTACATGACATTCGTTTCATAAATTCATTATTTCTGTCTTGTTTGACTGTTGGAGAATCTTAAAGCATCAGTCGGCAACTCTATTCCCGCGAATGTTTTGAAATAAAGGTCTTATCGTTCGGAATTATTTACCTTTTACGTACAAATATATGAACATCTACGGCCTTTTTGCCACTATGTGACTCGTGCCTGTTAAAAGGTTGCCGATTGCTGGTTTAAGGTTTATTTTTGGCAATCAGTGGTAAATAAATAGTACCATAAAGGATCCTGTCGACATTTTAGATAATATTATGTATATTATATAGACGTTACAATTATTGTCTCATTGTTTTCATTACATCATTCGAATAAGTTTAAATGTTACAAAAATGCTAAAACGATTGTCAATATTTGCATAGCTTTAGCACGTTGTAAAGGTTAGATTCTTTTGTTGCAACTTGCCAATAAAAATTCCAGTGCAAATGTAGCTACTTTTAAGCCTGAGGAAATATAAAACCTTTTTAATGCCAAATTATACAAAGTGTTCTTGTTTTTAGGAAAATTTTACCAGCGACTCCTTGTTGTAAGATAATTTTTCAGTCGATAAAAGATTTTCACCTTTATTTGCACAATGTACGAGGTACTTTTTTGAGTAACATAAAAACTCATTATTGGCAGTACAGAAAGCTTCAAATTCGCGCACAATTTTGCTCTGAAAAAAAAAAAACACCGTTTGAATTAAAAAAAAATCTTTTGGACAGCTTTAGCTTTCAACAATATTTAGAAAATCAAAAAGAATACCTTGTATAATGTGATCGAAGTATTATAGTTTAATTAAGTTTTTCTTTAGATGGCCGCTGACGGTCGTGTAAAAGTAATGCTAGGACAAGCTTTACTAATTAAAGAACGCATTTAGTTAAGTAAGAAACTAACTAAGTAGGTGTACTTGTGCTTTATTTAAGTTATTACTCTTTTCATTATACAGGGACCCGTGATATGTCACAAATAATGCGATGTAAATAAAATTATGCTTAACCTGAAATATTTATATTAACTATGTTGAATTCTTTTCAATATTTTTAATTTTTAAATAAATGTATAAAATCGAAATGAGTATTTTTTCATATAAATAAGTATTTTGCCTAAAGCAGAATAAAGGTGACAAGGTGAACATGACTGATGAACGGCTCCAAATTTCATTCGCGGTTCGGGTCAATGCATTATTATAAATATAGCATTTAAAATGGCCACTAGATAACGCAATGGTAGTCAAATCGTCAGTCTTTGACTAATAACCATGAAAACGACCAGCCTAAATAAATAGCGGTCGCCAGAAGGAACCACGAAAATGTATCGTTCGTTTGAACGTATATTACCTAACAAATTAAAATTAACATCTACTTGTATCAATCCGTTAACAACATATGAGCAACTCTACCTAGCCTTGTAAAAATCCCGACCGTTTTCAAGGTTCATTCATATAAAGGGATCTTCTAAATAAAACGTTACCTTATTAACTAATAAAAATATATTGATACGGATTGTCGCGCGAAAGCACAAGTACGATGCGTAGTAGAATGACGTCATGACAGATAACCGCTAGTGTCGGGAACCGCTCATAGGGATGCTTCCATCAATCGATTCCTCGCTAACAATATACAGGGTGTACAAGAGAATGGGACACACTTTAAAACCACGTCTTTAGCTGGTCATATACAACTACTTTTCCTATGGGAGCAACATCTAAATCGTGATTTTATTTTCAGATGCTCCATACATTATCATCGAGGTATGCGAGTTAGTTTGTATGGAGAAGCTGAAAAAAACTTTTCTATTACGATGTTGCTCCCATAGGCAAAAGTTGTTGTATATGACCAGCTGATCACGTGGTTTTAAGGAGTGTCCTATTCTCTTGCACACCCTGTATATAATCATAATAATCATAATCATAATCATTTATTTCTTCATAAACATAGGTACATACAAAGGTTGTGGGTTGTTTAAATGCGAACTCTATGCTTCACCCTTTCAGGTATATGAAGTAGGTATTTACATTTTAATTTAAACTTAGTGTGTATAACAACATACTATATTACAAAAAATTGCAAACTATAAACATTAATTTTATCATTTTCATTATCAAATCTATTCTAATTATACCAATTAAATCATAATTAAATTATATCTATTGAAGCTACATATATATTACACATTTAATCATTTATTTCTGGGTCTAAAAGGTATTCATTAACAGTATAATAGCATTTATTATATTGCCAATGGTTTAATACTAGTGAATGGTTATTTTAAATTTGATAGGTACGTCCGAACGAACGAAACGCGTTCATAGTAGGCCTCCAGCAGGGCTAGCATGCGTGCGCGCATCGTTTATTTTATCGACAGAGAAGAAAAATTTTGTCTTCGGCCATAATTTTGTCGTTTTCCCTAAACTAACGAATCACAGACGTCTCAATCCTTTTTCTTAATATTTTCAGGGTCTCTCGTTCTTCGTTGCCACTTATTTTTACGTTATAACACGGCATTGCCATGATATTTTTTTTTTTTTTTGTTATCTTCGAAGACAAAACGACATATTCATATTAAATTAAAAAAATCATCGACCTCAGGTGGGACTCGAACCCACGTCCCATCGCACCCACCTGAGGTCGATGATTTTTTTCAAGTGTTATTTATCCTTAATAAAACCTTGCATGGAATTGCTAAAAACAAAAAATGTACGACATATTTGCGTCAAGAGTCGATAAAATGCCATGACAAAATTTTATCGTGTTGCGCATGTTAGCCCTGCAGGTTACAAGGTAAAGAAAAAACATTTCGCTTGCAGATTATATTTTTCAATAGCACAGAATTTTCGCGTTGCCAAAGAAATATAAAGGCCCGGCGGATTACAGCCTCGAACAGATGTCTCCATTTCACCAGATGTACAATTTTAATCTCCATTTGTGTTATTTCGATCAGTCGAACGTAATTAAAGGTCGTGGCTAAGGTGGCCACATGGTTTCAAAGGATCGGGACAAGTGGACAGTTGCGTCCAAGTAGTAGAAAGTCACAGAATAAATAAGTACTAAAGTACATACCGACGACCTTAGGAAGATGGCAGGCAGTAGCTGGATGAAAAAAGCGGGAGATCGTGCTCTTTGGGGCTGTTTAGCGCTCTTTGGCCTACATCTAGCCGTGGACTGCAATAGGCTGAAGAGTGCACACATAGATTAATCTTGAAACAATCGGGCTTGAACTACTGTCATTATTTATTCTGTGAGAAAGTGACGTTAGTTGGACGGTCACTGTTAAAACTTGGTGTAACTAGTTTTAGTATTTTATCAGTTTTGGTAGTAAGTTATGATTTTCACGAATACATAATACAGATGCGGGTGAGAGTTTAAGACTTGTCAACTCATATTTAGCTATCTCACATAGCTCACATCATCAGAATTCAGTTTCGGATACAAGATGAATTAATGATCAACAACAACAACAGATATATTGCACAGTCCTTAGCGAATTTGTAGGTTTGAGTATCAACTGGCGATTTGAATTGGGTACCTATTAGCAAACTTGATAAACATAATCGTATTCGTATTATCTTATTTAGTCCAGGAGGCGTATTTTTGAAGCGTTCGAATTGCAATTCGCATACGAAATCCTAAGATTCGTATATATTCCTAGGAGTTTATATGAGAATCTTGAGAATTGTTAAACAAATTGTAATTCAAATGCTTCAAAAATACGCCTCCAGCTATTTTGCGTTTCCTTATGTACCTATCTTTTTGTCCTAATGCTGTCAAAAATATTAGGTGGCTACTTTATGAGTTAAATGGATACTTGATAAACACAATCATATTCATAATATAATCTAATATTCCAGTTTGCTATCCTTACATGACTGTGGAGGTCCTATTACTATAATGGGAGTCAAATGTCCCACAAAAGTCCTTATATCTGGGTTCACTATTAAGGGTCCCCCAGAGGTCTATTCACGCGGTGTGAGCATTACCAGAAGGCCAGCCTATTAATACGGGTTATGATTAACTTATTATATACTTACACGAGGCTCTATGTTGGGAAATAGGTCGGATAACGGATTGATTACTAATTGGGATTTGAGAATGATGATTAAGGTCGCTTATTGGTTGCCTCCCTAGAGACTGACAATATTAAGCATTATATCTACAAGTTATAAGTACCTACTTAAGTAAGTAATCTATGGTAAGAACTGTAATTAGGGATGCACCAACTAGTCGGGAAATAGAATCAGGAAGGATCCGAAATTATAGATATACAATATTGGACAACATCACATACATTGATTTGATCCTAAACTAAAGCATTTGAATATAGAAATCGTCAACAACGAAGGTAACACAACACCCAGACCCTAGTAAATAAAGAAAATTCGTTTTCTACATTAACCCAACACGGGATCGAACCCAGAATCTCACAGATTTAGTCTGGCGTGCTCGCCTCTTGGCTACGGAGGTCGTCAAAATAGATGATAGTTATGGGTAAATTAGGATATCTTTAAAGGAATTCCAGTTTCAGTTCCGAACCGAAAACCGTTTGGGAAAGAACGATTACTGTCTTCCTAAGAACTGGAAGACGAAATTGGTAGAAACCTCCACCGCGATCAAGATTATCCGGCGCTAGTAGCCAGCAGATCGGATAGAAAAACGTGGAAAAGTGCTTTATTCCTTTCATAGTCTAGTTTTTACATTCTGACTACCTGTCAGACCAAGGTCAAGAGACACAATAAAAAATCTATTATTACGCGGCCACCGGTGGGTAATTGAAGCTTGATAGGTTAAAAATATTAAAAACTACATAAATAACATTTAGTGACGGAACTAATTCATAAAGCAAGATAAACAATTATCAGAGGTTTGTTTGATAACCTCACTCTTCTATCATATTCATTCATAACTTATCATCGTAATAGTCAATTAAACACATTATTTCGTAGTTTAGGTTTCATTGGCTGAACAGTTTTGATAATACTGAAGACATTGGTTGTAAAAAAACTAGCCTTAGGTTAAACAAACGATCTTTAAAAAGATTACGTATCAACAAATATAAATAAATTAAGTGCAAAGTCTAAGAAAACATTAAACGGCTACCTTAGTTTTGGCTAGCCAAGTAAATAATTGTAAAACTATGAAAACCAATAAATTTTTGGCTCAAATAAAGCTCTTTTACAAGTTCAAATTTTGTTATTTAACTTTGGGACAATAATTTGTGAAAAAAAAGGAGAAACAGCGCAAGGAGCGGGATTGGGTATCATAAGATTAAATTAGTTGGAAATAATTCCGTCTAATTCCCTTAGCTGGAAATAGGTGGAATCATTATTCGCCCTTTATTGGTGCTTACATTTAAACCTATGTCATTATAAAACTGTTTCCTTGTAAGATGGCTGCTGGTAAGTATTCTTAAAAAAAAAACAACATTCAGACGAATTGAGAACCTCCTCCTTTTTTTTGAAGTCGGTTAAAATGAGTACACCACAGGCCCCAAAAAATATTTTTCGCCTTTCCTTTAAAATTATCTTTATTACCTGTGATGTGTGTGTGAAAAATCAGAAAAAAAAACAGTTATGATAGGTTTTGAAATATAAAGCTACTTTGTGTTTCTCTTGTATGTAAAATTTCGTAGTAATTATTTAATAAGTAAGTTATTCGACAACAATTTTAACCTCTTTAACATTGATATGTAAAGGTATCTTAAAAAGGTCATAGCTCCCGGCCGAGTAATGGGCTAGTAAATTAAAATTTGGAATGATTTTCCTCGTTTCGAATATTATTTGCCTACAAAATACATGCACTTAATTTCTGACAAGTGATGAGTTATTTTAATGTTATTATTATTTAAACGACACACTGTCACAGAGTTCGTAAATCTATTCTGTTTTAAATAAGTTTCCTTTATTTACAATAATTACGGAAATAAATACTGAAAAATGTTTTGAGATAACAATTAAAAGAAATAAAATAACTTATTTTTTTTAGATTTATTTGATTTATCATTTTTCAACATTTTATTGTATTTGAGCTCTAGAATGAGCCAAGTCATTAGCTCTTTCATATTGATTAGCTCTTTCATAGACGTTTTTAGCAGGAGGTCAGCCGTGCGGTGTTAGCAATGCACACTGATAAGTGTTGACGTATTTTTAAAGGACATTGTAAAAGAGCCCTAATATGTCCATACCTATCAGGGCTTCTAAACAAAAAAAAATTCTACTTAATTTCCAGTTTTCCAAAACTGCGACTGTACTTTAATAAAATAGGCATGTGTCGAGTAATATCATCATCAGCCATAAGCTTCTGCTGTAATAGGCCACCCAAAATTACTTTCAGCTAGGCCGGAGTGTCCCGCATCCAGCGGCTTTCTGCAACTATTACCAAATCGTCTGTCCACCTTGTGGGTGGTGACCAGTGTCGAGTATTATTGTCCACAAGCCGTCAAACGTTTTTTTTAAGCGAGTTGCTCGATCTTGTTCTCTCTGTTCGCTCCATCCGTATGTCGCCTTGTTATTTGTGACGCGATAAATTCTCAGTAATTATTGTTGTGAACGCGGATTATAAGCCGAGGCAGAGTGGGGCAGACTTAATTGTCGGAATGCTGCGTCTTTGGAGCTCGATAATTGGTGAGTTCTCAATTACATGGTGCTTTTGAAGCGATTACAATGCTGATTTGAGTTTTTTCTTGTTGTACGCCGTAAGTGTTGTGTGTATGAGGTTATGTTAATCGTTGTCGAATCTATTTAACCGCCAATTTCTCGGTCTCAAGACGAAATTCTTCAGAGAGTGAATGTAACGTATCATTTATAGCGCAAAAACGTGGATGGACACTTACGTTTCGACTTGTTCACCAATTTAAAGTTGTGTAGCAAGCTATATCTATAGAGCTGTCTCCGGGGCCCGGGATTTCTCTGAAGCTTAAAATTAGGAATCTTAGGGTAGTGTTTACCGTGTGTTAATGAGGTTATATATTTGGTTGTTGTCGCCAATTTCTCGGTGTGAAGGTGAAAGTCTTCAAGAGTGCTACGTAAAATTTATGGCGCCAAAAAGTGGACACATGCGTCTAGACACAATGGACTAGTAAACAAATTTAAGTTTTAAACGAGCTATGAAGAGAAAGATTGGCCACCAAATCAACTTAAAATCAGAAATGAGGTTATCCGTAGTGTATATTGTGTGTAAATCCGGTTGTGTATTCTGGTTTAATAAGTGCAATATTCATAGTATAATTTTATGTCTAGCAGCAGCCTTCTTATTGTGACATATATGTACTTGTATACTGCGTCTGTGGACAAGGTAGAAAATTGTAAGAAGCTGTTAAAATGCTCACGACAATAGGGCAAAGTTGAGTGATTGAAAAAGTTTAGAAGAGTTTGAGTTTTATCCTGATCGTAATAAGTTTAAAAGGTTATCTAAGTTTCAAAGTAACGTTCTACAATGAGTTCAAGCATATACTATCTGTAACAGTATTTATCTTGAATTTATAAGTTAAATGGAACCAAATCATTTTAACAAAGTGGAAAGAAAGGCACTCCTTAATTCCACCTAATCAACTGCTCATAGAATAAAACTTATAACTCACTTCAATGATTCATTTCGAAATCTATGTATAATTTTTTGATGCTCTATAGTGTATACGTACAGACATACTACGTCTAAGTACTTATAAATTGATTATGCATGAGGCATCCGTTTTTTTATTACAAATCCCTCCCATAGCAATAATTGTTGAATGACAGCATTTGATTAAGTGGTTTTAAGGAGTGTCCTATTCTTTAGTAACACACCCTATATACAAACAAACGCAAACTATAACATGTGTGATAATAATTCCTTTTCAGTTCTACTGGCAGCATTGGTACCCTTATACCAATGCGCCGGGTCCTGTCCCCCCACCCTGCCGGTGGACATCTGCACCCCAGAGTGTGGGCCGGCGTCCCCCTGCGCTAACACTACTCAGCTCTGCTGCCCCACTGCGTGTGGGGGCGCGATGTGTGTTGACCCGGTGACGCAGAGGCACTTTCTTAATTTAGGTAAGCTTCCTTAATTAATATTAAAAAAGCAACAACAGTTAGGTGAAAAAGTTAGTCTATAATATTACACTGCAGGGGACAGGCCACACCTCAAATTATGAGGTGGTTTTGGGCCACACTGCACCAAGCGGGTGTCTACAAGGTGGATTAGTGAAGATCTTCACTTCTTCTTCTTAGTCTTCTAAGGCCAGTGACTACCTTACTGTCAGGTGTAATCAATCCGCCTTATGGCCTCTGTCTAGTATAAAGCAATATTAGCCAGGGCCACCTTTTATGTGCCTTCAAAGAACGGAGAGATATGTCGTCAAATGTGGTCAGAATGATCACCAATCTACTCACAACCGCGGCGTGAGTTGCTTAACCTTCGTAATATCTACCAACACGCTGCCGCCACTGAGCCACAAGGCCCACAAGCACTTTGGGTAAAAAACAAACGAATATCATAAGGCTACACACATCTAGCCACTGAGCCCCAAGTACCTACTTCGGGTAAAAAATAAAAGAATCTCCTAAAGTTATACATGTCTGGTTTCCAGTGAAGAAAGGCCGTTGCCCGGAGTACCCTCGCGGAGTGTGGGTGTGCTCGCACTCCTGCACCGGTGACTCGGACTGCCCTCGTGCCCTCAAGTGCTGTGCTAACCGCTGCGGAGCGCTAACTTGCCAACGACCTGAGGCTGAAGAAGAACCTGCCCCATAGTTGTTTTACGAAAATGTAGAGTCATCGAATGCTTTACTGATCAGCAGTACTAATCTAAGGTCTAGAAGGTATACTCGAAAAGATGAACATTACTTTATCTTTCTCTTTTTGAGTATTTCCATGTAACGTAACGTTTGAACTAAAAATGCTCGTCGCTAATATATGTATGATGTATGTTTGACGGAATGTCAGATAGGTACCATGCTTTCTTTTATATTTTGCGTTTACTTCTTTCTGTCTTCTGTAAAGTTGTAATATTGGAATTCTGCATTAGAAATAGAAAACATTTATTTGACACACATAAACACATTTACAAACAGGATCAAATAAACAAAAAAGAGTGTCAAATCAAAAAGGTCCCCCACTCAGCATTTGTCGTTACAGCCAAAGCTATTATTAAATTAAAAGTTCACGAGGTTGATACGTAATTTCGCGCGTTGGTTTTTAAATCAAGTTTATAACAATGTTTTTTTATGTTAATTTAGAAGTTTTTTTTTCACAGCTTCTAGACAGTTAGACCTGAGTATAGCGTTCGATACCTCCACGCCTTCCCGAGATAAAGGATCTTGAGTAATCTTGACAGACAGACAGACGGACGGACAACAAAGTGATCCTATAAGGATTCCGTTTGAGGTACGGAACCATAAAAAATTACCTGTTCGAAGTCCTGCCAAATTCAGACTGGTTAGAGGATTATAATCAAACTATCGTAAAAGTTGAAACTGCTGCAATGCTGGTCATCAACTGCATCTGCTATTTTATTATCAACAATGTTATAAAACGTTCAATTAGAAAAGACGAAGTAGTTGAACAGGTTATGATGATAACCTGTTCATCAATATTCCTTCTAATCGATATGACATTTGTATTATATTTTACTGCTAAAATGTTCACAATAATGTTTTTTAATATACGAGTATTGGTATAAATAAACACTAACTTTTATATGGTTGATTTTTGTTTTGTTTTTAGCAATTCCATGCAAGGTTTAATTGAAGGTAAATAACACTTGAAAAAAAATATTATCGACCTCATGTGGGAGTTTTATATGGTTGTTTTACTACTATTGAATAAATTGACAATTAGTATATACGAGAAAGATCCCAATAACAAGACGAAATAAATACATTAGAAACATGAGAAGGTAAACATTCACAACTAGTACTGTGGAAATGTATCCCTTAGCGCCTCGCGCCAATAACGTTACCAAATTAACGTTACTGAATTAACGCTATCTGATGCGAGAGCTTAATCAAACTCGTCTGAAATTTTAACGGATAATTCATGGATAATTTATGTCCAACGAAATGACAGTCGACCAATTTGTGATAATTTTATGCTATGACTGTTAGGCTAAGAACTCACGGAGCGGTTTTCAGCCGCATCCGCCGCGGTTGCGTGCCCGCCCGCAGTGCGGCGTCTATATTGTAGATCTATAAGTAAGATTAAATCACCTTTCACGACGCGTTTTACAACCGCGGCGCGCGCGATTGTTTGCGGACCCGAGACCGCGGCGGGCGCGGCTGAAAACCGCTTCGTGTGTTCTTAACCTGAAGGCTCTTAGGCAGAGAGCGGTCAGTTGTCGTATACTTATATTTTTTTTTTCTTTTAAATTATATATTCCTTACTTCGAAACCATAAATAAACATTTTTAAGTTGTTAGGCGTAAATGTAAATATCGACAAAAACTTTATTTATTAACCAAAAAGTGGGACCCATAAACAATAATAATATCCGACGTTAATATAAAATTTTCAGTTCCAAATTTTAGACTGCTTGCTTTCATACATCCAGTCAGTAGTTATTCGGAAACTGTGTTCATATTTCTAACTAACTAGTCTTTTGCAAAATAACCAGTGTTGTTTAACATTTAAATCGCCCGTTAAGATCGTTTTCATGAAAAAGAGACTGTTGATGATTTTACTTAGACAATAAAACTCAATTGAAAAAGGCTGACTTATTTGTGATAGAGTTCTATGCCATAGTTTGGATCTACAGCTCTAAATTGTCATAAAGAAGTGGTATATTAGCATTGTGTCTTGTAAACGTGTAATACTTACTCCAAATACTTACGGGATCCTATTTCCTTAAGGCCCACTTGTGTATCTCAGGATTATTTAGCGAATTTAATCTGGAACTATCCACTTTTATACATTCCACACATTATTATATGAGTCGCTTCATTAGAAGATATTATATAACCAGGTAGTTTCCATAACTTGCTAGGCTGAATTGCATATGTTTAGAGAGAAAAAGTATTTACATTTTTTAACAGGTATACTTTTGTTTTCCTACTATGGTAACCTCACTACACTACACACTACTCACCTTACTTTAAGGCCTTATCACCACCCAAGTGCCTAAAATCTCGAATATGAAAATCAAATTGTCAGAATACCTGTTACTTGAATCTAAAAAATTTAAATACGATATGCTAGAAGAGGATTTAATAAACATCTTAAATTGAATAATTTTGATTTTCCGTTAAGTGCTTTGGATTAAAGCATGCACAAAAAAATGACTATTTTTCCATAAATTGCAAATGTTCTCTTAAACGACACAAGCTATTTCATAACTTTTTTCACACAAAACAAGAGTTTAGAAATATACATGTTCTGAATTGAGAGTTTTATTTGAAAATTATCGTAAAAGGCATTTATTTCATAAAAAACACGTTTTTCCGATTTTTAGAGGTCATCCGCACGCGCGAAATTGTATGGGCGCGACGCGTCAAGGTCATTCGAGCATGTCAAATTCCGTTTTTCGTGCTTCACTTAGAAGTTCGTTTGATCATCTATTATCAAAGATATTGTATTGTGCAATGTCTTTGTTTATTATATTAATTATACATATTCTGTAGCTGTCAGTTTGCATGTCGATGACAGAGACAGAACGATGTCTTAATCTCGTACTAAACTAATCCGGTTGTGCGCAAGTCCACCTAAGAATATTATTTTAGTACCTAACCTACTCTTGTTCAATTCAGCTCATGGACTTTCATAATTATTCTTAACTGGCTGACCCGGCGAACATCGTACCACCTAACAGTTTTTTTGTCAGCTTTTCTACTGTTTTTATTATTTATTCTGCTATTTGGGGCGGAGGCAAATTCAACAAACTATAAACCATGAAGATCGGTCCAGCCGTTCTTGAGTTATAAGTGTTGTAACAAACCCGACTTTGTATTATATATTAAGATGCCATTGTTGTTCCGTACAGAATATATGTAAGTATGATTATTTCTTAGCATAGGATAAGACCGAGAACGAAGGCAATATTTCCCATTTGGTAAATAAACCCCGCAATATTTTCATTTCAATTATCTGCCCCTACCCTCTTTTAAGTATTTATGTTCAGGCTGTTTCGTGTAAAGTTCCTTTTTGGAGATATCTGGGTAAACAGTGAAACCATTATATCCACCTTTTATGCCTTTTATATCTTGATTTACGTGTAAAATAAAATAAAAAACAACAAAAACAAGGAAAAAACCTTTTTTAATATTGGCGTAACGGAAGAGAATCTCTTTTATTTTTGGGCCCTAGCAGGTTCGAAGGAATTACAACAATTTATTACTTACGTGTTTTACAAGCTCAGTCAAAATACTTCAGTTTGGCCAAATCGTAGTTATGTTGCGTTGACAAAGGCCTAAGCCGTAGGTAGTTCAAAAACCGGCCAAGTGCGAGTCGGACTCGCGCACGAAGGGTTCCGTACCATTATCTATAAAAACGGCAAAAAAAACACGTTTGCTGTATGGGTGCCCCCTTACATATTTATTGTATTCTGTTTTTTAGTATTTGCTGTTATAGCTGCAACAGAAATACATCATCTGTGAAAATTTCAACTATCTAACTATTACGGTTCATGAGATACAGCCTGGTGACAGAAGGACTGACAGACAGACAGGCAGACAGACAGACTGACAGACTGACAGACTGACAGACTGACAGACTGACAGACTGACAGACTGACAGACTAACAGACTGACAGACTGACAGACTGACAGACTGACAGACTGACAGACTGACAGACTGACAGACGGACAGCGGAGCCTTAGTAAAAGGGTCCCGTTTTACCCTTTGGGTACGGAACCCTATAAACTACTGTATTTATTTAGTAATTAGTTTGATTGTTACAAATAAAGCCGATTTATACGGAACCGTAATGTATAACTCATATGAGGCGAGGCGCGCTTGGCTAGTATTTGTGTATTGTGTGGCTTCATAAAGAGTATTGTTAAGGAAAATACAGAGGTTTTTCGTTTGTTTAGCTTTTCGATAACAAAGGTGTTTTGCCAATAAAATATATTGTATTTAGGGAGAGAAATACTTGTATTTGCAAATTAAATACAATATACCGTTATTTTGTCCTATTGTCTTTAAGCGTAACAATTGGTTTGCATGGCAATATTGGAGTTATAAGTAGACTTCAAAGTAGACCATGAAATGGTCTACCTTGGAGTAAGAGTGCCAAAATAATGAAGCTCCTTATTTCCATGTTTGTGCAATAGAAAAGAATAAATGACTAACAACAGTTATTTGTAAGTATTGAAAATAGGGTTGTAGAAAAGAAAAGTGTGAAGTTTGGGATTAAGGCAGGCGTTACAATGGGTGCGTGTCCTTAAATAAATAAAATTAACGAAACAGAAAGTCATAGGATAGGACATATAGGCTACCTTAAGTAAGAAGCACGGTGTTCCATAATCCTAATTCCTAACCACTATGCAATACTTTAATCACTGCTCTTCTCTGAATCTTGAGAAGTAGAGCGATCCCTTGGCTCTTTGAATACGAGGATAATTCGAACAATAGCAATGACTGATGACGAGTTAACACCCCATCGTGCTTGAGAAATGGGGTCAAAGCAAACGACGCCATTGAGAAGTGCCGCGTCGGGCCGTTACAACGTTTAATTTACCCACTTCTATTTTTTGGCACCTGCTGATATAAAAAGCACGATAGAAATGCGATTTTCCGAATGGCTTCAATTAATTGAAGACTCACAAAAAATTGCAATCAGCAATAATTGACCAGTCATCGCCCGATTGATGGTTATGGTCAAAACCTATGGGCAGCACTGACAGTAGATTGCTTTGTTTTTGTTTTTTTGCTGTCAATTTGCGACAACGAAGCCAGCCCCCTTATTCTCAAAAAAATTGCAATCAGCAATAATCGCGCAGTCATCGCCGGATTGATGGTTAGTGTCAAAACCTATGGGCAGCACTGATAGTAGATTGCTTTTTTTTTGCTGTCAATTTGCGATTTTAAAGCCAATTTTTGTTATCGCATTGCTTTTTCAAGATACGAAATGAGAGTGTCGGTTCGTGTTGCGGTGCTGTGGTATGCAATGAACGCAAAAAGTTATGTCCAAAACATTTATTTATATTAACAACCGCTTGTCGACAGATCTGAAACTTTGAATAATCCCGCATTTACGTTCGCCCGATCTTTACAAAGCCACGTTTTAGACTAAGAATTTCAGTTGTTTCCGAAATAAAACCATTTGCTTTGAATTCTAAGAAAGGTCTGATATATAAATCCAGGCATTTCGGCTCCTAGGATCTTAATGCTTTGAGAATCAGTCTTACTGCATGCAAACGCGTTTGTAAGCGAAAAGCAATTTGGGAAATGTAACTTCTGTTGCGAAAAATAGGTTTGGAATATTCATTCTTCAAATTGCTTGAATTTAATGTCTTGACATTACAATAAAAATGTACGAGTTAAAGGTAAATCTTAACGTGCTGTATTATTGTAAGATACCGCAGACACCAATGCAAAACAATTTGAACTAAACTGAACTGAGAAACAGTTTATTTGACCACACATGAGGCTAGAGAAATCTAATTTGTGACAATCTAATTAAAGTTTTGATGAGCCCAAACACGAGTGTTTTATTATAACTGTTAAAGAATTCAACTATTAATTCAGAAACCATCTCCTGGATTTATCATTAGATCAGCCTGATGGTTTTTAAATAATTGTGTATTCATCCGGAACACTCATAATTGCAACGATTTAATTAATGTATCAATCAGATTAGGAAGGTCAAACTGGACTCCCTAGATTTGTTTACATAGTTAGCTAGTACATAAAACAAGTTAAATAAGTGAGATTAAATTGATTTATTTGTGAAAAAAAATGTTGAGGTGTCTACGCTAACAATTACTTACCTCAGTCGTTCGAAATTTAGTCGCACGCGATTAGTCGCATCTCTGTGCGGCAAAGAGCCACGAGAGCCCTGTAGGTCAATTTTAGAGAGACTTCATTAGCTGGGTCGTTCGCACTTAGAAAGAATTTAATTAAGCAAAATAGGCAACCGCAATAAATTTCAATAAAAACGAGGAAAACTGTAAAAGAAACCGCTATTTTACGATACTTTTTGCGTCGTACGTATGCAGACTTTGTTATTTTAGTGGCGCACAAATTTTACAAATAACTAATTTTAATAAAGAAATAATAGGTATGTTCAATATTTCTTTTAAGTAATTTGACATACATATGTAACGTATGATACCCTATTTTGTCTCCTAGCGAGTTAATCCGTTTGCGTTACAAACATATAAACGACATAAAAAACCGGCCAAGTGCGAGTCGGACTCGCGCATGAAAAGTTCCGTACCATTATTTATAAAAACGGCAAAAAAATCATGTCTTTGGTATGGGAGCCCCCATAAATATTTATTTTGTTCTGTTTTTAGTATTTGTTGTTGTTATAGCGGCAACAGAAATAAATAATCTCTGAAAATTTCAAATGTCTAACTATCACGGTTCATGAGATACAGCCTGGTGACAGACGGACGTACAGACAGACAGACGGACAGCGGAGCCACATTAATGGGGTCCCGTTTTACCCTTTGGGTACGGAACCCTAATAAGCGACGGACAGCCGTTCAACGCAATCAAAAGAGACCGTTTGATGGCGTTGACTTAGAAGTTTGAATTTTTCATAACTACAAGGGATTTTAAACCTGTTTGATATTAACTTGAAACCACCAAGCCGTCCTGATAAAGATGATTGACAAACAGACGGACAACGAAGTGATCCTTTTTAATTTGTAGGGTACGAAACCGTACAAAAAACATTCAGGCCGGTATATATTGAAGAGGGACAACTGCATTTGTTTTTCGATGCTGCCAAGTCTGGTGTGCGTCAGATTTTATTATTAATAATAAAATATATTGAATCACAATAATTTGTTTAACGCTCGTTACTGCATGATCGCTTGGCTGGTGCGTATCAACTGTCGACAATTGGAAGTTATTGAATCATAACCTTTAATTTTGCGTGAGAAGGGTTATTAGTAGTCAGCACTAGGATTCGAACCTAAGATCTCCCAGTGATGAGCTGGCATTTTGACATAAAAAAAACCTATACGCAGCTTATCCTGAAATTTGGCAAGGTTGCTTGCCTATCGGTCTTCTATAGATTGTACTTCGGAGAGTGTGCTCATGAGCTGCATGAACTCATACCACCGTCACCTTTCTTCCATCGGACATCCAGACGCACGGCCGGCTACCATCCGTTCTTAGTTGATATACCCATAACCCGCACTAAGCGCTTCTCATCATCTTTTATAATGCGCACAGCTAAGGATTGGAATTCCCTGCCTGCGTCTGTATTTCCGAGTGCATATAACCTGACTCTCTTTAAGTCCAGAGTGAATAGGCATCTTCTGGGCAAGCTCGCTCTATCGTAGATCCCATCTATGCTCTAGAGCAAGATTGGGGTCAAGAGTAAGCCCATCTCAAATAAAAAAAAAAAAAAAAAAAAATAGACTTGATTCTGAATCACTCCCTAAAATTTAACTGAGCGCCATTTCTTTGACTACTTTTAAAGTTTTAAGTCAATCTATTTTTATACTAAAGCAGTGCGTTTCTTTCCCTAGTAGTTAAACTGCTCACTAATTCGGATTAATGAATCGTTTCGCATCAAAAAAATATTGCTTCCAAAAACGAATGTTTTATTCGTCCGAAGATAAATCTGATGATGAGATTGGCCAACCGGTGATTTCCATTAAACGCTCCCTGCGATCGAGCGCCGCTGAAATCACATCGAGTTTCGCTCTTTTCGCTCACATTCGTTAAGCCCGGATTAACATTTTAACTTCACGGATCTATCAGCGAAATTATCGATACGGAATTAGATTATCTTGAGCGGTTTTACTGATTGTACAATCAACAACTCATCAATATACCTACCACATTTTTTTAATTTTATTATACAACTTTTTGGAAAACTTACAGCTAATATTACAATTGAGTAGTGTTTATAGATGAATAAATAATAAATAAATAATGTGGCAATGTATGTGATGTCCAATATTTATTTATTACAAGTTTCCACATTTAGATAGACACCTTATTTAACAGCGGGCAAAAAGTTTTTTTTAATTGATATAATTTAATAAACCACAAATCTACTCTTTTCTACAAATGATATATTATAATTAAATAAATCTGCGTCAGATAACACTTTCTCCGTGCTAGTCTCGAAATTGTGTTACGAGGTATGGTAAATTCACACGGAGACATCAATTTCTAAGCCGAATCTGATTTTTGCAGGTTACGGTTGAGTCACAAAATAGAATAGAATAGAAAACATTAATTTGTTTGACACATAAGCACAATTACAAACAGAATCAAATATAAACATAAAAAGAGTGTCAAAAAGGTCAGCATTTGTCGTTACAGCCAGAGCCATAACGACGCTTGTTTTTAATATAATTATATATGTATGAGTTTACACGTGCATTCGGTTTAAAGATCGGGCAAAACTTTATATCCGATTTTGCGACTGCAATTAGATTCGGTCACACGGCAAAATACCGACTACGATCCAGTGACAATAGCATTTAATACATGCGTTCACACTAGCGCAGATTCGGTTTTTTACCGAATGCCGCAATAATCCAGGTATAATACGGCAAGTCGGGCAAATCTTTCTCCACTCTTTGCAGTAGAGTAGATTATCAAATGTAGGTTTGGTCACCCTAAAGTAGTTAAAAAAACTAAGTTGATCCTTTCTATCAATTGACCCATAAGAGTTTTAAAGGAACCCCCGTTGCGTGTCTTTTCACAATTGGGTTTACCAAAATCTCTTTCTAGGATGCCTCCGATGGCGGCGATAATACCAGTATATGATAGCTAGAGTGTTCACGTCCATTGGTTTTTAATGATTGTGAGAGACTGCGCTGCTTTCCTGCACAAAAACCGAATAGCATGTTCACACGATGACACATCATTCAGTATTTTACAGAAAAACAAAACCGAACGTCGTGTAAACAGAGAATTTGGATCTGCCGTATACGGTAAAGTCCAATCCGGTAAATCGTGTCTTTGTGTGAACGTAGCGTTACCAGACAATTATGCCAGGGGCGTCTCCCAGTACAAAAATATGTCTTATGGCCTTAAGTCTACCTATTGTATGATTTTAATTATGCAATGAAGTTAGAATAAATAAACAAATACTACACACAGACCAAAACAATTTAGACAATGTCGTTTTCCAAATAGATCCAAACCGGCATTCGAACCCTGGACCATTTGCGTCGAAGGAATTCAGCGTGTCACTACGCTAATCGGTACCCTGATTCCGCATCTTGCTAAAGCAATGCGATTGTGAAAATTGACCAATTCTGGCTTTAAAATCGCAAACTGACTGCAAAAAACAAAGCAATCTACTGTCAGTGCTGCCCATTGTTTTTGACACTAATCACCAATCGGGCGATGACTGCACGATTATTTCTGACGTCGTATTAGAAGATTTATTTTCTGTGGTATTAGTAAATCATATAAGGTCCGTAATTAAAGCTGTTCCCGTCATAGGGGTGGTTGATTCCAATTTTAATTCCCAATCAAAAACCCGGCCCGTAGGTGCAGCGAGGCGCCTTCCTTTATTTAGTTCCCGGCTAATCGCATCTGAAGAGGCGACCTACTTCCACCTGCAGGTACACTCGAATCAATTAATTACCACGTCGGAGCCACAGACTGGGAATACCTAGATAACTTATTCAGCACGATTTTTCATTTTTCCAGTTATTACATAGAATAAAACAGAGTAAGTGTGTTTGATACAATAAAAATATCAAATGTATCAAAAAAGTTCGCACTCAGCATTTGTTGGTCCTACTCAGCTATAAATAATTAGCAGAGACTTATCCTTACGTACAGTGTGTAGAAAATCAATAAAACTCAGGTTTTCTTGATTATAATTTATTTCCTTCAACTCCTTAGCAACGTAACAAACACTTTTTCTGTTTTTAAAACAAATGACAACATTAATAGAGTATAAAAATCATCATAGAGATAGTCGTATAAAGTATAATATTATAATGTTTTTTTTATGTGTATCAAGAACAGCTACACACTCGTCTCAACTTTTTTCCCCTTAAAGAACCTTTTTTCCCGCCTACCAAACTTTTTCCCATTAGAGGTATACAAACTTTTGCAAACTAAGTTACGATACCAAACTTTTGTCCTATTCCTATATACATTATGTATAATAAATATATCTCCTAAAATACTCTTAGGTTCTACGAATTTATGATAATGTGTGAATGTTCGTGTTGAGTCAAAAACCTATTCAAGACGTTTGCACACATTTTCAGGCGGTTGCGGTTTTGAAACTTTCGATTAAGCTAGTAGTTGACACCACTAATCAATTGACATACTTTTTATGTGATGTCAAAACGCACCTCTACCTTTTATTTTGTATGGCGATAGCAAGCTATGACGTCATAGCTTGACCGACCGAACTGCACTGCTTGACTTTTTATTGATTTTGAAGCAAACAAAAAATATCAGGTTCTTCTTATAAATGATAAATGTACAGGGTAATGTATCGTCCCTAAAATAAGGTGTCCGATTTAGTAATTTATGTCTTGTAATTATTTATAACTGATGTCCACATCCCAATTCCGCAAGATGCAAATGAGTTAGTGACGGACATCGGTTTTAGATAGGTAGGCGATAGATACCTACTAAGTGTTTAAGGCCACTACAGGAGAACCGCCACAAGAAGACGGGCAGCAGCGTCTCCTTTCCACCATTGGCCAAACTGCGATCGCCAACCCGCCTGCCAAGCGTGGCGATTATGGCAAAATGATCCTTTTGGAGAGGCCTGTGTCCAGCAGTGGACTGATATAGGCTGGTGATGAGGTGTTTTATTGATGAAAATTTATGGTTTATACCCCTGAGACGCATATGTAAGTACCAACTGACTACCTCAATTCATCTACCAGGTAAGTACCTAATTGCCTATATGCACCGCACGCCACTGAAATGAGTGTATCATGAGCACGAGCTTTTGTACCTGAGCATGGATGTTTATAGACAAAAGTACAAGCTTTGCCTAGTTTTGAGCTAATTCATTTTATATGTATTGTTGTTGGAAGAATTTGCTACTGCTCCGGAATATGCTGTGGCCAACAACAAGCCAGTTAGTGATTATGAACGTGTTCTCATTGCCCGTCTGTGACCTGAACCGAGAACTATCCGGAATCCGAAGAATATGATCTTGAGAAGCCTACACTTATATGGAACTACTACTTTCTGTTTGTTTATTATTAATAAATAAATAAATAATTTTAACAATCACACCAATTATTTAGCCCCAAATAAAGCAAAGCTTGTATTAATTGAATTAATTATTATGGTGACTAGGATAACGATAAACTTACTCAAATACTCACTGACTTTCTTCTTCTCTGTCGTTTCGCTCTTGGTAGAGCGGTCGTGGTCACGTTGAGGCGTCCGTGTTTGTGGTGGAGGCGGACACAGCTCATTTCACGATCTCCCGCCACCTCTCTCTACTACTTACTACTAGTGACATTACATTACTGACTTTACTTAGGTATAAATGCTCATTTACGTCTTTTAAATTGTTCTTGCTTCTTGTTATAATTAAGCATTATTGGAACTTCCAATAAGCGATATCTTTCTATTTGGAAGAGATTTAGCGATAAGACCACCCACGTGTATTTTACATATTTATTATCAACTGTTACTTCTTTGTTTGGTGTGCATTAAATAGTATCCATTTATATAATTTACATGACGTATACAGGGTGTGCAATCGAAACACTTCTGAAAACCACACGTTTTATCTCATGACATACAGTAGAACCATCTCAAAATATATTTAGATGAGATATATAGAAAAACGAGCAAAAAATAAGATAAGTAAATAAGAAACATTACGGGTAAAATGTGTCGTGGGAATAAATAAATGTGTAAAGGATTTTTTTTTTAATTCACTGGTCACAATCACTTTGATTGGTGCAATATAAAGTATGGTAACTATTTATTTGTGGCTCATCATCAGAAATATCAAAAACCTTTTTTGTAGTAAATAGTAAACAAGTGTTCTGTCAGATGACTTACATTTAATTCTTAAAAATGGTACGCCTATTGTGCCTACTCACACAACGTCAACCAACGAGCACTGTGTGTGACGTCACATTTGAAGTCTTGAGCACAAAATTCGATTTCTACAGAAATAGTACTTCCACACTTTGTGCAGAGCATTCCATTGGAAAGCCAATGCACAAAATAGCTAAAAGGAATGCTGGCGACGTGAAATATGAACGCGATCCGTCTCGACGCGACTAGACGCTCTCGTGCTATGGCGGGCTATGGCTAGGGATGTTTTAAGTGTTAGAAAGCCAATTTTAAGGTTCCGTTTCCAAAGGGTAAAACGGGACCCTTTTACTGAGGCTCCGCTGTCCGTCCGTCCGTCTGTCCGTCTGTCCGTCTGTCCGTCTGTCCGTCTGTCCGTCTGTCCGTCTGTCCGTCTGTCCGTCTGTCCGTCTGTCCGTCTGTCCGTCTGTCCGTCTGTCCGTCTGTCCGTCTGTCCGTCTGTCCGTCTGTCCGTCTGTCCGTCTGTCCGTCTGTCCGTCTGTCCGTCTGTCCGTCTGTCCGTCTGTCCGTCTGTCCGTCTGTCCGTCTGTCCGTCTGTCCGTCTGTCCGTCTATCCGTCTGTCCGTCTGTCTGTTTGTCCGTCTGTCACCAGGCTGTATCTCATGAATCGTGATAGTAAGAGAGTTAAAATTTTCACAGATGATGTATTTCTGTTGCCGCTATAGGAACAAATACTAAAAAACAGAAAACAATAAATATTTAAGGGGGCTCCCATACAATAAACGTGTTTTTTTGCCGTTTTTATAGATAATGGTACGGAACCCTTCGTGCGCGAGTCCGACTCGCACTTGTCCGGTGTTTATTAGATAAATGATAGATAGATAGATGAATACTCTTATTGCACACCACACAAAACAAACAGCACAAAGAAAAATATAATTTAGAATGAAACAATTATCTTTATCTTTGACAACAATTAAAAACCCGGTAAAAATGGTAGTTTTGATATAGGTACGAATCAGGAAACTTAATTAGTATGTTTATTCTGATGAACAATTATTGTCAACAACTTTGTACCTACACTTAAAAAAGTAAGGTGAGTAAAAGAGTTTGAGATAAAAGCGAGAAAAACAAAAAAAAATCAGAAATCAAAGAGTAGGGCAAACATTTGGCTGGACAACATTAGTAGAAAAGAATAACTTTTTCGAGATCACGTGACTAAACGTCATATTCATATTACTCAATACTCAATACTCAATAATTTATTGAACCATAATGTGCATAAGGTGTTATTAGTACAATTTTAGTCCAGTGTTATTACCTAACTCCTTATTGATTATAGCTTATTTTAAATCTCTTCTCGAGCCTTTCTAGGCGAATAGTTTATTAAGGTATATTTAGGCTAAAGAAGAAAGACAAGTTAGCAGTAAAAATATTCCAGATCAACTTGCAGATTTATAAAAATATTTAATAAAAGTGGCATCCCTAACCTGGCATTTTACACAACTAGATTTATGATGATAGGAGAGTAATGAGTTTCATGTGGATGTTACACCGACAAGCGTTATCAATCAATCGAAGAATGATTAAGATGTCGGTCGAGAATACCCGACCAGGGCGGATACTAGAGGTAAAACCTGATACGCTAAGCTAGAAATTATTACACATGAAAATAAAACAGTAGCTAAGTATACCCGTGGCCGCGGCTTCGCTTGCCTGTAATACGGCTTGTTAAATGTAATTATTAATTAATATTTGACAACATCAATACGTTGCTCTGATCCTAAGAAACCAGAAAATTGAAATTGATATCAGAAACAATGATGGTACTACAACAATGTCCCGAGACAAATTATTGTCTTGTCTCAGGTCAGTGTAGAAAACGCACTTTTCTTAATAGAAAAACTTTTAACTAGACTTTTCTATGAAGAAAAGTACGTTTTCTACATTGACCCGACCGGGGTACGAACCTAAAACCTCAGCCGGCATGCTCACCTCTCGGCTACGGAGGTCGACATAAAGTTGTTATATCCTATAACTTTTCGGTCAAATTTCAATTTGAATGACATTTAAATTGCGCAAACTTTTTCAAATGCTCTATTACTTTATTTTATTTTCGGGAAGTAGACTTGTGTCAAAAAGCTTAAAAAAAACTGGCAGTTACGATGTCACTCTCGAATATAAGAACAGGGCCGAGGGTAGGTACAGTTAGAGCTTATCATCATCATCATTTCTGCCACAGGTCGTCCACTGCTGAACATAGGCCTCAGTGATTGCCAGATTATCCGGTTGCGCTCCGGCTTCTTGCAACCTTTACCAGGTCGTCCGTCCACTTTGTGGGTGGACGACGACCCACGCTTAGAGCTCAACCCATAACTAAATATAAAGTAAATTATCTTACTTGATAAACTCTATTGGTTGCACTAATACGTTTGAAATCGATTTAGAAAATTTTATGAGTATTTTAGGTTAGGTTAATCTGCCTTTTACTTTGTTAAATGATTTCTTTACGCATTATGACCCATGTCATCCGTAACAATACATGTTTCGTTAAGAAACAATGAATATCCGAATACTTGATTAAAATCAAGAAGATAATGCATCTTGACTCGAGTCACGTCAATCGGTCACGCTGTATTAGTAGACGGAACGAATCGCTTAAACTTAAAACCTTCAGACCAGACATAAGCATGTGCTCAAAATTTGTGAACATCATAGAGTGAAGTACTAACAATTTAATTATCTACGCCAATAACGTAAACTATGAACGACATTTCCAGTTAGAAAAATATTTTAACGATTTTCCTAGACAGCTTGACATCTGCAAATATTTATTCAGAATTGAAATAAGCCAATTTATTTAAGTTGCCACACAATCCCATAAAAATACATACAAGGTAATGCTTCGAATTTCAGGTGCCAGAACTGCAATCTGTATTTACCCTGTATATTTTTTAAGGATATGTGAATGTGAAGATAGTGGTTAGATTAAAATAATGTAAATATCACCTTGGCAAACATAGTGTAGGACGCCGCTCAGCTCGATGGACCGACGACCTCAGGAAGATGGCTGGCAAATCAAAAGATCAAAAGATTTTTCATCCTTGGCGTAACAACGTAAACCTCATCCAAAGAGCGCCATCTTTGGCGCTCTTTGGATGAGGTTTACGTCCAGCAGTGGACTGCAATAGGATGAGATGATGAATATCACCTTAACACAACATAATATCTAAAAGATACAACATCAACTCCAGTCAAAGCATAACTGATTTATTATTTTAGCACCCACATTAAGTTACAATATTAAATAGACATGTCAAATACACAATATACCTTACCACCAAAATCAATAGAACAAACATATAAACTTTAAATTTAAATCAAATTAAACAATCAATTAAAGTAATTTTAAGTATCACTCATCAGCGTCCGGTATGCCTATAATATCAGGCCACTGTTCTGGTGGTGGTATAATAATAGGTTCAGGAGATGAAGATCTAGAACTCGACGTCTGAGCTTGTCTAGCAATAGGTGACATAGGTGGCGGTGCTACTGCTCGACTAACTAGTTGATCCACATGCCGACGATGTAGGTCCCCATCTTCCGTCCTTACCATATAAGCACTGGGCCCTTCCACCATCTCGACTATAGCTCTTTGCCATTTCTCACCAGGCCCATACATACGAGCCAAAACTGGCTGATCTACGATAAAAGTACGAGATGGTGTGCGGTGTGCCGCTGCTTCCAGCTGCTCATCTGTGTCAGGTGGTGCTGTTTCAGGGTGCAATGAAGGCACAGCTGTTCTGTACCGGCGTCCATTTAGCATTTCAGCAGGTGTCTTATTTGTACAGCTGTTCGGCACAGTTCTAAGTGCATATAAAGTTTTAGCTAGTTTTTCAGGCCAAGGCCTATTTTCATTTGCGATTTTTCTAAGTTTATTTTTAAAAGTCTGTATGGCTCTCTCAATTTGACCATTTGAAGCTGGATGGTAAGGCGGGGAGTACAAGTGTCTAATTCCGTTATTCTTCAGAAATATATTAAATTCTCTAGATGTAAAATTCCTGCCATTATCCGTGACCAATACATCAGGTAGACCTTGCGAGGCAAAAATTTTCCGTAAACTTTCAATTACTGCCTCACTGGCCATAGAGTGCATAATCTTAGCTTCAAACCACTTGCTGTAACTGTCAATCAAAACCAGAAACGTCTTTCCCTGGAATGGGCCGGCAAAATCTACATGGAGGCGACTCCAAGGTTTTCCAGGTGAAATCCAAGTTTGGGGATCTCGCGGAGGGTTATTCCTAACAGTCTGGCACTGTTCACATTCTGACACATGTTGTTCAATTTGTTGATCTAACCCAGGCCACCAAACGTACCCTCGTGCATACGCCTTAGTCTGAACTATTCCTGCGTGCGGGGCGTGCAATATTTTCAGTACCTCACTTCGAAGTGACGTAGGCACGATCACCCTATTACACCACAGTAAGCATCCCTTACTATGCGAAAGAGCCTCCCTTCTTGTCCAAAATGGCTGTAAGGCGGGGTCGCTATTTGAACGCGGCCATCCGTGGAGTACGTGAAATAACACCCTTTGCAAAAGTCTATCCTTCTTGGTTTCATTCGAAATCTTCGACGCGTCTAGATTCCAACCTTCAGGTTGGTCTTCAAGCAATAGTACTTCTCTTATGGGCTCTTCAATCTCAGTAGCAGTCGCGTCATTCGTCCACCTGCTCAAGGCGTCAGCATTACCTAATGATTTGCCTGGTCTATATTTGATATCATATTCGTATGCACTTAATTTCAAGGACCAGCGTAACATCCTTGGCGAAATCTGACCAGGAATGGGTTTCTTTGGGTTAAACAGGCCAACCAATGGCTTATGGTCTGTTATGATACTGAATTTGCGACCGGCCAGAAACTCGTGGAACTTAGTTAACCCAAAAACTATAGCTAGGGCCTCTTTATCTATCTGCCCGTATCTTCTCTCATGAGGCTGTAGCGTTCTAGAAGCCATCATAATTGGTCTTTCCGTTCCGTCATCCATCACGTGCGCAATGATTGCCCCAACGCCATAGCTAGACGAGTCGCAAATCAGTAATAAGTCTCTGTCCAGTTCATAGTTGACTAATGTCAATTCTGAAGACAAAAGTTCCTTAGCTTGCTCAAACGCTTTATTTTCGGATTCACCCCAAGACCATGGCCTTTTTGCCTCTAGTAGACGATACAAGGGTTCCAAAATAGTTGACCTGCCAGGTATGAACTTTTCATAAAAATTGTATAATCCCAAGAACGCTCTTAAGGATTCCTTATTTGTAGGAACAGGTTTCTCCTTAATTTCTTTGACTTTCAGAGGTGAAGGGTGTAGACCTTCAGCGTCAATCATGTGGCCTAAAAAGTGAATTGCGTTTGAAGCAAAAACACATTATTTCGCATTCAGGTGAAATCCTAAGTCGTTAAGAATTTTCAAAACGTTATATAAACGCTTATTGTGCTCGTTCACGTTTTTCCCACTGACGGCTACATCATCAAGCAGGCAAGCTACTCCCTCAAGGCCTGATAACGCATTGGCCATAACTCGTTGGAATATTCCTGGTGCTGCATTTACACCAAATGCTAATCTATTCATTTTCATCAATCCTAGCGGCGTATTGAGTGTCAAGAGCTTTGCAGTCTCGTCATCTACTTTTAGTTGCATGTATGCTAATTTTAAGTCCAGTTTACTGAAAATGCAACCTCCACTTAGCTTCACAAACGTCTCGACTGCGGCTGGCAGTGGGTATGTATCGACTTCAATCGCCTGATTGACTGTTGAACGATAATCCCCGCAAATCCTGAGCGAACCATCGTCTTTTTTAACCAATGTCAATGGTGTTGCCCAATCCGAATATCTAACAGGAGTAAGAATGCCAGCGTCAATCATACGCCTCAGCTCTTCTTCGACTTGGTGCTTCAAGGGAAAAGGAACAGGTCGCGCCTTCAAATAACGAGGTGCTGCGTCCGCGCGAACGTGTAACGATATCGCTGGACCGTTGTATTCGCCAAGTGTCTCTTTAAATAAACTTGGAAACTGGCTAACCACATTATCAATTTCTTGATCGTTCCAACAAATTCCTGATATTTCTAATCCTAAGGCCTCAAACCAGTTTCGACCTAGGAGACATGGGCCTTTTCCTGACACTACTAGCAGTTCACATTGGGCTTCTTTATTGCCCAGTTTCGCACGAACATGTGTGGCCCCCAAAACCGTTAAAGGATCACGAGTCCACGTCACTAACTTGACATCAGTCGATTTCAGAGGAGGAGGCGAGTACCAAAGCTTCTTGTAAGTATCTTCCGGCATAATGGTTCTTGATGCACCGGAATCTACCTCCATATTAATAGGAGCGCCATCAATCAAAATATCGGCCGTAATTGGCGGTCGATAAGTTTCCGAGCACTTGTATACACCCATCATCTTTTCAGGATCATCAGCCGTGGCTTCTTTACTCTCACTCTCCACCTGATGCACTTTTGCGTTTTTCTTAGAACAAGCAGTCGTAATGTGTCCATATTTCTTGCAATAGAAACACCTGGCCTTCACAAATGGGCACTGCTCATTCGGCTTATGACGTCGTGCACAATGTCGACAATCGTCAGCCTTAATTTTGCCAATTTCCATTAACTCGCATGACGTGGACGGAGTTAGCTTCGAGTCGACGGCAGCATCAGGGTACATATCATGAAACGTCGCCTGGTAGTTGAGGCACTGCTGCAGAGCTGACTCGTACGAGAGGTTCTTCGCCTTCAACAGTTCACGACGCAAGCGATCGTCGCGTACACCCAACACAAGTCGGTCGCGTAGTTGACGTGTTAAGTCCGTAAAATTACACTGAGCGCCTAATAAACTAATAGCCGCTACAAAGTCTTGCACGCTTTCGTCCTTAGATTGTATGCGTTTATGGAATTTCCCGGCTTGTAATATTTCATTCACCTCTGGCTCATAAAATTTGTCCAAAACCGTCAAAATGTCACTGAAGGGTACACTAGTAGGACGACGAGGCACTAATAACGATACGATAAGTGAGTAAGTATCTTTGCCGCACTGCGAAAGAAACAATGAACGCGCTTTGTCAAGGTCCTTGTCGGAAATCCCAGCTACATCAAGGGCACATAGCAATCGCTCCTTATATTCACTCCACTTATCAGTTTTGGGTTGAAATGGTCCGGGAAACATCATATTTCCAATATTAGCTGCCATAATTCACTACAATCACTTTATTTTACACAGTCGCCAATAAAAGATACAACATCAACTCCAGTCAAAGCATAACTGATTTATTATTTTAGTACCCACATTACGTTACAATATTAAATAGACATGTCAAATACACAATAATATCTATTGGACTGTTAAAAAATAATTGAATGAGCTTGTAACCGAGGTTTTTATTCATGTTTTCACTATCCACCTCCTGGTTCCATCAAGATACCAACTCGATAAAATTAGGCTATTCTATTCGTATCTGAATTTTCAAACTCACAAAGTTCAAAATCATTACAAAGTTTCAAATATACCTGTAATAAAGTATCTGCCTTCTGATTAAAACAGATTGCTGTCACATAAAATCAGACTTCAGAATAGAATAATAACTTTGATTTTATACTACATGTCTAGATTCCTTTTTCGATTGTCATAGACGTCAAAAAAAATATAAGCCAACTGCCAACAGTTGGCAACAACAGTTTATTTATTTTATATTTTGGCGCCTACGCTAAAGTTTCTTTCGCCCGCTTAGTGGCGCGCTTGTTACCATAGCAGCAACCCATAATTGTTACCATAGTAACCATAGTTGTTACTCACTCAAATCTAGCCTGTCCTTTTGGTGACAATTGCAGCACCACACTCTATCTAGACATGTTTGTAATCAAATAATAATAATAGACAACGTTTCTTTCCGTTGCACCCATAGACTAAGCATTCGCGTTGCACCCCAGGGCCTAGAATTTACTGTCAGCGCAGCAAGCAATAAGTCGTCATGTCAAAAGTGAAATAAATAAAAATATAAAAGCGGGACTGTTTTCAGGAGTCTACGAAACCACTCGACTGCGGCCAGACACAATACAACTCGGTATTATGGACATACAGGGTGAAAGATTAAAACAGAAGCATTAGTATTTATTTTTGACACAATTATTTGGATCAAAATGAATGAGGAAATTAATTTATACAATATACGCCAAACAATGAATTTACAACTAAGAATATCTACATTAGCTATATCATTGAATCCATATAGCTATGAGTAATTCTATGTATCTTTTCAACGACATTTTTTGAATGATCTTTTTTAATGACATTGTGTTGACCGTTTTAAAGAGTTAAACCAAGATACTTTGTTTATACGACAGGTTCAAAGCCAGCATTCTAATGTTTGTGTGAAGTCATAAATGCATGTCAGAATGTTTAATTAATTGTTAAAATAATTTAATTGTCTATTTTAAATAAACGTAGCTATTAATTAATTTTACCATCCTGTATACGGCATATTGTTCTCGGCCGCCGCTACTTCAATACGCCGCTTTGCCGCTGCGCTTATAAAATGACTTGTCGCAGTGTGCGTTGCGAGAAATACTTTTATGTTTAGATAATGAGCGTCCTGTATAGCGGAGCTGAATTTTGAGAATTTTGTTTATTCTTTATAACATCTTCATTTTAATTGTATGGAAAATAAATAGGGTTTTCAGGGTTTCGTACCAATCATCATCATTATCGCAGTTTGGCCAATGGTGGAAAACGGACGCTGCTGTCCGTCTTCTTGTGGCGGTTCTCCTGTAGTCGCCTCTTACGACACCCATAGGAAGATTGCCAACCCGCCTGCCAAGCGTGGCGATTATGGCGAAATCCTCCTTTTGGAGAGGCCTGTGTCCAGCAGTGTCTGATATAGGCTGGTGATGATGATGATGATGATCATCATTTCAGCCGCAGGACGTCCATTGCCGAATATAGGCCTGCCCCAGTGACTTCCAGACTGGCCGGTTAGAACTTTGGCTGCGGCCAGCATCCAGCGGCTTCCTGCAACCATTTCCAGGTCGTCAGTCCATATTGTGTATTCTCCACGCCTTAGATAGAAAAAATAAGAAAAAAGGGCAGTTGGTTGGTATGATACAAGATCTTACTAAAAAAAAAAAAACGGGCCAAGTGCGAGTCGGACTCACGCACGAAGGGTTCCGTACTATTATCTATAAAAACGGCAAAAAACATATTTGTTGTATGGGAGCCCCTTAAATATTTATTGTTTACTGTTTTTTAGTATTTTTTGTTATAGCGGCAACAGAAATAAATAATCTGTGAAAATTTCAACTCTCTTTATGAGATACAGCCTGGTGACAGACGGACAGACGGGCAGACAGACAGACAGACGGACAGCGGATTCTCAGTAATAGTCGTTTTACCCTTTGGGCACGGAACCCTAAAAACGGTGTTATAATTTTAGGAAAACGACAGATTTTCATTTCTCAGCGATGTTATGTGTGCGATTAAACAGCACGTTACGAACCAAGACAATCAAGATAATACAGGGTGTGTAGCCTATAAAACGAAGTCCGTAAAACGTAGCGTGACGTAATGTTTTATGTTCCGTTACGGCAACACCGCACCGTTGAGAGAAATAAATGTATATTCCAGCTTCTATTGAAGAGGGAACAATAGCGTTGACAATACACTCATAGCAGACGGCCGCGGCTGGGATGATATTGAAAACATTTTTAAATTTAGTTATTCATACCGGGTGGATAGCTACTTAAGTTTAAGTATATAAATACAAGGTGATACTAGGTATGTAGATATACGGGTCTCGAGTATGCGCGATTGCTCAGCGCTTTAGGTATATCAAGCAAAAACCAGCCTATGTTAACATATGCATATGATAGTATGGTGAAGTCAGAAATTTGATGACACTATTTTTATTTTTCAAATTTTCTTTCAAAACTATTTTTACAACCCGATTTACTTATATGGGTTTTTTTTCAAAAATTATATTATTAAAATTCTGACTTCAACATAGTATATCTAAGCACATGTATCATGAGCATATGTATCATGTATGTATTATGAGCTAGTTTTAGCTTGATATACAATTTCCCTAACTCCCTGTATAAAGGGTGTAAAAAAAAACGGTTTTCTACCAGAGTATGAAACGTTACTACAGAGCCGAGAACCTATCCGTAGGTACAGATGTTTTTTAAACTAGTAATGGTTAGGGGCAGGGCTTAAATCAAGGTCAAAGAATGATATCAGGAAAAGCCACGCCACGGTCATCTTTTAATGCAGAATCTGTCCATTTACCTCCGTTGTGGTAACTGGACGGCCACGTCCACGGCTGTCTATTTGAACGGAACAATAACGCGTCGATGTGGCATTGTGCCGACTGGACGGACTCGACAACTTGACTATAAAGCCGGGCCCACATTATTACAAGCCCGATTCACTTATCGTATCCATTGTTTGACACACGTATCATGATGGCACATAAGTATTTTATGTGGAAAGTTGGTGGATACGCAATCATGATAACTAAAAATTTAAGACGCCACTGATACCACATGTGATACGACGTGTTCCATTTAAAGTCGGTTTTGTCTTACCGCGAAGAAGATACGTTTACAGCATGGTTAACTAAGGAAACCGAGTATACAACATGATACCGTCGTATCACGTATGTGATATTACAAACGATACGGTGATACATACGGATACAACGATCGGATTGGGCTACATAGTTATGTGAACCCGGCTTAGCAGGCTTTCATATATTTGTAGTACATTGTTAGTATTTAAAAAAATATTTGCACAGTGCAAGGTCAGAGAACTCAACTTTACTAATAATTATTGCAAAAAATGGTGTTTCGGACGCTTGGTTTTGATTTTGCCGGCCTTATCAACACGCTTTTGTAAAAAAAAAGGATTTTTGTTCACAGATAATACAGAAATTAATTTATAGTATTGCTAAAGGGCCCTGATTTCCTGCATCTAGGATTGTATCTCTAAGAATAGGTATGTCTTTAATAACTTCTAGGAGATCTTTTAAGTTTGGGCTCATTTGATTTGTTTTGACTAGTCCCATACATCATTATAGTTTTTTAAAACTATTATATTAGTTATTTTGCGGCTCTTCTTATGGTCCAAAATGAATCCCGTAAAATTATACCCTCTCTGGTGTTACAAAGCAAATTATTTCCCCATAAATGTTTTGCTAGTCAGTTGCAGTAGAGTATCGTAAATCCGAGCTAGTTGCAAAAAATGCTGACTGCGTACAGTAAAAACCGTCAACAGTGGACGTCGCGTTAGGATAACTGGCTGCGTATTTTCTAAAACGGTTTGTTACGTTTTTATGGTACCGTAGGTACTATAGAAGAAAGAACAAACGTTTAAACTTTATCGCAAATATTTTGTTAAATTTATCATTTCGTGTAGGTACTCTTACAGATTCCTATTCCATTTATCGCGTATGATAAACCATGGTTTTTCCTAATATGTTCGCTCTGGACAGGGCCGGTTAAACTTTAACCTTTAAACTTTAGCGCAAATATTTTGTTAAGTTTATCATTTCGTGTAGGTATCTCTTACAGATTCCAGGTTAAAGTTTAACCGGCCCTGTCCAGAGCGAACATATTAGGAAAAACCATGGCTTATCATACGCGATAAATGGAATAGGAATCTGTAAGAGTACCTACACGAAAGGATAAACTTAACAAAATATTTGCGCCTTTCCTCTTCTTCTTTACTTTACTAAGAGACCAACGTCCAACATTGAATTCGCAATACAATCACTTCCTTGTACCTACCTAACCGCCGACCAACTGACATCAGTTTGTATGGAGAATTGCTTTTGATGTTGATCCTTTAGAAAAAGTTGGGGTATTTCAGTAAGAGTGTCTGATATTTGCGGCTTCACAATCAACGAAAATAGTTGTGTAACCGACTCGTGATCGTGACTAGTCAAAGTAATCGAATCGGATGTCGAGTTTAGTTTGACGAGAGTTTTCTGTCTTTCATATCGATTTGAAATCGATCAACAATACGATAATTTAATATTGTCGAGCTAGGCACAGACTAGTCCAACTCTTGGCTAATTGACTAAAAGTTAAGTGAATATTCAAACCTTCTAGTTAAAATTGTATAGGTATACAAAACCCATTGAGCACTGTTGAATTTGGAACCTGACCAATAGTTTGTCTAGGAAAATTTGCGATTTTCGCGAACAGTTTTTTTGTACGATCGGCAAGTAGGGCATTGGTTTTGTGTAAAAAAAAATCGTCAATCGCATTTTGATACAGTTAAAAGTGTACACATTGCTATCCGGGAGTTTAGTTAGGTAGCCACATCCACCTACGCAATTCCACCATTAGGGAAGAAGTTACCCGAATAGCAATCACGAAATTGTAGGTAATACCTAATGTCTTTTTTTAAAAATAAGTAACTCGAGATTGAGTACAAAATTGAAATCTACTATCTAAATCTACTTCTCTGAGTTTTAAAGCTTTTTTCGTAAATAAAAGTAACAAAACCTGCACAGTTTAATACGGGGTGAATTTTTAAAATCTGTACGTGAAGTTAAATCCTACTCCGACGAAATTTCACACTAACACGAACGAGAACGTGACCAATAAATAGAAAAACATTGCTGTTAGAAAAGATAAAACTAAACTGTCTGTGAAAAGTAATTTAGAATACATTCCTCGATACTGGAATAGTTCCCCTAGAATGTAAACGTGCAAAAACAGACCTCACTTAGGTGAAGAAAAAGAAAATCGTCGATCGTGATTATTTTCCCAGCAAATCGCTGTCGGCCGGCAGCCGCGTTTATTGAGAACGGAAACATTTTGTGCTAGGCCTCGCTCCGCGTCCTATTTTTAAAAGATCTCGTTTCGTTTTATTCTTAAGCTCGACTTACAGAGCAAAGATAGTTAATGTTGGTTGGGGTTTCCCAGGTATCCGTTATGGGTCGGCCTTTCTTATTCGCTTTTAACAAGGTGGTGGCAGCTGCTTTTCAAAATACCTACAATCCCCGACATAGATCTTGAGCGCTGGGACAAAGAGTAGAAATAGCTTTACGCATCTTACGAGACAATCATCCCATCAGACACGCGTTTGCGCGGAGCTAACAACCAATCTGGGCCGGCGGTGCAGAAGCAGCGAGCGAGTAGCCAATCACGTATTCTTATTGGTCTTCTTCACTCTTTCACTCAGCGCTGAAGATCCGTGCAGCTAATTGTACACATATTTTATAGTTTACTGGCTGTGGAAGGTAAAAAGCAAAACGCCTTTGCCACAGTTGGGAAGAGGCAAAGAAGAGCTGAACATACCAGCAATAATAATTCCAGGAGGCCTACTACGAAACTGTATCGTTTGGACGTAATAACCTCTCATCTACTTCTATCAATCCTTTGACAAAACTTAAATTAGCCGTGTATAAAACACGACCATTTTACATTTCGGTCGGTTTTCAGTCGCCGTAAATCCGTAGTGGACTTACCTTACTTACTAGGTTTTACTAACTTCTCCGACCGAGCTAAATTACTACAATGGATCCATGCTAGTGCAGGTAGCACCACTCTTATTAATGGTGTGGTGCAGATATTTGAGCACAAGAGGGGTAAGAAGCAAATAGGCGAGACCATCAGGGCTAGCATGCGCGCATCGGTTATTTTATCGATATACAAAACAAATTATGTCTTCGACGATAATTTTGTCGTTTTCCCTAACCCAATGGATCACAGATCGAGATATCTGTGATCCGTTGGGTTAGGGAATAATCCTTTTACTTAACATTTTCAGGGTCTCCCATTCTTCGTAGCCACTTATTTTTACGTTAAAACACGGCATTGCCATGATATTTTAGTTTTTTCTGTGTTATCATCGAAGACAAAACCACATATTTACGTCAAAAGTCGATAAAATGCCACGACAAAATTTTTTCGTGTTGCGCATGCTAGCCCTGCAGATTAGACAGTTTTTGTCATCGTAGCTGTATCACACTTGTGCTGTATCAACTATGTCGCGCTATTGATTTTGTTTTACAGCTTGTAGAATGGCAATTCTTGCAACCTTTTTTAGAACAAGGCGATCGCTCTTCATGTGGTGCAACTGCACCTTAATACCGTAAGAGTCTACGATTTATACTTTATTTTTAATGCAATAAAGTTGAAGTCTCTTAACTACGTAGAACACAAAAAGGAGTGAAACTTTAACTTCGAATATAACGTCATGCTAAGTGGTAGTAGTTTCATTTATTCTTGTTGTATTACTTAATATTATATTCTTTGAGTTGTCTATGAAATTGTTTTGATTCTGGAAGTAAGTAGCTTGCGCTGTTGACCTAATTACTGTCATCCTGAAAATTGCCAACGATAGATTGACATCATGAAATCGCGAAATAGATTGAAAGATAGTACTCCTTATTACACATCATAAAAAGAAGTCACAGTAGCAGAAAGATGTACAAAATTAACCATACGGTGGATTGTCCGTCTCTCCTATCACAAATTAACTCAATTAGTTCCTAGAGTAAGTAAGTATAATAAATGTTGTTCTTTAAATGGATTCTTTAAAGAATGTAATAACAAAATTTCTCTTTATGTATTTAGTACAAAAGAGGTATGTGTTGTATATATACCCGTGTAGTATACATATATGTGTGATCTCAAACAATGCTTTAGCCACAGAAAGCTGATATGTAAAACACGCCACGTATTGCTGATCCAGCAATCTGTTGTTTGCAAAAACCCAACGGATAAAAATAGTGTAGTAAGGAGGGTGATATTTCAGTCTCTACACCCTACAACTGACCGCGGAAAGCGTGAAGGTGACATAAACGTGTCCAGGGTCCCTAAGTACGAGTTGCAAAAAACAACTAAGTCACTTAAATCGATCGAAAAGTAACAAATTAACATTGACTTTTCGAGAAAAACCGGCCAAGTGCGAGTCAGACTCGCGCACGAGGGGTTCCGTACCATTAACTAAAAAACCGCCAAAAATAATCGCGTTTGTTGTGGGAGCCCCCTTAAATATTTATTGTATTCTGTTTTAGTAGGTATTTGTTGTTACGGCAATAGATATACAACATCTGTGAAAATTTCAACTCTCTTAATATCACGGTTCATGAGATACAGCCTGGTAACAGACGGACAGACGGACAGACGGACAGACGGACAGACGGACAGACGGACAGACGGACAGACGGACAGACGGACAGACGGACAGAAGGACAGACGGACAGACGGACAGACGGACAGACGGACAGACGGACAGACGGACAGACGGACAGACGGACAGACGGACAGACGGACAGACGGACAGACGGACAGACGGACAGACGGACAGACGGACAGACGGACAGACGGACAGACGGACAGACGGACAGACGGACAGACGGACAGACGGACAGACGGACAGACGGACAGACGGACAGACGGACAGACGGACAGACGGACAGACGGACAGACGGACAGACGGACAGACGGACAGACGGACAGACGGACAGACGGACAGACGGACAGACGGACAGACGGACAGACGGACAGACGGACAGACGGACAGACGGACAGACGGACAGACGGACAGACGGACAGACGGACAGACGGACAGACGGACAGACGGACAGACGGACAGACGGACAGACGGACAGACGGACAGACGGACAGACGGACAGACGGACAGACGGACAGATGGACGGACGGTCCCATTTTACCCTTTGGGTGCGGAACCCTAAAAAGTAAGCGATGCGGCCATTGTTGCACTCGCATTGGACCCTCAGTTAACTGGTTGGCATTACCCGTAAATGCGGTAGCGATTTTAACCGACTTTGAATGGGACGAGAGAGATACGACACTACTTCAAAATTTTTCATCCTTTAGTTCGATTTGTCCTTGTCCCACGGCGGACGGTATACGTGGTATTATTATTGTCTGTTAGTAGTTCGTCTAAATACCTCATTATTTTTGTAGACATAGGACGTCCATTCCCTCCCCCAATGACTTCCAGATTGTCCGGTTGCACTGCTATATTATATATATTATACTAGCTGACCCGGCGAACTTCGTACCGCCCTACAGTATGTTTTTTCTATTAGATTTGTAAATGTTTTTATTATTTTTTCTGCTATTCGGGGCGGAGAGAAATGCAACGAATTATAAACCATGAAAATCAGTCCAGCCGTTCTCGAGTTATAAGTGTGGTAACAAACCCGACTTTGTATTATATATCAAGAAGATGTATATTACCTACATCTTGGAAATCGCTAGGAGGATGACGAAAAATGTATTGTTTTTTCTTATTTGAAACGGTACAAGGGCAAGAGATGACCCACCCCCATGCTATTTTGACAAAAAACCTTAAACGGCCACGAATAAGCATACAAATATAATTAGCATACGGCTAATAGGCTCTAAATGGGGTTTATAGTAATAAGCTGTGATTTAGTGCCTCCACCGACGGCATGGAACCATTGGGTACGTCATAAAAACGATTATGTGATTTTTAAATGTTATGTGACACAGGCGAAATTGGGGTTTTATTATTGGATAGCACCATCTGTGACGAGATTTGTTTTTCAGTTGTTTTTCAAAAGGGAATATTACTATGCAATATGTAAGGCTCTTTGACAATCGAAAGAAGAATGAACACTGGCAAATATTTATTAAAAGATGCATGGTGTCGAGTTTAGTGAATGCCGAAACGTTACGGTACGTTTGGTGGATTGGATTTTCGTTTTTAGCTTTACACCCGTGGGTCTATAGGTTTAAATCAAGAGTTCTAGAATTTTAGGAAATTATTTACTTACGGATTTTCTGCTTAGCTGATGACCGAAGCGTCCTTCTAGGAACAGCAGGACAAACCATTAAGAGGTGTATTTTTTTCTTTGGTTTATGAAAATTATATTAATTCTGGTATCCTTTAATTTAGAGTTTATTTCATATAGCGTCAGGGACTTTTGAAGATATCAAAGATTTTCTTTTCTAACAGACCCTTATTATTCTTTGCGGTCCAATGCAGATGAACTTTATGGCTAAAAATATGTATACGGAACTCTATCGATCTCCTCAAAATAAACGAGAAAGTTAATCAGCCCTTTGATTACTCAGGTTGGGATACTCGAATCGAATAATTTCAGACGGAACATAAATAGTATTAATAAACCCGCAGTCGGCTGCGGTTGAAAATATTTTCGTAGAAGTTACCGGTAGCGATTTTGTGAAGTTAATTTTACGCGACTACGATTCCTGTCAGAAAGAACATAGGTAGGTGGGTTTAGCATAAAGAACCAAGTTTTAATTAGCACGCTTTTTTTAGCTTTATAATTCAGTATGTGATCAATCTTGGTTTATCATTATCATTTCAGCAATAGAACGTCCACCGCTAAACATAATAATGCCTTGCGCAAGGACTTCCAGATTGACTGGTTGGAAGCGGCCTGCATCCAGCGGTTTTCTGCAATCATTACCTCTGTCCACTTTGTGTTTGGACGTCCTATATAACTTTCTGCCCCATCGGCCAATCTTGGTTGCCGTATTTTTAGCTATAACCACAAAGTCAAAGTCAACGTCAAAGTCATTTATTTTTGCAAATTGGCCATAAATGGCACTTTTACATGTCCCAATTTTTTTTTCCTACCACCGCTTCGGGACTACATGTCGGCTGGTGATGAGAAGAAACGGCGCAACAAACTCAGTCACCTTTGTCAGCCTGGTTTTATTACAGGAAATACAATTACAAGATAGTGTAAGTGCGAGCTAGGCAGGTTATTAAGTCTATGCACTCTTGTCGTTCAAGTAATCTTCAACTTTGTAATATCCTTTTTTGACACAGAATCAATAATAGCTATTATGGTTAGGTATCAAAAGTAAGGCTTCTTAAAATAGCTTGAGCAACGCACATTATACCAATAACTCTACATAATGTAAGAAAATCAGTGTCTTTTTTTACAAGACTGCCCAAAAAACAATTCGGCACTATTTACCAAATTTCAAAGACCTATTCCGAGATAAAATTTCACCTTTCCCAGCAAAGTAACCGGTCCGAAGAAATTACGAAATGTTATACCTACATTACACCTTTTGTCCGACTATGCGTTGTTCTATGACCGAAGTTTCTCCATTTAACTTTGTATGCGCGGCTCCACGCCTGAATTAGCCGAGCGGCGTCTGCGAGTCTTTGTGAAGTATTGCCTACTATGTAACTTCAGGCGCTATTCAGATGAACATAATAATATAATGTATTGATTGGTGGTTCGGTAGCTTTTTAATTAATATTAAATTAGTGCTTCTTAAAATGTGCGAGTACAAAGCTAACCCACTTTAAGTACTTAAACCAACGTTCGTGATTAGGTTTTACTATTACTTACTAAGTAATAGGCCGATAAGGGTGGGTTTCGGATCATAGTGGATTTTAAATTACTATTCTAACTATGGCTAAGGCTGCAATAAATAAAGTAAATTTAATATTAATAAAAAAAAAAAAACAGATAACAGTTTAACCGACCTTAATTAAATCACTTACCTACCGCATTAGATGCCTGTTTTCGTTTGTTTGCTTTTGTCCTACCTACCCGCTACCCGCTATGCTCGAGAACATAATTCAATAGGTGATTACGAAAGAGTTTTTTCATAGTTCGTTTCGGTCACGTGACTGACCTTGCTATAATATAGCGTGATTATTAGCTAACGCTTATCGCGTGTATGGTTTTGGTTTTCTTTAATGTGTTATTTAAGTATAAACATATGCGTTCCAGCAAAAATATATTGATATTATGATGAAATACTTAATATCGGTACTACAGAGTTTCAGCACTTGCAGCGTATTAACAGTACTTAGGTTAGTGATATATTTTCAGCAATGGATAGCATCGATCCTATCGGTTGTATATGTGATTTTCAAGGTAGTGATGGTTTTGAGGATGGATGATTAAAGTGAGTGTTGGAGCTATTTGTTTATACGGCTGATGCTGTCTTGCACTAACTGTCTTACCATTAGGAAGGGTTACCTACTTGAGTGCGAAAAACTTTTTTATCGATGTAGGTTTCTTCGAAAATCTTTCACCGACATCTCCATGCTGCGACGCCTTGATAAATCGATGTCTTGTTACTGCGATATGTTACGTTACATCGAAAAACTGTACAGTTTTTCGATGTAACATGAAGATGTCGGTGAAAGGTTTTCGAAGAAACATACATCGATGAAAAGTTTTTCGCACTTAAGTAGGTAACCCTTATTATATTAAGGTTATAAGGTGTAACTTACTTAGTTAAATGATAGAATAAAAATTGTAGACGAGAACTAGGTACTTAAAAAACTAGTTACTTATAAAATTCTTCTTACTTACGTACTTATAAAACTGCTCCGCAGTTTGGCAGATAAGAAGAGTATTAAAAGAATTTTATAATTAGTGATTAAACGTTGTAAATTTTTGTTTTTATCAATTTTACGTTTTAAAAAAAAATGTCCGGCAACACTAATTTGGGTCACTCCACTAAAGTGTTATGTAAGTAACTACCCTCTGTTCTAACAAAAGTGTGTTTATTATTTATTCTGTTACGTTCAAAGAGCTGCAAAAGAGGTCGGAAATGAAGTGGGACTCGGCAAAACAGATTTCTGCGGGTGGGACAGCGTTTATTTTATTTTTCATTGAAGGCAAAGGCTTAGCAGCATTGATCAATGAAATGGGCTTAGCTAGTTTTGTTTTTAAAGATATCCATTAGCTTTACTTCAAGTTATTTTATTAATCAACTTGTAGCAACTCCCTACCGTTTCGAACTATTATTTATTAGTTAGTAAGTCTACGGAGCAGATAAATATCGGGGAAAAAAATATTGGGTAATTGATCTATACAGGCAAAGAAATTGATCTAGCTGTTCACGGCATATGATTATTTTTTATTCTGTTTTTATGTATTTTCGTTGATTGATTTTATTCAATCCTCTTTATCTACGTCGCGGGCGGAATTCTGATTAAGGACTACAAAAAAAGAAGGAAGGTCTAAGTAGTAAGTGAACCAGACTGGTCCAAGTTTTTCAAATTGAAACTTGATTACCTAAATTTTTTTTGTGTTGTTTTGTTTTTGTAGAATACTTTTTTTTTAATTTTAGAAATTCTGTTTTTTTTTGTGTTTTGTAGTTAAGATAAGACCGTCTGATAACCATGCGTACACTTTTTATAGGTTACGCTCTAGCCTTATATTACCCAACCTATCTAGAACATTATCATTTCTCGGCTGTAATCTGTCTGTGTACCTATTTATAAATAAAAAAATAAAATAAAAAAATATTTCTCTGGTATTTTCCTACTATGACCACCGATGTCTTCGTCAGTTGTTATCCTACATCTAAATTATGTTAAATTTTACGCTCTTACTTAGTTAATTAACCTAAAAATAAATCACATTCACACTAACCGCTATCTTAATCAAATTCACCATTGAATAATCAGACAAGTTGAGTTTGAAACCGCCAATTACCCGTGGAGTCGTGTTCGCGGTATATTAGCATGTCAAAGGGCGTAGGGCCTTTTGATTTGCAGGGCAAAGGCCTGGCTTTTACGGCCTGTGCATCGTTTTTAGGATTTACGTTGAGCAAATACGAATTCATCTAGGTACTTTATACTTATATGGTGCAGTAATCAAAATGTTAAATTATTTACTAGGAAACAATTTCAAACAGCTATGCTCAAATATATATTAAATTTGTTCGAGAATAAATAATTAGAGTTTAGTGCCACAGTAAAAAAAAATGTTTAATAGGTAATATGAGCCTGCTGGTCTTAATCATTCTCATCAAATCATTCCTTTAAACTAGTTTACCTAATTTTATATACGAAATTAATAAAATTGTAACCAATTAAAATAATAATTTAATCCTTTTTTGCTATTAAATTAGGTGTCTATCTCTAAAGGTGGAAACTTGTAATTTGGGTATATACTTTATTTAAAATCACTAGACAATTTTTCCAAAAAATTGTAAAAAATAATATTGTTGAACATAATTTTTCTGAATTATTCTACGAGTTTTATTATGTCGGTCGATAATATTTTTGTTTATGTTCTTTTGAAGTGAGATTATGATGGAAATAGAGAGAAAATAGTATATTACATAATATAAAGGTCCTTCCGTAAGACACGAGTCATCGCGGTAACGAGCGCCCCACAGATGTTTGTGCTCGGATTACAATTTAGAGGTTCATCCTCCCCAGAGCGAACGTTAGGGTTGCCACAACAAGGAATTAAATTCAACAGGTAACTATTTATTTCTGAGTGTAACTTTATTATCTATCTATATCAAAGGCATTGACGAAATAATAGGACGACCAAGTGCCATCAGAGATAGATATGCAGTAAGTAAGAAAATGGTAAATCATAGGTAGCTGAACGTTTTTCCAACACTCATATCAAATATCTACACGATTTTTTAAAAGTATTAAAAAAAAATCTTAAATATCTAGCCGTCATCGTTAAATTTAATATTTTAATTTTTAAGCTTATGTTCGCAGATACTTACCTTTTCCGGCTTTGTAAGGCCATAGTTCACACCCTGTATTCTTCCTACTACAGGACCAGCCCTCCATCTATTAGTTAAATTAAAAAAACCGGCCAAGTGCGAATCGGACTCGCGCACGAAGGGTTCCGCACCATTATCTATAAAAACGAGCAAAAAAAATCACTTTTGTTGTATGGGAGCCCCCTTAAATATTAATTTTATTCTTGTTTTTAGTATTTGTTGTTATAGCGGCAACAGAAATACATCATCTGTGAAAATTTAAACTGACTAGCTACCACGGTTCATGAGATACAGCCTGGTGACAGACGGACAGACAGACAGACGGACAGCGGAGCCTCAGTAATAGGGTCCCTGGTTTGGATACGGAACCCTAAAATCAACTGTGTCATTTTATTTCTTGTTATTTTTGTAGTTTTTAATTCGGATCCGTCGACAGCCCTATCGGAAAGGACAGTGGGTTGCGTGCTCAGTGAGCGGGAATGTCGGGACTCAGATTAGGGGCGCCCCGCTCACACGAGTAATAAGGAACCCTTCAGGTGGATTCCTTGTTTGTCAAAGCGGTCGTAAAGGCTGCTAGACTATTTCGAATTAAATTATATTGTTTTTTCTTTCCCCTAACGAGGTACGCTACCGTAATTCTAGTTCCGACAGGTTTGGATTTTAACTAAATTAAAGGAAAATCTGTTTGGTCACTCTATAATTTTTTATCAAGGTAGTGCGAAACAAAAAAATAATTAGAGATTACGACGTTGACTCAATAGAAAAAGTTTTTGGTAGTAATTAATGTACGTATTTGCCTCCTAAAATTTGGCTAGGTACTTATTCAAAACCACAACCTGCCTATATTACATCACTAGCCTCTCGTACAATATTCGGACTATTATATGTCACTGTGGACTGTTGCGGGTTCGAATCCGGCATGGGGCAAATGTTTGTGTAATGAGTAAGAGCGTTTGTATACTAAACATGAATGTTTACAAACGAATTTAAGTAATTTTATCCGTTATCTAGTCGTCATTACAAGCTTCGCTTAGTTTGTGAGATAGTAGAAAAAATTTATAATTTAAAATTTTCAATTATTAATTAGAACCCATTACTTAAAAAACCAAGCCAAGGTTGTAGCCACGTTCTGCGTTCCAGGATGCCTACTACGAAAATATTTCGTTCGTTCAGACTTATTAGTCCGTTATCCGTCCGATACTACGAAATATTTTCGTAGTATCCTATCTAATTAAAATAACCATTCACTTGTCAAACCTTTTTGAAAACTTGTGAACTTGAAACGGTAGTTTTTTTTGCAATTAGAATTGCTGATTTCGTCAAAGGATTAATACTAATAACTGAATGGTTCTTTTAATTTGACTGGTTATAACGTCCGAACGATCGTTACACTTTCGTAGTTAGGCCTTCATAATCGCGGATCACCGATCCAAAATGGATCGCTACGTTTAAGGAGACCCAGCTGAAGCGGAGCTTGTGCTAGCCATAACCCAATATTCGTACCTCAGTAGCTCGCTCGATTTAACCGATTAATTTCGCCGTAAAACAATTAGCTCTCCACTCAGGCCTGCGATGACAAACGGCTGCACTACGGAATGGACCCCTGTCAAGTGGCCAGCCGGAGGAATGTAAATTTGGCTGCGGGGAATACGGTTAGAATGAATGCAAAACTAGATTATTAGGTCATTTATTATTGTCATGTTACCGTTCCTTTATTGTTATCTCTAAATAGGCGTCTTAAGAACCATCCCAAATCACAGTAAGGCCCGGTTTCCACCAAAGTGGAGAGGAGACATCTCTCCTCTCCGCTTTGGTGGAAACCGGGCCTAACTCTGCCAACACCTACAAAATGTTTATTGGTTTATCAATCAGTGTGACATACACACAGATAAATTTATATCTGTAAGTTTCTATTTTGTCTGAAAACTTCTTGAGAGGATGATTTTTAATAAATGGGACAAAAATCTAAATTTGAAAAAATAATAAGTATTACAGATTTTTAAACAAAATCAGTCAATCAATCAAATACATACAGTGGGTTTTATGAGTATGGATCATTTAACTTTTTTTGCTTTACCGAAGGTCCTAGGCTAGTTTAATAACATCATTAGTAGAATAAATCATTTGCGATAAATCGTATTTTGCCCGTCACTGCGACAGATTTATAATATCATTGGATATAAAAATAAATCAATTCTTACCTGTAACTGTAAGAATTGAAGCACATTATGTACGAGTGTAAATAGCAGAGATACTCGAAGAATTGTGTTAACACGGGTAGACACGATGGATTTTTATTAATCTGTGTACTAAATTACTGTACATTGGACTGTGAAAGTGTGCCATTATAATCCTACACTTAAACATGTCACAATGCTATAAAAAGCAAACAATGTTAAGTTTTAGTTTAAGTAAGCTACTATTTTGTAAATCGAGTCCTGTAAACAATGTAATTTTGTATTAACGGATGGCTCAATAAAGTGTTTTTGATTTGATTTGATTTGAAACAGTATAATGCATAAGTGTATCGTTTCCTAAAAATGTTTGTTGCTGTCAACAGCCGTGTGTAGCCTCACAAATTAGTTAGGTCGCTCGCAAATTAACACAGCCGGCCCTTTGACGGGTCATTCTTTCTTTCCCCTTTTGGGCACATACAATAGGCAGGTACTTACTTTCTTTTATTCCCATATTTGTTATAAAACTAAGCGAGTCATACGAGAGAAAAAAATGTGGTACTGTTGTGCAAGAACTGTTGGATGAATTTTGAGATAAATTAACAAAAAAAAAGGCCAACTTCACTTAAAAAATAAGGCTAATTGGGATAAAACGAGTACACCTATACGATTCCTAATTCGGGTCAATCCAGAAGATGATTTTTCGTAACATTTTTCTAATTTATTTTTGGCTCGGGTCTGGGTGGGCTGTGAAAGACAGCTAACACAAGGATTTTAATTATTTTTTTCGAAACCAAGATAAATAAATAATTAAATATTTTAATAATGTTTTTAAATGTATAATAAATCTACCTATCTAAAATATTTTAAAACTTACAGTTTTGATTCTAGCTAGCAAGAGTTGTGTACATTACTATCAGACTCATAGTCGAATTAGTTAGAAAGATTTCATACTTGCCCTGTATTCAATAAATCTGAAAGAAACGTGCTGCAGCCGGCTGGCAACTTTCTTCTAAAACAACAATGATCTGATCAAACTCCGTAGCCGAGAGGCGAGCACGCCGGACTGTAAATGGCGCCGCCATCTCTGAGGTTCCGGGTTCGATTCCCGGTCGGGTCAGTGTAGAAAACGAACTTTTCTATATTGGCTCGGGTCTGGGTGTTGTGGTACCGTCGTTGTTTCTGATTTCTATAACACAAATGCTTAGCTACTTACCTTAGGATCAGAGCAATGTATGTGATGTTGTCCAATAAAAATAAAAAAAAAACTGCACCACTTTTCCCTTTCTTTATAGTTGTCCTCTGCCTGAAGGTTGTCTAGAAGAGATCGTTTATAGCGACCGCCTAAATTGTACCTACATCTTTCTGTAAATCAATTTTAACTTCTTTGTTTGGTGTGCAGTATCTATCAAGAGTATCTATCTATCAAACTTTTAAGATATAGGTTGACCTGCTATCGACTGTACTTATAAGTAGAAATAAAGACTTGAGCACATATTATTATTTTTCTCTCAGCCTTACTCAGCACAAGAAAAAACAGTTTTAGAGTTGTAACAATTTATTTCTTATAAAATTTTCATCGTGCAATACCTAGTTATAAATAATTTATGACCGTTCGACGTGCAAGCAAGACATTTTACGAGTTTAAAATACAGTCGTTAAAAACTGACAGAAAAACAATTGCTTTTCATTATAAACTGTACCTACACATACCTAATTATAATCAAACTCACTATACAGGGTGTTAGGTACATTTACCTAACACACTCGATTTATTATATCAAGCCGAAACTAGCCTATGTTAACATAATTATGCATATAAATAGTATGGTGAATTCAGAAATTTGTCATCACCATTTTTATTTTTATAACCTTAATACGAAACACAGTTTTTGGAATCCTATTCCTATGTTTTTTTTTTTTAAATGATGCTATCAAATTTTTTACTTTACTACAGTATTTATATGCACATGTTAACACAGGCTGGTTTCGGCTTGATAAACCAAAACAATTTACCTAACACCCTGTATATTTTACACTCTGTCTTCCAGGGAGGTACTCAGTCAGGAATTTCATGCTTTATAATTTCATTTTTTTGTATTATTACCGAGCTTGAACTACTTGGAGACGGTTCCACCTTAACTCTTTTTGCCAAGTTATGTGTTTGAACTTGCTGATTTTGTGTATCATCTATTTCTGAATCAGTTTCTGACGCTAATGGGTCAGTCTGCTCAATCCCTTCGCTCGTTCTCTTCGTTTCTATCGTTCTTCCAAACCTATTTCCAAACATCGCTTCACCAGCAGAACGGTTTAGTGTTTTATTATACTCCCTATTTTTCATATACTGTACAAATTTCACCCCTTCCGACCATTGGAGCGTATTGTTAGTTTCTATCCAAGCGTTAAGGAGTTTTGTTATTTTAATTCTCGATTCTTCGAGTATCTCTACTTTTCCTTCTGCTTTAACGAAAGTCATTTTGGTATCAGGCCAGTGAACATATAAGTCAGACACAATTATCTCCCCAAACGAAGTCGCTATGTTCCCCTGTAACACGGCAGGAGGGCCAAAAATTGTGAAAATGTCTAGAAGTGACCTGGTAACTTCCATCGCATTAGTATTTTTCTGTGGTCTCAGTTGTACGAATTGAGTTTTGACATCTATGTGTACAAGAATAAGATTGTATCCTTCTCTATCCGTTGGCATACCTATAAAATCTATACAGCTTATCTTAGGTTCTTTGTCTTGCGTTTTATTAACCATTTTCTCTTGACATATTTCACATATACTCAAGTATACCTGTATCATTTCTCGCGTGATGTTCTTGAATTGGGTAACCTCTTGAATCATGCCGTTTCTCCGTTTATGTCCAGTCTTTAGATGAGCCGTGTGTATTAAATCAAAAATCTCATCAACATAAACAAACATGCGAATGCCTCCGCTGGTTTTATTCCCACTGCTGGTACTGCTACAAAAAAACGGCACTACAAGCCTTTTGCAGCCGTCAATTTCTAGGATATCGAATCTTTTCAAACGCGCGTAATCTGATGGCGTCTTACCGAATTTCAATCCTTTTGCGTGTTCGACTTTTGCTATCATGCTCAAGTATGCAGCTTGGGTAAATATTTGGTTGTTGATGTGTTTTTCTTTGATTATCTGTTCCATTTTATTATAGAATGCCGTTTTCATCCTGGTATACTGTTCGAGATCTTCCATTATTCAGTTTTGCACTAAAATTTTATGCTGCAGAACCGGTTAAAATCTTAAAACTGTTGACGAGTACACACGTGTAGAGAGAGATATGGAATAATACTGGGAGCGTCATAATGGCGGACCGGCGGCGGCCGTGAACGGCGCGCTCTGATTGGTCGAGCGGCCCCCCGCTACCCGCCGCGCCGGTCGCCGACCCCGCGCTGACATTATGGATAATGCCCAGAACGTTTTGATGAAAGCGTCGTAGAGATTTATCGCTGCGTTGTTTACATCGAGCGAGTGTAATATAGAAAATGTAATGTTATATCAAATTGATGTCCCTATCAAATTTTAATTTTTTTTAGATAAATCTAGGTATTTGGGTACAAAATTATTCAAATTAATCACTGATGGATCAAAATATTTAAATGACATTGAAAACAATAAATGTAGTAAACTATCACCATAGATTTTTCTTTTAAAGAGTTTTTATGACGAGGTAACTACTAAGTACCTACTGATTACAGATAATAACTAATCTTTAAATTTAGAGTTACAAAAAATAATCCAGAAAACATGTAAACTAAGTACATATCTACCAAAGCAAAAAAGTATGTGAGTAAAATAATTTTTAAGTAGTTAGGTACTATTTATCAATTATCAATAGTACTATTTGAAGAAGGCACAAATAACTAGGAGTCGTTCATAAAAAATAAATAATTACGTCTTATAGTCTAGATACAACAAGTTTTTTTTTCAATCCTCTCCACAATTCTATTTATTAAATTCATTTACACAATAAGAAGTAAGTTCATCTGTACGACGCGTAAAACTTCGCCAACAATGCCCAGCGCCAGATTCGAACCCGCGGCCAACTAGTTTCACACCTACATTACGTTAATCGCTTTTGTTTTTGAACAAAAAAAAACTTTTTTTTTTTTGTTTATGGACTAAACAATAGCCAGGAAATTTTGAGATGTACTTTGGATGCATTATAAGTTGGTTAAGTATCAATAATGGTTGCAAACTTTTTAAATTGGTTATTCTGTAAATATTATTAAGTATTTAGTGTATTTTGTGAAAGCGTACCCTAGCGTACAGCCTTACCTGCTAATAACAGCAATACAGCCAGAACGAGACATTCTTATTATTAACTTTTATTTCTGACACCATATTACATAATAACGTACAGTCAACAACACGTCGACCTACCCAAAAAGTCAAAAATTCTCCAATAGATTTTCAACTTTAAGCCTGACCTAAAGAGATCATTTTCAAATGAGAAAATTTGACATTTTGTGGTAGGTCGACGACCTGTTGTCCGTACATACAAAAAAAAACTTGACTATTATAATTATCTTTTGAGGCTTTGTACAACGAGCCGTTCTGGTAGTGTCAACCGGTGTCTATCCTGCTAAGCGACCATAGACTATACTTATGGTAAACAAAAATCATTTTTTTGAGGAACCCGAGACCATTAATATCCAAGGCGAACCACCGCGCCACTCAGCCAATCGGCAGTAATCGGCACCCTTATTACGAAACTTAAAAAAGCAATTGAAAATTTTTGTTTTTAGCAATTCCATGCAAGGTTTAATTGATGATAAATAACACTTGAAAAAAATCATCGACCTCAGGTTGGTAAAGCACTCGCCCGGCATGCGATGGGACGTGGGTTCAAGTCCCACCTGAGGTCGATGATTTTTTTCAAGTGTTATTTATCTTTGAAAAAGCAATGCGACAGCAAAAAATTTTCAATTCTGGCTTTAAAATCGCAAATTGACAGCAAAAACAAAGCAATCTACTGACAGTGCTGCCTCTACCGAGTAATAGATTTTGACACAAAGCAAATTAATCGGGCGATGACTGCGCGATTATTGCCGATTATAAGGGTGCGTTGTCAAATCACTAGAAATAAAAATAAACTTGCCGTTAGAATAGTTTTTTACGAGATTGCTACCATGTACTTTATTTTGAGTTCCCGATATTTCCGCACTGTTGCAAGTTACTCCGAGATCATGGCGCGCAAAATTAAGGTACATGGTAGCAATCTCGTAAAAAACTATTCTAATGTTAGTGACCATGAAAGTTTAAAACAATAAAATTGCCGTTCCTTGCTTTAAAAAAAGTTGGTAATTCATTTATGGGGCATGGTACTCTTGTAGAACCGATTATTTAAACGACAAGAGTGTATGGACTTAAACTGCCTAGCTCGCACTTACTAATTGTCTTGTAAAATGTATTTCCTGTAAAATCAGGCTGACAAAGGTGACTGAGTTTGTTGCGCCGTTTCTTCTCATTAAAAGCCTATATGTAATCCCGAAGCGGTGGTAGGGTTAAGTTATATTTTGGGACGTGTATAAGTGCCCGGAGGAGGGCCGCCTACATACAGAATTAATAATTTCATTTCATTTCAATCATAGTACCTGTCTTGAATACGATATTCATGCAAACAAAGTCGCATCTACTGACTAGTTCCTAAATAAACGTTGAAAATCCATAAACTGATTTCATTGTGCCACAAATTAATTATACAGCCCGAGGTTGGCTTATGCGAAACGGAAAATTAATTACGATAGTTGCCAGATAGATATTAATTTGTGATGAAGTGGTGTTATTGTTACCCGGTGTTTGCGTTGTTCGTCAATCTCAATGTTATTGTTATTCCGTGATTTGTATGAATAACTAAAGCATCGCCCCGGCTTCGTACGGGTAGTACTAAGTTATTAAAACCTGCCAAGTGCGATACGGACTCGGTACAAAGGGTTCCGTACCATCTATAAAAACGGCCAAAAAATCATATTTGTTGTATCAGTTGTAATTGTATGGGAGCTCCCTTAAGTATTTATTATAATGTTTTTTAGTATTTGTTGTTATAGCGGCAACAGAAATACATAATCTGTGAAAATGTTAACTATCTACTAACTATCACGGTTCATGCGATACAGCCTGGTGACAGACGGCAGACAGAAAGACAGAAAGACAGGCAGAAAGACAGGCAGACAGACAGACATACGGACAGCGGTGTCTTAGTAATAGGGTCCCGTTTTGCCCTTTGGGTACGGAACCCTAAAAAACTAGTCAAGACAGACTTTAAACAGACAGACAACGGAAGAATTTTAAGAGAGAGATACAAAGAAAGAGATATTGCTTTTAAAATTCGTACTATTTAACTAACTATTAAAATTTTATAGGTTAAATATTTTAGGCAATTATATAATTTTGTACTTGGGGCCCTTAGATATCAAACACATAGAATACTAGTTATTAAAATATTTAGAAAATTAAATTGTTATAGTACGGACAACAGCACGTCGACCTACCACAAAATGTCAAATTTTCTTATTTGAAAATGAACACTATACGTCAGGCTTAAAGTTGAAAAAGTATTGGAGAATTTTTGACTTTTGGGGTAGGTCGACGTGCTGTTGACTGTACATAAGATGTTTCAAAAATATCTGCCATGGCTGCAATAAATAAAACTATCGCTTGTAAAAATAGATGACGATAATTAAAAAAATCCTAATTTCTTAATTATCGTCATCTATTTTTAAGAAGATTTATGGAATACGTTTACCCATTGCAACCGCAACCGATATTTTTGAAGTACGATAAAATATTATTTATCGGAAAAATAATTGGAACTATAAAATACTTTATCTTACGTACTTATACCTCACTAATCTTAATGTACTAGATAACATAAAAATGTAAGAACAAAACTTGTAACAAATATTAACTCAGCCTGAGTGCGACTCTAGACACCGCAAGAATCGTATTCGAATTTCGACTTTATGTCTTTGATATAAGGATTACGTGATGTGCAGTTTTTTCCTTTGACCGTCGGCTGTGGTGAGATTGCATTCTGTTCATACTCCGTTCATCCTAAGGTCGTCGAGGTAAAGCTAAAACCTAAAAGCTACTTGGTGTAAGCCACGAGATTTTGTTATGTGGCTCTTTCACAATATATTCATAAACTTTTATTCTCTTTAATTACTTTTAAACTTTCGCGTTGCATAATTTAAAACTCAATGAAACGAAAATTAACGCGATCATAATTTAGGTAAAAAATGCCTCAAATCTTTTGCCTGACGTTTCGATCGGGTTACACACCGACCGTGGTCACAGGGTGACTGGAACATCGATGTCTTTCTCTTTGACATAAAATTCCTTCCTTCATAATTTAAGAATATAACGGTCACCGGTGTGGTTCCAACATTTACTTGTACATATGAAGTCTAAAATTATTAAGGTGTTGGTGTAGGACCGACCTAACCTAGGTATGCAAGATTTGATTCTAAACCATCCCTAAAGACAACTTACAAACCAACCATTTTTTTACAAACCATTTTTACTATGCTAAAAACATTATAGCTTATAGCTAACAAAATGCAAGAAGATTTTTTATTTTTTTATTTTTTGTACCTACCAATATCGAAAACAAGGAGTGTTCCATGATGATGATGAGTATGATAATGGGTTCATGACATGGCTCGTAGAGTTGACCATGCCCATTACTTTATTCTGCAAAAACATCAAGACGTTCTCAATTTGGTAGTCGCTCGCAAACGCCGCTCGCTTCAACCCGCGTCACGAGTCACGTGGGATCGCATGAATACGGGAGAGCTCCTTCATTCAGCTGAGAAGGGGCTCGTTACCGCCGGAGTCAAATGGAAACTTTTATCGAGCAGGTAGGTAGGTACAACGCGTCTCGTGGGACTGCCTAGTTTACTTCACGTTGCTACGCCTATTAATTTAGTGACAAGTCTTTGGAAGACATTGTTAAAAAACCTACATTCGGACGGTCAATGTTTATAAAGTTTTTTCCAGTTACCCACATTTCTCACAGTTTGAGTCTGTTGACGATGTACTAGCATGTAACTATATGGATTGATAGATGGACACTCTTTATAGATAAGTAACTAATTACAATGATTAATATAGTCATAGTTTTCTTTTGTGAAGTAACGCATGTTGCTGGAGCCACGTACCTTTACTATAATAAAAAATAATAAATAAATATTGGAAAACATCACATACATTGCTCTGATCCTATGGTAAGTAGCTAAAGCACTTGTGTTATAGAAATCAGAAACAACGACGGTACCACAACACCCAGACCCAAGACAATATAGAAAAGTTCGTTTTCATTACATTGACCCGACTGGGGATCGAACCCAGAACCTCAGAGATGGCGATGACGCCATATAGTCCGGCCGGCATGCTTGCCTCTCGGCTACGGAGGTCGTCGAAAACATAAATATTTTACATAACATTAAAAAGTTTACTATCTTGTGTTTCTCAACATCATCATCATCATCATCATCATGGGCCTTGATCCATCTTTACAGATGATTCAATCAGCGTCTATTGCAATGTTGTTCATGACTGTAGAGCCCTATACGCGAACGACAAATACGGTCGCACACTCGGCATATAAACTGTGTGTTGGCTGGAGTTGCAGCATCACTTTCAGATCTATGCCGTCTCAATCGCTTGTCGGCGAGAGACTCAAACCATGCATTGTCGTGTGATGTGCAACCCGCAGCAAGTAGTCTCTTCCATTCGTCGCGGAATGCATGCAGCTTATTTTCTATGTCTATCAATGCGAAGAAGACCATGGTACTAGCGCAAGGTTTTCGCCACAAACCAACGGTACTGTTGGATGGCGCCCCTTTAGATGTAGTCGATAAATTTTGCTACCTTGGGTCGATAGTATCGAGCACTCTCTCACTAGATGATGAGATCAGCACTCGCATTGGCAAAGCAGCTACGACGTTCGGGAAGCTTAGCACAAGAGTGTGGAGCAATTTCTCAACAAGTGAATTGGATATTCTTATGAGAAATAAATAATCTAAAAACTTACAAATTCAGATATCTTTGAAAGAAAGGCACAACGAGGGCAAACTTACTTGATGGACTTAGACCGAGACAAGGTTGCAGAAAGCCTAGCTTCTACCTAACGCTTCTGTTGTATTCTATGGGGTAATGTCTACTTCCGCATTCAGATAGGTCTGAAAGAAAGACTCAACGTGGGCAGATTTCTCACCAGGTGGACTGACGGATGACCTAGTCACTTGACCCGGTCGATTCTCTAAGAAAAACGCAACGGACTCGCTCTAAAACTCGACTTAGCCGTACAAACGAACATAGCCTCTATCTCGTTAGTAAGAAGGTTCATATTATTTATCGTTGATGAGCGAGTGCAGCGACGAAGTGAGCGCGTTTTGTTTACAGAATCGACAGGCAGGTCGTCAGTCGAGGTTGTGGGCAGCCTAAAACTTTGTCACATTCAATGGGGCTATGACAAGCAGTGGACTTCTAAACGCTGATGATGGTTGATTAATCAAAATGGTCTGTATATCTAAAGGTGACGCAGGTGTGATGGCGATCGTTCCGGATCTCAAAAATATCCTTATAACCAGTCAGCGGTTTTGATTTGTATGGGGAAGTATAGTTTTTATGTTATTCCAGAATTAACCCTATACAAGGTAATTGTGAATTATGGATAACCCTGTGTATACGACCAATGTGACCTCTCCATTGCAACGGCCGCGGCTGCATGCTTAATTGATTATTATTAAATGTTTTCCATGCAAAATATGTTAAAGAGTTTACATGTAGATACACGATTTGAAATATCATCATTAATGCACCTTAAGATTTTAAAACAGCATTACTTCATCAATCTTGATTTGCTTTTGCTATCAACACTGCGAAGCAGCTAAGGTATCTACTGTTAAGAGTTAAAGGTAAAACCCCTGAATCCTGACCATTGAGTTCATATTCCTTTTCATAGATCTTTTCAATCGACTCAAAGTGGTTCATGTCGAAATATTTGTTTAGGCTGCATTCTTCGGTTGCGCAACCCGCACGGTACGGTAAGGCACTTTAGTGCAATGGACTGGGGTGGGTCTTCTGTAAATATAATACATCTGGGTCGTTACTTTTTAGTAAAGTCAAAATTAATTTATATGTACCTACGTTTGATATTTTAAAATCATTATACATTCACACTGTAAAAGTGAGATTCTATTTAAAAAAGTTCATTATTGTTGTTCCCCACATTGACGAGTTTCTCAGTTGTGTAAGAAGTCTTGTCTTAGAAGGTGGTCTCTAAGGTGTACGTACGTGAATAGTATCATAAGAAGATATCAAGACTTGGCAAATTCAGCATAGCCCTCCAAGCGCCGATTTTGTCAAGGTGAACCGATGATATACCTGACGCTGGCAGGAGCGCAGAGGATGAAAACGAACCAAGGATTATGCTTGGTGTTGTGCATTCAGAGATACCCATGTATGACTGGAATAATAATTATGATAATGATGAAAAATATTTTCCCAACAAAAAATCAACCAAGCAATCGAAATCGTTATACTTACACAAATTGAAACGAATAGCAAAGAAGTTGGCTTAGTATTGCTCATTGAGAATACTATGAGGAAGGCCTATTCGTATGTCTAAAGTATGCTGATTTGCTGCTCATAGAGTTGTACGAATCATCCAAGCAATCGCAATAGCTTTCATGCACTTCCATCGCTCTTGAAAAATGCAGCGAAGTTTTCAGGGATTTTCGAATTGAATTGGAAAGGCAGGTGCAGCGGCCGTTACTCCGAGCGCCAATTAAGCCACTGTAATGGCGGGCCGATCCCGCTGGAATCTCATTACGGGCGGAGACAGACACAGCAGTGGTTGGGCCGATGGCGAGAAATTTGAATTTCTATTTTTAGGCTACCTTTATTGCCATGTCTTGTTTCATATCAATGTATCAACGTATGTAATGTAATGTATCAAATATAATATTTCTAACGTAGATAACGTTATCGACCTGACGAAAAAGTATCAGTATGCTTTCTCGTAATAAATAAAAGTACCTTGATAAGCAAGCCTTGCTTGGTATTTTTTATACTAAAAATGAAACCTAGACAGATCGATTTATCGCCTCCGAAATCCCATGCAAACAAAATTTAAAGAAAGCCGTTTTCGAGATTTTGATTTGATATAATCAAGCATTGCTGGTTTAAAGGTATTAGACAATAAGACACTGACTTATTAGCTGCCGAGCGGTAAAAAAGAAATAACATCGGGTCTCGTTTTGCTAGGCTGGGAAGTTACAACCAAGCAATCAGCTGCCGATATAGGTACTACAACTTTACTATGGGAGCAACATTGAAATCGTAAAAAAAATACTATATAATTAATAGATAATAATAAAATCGGACGTTTCAGTAAATAAGTAAGGTGGTTAATGCATAATGCAAAGTGCACAAATAATTAAAATTAAAGTTTTGTGTATTACACAATACCTATCGCTCGCAACTAGACCCCGGTCTATCCCAAAGAATTTATTTGTTATGTATTGTTTCAGGGTGTTTGCGTAGTAGCTGTTGATTTGCGTTAGACAAGTTCGTATGGGCGCATCGCTCGGGTTTTAATTAATATAATTTATCTATAAGTATTACTTTAGTAAATTACAGAGTACCGACATATTAGAATACAGAGTGGCCCAGGCCAGATGGATATACATTTTTTTTAAGTAGTCGGCTTAGAGACCTATTTGTACTCGCCAGAAAAAGATCCGCTTACAAGATTTTTTTTTTATTTTGAAATATCACCACTTTTTCTGAGAGAGCGCAATGTCTAATTTTTTCGCGGAGAGAGTGCAATGTCTAACTAAGCACCTTAAATAAAAAATAATAGAATTTTTCGTTTTAAAAGTAAATAAAACATTACAATTTGTGATATTTCTAAAATAAATAAAAAAACATATCTTGTAAGCGGCTGACAAGTGTTTTTTTTTCTGGCGGGTAAAACTGGGTCCCTAAGCCTACTACTTAAAAAAAAAAAAATATCCATCTGGCCTGGACTACCCCGTATAATTATCTTAAAGGGAATAATGCGTGATGCATTTCCAAAATGGCGAATAGTGTGGTGTAATAAACATTAGAAAGTCAATTTCGTCCGGTCGGGGACAGTAAGGTCCTTGTTGCTTTTGGTGCAGATCCTGCCCTCGCAGCAGGTTCTAGTGCTGGCACGTGCAACTTGGCTTTCAGAATTTACAATGTTTATTCGATTTTCAGGTAAGATGCAAGGTATGTAAAGAAACCGAAGTGAACGAGAACGAAGTTAACTTCACCTGAAATCGATGCCGATTAACTATTTAATAAGCGTATCGGTGTTACAATCGAATAGTTTTACGCGATCTCATCTGCATAAAAATAAATAAAGAAATATTCGGCAATGTATAAATTGGTCTAGTTGCATCCTAAGTTATGGAGTTAAATCACTTGTAGAAATCAAAAACAATAAAACTGTGTAGTGCCTGACGTAGTGGTAGGGCAAAATTATATATTGGACTATATTTTGGATAACATCACATAAATTGCTCTGATCCTAAGGTAAAGTACCTAGCTATTTAAAGCATGTGTCATAGAAATCAGGAACAACGACTAACAATGAACTTACTATATAAGGTGTAAGTGAATTAGTGTCAGATATTTTTAGGAGTAACTGTCTAAGTTGGATACCACATGGATCACATATAAGATAAATTTAAAATTATAAAATAAATTTAAAAAAACCAAAAAAAATAAAAAGTTTTAAAATAAAAAATCTACATCATCCTGTACATGAACCCAAACATCACAAGTAGACTACTACACAACGCTAGCCGATTCATAATCTCTCCAGAATTACATTTATGCACTCAAATAATCATATTACACTGTTCATCATAATATCATATTACTTGGTGCGTGAATTAAAGTTTGTTCTATAATTTTAAATTTATCTTATATGTGATCCATGTGATAGTCTAAATTACTCCTAAAAATATCTGACACTAATTCACTTACACCTTATATAGGCAAAAAATACGTTTTCTTTACCCAGAAGCGGGGTTATTAATGAATAATGAATTATAGGTATAAAAGAATTTTAAATGATAACTTATTCTGAAATATTCATACAAAAGTCAACAGATTTTAATATAAAGTGGAATCGCAAGCGATATTCAAGGTTATATTTATAAATCGGCGAATAGGAACACGGAAATTCACTCAATATTCGCTGCATGCAAGCTTCGGGCTGATTTGTCCATATTTTTAGATAAGCAAGTATAGACCAGGAGATGAGTTAGGATATATAAATAATTAAATATTGGACAACACATACATTGCTCTGATCCTAAGGTAAGTAGCTAAAGCACTTGTGTTATAGAAATTAGAAACAACGACGGTACGTTTGCCAAGACATGGTCTTCACTCGAGAACCTGTTTACTCCTCCTTACGGCGACAGATGTGGCCAGCCCACTGCAGCTTGCTACATTTTTGGACTATGTTCGTTCATCTAGTCCTCTGCCAGATGATCTCGTTTCGGATTTTATTTCTTAACTAAATCCTAAGCATCGCTCTTTCCATAGCTCGCTGAGTGACATGGATTCGGTCTAAATATACATATATCCAAACAAAAAAATCCCAGGGCCGTCTCGCAAGAGTCCAATCTTAATAAATGGTCAATATTCCCATTTAAAATGAAAATACTTTATTTGAGAAATGTCGGTAACATATTTCACAATGCTCCTGGCCTATTCTCTTAGACGGAGATGCATTTCCAATTCAATGCGAAGAATTCGTATCCATCCAGAGCTTTGCGTGTTTATTTATTTAGGCCTTTGAACCATAAGACCACAGGCACTTCTTGCTATGTTATACAGGTTACACATAACTATATTAATTTACTAGTAGTACCAACTTCGCTCGCGTGGTCATTAGTTTGATCAATATATCCCACAGGAACATTCAACCGGGATTAAAAGTATTCTATCTGTTAATCCAGATCGTATTTTATATGTGTGCAAATTTTCATTTAAATCCGTTTAGTAGTTTCTGCGTTAAAGAGTAACAAACATCCATCCGTACACTAAAACTTATAATTACGGGTCTTAACGCGACGTCCTGTAGTATGTAGTAGTATTGATACTACTTACATTCCTCGACGTTTAATTATAAGTTTTAGTTATAATGCAACGCGAAAGTTTAAAAGATTATCCATCCGTACATCCATACTTATAAATAAACTTTCGCATTCATGATATTAATATTAGTAGGATTTTATTAAAACAACCAATAAGTTAGGAACAAATACGATTAACTACAAGCAAATTGGAAGATTGATATTGTGTAATAGTGACTTAATTAATCTTATACAGGGTGTCCAAGAAAATAGCGAACTCCTTAAAACCACGTGATCAGCTGGTCATATACAAGAATAGAATAGAAAAAGATTTATTTGACACACACAGAATACAAAGGAAAAAAAAACAATTACAGGATAATAAAAAGCAGTATGTGTCAAAAAGTTTTCGTATGGGAGCAACATTGAAATCGAGAATTTTTTTTCAGCTTCTCCATACAAACCTACTCGCATACCTCGATGATAATGTATGGAGCATCTGAAAATAAAATCACGATTTCGATGTTGCTCCCACACGAAAAGTAGTTGTATATGACCAGCTGATCACGTGGTTTTAAGGAGTGCCCCATTCTTTTGTACACCCTGTATAGGTTGCTACGATAGTGAAATATAATATTCCTATATAAATTAAGCAACTACAGTACTAAATCTTCACTATTGACAGACCTATCGCAAGTGTTATCTGTTTTTAGAGTTCCGTACCAAAAAGGTAAAACGAGACCCTATTTCTATGATTTCTATTTCTAAGATTCCGGGGTCTGTGTGTCTGTCTGTCTGTCTGTCTGTCCGTATGTAGCCTGTATCTCATAAACCGCGATATTAAAAGAGTGTAAGTGTATGAAATTTTCACAGATGTATTTCTATTGCCGTTATAACAACAAATACTAAAAAACAGAATAAAAGAAATATTTAAGGGGGCTCCTGTAAACCAATCGTATCGTATCTTTTGCTCGTTTTTGCTCTATATTGATAAATAACGAAAACAATGAAAATTATCGTCAGTTTGACAACTAAATTGAACTGATTTTCAACTACCTATTGATATCCGGACTCGAAACCTCGGCATCGACTCGATATTTCTATTATGTATGTCATGTCGGTAGACGTCTGAGGGATAGACGCTATCGTAAACATATTTTCCTGCTTGCGTCATCGTCAGCCGGATACGGGGTTAGTCGGTTGCATATTGGAAACTATTTTCAGTTTACAATTTTTAAATCTAAAAATAAAACATATACATAGTTTTATTGCATGAAAAATATCATTTTTCCATGTTAGGTAAAAGCGGACTATTTTAATAGCCTGGTACATTAAAAAAAAGATTCATTCATTATTTTATGCGGTGTTTTCTTAATCATTAATTTAAAAAAAATATTAAATCGTAGTTAATATTTCGCAGTTCATTGAGTTCGTGAATAATTCGTAGTTTATGATATTATGACCAACTTTTCTAGCTAGTTTAATAAACTATTATTATTTTTCTTATCTCCTTTATTTTATTTGTAACATAAGTAAATAATTGTGTGGGTTTATGGACCAATAAACATTTAGGCTATTCCATTCTAAAAAACAAAAACATAGTAAATTATTACAACAATCGTTCACCAAAGAGTGTGAAACTTACAATGCAGTTTTATTTGAACCACTTTAAATAATATATTCCGTGGTTTGAACAATCCTTTATAACTAAAAAAAATATGTGAATCGTAATAGTAAGTATACCTACTTCCTATTGACTAAGATATTATTAGCAGCCGAAACACGCATTATAGTTTAAGTCAATCGCCACGTGTGGATAAATACATAAACCAGCTATTCAAACTATAGAAGTTACATTAAAAGAAGATTGAAAAATAATATTGGGACGTTGTGCCTTTCAAGGCAAGAATAAGATGAGATCGCCATGTTTATTTTATATAACTTAAATAAATATTGTTTTAGCCGATTTATTCAATAAACCCCTCACGTCACCCTCGCAAAACTGGAAATATACATATTATTTACAATCTCTTGCATTCTCAGTTGACTGCTCAGCAGCCAAGCTTGTTGAGCAATCAAAAGTGACCTAAATTATTTATCTACTAGCAAAAACATCCCACTTCCGTAGCACAAGATTACTTTATTACTGGGTTCATAAGAAAAAAAAAATCCTAAAAAAAGATAACAATTGAATAAAATGGTCCCGTCACACATGTGTGCGCAGACTGAGCGAGAGTATTCGATCAAAAGCGAACTAAACTCTTGATCTACTTGCAAAAACATCGTGGGGTTAACTCTCTAGCACAAGATTGCTTTATTACTGGGTTCCTAAGAGGCAATGTCCTAATCCACTCGGAAGCCGACCAACCTCCAATCGACCTGTTGATTGCTCCGTAAGTGGGATCACGTCTGTCTTATGTACGTTTGAGGGTTTAACTATTCTCGCTCAATCGTACAAGAGAATGGGACACTACTTAAAACCGCGTGATCAGCTGGTTATATACAACAACTTTTCCTATGGGAGCAACATCGAAATCGTGATTTTATTTTCAGATGCACCATACATTATCATCGAGGTATGTAAGTTTGTATGGAGAAGCTGAATTTTTTTTATCGATTTCGATGTTGCTCCCATAGAAAAAGATGTTGTATATGACCAGCTGATCACGTGGTTTTAAGGAGTGTCCCATTCTCTTGTACACCCTGTATAACATTTTTGTTTAAAAAATGACTAAAATAAAAATACCTACAAACTTTTAACAATCACACCAATCATATTGCAACAAAATAAGCAAAGCTTGTACTTGTACATGCTTCCAAAGCTAGATCCAAAACCAATTTCTAAAAGTACTGACCCTTTTCACAATAACGTGACTTCTAACTATAGGTACTTCTGCGAAGTGATTTGTCTGATATGTTTTGCTATTTGATATTTTGCCGAATTTAGATACAGAGCCACTTTTAATGATGACGGTACTATTGCGACAAATTAACTGGTAGAAATCATCATAAACAACCCATGTCAGCCCACTGCTGATTAACCCAGTGAGACTAAAAACCAACTTCCAAAACCAAAAAGCGAAAAAAATATAATAGTAAAACATAATCAGTAATTTCTTGAGTTTGTGCGAATTAACTCATTTTAGCTCTCCATGGCTGGCACCGACTCAAAAAATAACTGATTGGGTATGTTTTTCTATATTTTTCGTAGTTTATTCTTGAAGTCGGTTTTTAGTCTCACTGGGTTCAAAACTATTACACTAACATTGGATTGCTAATATTGATCCCGCTCCTTGAACAAAGCTATTAAGCATAAATAATTACAGTTAGAAATTTTCAGTTACGGCGATATTGAAAGGAGGATGAAATAAGCTTATATCGGAAATTCGACTTTTCACCCTACAAATTGGTGAGAAATTAATATTTTAACACCGGTAACCGATAGCTGTTATTTATTATGAGTTCGGCTCCGATGTCAGCAATCTTCGAAATTCCAGCGAACAAGTTTCGTAACTTAATTAAAGCAGAGGTGGTGTAAACCACCCTGGGGTAGGGTTGTCGATGTTAGTTCATAGATTCGTTTGATTTAATTGATTCGATTCAATTGATTAATTCTATGACCAAAATAGAATGAATAATAATATATAATGTCCGATTTTATTAGTGTTCATCCTGTTAACCTGTGACTATATAGGTGAATAGCAATCGTAAAAACCAATTTTCAAATGTGTACCATAAAAACTAAAAAAGTTAAAAATTAACAACATTGACTTCATATTGCATAAACTCGTCCTATCTTTGCTACGTTTAACCATCTGGTTATCCGTCTTATTCCTTCCCCTTGTACAGAGCAAGAAAGAGTTGCAGATAGGTAGTTTATGCAATATGAAGTCGATGTTGTTATTTTGTAATTTATTTTTAACTTTTTAGTTTTTATGATAGACATTTAAAAGTTGGTTTTTACGATTGCTTTTCACCTATATAGTCACAGGTTAACAGGATGAACACTAATAAAATCGGACCTTATATGTACCTATATGGCACACACACAAAGTAAACGAAGCTTAGGATAAACTTTTTTGGGTTGGATTTGGGTTCAGCAATTTATTTTTTATTTTTGTTAGGTGTAGATTAGGTTTTAAACTAGTTTAAACTACACATATAATTTTAAAATTAGTGAAGCAATTACAAATGACGAGTATTCTCTAAGAAACATTATGCTTATTTTATTCTGATCCGAATCGTGGGTATTCGGATTGGTTTTCAAGAAATATCGGATCTATTTATTGAATTTTTAAATTATTATATATACATATTTGCGTTGACGTTCTACAAAAAAATTTAGTACTGATTCCGTTTCCATACAAAAGACCACTGACATAGAAAATAATGAATTTAAAGTCATCGAATGTATATTTATTTAAGTTTTGGTGGAAACTAAAAAATACTGACCTGCTTTTTGGCAGCCCTATTCGAAACATTCATAACACTTGCTATTATAACTTAGGGAGTTCGTAAATACTTTTTCACGGTGAGAGATAATGGTAAGATTGATCTTGAAAAGTTTACTTAATAATTATGATAATAATAGACATTGACAGATTTAGTACAAGAAAGTTTGCATAAAATATAAATTGATAAGTATTATCCGGGTCTGCCTAAAACGTAGTCTGACTAAGTTATGACTTAACTTCATTTGAAATTCGCTATTCGTCTAAGTAGCTATTGAGCTATTACTTACCTATTTCGCAATATGACCCAAACGCAGTAAACCTAATAGTCTTGTAGACCATAGATATTCAAATTACGAAAAAGGTAACCGTTTGTCGGCCCTCAACCGAATCAAAATGATAGTAGTATTTTGGCCTCATTTTTAATTCTTCTTTTTTAAATCTGTAACTGTTTAAATGAGAAAGACCTAAAATAAATAAACAGTTATCTTAAATATATAGTTTACACATTAGGGTTTGAAAAAAAGTTGTTTTTTTACCTACATAAAAAGCCTAGCATACCATGTCTCCCGAGATAGGTAGGTAAATCACTGGGTCAATACGGATTATAAAATAACAAAATTGATCAGGTTGTCAGATAATCAGATTTAAAGTACCTACATAAATAAAGTAGGTACCAAAATAAAAGTAACTGACGGTGCTTTTTAAGTTGTTTTAACGCATGTTTTAAATTCATCATTTATCTTAATGTAACCAATTTGGTCCAAGGCGTGCAATGATTCCGCTTTTTAACACGCAATTTCGCTTCGATTTCCCCAAAATTACCCGTTTCTCGTTTCCCGGGGCGTTTCTGTGATTTTCCTAAATTAATCACAATTATTCGTAATGGTTTAAGCCTTTATATCCGTTGAAGTAATAAAATAGGAAATATAAACGTGTGATTAATGTTTTTTTTTATTTATTTTAAAAACTACTTTTACTAAAACTCCTATTTACATTGAGTCTGGTTGCAGGTGCATCCAACGAAATGGTGTCCTTTATAAAAAAAATATGATTTAGTATATAATTAAAGCATTAGAATCCTATCTATGGTTTTGTTGGTCAGACTCTACGACTTATGCTGCTTCTTCTCGCTAGCCTAAATTTGTCCCGAAACGGGTGGTAGGGTAAAAAAATATTTGGGACGTGTAAAAGCGCTTAGTTTAACCCTTTTTACAAAAATATATTGGTTTAATTGGTTTTTGTTCTCTATCTATTTAGTATGACAAGTAGGGCCTAGTTCTACCCTTTTTGACATACTACCCGGGTAGGTATATTCAGTTCTTACAATCAAAGTGTAGCACCGGTTTCGACAGCAGTAAACCAGGGCCGTAACCAAATGTCAAATCTGTCAATTTTGGTACGTCATTTTATACAAAATTCGACAGAAATGATAATGTTTGACAGATTTAAGATTGTTTTAAGAGTTCATGGTTATAGCCCAGGGCCCTAACCATGAACAGGGCCCTAACCATGAGCTGTTAAAACAATCACAAATCTGTCAAACATTATCATTTCTGTCAAATTTTGTATGAAATGACGTACCAAAATTGACAGATTTGACAACTTTGAGATTGTTTTTAGAGTTCATGGTTAGGGGGCTGTTAAAACAATCACAAATCTGTCAAACATTATCATTTCTGTCAAATTTTGTATGAAATGACGTACCAAAAATGACAGATTTGACAACTTTGGGATTGTTTTTAGAGTTCATGGTTAGGGGGCAGGTCTATTCTTCTAAGTGTATCCCTGAACCGGGTATCAAACATCTGGAATCAGAAACGGTTTTGTGTACGGCGCAGCAAGTTTAATTAAATTGCATTTTATAAGCTGCTTTGGCGAATTTGCAGTGAAAGTGTTTATTATTCTGTGGTAAAAGCGAACTAAGTCTTTGATTCCTCTGGAAATTAGTAATTGTTTTGCAATGTTTCCTTTTAATA